>CM060677.1:107862394-109062394 GCA_030686995.1 Artemisia argyi | reverse complement strand
CGAGAGTTTGACGCTCGTCGGATCATTTCTGCAAAAATCACAAAGCCGTGTCCGAGATTTACTTTTAGGTTTAAACGTCTTTCTAACATCCCGATATGTCCATAAAACATTATAAACAATAGAAATATGATTTTCTCTCATTTTAGGACAATTCCAAAAGTTTCGGAATTTTACGTTTTTCAGTTCAGCGTTTTACGCGAATTGCGCGTTTTAGACCCGTGTTTCCAGTTTTTAGCAGGGTTTTCGCACCCGATAGAACCTACCACTCATTTTATATTTTATTATGGACTATATTGACATGTTTGACCATACTTTCAAGTTTCATATTTTTAGGATACCCGGTTTTACGTTTCGTGGCCTAAAAACTTACGGTTAGCAATTTACGGGTCCAAAACTAGCTACATACTTAGGATATTATCATCCAAAGACCAAGAGTCATCATCTAGTCACCTTATCCTCATTCAAACCGCCACTAGGGGGGGGGGGGTTCACACTTGTGGTTAAATTTTGACCATTGATTCTTTACTTAATTACAACTTTGGCTCCAAGTTAACCTTGGTCACCAAGTTTATGTAGTTTCCTAGTAAGCTTCCTAACCTCCTCTTCATGCTATAAATAGAGAGCTCATTCCATCATTTCTTCATAAATAAAACGCCACAACACAATCCCTAGCTCCATGATCCTTTGATCTTCAAACTACAAGTTACACTACAAAGTTCAAGGTCTTAGTATTCTCTACCTAGTTCTTAAGTTTGTTTGGTGATTCCATGGTTGAATTAGGAGCTACACAAGGTGATTAGGGGCTGAAGTTAATGGGTTTTATCAAGGGTTAGATCAAGGCTAGCAAGGGTTACAAGAGTTATGGTGAAGGGTTTACAAGCTTAGGTTTAGTGTCCTAGTTCTAAACTTGACTTCCTTTCTTTAGAAAGCCAAAAGTTGTAAGCAAACCCTTATACACTTTCTTGCTCAATATCATTTCATGCTTATTATGTTTCTTTCATGCTATATATGGTCTTTGTATTGTGTTCATGATGTTTAAAAATGGATAAAACAAGTATTGGTATACATATGTTAACTTATGACAAGCAAACAAGCAAACTAGTGATTTTTATGGAAAACCACGACCACAATAGTATAACTTTGATATTTGACACTTACTTACTGTTAAAGAGGACTTAACAAGGAAAACATAGCAATTTGAATCACCCAAAACGAGTACACGAGTCAAAAGTTATGACCGTTTGAAGTTAGCGAAACCAAAACGGCAAAACTGCCTAAATTGCATTCTGATCAAATTATGATTTTGAAAGTCCCATTTCTGGTCCGATTCATCAAAAAGTTAAAACACGAAAGTTGTCCAGAACGACGTTTTCGTTCAGGAACAAAGAAGCTCGAGACCTGAAAACGCTTTCTGAGTGATAAATTTCTTCAAATTCTTAACAGCCCATTTTTAGACCAAAGTTACTATATAATCATTATAATTAGATGAGACCAAGAGGTCTAATGACCTAAAGCCGAGACCACAACCATGGCTAAAGCCAAGGTTGAGTCTCAAGATCATGGTAACAATGACCAAGGTCACGGCAAAGCCACGGCTAAAGACCATATAACTATTAAAGATCAAAAAGCTTATATATATATATATATATATATATATATATATATATATATATATATATGTTATCAAATACTACAATAGTAGGGAGCCTCATGTGAGGAGTTCATTGAGTAAGCCGTCGAGACGAGTTGTGGATTTACGAGTTAAAGTGTCCTGGCTCCTCGAACGTTTACTCCATGACTTCTGAATTATGTCGGCCCGAACGGTAGTAAGAGATTTACAACCTATACATGTTTCATAGACCACTTATATTCAACGACTTACACTATATACTAAGTACTACATCATGAACATTATGCAAGACATATATTGGCAATTCGTCGTATTCTTAGACGTTACTCCAAACCTAAGTCGCAACGTTCTATTATAGGCTGCTCTTAGAGACTTTCGCGATTCGACTACCATTTTCATTACTCACTACATAGACTTAAGGTGAGTCATAGCCCCTACTCTTTTCGTACTTGTTTTAACTCTTGGGGGGGATACATGCTCAACTACTTGCTTACTTGTACAAATACTCAAAATGTTTATACGTGACTGTGTTATACTTGATTGTCTTATACTTGATGGCATTATACTTGATTTAATACATACATGACTGTCTTTTATCTTTGGGAAGTGGCTCCCAGTTATCTTTGGGAATTGACTCCCAGTTGTCTTTGGGAATTGACTCCCAGTTGTCTTTGGGAATTGGCTCCCAAAAGTGAGGTCTTCGGAGATGAAGAAGAGACTCACTACTAATTGCTTAATTGTCTTGATGAACTTATTCATGTCTTTATTATACTATATGTTAGCAGTGGGTTGTGAACACACAGGTTACAAGTCTCTTATGGCGGGACTTGTAACTGAGTGGATTCACGATGCCTTTGCTGTGTGATCATTCTTTAAGGCTTTTTCAACTATTTTAAGACAAACTCTATGAACTCACCAACCATTGTGTTGACACTTTAGCATGTTTATCTCAGGTTAGTAAGGCGATAGCTAGTGCATGGAACTTAGAGTCAAGCTGCATATTCTGAAGACTTACGCTTTTATCATTTGCCATTCAAAACTTCGTATATATTTATGTATCATACTTTGGAATCTCATGTTTGTAACTTTGAATTCATTAATCGAATGGTAACTTTTCAAAACGTCTCATTTAGAGTTCGTTTTCTATAACTTGTACTTTGTATTATGAAGTAGCACCCCAATGACACAGTCTTCCGCTGCGGTATTTTGGGGGTGTTACAGATTGGTACCAGAGCCTTGGTTATAGAGAACTAGGTTGCATTTAGTGCCTAGACTATAACTGCTATATACGTTGGGACCTTCCTCTTTATTTGCCTTACACACAATACATACACATATGCTTTTTGGTTAGAGGTTTGCTTAGTTCCACGCTGTTAGATGATGTGACTTTAGTATTATAAGGAGCCCCAGAGATTCGTTGAGTCATTAAAAACATGGAGCTTAGTAATAACTAATTAGTTAACTTAATCTTGTGTTTGATGAGACACAAGATTTGAGTTAAATAATATTATTGCTTAGCTTTAGGGATTTGATGACTGGATTATCATACCATCTGCCTCAGAAGGCGGATTTTGTGTCGGAAATTCTTAAGTAGGATGTTTTAGAATCTCCTTATTTAAATGGATTGGGACGCCTCTTCAGTTAAATAAAGAAATTGTAAATCACCGAACCATAAGTTTATGAGACCTTACTTACATAAATTTGGACGCTTCTTTATGTAAGTAATGTGTTATAAATAAGTGGGCTTAATTGTAGCCGATACAACTCCTTAACCAGAACCTTAGACAAATCAGAGTGAACACCACTATATTAGAGATCCCGAATTCTCTTACACATATCGTAAGTAGTTAACATCAACTGAACTTCGGGACGAAGTTCTCCTTAAGGGGTACAGACTGTAACAATTCGCAATTTCAGGTTAACTTTTATTCCCGAAAATTTCACTATTCACTTTTACTATTCACTTTTTACTATTCACTTTTCACTATTCATCTCAGAAATTTTTATTTCATATTCTCGTAAGTTAAACTATTTTAACGATAATCCGAGAGTTTGACGCTCGTCGGATCATTTCTGCAAAAATCACAAAGCCGTGTCCGAGATTTACTTTTAGGTTTAAACGTCTTTCTAACATCCCGATATGTCCATAAAACATTATAAACAATAGAAATATGATTTTCTCTCATTTTAGGACAATTCCAAAAGTTTCGGAATTTTACGTTTTTCAGTTCAGCGTTTTACGCGAATTGCGCGTTTTAGACCCGTGTTTCCAGTTTTTAGCAGGGTTTTCGCACCCGATAGAACCTACCACTCATTTTATATTTTATTATGGACTATATTGACATGTTTGACCATACTTTCAAGTTTCATATTTTTAGGATACCCGGTTTTACGTTTCGTGGCCTAAAAACTTACGGTTAGCAATTTACGGGTCCAAAACTAGCTACATACTTAGGATATTATCATCCAAAGACCAAGAGTCATCATCTAGTCACCTTATCCTCATTCAAACCGCCACTAGGGGGGGGGGGGGGTTCACACTTGTGGTTAAATTTTGACCATTGATTCTTTACTTAATTACAACTTTGGCTCCAAGTTAACCTTGGTCACCAAGTTTATGTAGTTTCCTAGTAAGCTTCCTAACCTCCTCTTCATGCTATAAATAGAGAGCTCATTCCATCATTTCTTCATAAATAAAACGCCACAACACAATCCCTAGCTCCATGATCCTTTGATCTTCAAACTACAAGTTACACTACAAAGTTCAAGGTCTTAGTATTCTCTACCTAGTTCTTAAGTTTGTTTGGTGATTCCATGGTTGAATTAGGAGCTACACAAGGTGATTAGGGGCTGAAGTTAATGGGTTTTATCAAGGGTTAGATCAAGGCTAGCAAGGGTTACAAGAGTTATGGTGAAGGGTTTACAAGCTTAGGTTTAGTGTCCTAGTTCTAAACTTGACTTCCTTTCTTTAGAAAGCCAAAAGTTGTAAGCAAACCCTTATACACTTTCTTGCTCAATATCATTTCATGCTTATTATGTTTCTTTCATGCTATATATGGTCTTTGTATTGTGTTCATGATGTTTAAAAATGGATAAAACAAGTATTTGTATACATATGTTAACTTATGACAAGCAAGCAAGCAAACTAGTGATTTTTATGGAAAACCATGACCAGAATAGTATAACTTTGATATTTGACACTTATTTACTGTTAAAGAGGACTTAACAAGGAAAACATAGCAATTTGAATCACCCAAAACGAGTACACGAGTCAAAAGTTATGACCGTTTGAAGTTAGCGAAACCAAAACGGCAAAACTGCCTAAATTGCATTCTGATCAAATTATGATTTTGAAAGTCCCACTTCTGTTCCGATTCATCAAAAAGTTAAAACACGAAAGTTGTCCGGAACGACGTTTTCGTTCAGGAACCAAGAAGCTCGAGACCTGAAAACGCTTTCTGAGTGATAAATTTCTTCAAATTCTTAACAGCCCATTTTTAGACCAAAGTTACTATATAATCATTATAATTAGATGAGACCAAGAGGTCTAATGACCTAAAGCCGAGACCACAACCATGGCTAAAGCCAAGGTTGAGTCTCAAGATCATGGTAACAATGACCAAGGTCACGGCAAAGCCACGGCTAAAGACCATATAACTATTAAAGATCAAAAAGCTTATATATATATATATATATATATATATATGTTATCAAATACTACAATAGTAGGGAGCCTCATGTGAGGAGTTCATTGAGTAAGCCGTCGAGACGAGTTGTGGATTTACGAGTTAAAGTGTCCTGGTTCCTCGAACGTTTACTCCATGACTTCTGAATTATGTCGGCCCGAACGGTAGTAAGAGATTTACAACCTATACATGTTTCATAGACCACTTATATTCAACGACTTACACTATATACTAAGTACTACATCATGAACATTATGCAAGACATATATTGGCAATTCGTCGTATTCTTAGACGTTACTCCAAACCTAATTCGCAACGTTCTATTATAGGCTGCTCTTAGAGACTTTCGCGATTCGACTACCATTTTCATTACTCACTACATAGACTTAAGGTGAGTCATAGCCCCTACTCTTTTCGTACTTGTTTTAACTCTTGGGGGGGATACATGCTCAACTACTTGCTTACTTGTACAAATACTCAAAACGTTTATACGTGACTGTGTTATACTTGATTGTCTTATACTTGATGGCATTATACTTGATTTAATACATACATGACTGTCTTTTATCTTTGGGAAGTGGCTCCCAGTTATCTTTGGGAATTGACTCCCAGTTGTCTTTGGGAATTGACTCCCAGTTGTCTTTGGGAATTGGCTCCCAAAAGTGAGGTCTTCGGAGATGAAGAAGAGACTCACTACTAATTGCTTAATTGTCTTGATGAACTTATTCATGTCTTTATTATACTATATGTTAGCAGTGGGTTGTGAACACACAGGTTACAAGTCTCTTATGGCGGGACTTGTAACTGAGTGGATTCACGATGCCTTTGCTGTGTGATCATTCTTTAAGGCTTTTTCAACTATTTTAAGACAAACTCTATGAACTCACCAACCATTGTGCTGACACTTTAGCATGTTTATCTCAGGTTAGTAAGGCGATAACTAGTGCATGGAACTTAGAGTCAAGCTGCATATTCTGAAGACTTACGCTTTTATCATTTACCATTCAAAACTTTGTATACATTTATGTATCATACTTTGGAATCTCATGTTTGTAACTTTGAATTCATTAATCGAATGGTAACTTTTCAAAACGTCTCATTTAGAGTTCGTTTTCTATAACTTGTACTTTGTATTATGAAGTAGCACTCCAATGACACAGTCTTCTGCTGCGGTATTTTGGGGGTGTTACACTGTGGGTTGTTACAACCTACATGGTCCCATGATGAACATCAAGTTCACAGGTCAACTTCTCAATTTAGACCCGTTCAAGAGGTCAGAGGTCAAGGTAGTACATAGGGTGCTATGGGGTTTCTAGGAAAGAAGCCGCATCACATCCAAGCCATGTCATACCACGTTAGCTTACATGGAATAACTCATAAAGCAAGGTGGTTGGCTAGTTCCCATGTAAATGCATTTCAACCTACTTACCTTTTTCCGCATTACCACACACATAACAGTCAGACGATAACACCACTTGGTAACAATCCTAAGTGTAGCATAACTATGAGCCTGATTCAAAAAGACACCCTAGCACCATCACCTGGCCCTTCCCCTCAAAGCAGCACTCAGGTTACTCTATGCTTATCTCAAACCCCACTACAAACGCCCCTAGGACAAACCTCATCAAATGGACAGGCATAAATTCTCACCTTAGTAACCAAACCTAGGTTAAGCAACACCAATCGTTCAACACACGACACCCTTACAGAAAAACTAGGACGTATCCACATTATTCAATCATGGCACTTAGGCACAAAGAGGTAGTGAGGTTATGAAGGACTAGCAACATGTCCTATCGTGAAGCATTCCATAATATACCTTCATACCATCATCTGACCCCGTTGTCACAACAACAATGCTTCAACAAGATCCTAGAGTACATCAAGTCGAACCTAAAACCACCAACCATGCCACTGATTGGCTTCTCAGGGGAAAGGTCCTATTCCAAGGGCGTAGTTACCTTAGAACTTACGGTATGAACATACTGGTTGTCGAGAACAATCATGTTACAGTTCCACAATGCTGAATTCACATCCAAGTATACGTGATACTATGAAGGACAACGCTTGAAAAGCTCAACATGTCATTAATAGTGACTACAATAAAAAATGACTACCCTGGTAGAGATGCAAGCCTAGCCGCACTAGTAAAAGAATGCAACATCAGGGAGATCGCGTGGGAACCAATTCCAGGAGACAACCCAAAATAGGTAAAGGTTATTGTTAAGCCCGAATACCCAGATCAACCCATCATAATCGAAACCAACCTCCCACCTCAGTTACAAAACCAACTAGTAAAATTGCTAGCATACGACCTTGACGTATTAGCGGAACATAGCCTAGGCCTAAACCAATATGCCCCATCTATTAGAAAAAAAACCTTAGTCTTTCTATCGATAAATATTAGGCTATGGATTCTCATGTTCCATACCTGATCCATGACGGCATTTTACGTGTCAAATACCAAACCAGGGTCTCAAACCTATTAACGGTCAAGAAAGTCAACGGTGCATGTATAAAAACCCATTAAAATTCTTTAGTTAGTAGTATTATAGAGCCTTAGGAACCTTAGGAGTCGAGTACATAGGCCTTGCATGCTTGTTGAGTTCCTTTTTTTGTCAACAAACCCTAGAAAACCCTAGTTACCCTCGTTCCCCTACTTTTGGTCTCGTAAGCTTTCTTCACTTGCTCGATTAGCTTAATTACAGTCCTAGGATAGATATTAGATGCCTTAGATGACATAGGAACCCTTGCCTAAGGCTTGATCACTATAACATGCTAGTTTTCTTTTTAAAAGCCTAATTATGCACTAAATACTAAATATATACTATAATACTTTATAATAAGCTAAAGCTAGTTTAAGTAACTTAAATAATCTAATATTAGTAAAACATAAGCTAGGAAAACTTTTTGTTTTATAAAAATATAGTTTGCATGGAATTAGGACTAGTTTTGCATGCATAGGGGTATATATGGTAACTTTATGAAAATATTAAGTCTAAGGACTATTTTTGACATTTCTTAGAAGTTATAAGTATAAGGACCCTTTTTGCAAAGTTATATAACCTTAGGATAAAAAGTAAAATAGTTATAAACTAATAAGGACTAGTTTTGCAAAAGTTATAAAGTTAAGGGTATAAATAGTAAACTTTGAAAACTTATAAGTCCAAGGGTCATTCCTGTTACTTTCTCAAAATTTATAAGTATAGGGACTAATATTGCTAAGTTTAGATATTTATTAATATAAGTATATAAGTCTAGGGTAGATTTTGTATATATATAAACTATAAGGGTATAAAGTGAAAATATTATAAAAATATAAAACCTAAATTAAGTTAGAAACACAACACAATACTAGGGAGCTTCATGTGAGGAGTACCATGTGGATATTTCGTTTTGACGAGTTTGCTGGGTTTACGAATTAAAGTGCCCTGGCTCCTCAAATGATTATTGCTTGTACTTCTGAATTATGATGGCCCGAATGGTGTTATGTTATAACTAAACATAATAACAGCATAACTGAATACTAGGGAGATTCATGTGAGGAGTATTAACTTCTGAATTATGATGGCCCGAACGGTATTATGTTGATAACATAATACAATAGTAGGGAGCTTCATGTGAGGAGTCTTATACTTCTGGATTGTGATGGCCCGAACGGTGTTATGTTATATCTAAAACATTAACAACCCTAAGAATGACTACTTAAGAAATTTAAACGAGATAACTAAAGCTTGGCATACATCTACACGAACAATACCACTAGGATACGTGAGTAGGCAGTCTAGTCTCCGAGTCACTTTTCACATCAATTAGATTTCCCTAAGCCTAGGTGAGTTTTCATAGCCTCACTCTTTTAAATGCTTTACAAACCCTGTGAGGGGGATACATGCTAAATGCTTTAAATCGAATACAAGTCTTTTTATTTGGTTGTTGCACGAGTAAACTATCTGCCACCCCTACACAACAAAATTCATGAATCTAATCGCTTGTGATATTTTACACAAGTAAACGCGGATATAATAGATATATCTATTGGAGTTTGAAAACTCTCGTTGGTACCATCTCTCACTGGAGAGTACCAATAAGTATTATATTTGAACCCTCACTGAAGGATTAACTTTGGCAAGTTATCCTTCCCATCCCCTCATGGTTGGGTCTGCAGCCCCCATGACCCGAATTGTTAACGTGTGGTTCATGAGCTTAGTGCAACATACCAATTGACCAACTCCTGATAATTGTACATGCATTACAATTATTACACACACACACACACACACACACTACATTTTCTTTGAAGGGTGTAACAACTGAACCCTGAGGAACTTGTATTCACTAACCCCTAAACCTATGACTCTCACTCAACACCTAGTATTGACTTTTAAGCATGTATTCTAGGTAACGAAGCTCTATGGAAATTATGGCATGGAGAGGCACGAGACTTGAAAGACTTTCTATTTGGTTATCATTAAACCATAAAAACTCACATTTAGATTCATGGGACCTCATCTTATAAAACTCTGATAATTTTAATGAATGATAGCTCATTTTTATAAAATGTCTCTTTTTTAGTCATTCCCTATTACTGTATCTATGTTCCATGAGGTAATACCCCAAACACTTAATCCGATGTGATCAGTGAAAAATTGGGGTGTTACAGATTGGCATCAGAGCTTCAGTTGTAGAGAATAAGGTCAAAACCTAAACTACAACTACTTTTCCCGATACCCGAGAAAGTCTTTCGTGCCACTCCACTCCCCAATGCCTACTTCCCAGAGCCATATGTGCATTAGATCTGCATAATAGGTATTTCCTTAACTTATATGCTACCTTACATTATTTTATCGGTTATTAGATAGTTATGCTTGCTCCCCATTACTCTACCTTTACCCTACCCGAATCACTTACGGAGAATACTCTTCCCTCTCCTAATGATTCAGATCTTAGTTTTAAAAATCTTTTTCCCAATTCCCCGAAAAGCCCTAGGAATAGTATAGATACACCTTCACCCTTAGGTTTTACACCTTTCGTAGATGACCGACACTTAAAACGTATAAGAGAATTCTATACTAAGGCATCACCGATTACTCCCCCAAACACTATTTTACACCCACCATTTCTCTCCCCTAGATTTGAACCACATGGGTTCTTTCTTCCTAGGAAACCTATCCCTTCCTATATCCCTAGATATGAATCTAGACAACCCTATACCTTAGCACCTACACATTACTTAGTAAACCTTCCCACTTCACTTTGGAAATCTGAATTAGGAAAAAAATTCACTAGGACAACTTTAGAAAACTAGGAAAAACAGGTAGAAGATATTTTAAATAACTTAGATGAAATATTTCTTGTCCTTATTGAGAAGATAGAAGAAGGTCAAGATAATAACCTAGGCACCCAACCTAATTATAGAAGTTTAAGAAACACCCTACAACAATCCCGTTTTAAGATAGCTAAAATACAGATAAATCAAATGAGACACCACCATAAGATAGCCTTTACCTGTTGATGAGGCGAAAAGTGTACCCCTTTTAAGGGGTCATTTAAACCCGAATTCGAGATTATTTGATCAATTATTGCCCTAAATCGTTCCTTTTGTCAGTTTAGGTACTTTTGAGGAGAAATCTGGAAAAGGAAGCGTTTTGGACATTTTTGAAGCATAAAAGTGATGAAAATGGCAAAGTCTCAAATTCCTTGTTGGAACAGTACCTGATGACGTCAAGCTACAACACATGACGGCGTAAAGAGTGGTAAAAGAGGTGGATGTGGAAATTATAACGTGACGGCCCAGAGTGTTTTCTTTGTTAATGGCCTGACGGCGTCACCAAGGCCGTCAGGGTCCAAATACTAGTGACATCCCAGAGCTTATTTCTACATGACGGCGTCAGAAGTGGATCTAGGCAATACGAATTTTAACTTGGCGGCGAGTTGACGGCGTTAGAGGCTAACACATGACGCCGTCAGGATGCTTAGTCTATATATATTTTTCCAATTTTTCTTTGTAAGTGTGGAACTTTTGTGGAACAAGTTGTGCATAAACCCTAGGTCGAATTTCCTGCATATTGAAGGGGTTTCAAACCCTTCTTTCTTCCATGTTTGAATAAAGATAAGTACTTCAATAATCATTCAATATTTTTAGGTATTGTTTGATTCTATCTTATGTTTATCTTTCTTTTAACATGTTAGGCTAGGCTTTTATTATGTTTGCTTAGATGTAGTGAAACCTAGATGTTGATTATGGGTTGATTGTTTGTTTATAATTGTTACAGATGATTGTATTTGATGTTAGGCTTAAGAAAACTGGCAGACTTCCATTGGTAACTTGCTTGAACGTCTTAAGAAACATGATCGGAGGTGTACTACGATTTTTGGTTGTATTTAATGCATAAGTGAATTCTAATGATCCCATGTTAGGATCTTCTAACGGCTCGACATAGGAGTGAAGTAGGATCTTATAGAGTTAGGGAATATTGTACACGGCCCTACGACTAGTATTAAGGAATATAACCCGTCATCCATGCAATTGTAACAAGCTAATCAACCGGTAAAAGATATCTAGGGAGTAATGAAATCTAAGTAAACACAACTTTTCTCATTATTGTTTCTACCGCATTAGCATATTAGTTTAATTTTCATTTATTTTATTTTATTTTTATTGCATCTTTAGTTAATTGGATTAGTTGGCTAGCAACTAATTCCGCCGACTCCTTCAAAACCCGAGATTTTACTTGCTTTCCATAAAATATAAAAATACAAAAAGAATCATCCCTCACCTCTAGACCTAGTTTAGTAGGCTTTCTAATCCTAGCGACACTATTCCTGAGTTGAACGATCAATCCCCCGGTACTTGTCACTATACTATACTACAACGATCAGGTACACTGCCTGTTGGGGGTTGTAAGCTTCTCTAGATCCCTTGAGAGGTAAAACGTGTTGCGAGGGCGCAATTCCCAAGTATCAAGTTTTTGGCGCCGCAGCCCAGGGAATAATTATTGTCTAGGTTAGAATTTCTTTTTATTAGGTCTACTTGCTAGATTCCTTTCTAGTAAGATTTTTATTTTTAGATTTTCTTTAGTCTATCTTATTTCTTCGTTTCTTTGTTCGTAACTTTTACCATCCGACATCATGGAAGGTGGTAATATCTTTGATCCCATCAACCCACCACAACAAAACCAGCCACAAAACCCACCACTAGCAAACCAACCTCCTAGACCCCGAACTTTAGGAGAGAATTCCCGTCCTAGCCACCAAGGCTATCGAAACACTATTAAGCTCACTCAAGGAGCCAATGTGTCCCCCTTGTGATCCGACACCATCCGGTTGGTGCAAAGGGGATGTGCATTCCATGGACTTCGTTCCGAAGATCCTAATCAACATCTTAAGGATTTCCTAAAAATCGTAGATTCCATAGACCTTGATGTTGCAACTAGAGAGTCGACCCGATTACATCTATTCCAATTCTCTCTACGTGATCAAGCTAGTCAATGGCTTGAACTTTTACCCGCGGGATCCATCACCTCATGGGATGATATCACTTCTCGTTTCCTTGCTCAATTTTTCCCACCGGGGAGAACTAACAAGCTTAGAAATGATATCTTGATGTTCCAACGTCAAGGTGAAACTCTATATGAGGCATGGACTCGTTTCAAGGACTTACTCCAAAAAGTCCCTCATCATGGCATAGATCTTTGGCTCCAAGTCCAAATCTTCTATGACCATATCGATCTCTCCACAAGGCGAACCATTGACCAATCGGCCGGTGGCAAGCTACGTGATCTAAGTGCGGAAGAATCATGGGAACTCATAGAAGATCTTGCTCTCTATAACAACGAAAGTTGGAATGATCCCCGTGATTTGAACAAAACGGTCAAGGCAATATCTTTGCCTTCGAACAATTCTAGCACTCCCGACCGTAGGATCATGGAACTTGAGGACCAAGTCAAATTTTTCATGAAATCCTACGAAGCTCCTAAGCCTTCAAGCCAAGTGAATAAAATAACTTCTTCATGCGAATTATGTAGTGGTCCCCATGACACTCGTGATTGCGTGGAACTCCCCGGACAAGCTTTTGTGGATTACGCATCCTCGCGTACCGACGAAGCGGGAGACAAGTGGTACACTTTCAACCCGAGCCAAACCCTTACGGTGATTCCTACAACCCTTTTTGGAAAAATCACCCGAACCTTAGGTGGAAACAAAACCAAAACATGCCCCAAAACAATTCTTCCAATCCACCTAGTCGTTACCAACCAAACGGTCCACCCTCTAACCGTACTTTCAACAACAATCCTTCCAATAACTATGGTAGTACCAATAATATTGAAGGATTAATGTCCAAGTTTATGGCATCTCAAGAAGCTCGCATATCTAAGTTTGAAGCCGAATTCAAACAAAAGCAAAGTGAGATGACCAATAAAATTGACACATTGTTGAAAGTTCTTAATGACCGAGAAATGGGAGCACTCCCAAGCGACACGGTCAAGAACCTAAAACTAAACGTTAATGCCATATCATCGGTTTCGGTCAAAGCAATGAACACGTGTTTCAAGCAAACCCAAATTCTCCAAAAGGACCAATTGAATAAAATATCCGATATTAAACCGGTCAATAACATAGTTGAAACACCTCCTACACAAGACCTTGACGATGAATTCAAGGAGCTCCACCTTGAACGCCCCGTCATTGATGTCTTAGCCCGTGCCCCCTACTACAGTGCCCTCCTAGAAAAATATAAGAAACTTAAATTGGGTAAAAATGAGACCGCCTTCGTTCAAAACAAGTTGCCTAAGAAGCTTGATGATCCGAGTATATTTGTTTTTCCTTGTAAGATAGGAAAATCCGAAGCTTTCGACATACTAGCCGACTTACGATCAAGCCTCAACTTGATTCCCTTATCCCTTTTCACCACTCTTAAGCTAGGAAAGTTAGAGGAGACGGATGTAATAATTGGTCTAGCAGATGGAAGTGTTGCCCACCCGGTCGGAATGATCAAGGATGTAGTAGTTCACGTAGGAAGATTGACTATCTTAGCTGATTTTCACGTCCTAGATATGGTTAGTGATACTACATGCCCATTGTTAGTAGGAAGAGGATTTTTAGCAACCGCTAGTGCCATGATAGATTGTAAGGAGTCTAAGATAGCGGTAGGAGATGGTGAGACTTGGTCAGTTTATGATATTAAGAAGAATACCTATGATTGTGAGGACGAACCGACACCACATTGGGTAGAGATGAATAGGAGACCATCTAGATATGGACCTTGGATAGAAAGGAACTTTATAGGACCTCAACGCCCATTCTATCTAGAAAAAGATTTCATTGATAAGACACATTCGGTGGAACAACTCATAGCTAGAGATGAGGAATTAAACCCTTTTGAGGATCCCCTAGTCTTTAGGAAAATGATTGAGTTCTTAAGCGTAGTGCCTATCAACCTAGAGATGCACAAGTGGAAGAGGGAAGGGTATAAGTGTAAATGGAATTGGGACAAGCCACCTAAGGAAGGTGACGGATCATGGCATATGAAGATGATTTTATATGATCCGGATGGAGAAAAGTTTGAGAAGTCATACCGTACCAAGAAAACCGATAGGAAATTGAAACCTAAGTTTGATCCCAAAGATTTCCTCGACGAGGAGCTCACACATATAGGATAGCCCATGACCTTGAGTCTAGCTACAAGACTCGTAAATAAAGAAAAGCGCTTCTTGGGAGGCAACCCATGTTTTGTGTGTTTTTATTTGTTTGATTTTTATTTGTTTTATGTTATTTGTTTCCGTATGTATGTTATATTTTTATTGTTGGTAGATCATGTTTCAAACTAAATTGTGAAAATGCTTTATTTTGTTGTTTAACTTCGTCTTAACTTCATATAAAGGTATTTTGCAAAAGCTAAGTGTAAGGGGAAACCCCAAATTTGTTTATAAGGACGAAAATGATCATGATTCGCCACAATATTAAATGAGCATGTATATTAGTAATTGTTTGAGTCAAATGCTTGTATCGAGTCATAATGATGTTTTGCAGGATTTTCCAGGAAATAAGGCATGAGTTTTTCCAGAAATTTTCCAGAAACTTAACATAAGATTTTTCCAGGAACATTCTGACGGCGTTAGGAGTTACAACCTGACGGCGTCAGGTACCAAAATTCTGAAAATTTTTGCGCATTTTGTTTAAACCGGTGTCTTAAAGTTTTTGTTGATTCTTTAGTTTTATAAACTCCAGGAAATCTGCAAACATTCATTCCACAAGCATTATATCTTAAATTGCTTTCTAGGATTTGTTAGTATATATAGATTGCCGCCGATTTTACGCGAGGTTGCCTTGATTGTTTTCTCAGGTTTAACAGGTTATATATGACAAGAAGATGATTTATATTTCTAGAAGGGAAACTTTCAACATTCATTTTCTTGGAGGAAGATCTAACCTTGTTGACACACTATCCACGTCGAACGAATCAGGGGAGTATTTGTTTTCATTCTTTTACTTGTTTTACTTTTACATTCTTTAATTGAACATTGGGGATAATGTTCATCCTAAGTGTAAGGGGAGGTTAAATGATGATACCTTATAGGATACAATTACACTTGAGTTTGTTTATTTGATGGTAGGTGTGTAATAAAACTAAGAGAAATACTTGTTAGTGTAATTTTAGCGCCAAATTTAAAATTTTTTACAACATTTAGGAGTGAAACTTTAGCCTTAACAAGCGTCTCATGGATAGGAGTTGTATGACTAGCACAAAACCATACCATTCATAAAAATTTTCCACCCAAATGTGTGAGGTTCGCCTTTAGATTTGATAGGAAAAGCATTCATTATTAGTGCTTATGAGTGTACTGGTAGCATTTAGATTCTAGAACTTGCGTTAGTGATGCATCCCAAGACCGCTAGTGAGACTACATTTGTGTAGTAGGATTTACTACATGATAAGAGGCATTAGGATCACCCTTGTGTTTAAACCCGTATCATAATTACTTGACCATTTAAGTCATATCGCTTGACTAGTAAAGTCAATTAATTCTTCCCAAACCTTTGCGTTGTACTCATTTTTAGTATACGATACCCCTATTACACCCCTCCGAGCCTATCTTTTTCGTTTCTAACTTTAAGCATTTTACTTGAAGGAAGAATTTGTTACAACCCACCCAAATGTGCAACAAAATTGCCTTAGCCTTCCGTATATGCACTCATCTTTAGTGCATTATTGTTATTTGTTTAAACCCTTAGTTAATTATCTTATTGATTACATGGTTGTTAAGTCGAGTCATATCTTGTACATATTGTTTTGGGACGATTGGGACTCATGGGTAAAGAACTTGTGTTATGGAGTAACGGGGAAGAACATAAAATTATTACCCCCATATGTGCATTAATCTTAAAAAGTACTTCAAGTGTTTGATTATCTTGATTCGAGCCATTAGAGTAGTTTATTGTAAAGTGTGCAAAAATTCAAGTCTAAGGGGAATATACATTCCCTATAATGTATTATTTTGGATGGTAGGGTAAAAGTGTATGAAAAAAAATTGAAAAAAAATACAAAAAGAAAAAAAAAATAGAAAAAGAAAAGAGAAAAACATACGGACTACCATCCTGTTTCATACTATGTTTGTTTTATGTTTTTGTTATTTTTGATTTATTAACTTAAGTTGAGTCGAGTCTTGGCTTAGCAACGCCATATTGTACATGTAATTAACCAAGATGATTAACTCGCCACCAGTAAGTATTGCCTTTATCCAAGAAAACCGTATTTTCCATATCCCTACACCTAACGTTATAACCCTTCAAAAGACCTCTTTGATAGTTTATCCTAGGTGCTTACGCCAAGTGGTGGAGGTTTGATCCTTGCTCAAGCCTCTGGTAATCTATTTGCTATGACAGGTAGTGAGAGATGTTTTCCATTTCCTTATTGTGATATATACTTTATTACACCCGAGAGATGTGAGTATCTAAACACTATTTGTGAGGTGCTAGTGTATGACCTCCGTGCTTGTTTTTGGTTTTTAGTGGAACGATTATTTGTTGTAATTACTTTTATATTAGTGTTAAATGACCCCTAACTTGTATTTTGATTAGAATAAAAGCGCATTTTCTTGAGGACAAGCAAATCTCAAGTGTCAGGGTATTTGATGAGGCGAAAAGTGTATCGCTTTTAAGCCCGAATTCAAGATTATTTGATATTATTGCCCTAAATCGTTCCTTTTGTCATTTTAGGTAATTTTGAGGAGAAATCTGGAAAAGGAAGAGTTTTGGACGTTTTTGGAGCATAAAAGTGAAGAAAAGGGCAAAGTCTCAAATTCCTTGCTGGAACAGTACCTGACGACGTCAAGCTACAACACAAGACGGCGTCAAGAGTGGCAAAAGAGGTGGATGTGGAAATTATAACGTGATGGCCCAGAGTGTTTTCTTTGTTAATGGCCTGACAGCGTGACCAAGGCCGTCAGGGTCCAAATACTAGTGACGGCCCAGAGCTTATTTCTACATGACGTCGTCAGAAGTGGATCTAGGCAATACGAATTTTAACTTGGCGGCGAGTTGACGGCGTCAGAGGCTAACACATGACGACGTCAGGATGCTTAGTTTATATATATTTTTCCAATTTTTCATTGTAAGTGAGGAACTTTGTGTGGAACTTTTGTGGAACAAGTTGTGCATAAACCCTAGGTCGAATTTCCTGCATATTGAAGGGGTTTCAAACCCTTCTTTCTTCCATGTTTGAATAAAGATAAGTACTTCAATAATCATTCAATATGTCTATGTATTGTTTGATTCTATCTTATGTTTATCTTTCTTTTAACATGTTAGGCTAGCCTTTTATTGTGTTTGCTTAGATGTAGTTAAACCTAGATGTTGATTATGGGTTGATTGTTTGTTTATAATTGTTACGGATGATTGTATTCGATGTTAGGCTTAAGAAAACTGGTAGACTTCCATTGGTAACTTGCTTGAACGTCTTAAGAAAAATGATCGGAGGTGTACTACAATTTTTGGTTGTATTTAATGCATAAGTGAATTCTAATGATCCCATGTTAGGAGCTTTTAACGGCTCGACATAGGAGTGAAATAGGATCTTATAGAGTTAGGGAATATTGTACACGGCCCTACGACTAGTATTAATTTTCATTTATTTTATTTTATTTTGATTGCATCTTTAGTTAATTGGGTTAGTTGGCTAGCAACTAATTCCGCCCACTCCTTCAAAACCCGAGATTTTACTTGCTTTCCATAAAATATAAAAATACAAAAAGATTCATCCCTCACCTCTAGACCTAGTTTAGTAGGCTTTCTAATCCTAGCGACACTATTCCTGAGTTGAACGATCAATCCCCTGGTACTTGTCACTATACTATACTACAACAATCAGGTACACTGCTTGGTGGGGGTTGTAAGCTTCTCAAGATCCCTTGAGAGGTAAAACCTGTTGCGAGGGTGCAATTCCCAAGTATCATCGGTTTTAGAATTTGCACGTTAGAAAAGATGATTGATGATGACGAGGAAAGTCATCAATCAAATTTAGGAAATATTACAACCCTAAACCCTTAGATTTAAGAAAACTTTTTAAGAAATCCCTAAATAATACGCCTTTAGGAGTTTAGCCTTAGAATAATGCTTGTAGGATATGTAAGATAGGAAACCAATAATATAAGTTATGCCTTAGACTCTCACCTCCTAGTGCCCCTCAATTTAGGATAACTTAGCTAACCTAGGATTAGGTATGCCTCTTCTTAATTACCCTAGGATATCCCAAACCTTATAAGAACCCTTAGGAAATTAGGAACATCCCAAAAGATATGACAAGTTGAGTACTTGTTATAACCTACCTTAAACCCTTACCCCCAAAAACCCTTAAGATCCCGGGATAAATGGTCCCGGTACCTTAAATTCATAGATTCTCAAAAAGTTTGAAGTCTTAACTCGTTTGGGTTTCGATTTCAAACCCAAAACCTTACTGAGAGTTGTCTCGTAAAGATACTTATTCTTGAACTTTAGGCATTATAGGGAAGTGATGAGTGTCTAAATACTCATCATTTTATACCAATCTGAACTGCCAAAACATACAAAAACACTCAAATATGCATCATAATACTTAAAATATCTTAGAAATGTGTTTTATATGTTTCAAATGCAAAATATGCAAAAACAGGTGAAAAACGTACAAAGTTTGCATAATTGGCAGTTTCAGTCCCTCAAATTTCACAAAGTCTCAAAACTAGTCCCTGAAGGTTTAAAATGAATGAAAAGTCAACTTAAGTCCTTGGGAAACCAAAAATATTCACAAATGATCCCTGGATGAATGTTTACACAAACTGGCAACTTTTACCCCTCAAGTTACAAAATTGGCAAAAATGGTCCCTGGGTATTAAAAACTTGGAAATTTACAAATAATACCCTTGTACTATGCATGAATGACAAAATGGAACAATTTTGATAACATTTTGAGAAATTACAACCACAGTCCCTTAAAAATCCAAATTTACATAAATGGTCCTTGGAGTTTGAGAAATTACAGAAAAGGTCCCTGGATATTTTTAAATGGAAAAAATCATAAAATTGGTCCTTGGTTTATCATATTTGGCAAAAATAGCAATTGAAACTACTTTGGGAAAAATACAAATTCAGTCCCTCTATTTTTCCAAAATTACAAATTTGGTCCTTGTGTACACTTAACCAACCGGACCCTTATTTAATTTATAAACCAAAACCAAATCCAACCCAACACAAACCAAAACCCCAGCCCACCCCCTTTGTTTTTCCTTGGCCCATACCTCAGCCCAATCCACACCCCTAATAATAAAATACGGGGTTTGACCCCGTTTGACCAACGAAAACCGCCAAACCACCACTACTATTCACCCTCCTCCCTCACCACTGTAAACCCAAAACCATGGTGGTTAACCACCACCTCCTCACCTTTCCACCTCACCCCCTATCCCCCTCACCTCATACCTCCACCTCACAGACAAACCCACTCCTCATTTAATGCTATCCACACCATTTTTCACTCCAAACTCCATTTTGTCTTCTGTTTTCTTCCCTATTGCCCCAACTTGCCTAAAATCCTTCCCATTTGCCCCCTGCCACCTCCACATGATCCCAAAAATCCTTAATTGCTCACCTTTGGCCCCAAGTTAACATGGGGACTTTTGGCGCCAATTTTAGTTTAAATGGATAAGATCAATGCAGAAGAATAGAGGGCCAAGATTGAAGTGGGAAAGACTCAGAGTGCTTCAACAAACCCTAATATGGGCTTATAAAAGGAAGAGAAGAGCAGAAGAGAAAGATATAATTTATTTTAGCTTAATCAAAATCGTATAAGTTGTAACTTGTTATCTCAGTTAATTTTCAAGCTTTTAAGCTTTGTATTAGTCAATTAAGGTGTAATCTCAGCTTTTGTGATAATCAAAGTTAAGTTCCAAGTCATATCTCAGATTGTGCAATTTCCAAGTTTATTTCAAATTTCTAAAAAGTTATATTGTTGTTATTGTTAGATTATAGGGATTCATAAGCTCATATAAGATCCTCAGAAAGTTTATAAAAGCTTTTAGAAACCTTTAAAGCAGTTATAATAAAGAAAATCATAAATCATAAAAAAATAAGAAAAATAAAGAAAAATTCAAAAATCATGGTTATGGTGTTCATCAAGTAGGAGCAGGGTGCATTTTGGAAGGCCTTGGGTTAGTGAATCTGTGGATATTCTTTAAGATTGTTCTTGGTTAATAGTTTGAGCAGGAAAGCAATCTTGTAAGTCCTCAAAATCTCTTATTTTTCTTGTTATTGTACCTTTGCTTATTACTCAGCTTTTTCAGTTGCTTATTGCTTATTCAGATATATATAGTGATAATATAGCATTAGATTGGTATCTTGTTTGTTGGAATTTCTAGTTACTAAATAATTAAAGTTTCACAGTCAACTTAGCATAATTAGTATTAGTGTTTTATTGTGGTCATTTTCTGTTTCTAAGCACTTATTAAGATCTAATATAACATAATAAGTCATTATGGATCAGTAGCATAAGCTCTTTAAGCCATTTACTTCACAAATCACAAAATAGTTTAGTATAAAGGTGTGTTTGGATTTGCATGTTCTGTGTAACTCAGCTTGTTATTGTTGTTATTTCTAGTTTATACAAGTCATACAGTATAATAGTAGCTCAGAAAAACAATAATCTTCAGGCCTCATTTGGTTAAAAGTCAAAATCATACTTAATTCATCACCACAGTTAACTGTGGTGGAATTGGAGTCCAAGTTTCATCATATCATCTCATAAGTTAACAACCTAGCTTAATTTAACTTAATACTAGCTTATAACATCTTATTAAACAAGTAGGATCAATCAGAAGTTCATCAAAGTCAATTGTTCATAAAAATCAAAAAGTCAAAAATTCCAAGTGTGTCAAATTGGCAAGTTTTTCTTCATGATCTGTAGGACTCATTAGTAATTGGAAATCCAAACCAGTTGTTGAATTGTGTTGTGTGGTAGCTTAACTTAATCTGTCAAAAAGAAAATCCAGGTTTGAAACTCATTTGCTTATTGAAAAGCTCAATCAAAGTACCTTGCAGGGCAAAGACATTGCCCTGTGCACAGGTTTTAAGTAAAATACCAAGACCTCTTGTGTGCTCATTAGTGGACCCCACACCCCAACCCTTAGCTTAATTTGTAGCTTATCAGTCCTCCTTTTCACATTTAGGTTTAGTTTGGCCATTAGCTTATTGTAGCATAGCTTTTAAGATTCAATTTGTGCCCTACCCAAAACAAGCTACACTGATCACTCAGTGTATGACCACCATTTCAAAAGCTCACACAGAGCTTATTAGTGAGCCAAAAGCCTAGCTTCTTGGTTTAATTTGTAGCTTAACAACCCATCTTTGAACCCCTAGGTTTAGTTTGAACCCCCTTTCACTCTTGTGGACCCCACAAACCTTGGAACACAACTGCAGGGAAGAAATACTCCCCTGCACCAGCTTACCACCACCACACCATCAACTTTAGTGATGGCTGCAGCCCACACCAGTGGGTTCCACACTTCATACCTTGGTTCTTACAACCCCCTCCTACCCAGGTTCAATACTTGACCCTTAGTTTGACCTATAGATCAGTGGACCCCACCTGGACTTGTCCCTAAACTCTGTCACACTTCTGAGTCAGAAACCAAATAAGCAAGTGCTTATTTTAGCTTTCCAGCTTATCCTAGGAGCTTATCTAATTAAATTTAGTCTAAATAGGTATAAGTAACTTAGGTAAACCAGATTTCATCATAGTGGACCCCACATAACCTCAACTTAGCTTATTTCTTAATTTAGTCAACCATAGTCAACTGTATAAGCAAATAAGCATTTACAGTGCTTATTCTTGATTTCCAAAGTAGTTGTCTTTGTTAAAGTTTCATTATTTAAGTATTTAAGTAGTTTTATAAAAGAAAAACCAGAAAAAGCAAACATAAAAATAGTGATAGCTTCTATTTAATAGAAATTATCTAATTAATTTTCATCTCAGCTTATTAATAAGCACTTGTCCAATTTTATAATTTAATAAATTACTTAGTACCTTAAAGTAGTTAAAATAATTTTCTTAGAATTTTCCTAAGTAGTTTACTATTTATTAGATTTAAAACTAGTTTAAATAATTAAATAGGTAATATTAGTAATTAAATAGAATTCTTTAATTTTAGTTAACTAAAGTAGAATTTTATATTTTTCCTAAGTTTTATAAAGTAGTTAAGACTTTTAAAAAATAGTTTCATAATTTCCACTATCCATTTTCTAATTTTCTTATTTAAATTAATTAAATTAGCTTAAAATTAATTAATAAGTAATTAATTAGTCAATTAGCTTAAATATAATTTTTAGAAACTTTTTATAATTTTCTAGTATTCCTGTAGTAATTAAATAGTTTTATAAATTTTATCATCATTTTCTAAGGTAATTTAGTAATAATAGTAATTTAAAATAGTTTAATTAGATTAATTAAATTAAATAGTTTATAATTAATAAAATACTAATAAAAAGACAAAAATATTTGTTTTCATTTTTAATACTTTCTTCAAGTTCTTATTAAGGTTTAGAAATTATTTATTTAAGTTTTTAGGATAATTTGTAATACTTGTCATTTTTAGTTAAATTAAATTAAGTTTTAAATTAGATTTTAATTAGTTTTATTAATTAAATAGTAATTTAATATTCTAATAATCATTTTTATAATTTCAATTTCATTTTCCATTTTCTTTAATATTAAGTTTTCAAAAGTTTCACTTTTAACCCCTGTAGTTTGTAACTTGTTAAATACCACTTTTCTCTGTCTGTTATCTGATTATCTGATTTTGTGCTTATATCTGTATTTCTGTTATAATTTCATATTTTCCAAATATCAAACAATCAGTAGTATAATCAACCCTCAAATCATCTTTGTTACTGTCCTCAGTACCACTCACTTTCCTAATCGTTTACAAATACAATTTCAATCTCGTTAGGATTTAACGACCCGGGGATTTTCCTGTACTTCCACGGTCAATATTAACTTGCACTTTCTCCCAGGTGGGCTTAACAGCTGCACATGGCTGACTGGTTGGTTTGGGAGGAGTCAAAATTTGGCGCCGCTGTAACAATTCGCATTTTCAGGTTAATTACTTTTCCCAGCAGGTCACCCAAGCCTGTACTATTCTCATATGACAATTCGCATTTTCAGGTTAATTACTTTTCCCAGCAGGTCACCCAAGCCTGTACTATTCTCATATGAGCACGCTTAACCATATGGGCGATTACCTGTTAGACCACAAAACGCGTTTCTAAGACTATTTGAGTTTTCAACTTTTTAGAAAAAGTCAACATATTCTTTCCCTCCTCCTTTGACCAAAAATCATTCCTTGATTTTATAAGTCATTCCTTGATTTTTAGGCTTACGGTTTGATGTCTAAAAGACATTTAATACCAATCGACACTAGACTGAGCCCAGTCTAGACATTATAAGTCATTTTAAATCATTTATAACCTATTAGAAAAGTAATATTTTACTTTTCTCAATTTTACGCAATATTCGTACATTTTACGTATTACGCGTTTTAGACCCGTGTTTCCAGTTTTTAGCAGGGTTTTACCACCCAAATGGAACCTACCACTCATTTTATATTTTATTATGGAGTATTTTGACAAGTTTAATCATTCCTCCAAGTTTCGTATTTTTACGATACCCGGTTTTACGTTTTGTGACGTAACAGCTTACGGTTAGCATTTTACGGAGTCAAAACTTACTAGATATCTTGGATAATATCATCAAAAGTCCAACCTTGCTCCCCAAGATATACAAACCGCCATAAGGGGGGGGGGATCAACCACCCATGTGTCATGATCTTATGCTTAGAACTCTTGGATGCTTACATGTGTTGAACTTGGCCTCCAAGGGTTGACAAGTCAACACAAGTAACCTCCTTAAGACCCTATAAAAGCCCCCCATCCCCCCTTTGTTGCCGTCCACTTCTACACACACCAACACCATATCCTTTGCTCTTTTCCTTCTAGTTTCATGCATGATTCAAGTGATTCTTCAAGGTAGAAACTCTAGTTAGGTTATCATTCACCAAAACTCTTCCATAACCTCATATACTTGGTGATTTCTCTTGAGTTTAAATCCACTCAATTCACCTCAACTTTCATCATCCATCTTTCAAGATTACAAGGGTAGAAAGATTGCATGAAGTGAAGTGGGTTGAAGCAAGTCTATCAAAGTCCTATCCTTACATGTTAACTTCCTTTCATCTTTGAAAGCCAAAAGTTGTGAGCCAAACCCTAACTTGATTCTTGTTAAATAATCATGTTCATGTTATTTACATGTTATTCTTGCTATATTATGTCTTGTAGTTATGTCCATGATGTATAAAAGTGAGCAAAACAAGTTATTGTTATTGATTGTTACAACAAGTTACTAAAACAAGTAAACTAGTGACTTTCTTGGTAAGACCTGATCAAAATGGTAAAAATATGATGTTGGATCATTACATATTATAGTAGAGGACTTAACAAGGAAACCATAGCAATTTGAACCACCTAAAACGAGTATACGAGTCAAAAGTTACGCCCATTTGAAGTTACCAAAACTTTGCGGCAAACTGCCAAATACCATTCTGATCAAATTTGGGTTTTGAAAGTCCCACTTCTGGTCCGATTCATCAAAAAGTTAAAACACGAAAGTTGTCCGGAACGACGTTTTTGTTCAGGAATAAAGAAGCTCGAGACCTAAAAACACTTTCCGAGTGATAAAATTCTTCAAATTCTAAACAGCCCATTTTTAGGCGAAAGTCACAAGATTACGGTTATACTTTGAAAGGAACAAGAGGTCTTATGACCTATAATCAAGACCACAACCATGGCTAGAGCCAAGGTTGTGTCTCATGACCTTGAAACAAGGACCAAAGGTCATGGCTAGGCCATGACGAAATGACCATACCAACTTACATAGGCGTAAACATGAAACAAAGAGTTGACGAGAACTTGAACAAGCAATTTGAATCTACTTCACTTAAAAAGGAACCATGAGATATTACAAAGAGAAAATGGTCATACAAGACTTATGAAACTACCCCTAATAACAATCTTCATGTACAAATAAACTTTCCTAAGTTTATTCAAGTATCGGACATGTAACTTTTCGGATCAAAACTTATATCTATATATTTCATCAACTACTACAATAGTAGGGAGCCTCATGTGAGGAGTTCATTATGTAAGCCATCGAGTTGAGTTGTGGATTTACGAGTTAAAGTGTCCTGGCTCCTCGAACGCTTACTAACATGACTTCTGAATTATGTCGGCCCGAACGGTAGTAAACGATATATAAACATACATGTTTCATGAATCATTTCTTTCAACGACTTACATTATACATCATACCACATCATGGACTAAGTGCAAGACATACATATATTGGCATGTTTATGTTTCCTTAGACATTATTCCAAACCTAAGTTGCAACAATTATTCTAGGTTGCTCGTAGAAGTTCTTACGGCATATCCATCATTCTCATTATACATCATCCAACTCAAGGTGAGTTCATAGCCCCACTTTACATTACTTCATTGTTTTACAAACCCTTGGGGGGAATACATGCTATTTTTAACCGAGCATAATGTTTTTAAATTGTATGCTTGCCTGATTGTTTTATTATCACTAAGTACCATCCTTGCCAAACCAAGATCCTATATTATGAACCATTTAATCACTTGCGAGGGTTACTTGCAAGTGAGCGCGAATATTGTGAATAGGCCTATTGGGATTGACGAATCCCATTTGTATTGACTAAGTTCAAACAAATGCATTAATATTTGAGACATTAGGTATGACGGCAAAGTACCTACCGTGATAACTCCGCCGATTGATATTGGTACCCGTTAACGTTTTGGTGTCATAAGCTTAGTATTTGATAATAACTGTTCCGGGCGTGTAACAACGTGGCCCATATTTGTTTTCCAAACATTGGTGTGAGTCTATAGCTCACACTACCAACATATTGTGTTCAAACATTAAACAAACTCTATGAATATCACTCAACCTTTGTGTTGACCTCTCAAGCATGTATTTCAGGTTCATGACGATCAAGGATGGCGCAGAAGGGCACGGATACTCAAGAGGGCTATAAATTTTATTATCATTCAAAAACTCATTTATTATACATTGTAAACATGGAACCATTTGGGACCTCAATTTTGTAACCTCTGATATTTATACAATTTGAATGATAAATCTCTTAAAACGACTCAATTGGAGTTCGTTTTCTATTATTGTGACTATTGTGCCGTCGAGTAACACCCAGTTTGAATTCCGCTGCATCCATGAATTGGGGGTGTTACAGATTGGTACCAGAGCCATGGTTATAGAGAAACGGGTCTAATTGAGACCTAAACTATAACTACAACTACAAGCAAAACCATTTTTATAGCCTTCCGCTCTCCGTGTCTTCCATCCTCCAGACGATTATGGACTTAGTAAGCATGTTATGCTACACAAACATATTAGTATATTCATATATACACATTTTGAGCATTTCCCCGTAGACACATTTATGCTACACAAACATAATTGCATATTTATATATGTACCCTTAAACATAATTGAGCATTTCCCCGTAAGCATTTTATGCTACATGAACACATATAAGTATATTGATATATACACACTAAGCATTTTATGCTACACGAACACATATAAGTATATTGATATATACACACTAGGCATTTTATGCTACATGAACATATTAGTATATTGATATATAAACTCGGTTTATTTTCAATCATTTATCTAAACAATGGACTAAACATATCTGTGTATGCCTATTCTAAGGCATTTCGGCACAGCCACACTCTCCCAATCATGTTCCTACTCCAACATTATATGTCCAAGACATTGTAACTAATTGCAATGGTCTTTCCTATTTTTCAAGACATTGTGAGATACAATGGTCTCATTCACTTTTCAAGACATTGTGAGATACAATGGTCTCATTCATTTTCCAAGACATTGTGGAATATAATGGTCTCATTCATTTTCCAAGATATTGTGAGATACAATGGTCTCATTCATTTTCCAAGACATTGTGAGATACAATGGTCTCATTCATTTCCAAGACATTGTGGGATACAATGGTCTCATTCATTTTCCAAGACATTGTGAGATACAATGGTCTCATTCATTTTCCAAGACATTGTGAGATACAATGGTCTCATTCATTTCTAAGACATTGTGAGATACAATGGTCTCATTCATTTTCCAAGACATTGTGAGATACAATGGTCTCATTCATTTTCCAAGACATTGTGAGATACAATGGTCTCATTCATTTTCCAAAACATTGTACTCCCTCTATCCCTTATTAAATGTCCATGTTTGACTTTTCAAGTCTTTATTTATCAACTTTGACCTTAAATATTTTTACTTGTGTTATATAGTATTTTATAAAAATTATACGCAATGAAAATACATTTAAAACTTAATTCATTCATATATTTTGTATCAAATATTATATTACACAACCAAAAATATTTAAGGTCAAAGTTGAGAAAGAAAGACTTTGAAAATTCAAACAGGACATTTAATAAGGGACGGAGGGAGTATTATACAATGGTCTTAACCATTTCTCAAATGTTTTGAGTCACACAATGACCTAACCTACTTCCCAGACATTGTGAATTGCACAATGGTCTAACCTACTTCCGAGACATTGTGTTTTGTGCAAATGGTCTCTAGAATTATTCCATCACATCATCAATATCATTTCTTATGATATCAAAAACCCGTCACAATCTATCGATTTCAAAACAAGAAATATGAGATTTCTAAAGGACAAACTAATTCATCATCGACAAAAGCTGAACTTTCTCTACATTCATCAAAGTTTTCTTATGAAACCTTCATTATTAAAAGTTCGTGTAACACCCCCAATTCATGGTTGCAGCGGAATTCGAATTGGGTGTTACTCGACGGCACAATAGTCACAATAATAGAAAACGAACTCCAATTGAGTCGTTTTAAAAGGTTTATCATTCAAATTTGTATAAATATCTGAGATTACAAAATGAGGTCCCAAATGGTCCCATGTTTACAATGTATAATAAATGAGTTTTTGAATGATAATAAAATTTATAGCCCTCTTGAGTATCCGTGTCCTTCCGTGCCATCCTTGATCGTCATGAACCTGAAATACATGCTTGAGAGGTCAACACAAAGGTTGAGTGATATTCATAGAGTTTGTTTAATGTTTGAACACAATGTGTTGGTAGTAAATTGTTGAACACAATAATCGTAGTGTTTGTAGTTAAATCGTTTGAACACAATAATCGTAGTGTGAGCTATAAACTCACACCAATGTTTGGAAACAAAACAGGTAGGCTATGTTATTATACGCCCATGAAATGTATTATACACTAAGCTTATGACACCAAAACGTTAACGTGTACCAATATCGAACGGCAGATTTATCCCGGTAGGTACTTTGCTAACATACCTAAATCTCAAATATTAGTGCATTTGTTTGAACTTAGTCAATACAAATGGGATTCGTCAATCCCAATAGGCCTATTCACAATATTTGCGCTCACTATTGCTAGTGATTAAATGGTTCATAATAAGGGATCTCGGTTTAGCAAGGTTGGTACTTAGTGATAATAAAACATAGTCGAATAGCATACAGTAGAAAGCATTGTGTTCGAGTAGAAAAATAATAGCATGTATTTCCCCCAAGGGTTTGTAAAACATTGAAGTAATGTAAAGTGGGGCTATGAACTCACCTTAAGTTAAGATAGCAAGTAATGAATGTAACGGTTGAATCGTGTAGGTTTCTACGAGCAACCTATAATAGAATGTCGCGACTTAGGATCGGAGTAAAGAATATGAAGTAGTGCCTATATATATATCTTGCATTATAGTCCATGATGTGGTATGATGTATAGTGTAAGTCTTTGAAAGAAAAGATTCATGAAACATGTATGTTTTGTATATCGTTTATTACCGTTCAGGCCGACATAATTCAGAAGTCATGTTAGTAAGCGTTCGAGGAGCCAGGACACTTTAACTCGTAAATCCACAACTCATCTCGACGGCTTACATAATGAACTCCTCACATGAGGCTCCCTACTATTGTAGTAGTTGATGAAATATATAGATATAAGTTTTGATCCGAAAGGTTACATGTCCGATATTTGAATAAACTTAGGAAAGTTTATTTGTACATGAAGATTGTTATTAGGGGTAGTTTCATAAGTCTTGTATGACCATTTTATCTTGGTAATAACTCATGGTTCCTTTTAAGTGAAGTAGATCCAAATTGCTTGTTCAAGTTATCGCCAATTCCTTGTTTCATGTTTTCGCCTAAGTAAACTTACATGGTCATTTCGTCATGGCCTAGCCATGACCTTTGGTCCTTGTTCCAAGGTCATGAGACTCAACCTTGGCTCTAGCCATGGTTGTGGTCTTGATTCTAGGTCATAAGACCCCTTTGGTCTTCATAAACCATAACTTATATGTAATGACTTTGGTATAAAAATGGGCTGTTAAGATTTTGAAGAATTTATCACTCAAAAAGCGTTTTCAGGGCTCGAGCTTCTTTGTTCCTGAACGAAAACGTCGTTCCGGACAACTTTCGTGTTTTAACTTTTTGATGAATCGGACCAGAAGTGGGACTTTCAAAATCAAAATTTGATCAGAATGCTATTTAGGCAGTTTTGCCGGAAATTTTGGTAACTTCAAATGGGCGTAACTTTTGACTCGTATACTCGTTTTGGGTGGTTCAAATTGCTATGGTTTCCTTGTTAAGTCCTCTACTGTAATATGTAATGATCCAATATCATATTTTTACCATTTTGATCAGGTCTTACCAAGAAAGTCACTAGTTTACTTGTTTTAATAACTTATCTTGTCAATCAATTACAACAACTTGTTTTACTCACTTTTATACATCATGGACATGAATACAAGACATAATATAGCATGAATAATATGTTAATAACATGAACATGATTATTCAACAAGAAGCATGTTAGAGTTTGGCTTACAACTTTTGGCTTTCAAAGATGAAAGGAAGTTAACATGTAAGGATAGGACTTTGATAGACTTGCTTCAACCCACTTCACTTCATGCAATCTTTCTACTCTTGTAATCTTGAAAGAGAGATGATGAAAATTGAGGTGACTTGAGTGGATTCAAACTCAAGAGAAATCACCAAAGTTTCTAAGGATTTGAAGTAGTTTTGATGAATCAAAACTAAACTAGGGTTTATGTATGGATATTGCACTTGATTTCTTGTATGGAACTTGAAGTAAATGAGCTAAGGATGAGATGATGGTGTGATTTTATGTGTGTGGGTCGTTGGAATGGCCAAGGAGGGGAAGAGAATGACTTAAATAAGGTCTTGAGGAGGTTAGAACCTTGACTAGTCAACACTTGCTCACCAAGTTGAACACATGTTCACATCTTAAGGCTTAAAGCATGGGATTAAGCCACCTAGGGGCTGAATCCCCCCCCTAAGTCGGTTTGCCAACCTTGCGGAGCAAGGGTGGACTTTTGATGATATTATCCAAGTTATTGAGTTAGTTTTGGCTCCGTAAAATGCTAACCGTAAATGGTTAAGCCACGAAACGTAAAACCGGGTATCGTGAAAATACGAAACTTGGAAGAATGGTTAAACATGTCAAAATACTCCATAATAAAATATAAAATGAGTGGTAGGTTCCATTTGGGTGGTAAAACCCTGCTAAAAACTGAAAACACGGGTCAAAAACGCGTAATACGTAAAACGTACGAATATTGCGTAAAATTGAGAAAAGTAAAATGTTACTTTTCTAATAGGATAATATTGATTTAAAATGACTTATAATGTCTAGACTGGGTTCAGTCCAGTGTCGGTTGGTATTAAATGTCTTTTAGACATCAAACCGTAAGCCCAAAAACCAAGGAATGACTTATAAAATCAAGGGATGATTTTTGGTCAATGGAGGGGGGAAAATATGTTGACTTTTTCTAATAAGTTGAAAACTCAAATCGTATTAGAAACGCGGTGCAGGTATAGGCTAAGGTTACGGCTGAGTAAAAACGCTTAAAAACTGAAAATTCCAGTTTTTCACGGCCGAGGCTTATTTTGGTCATGTTTTTCTCAGTCATGATTTATTCTCAAATAAATCATGAGTGTGTCAAACATTTTTCTGATACGGGGAAAATTAACGCGACCGAATTTCGTTGTGCGTAGAATTTCTGAATGACGTTTTACCCTAAAACGTGTAATTCCGTGTAATTCCTTAATAACTTTCACGAAAATGAGCTTATGAATGTCAAACTTTTAATTTGCCATGGAAATGATTTATCACTTTAGCCCAAGAAATAAAAATCAAATTTCGGGAAAAATGAATAGTAAAAGTGAATAGTGAAATTTTCCGGGAAAAGTAATTAACCTGAAATTGCGAATTGTTACAGTCTCTACCCCTTACGGGGAACTTCGTCCCGAAGTTCTGTGTGTATCATATGTTGGAGTGGTGTTGATGAAAAGGTGTGGTTACTCATGAGGACTAAAGTCCGGGATTACCGGTGATGTAATTTGATTTGTCATTTCAGTGTATGGTGTAGGATGAGGCTTACTTTTATATAGGAAAGGTATGGTAATAGTCGAATATCAAAGGAAATTGATATAGCAGTCGAATATTAATAGGAATTGATATAGTAGTTGAATATCAAAATAGAACTTGATATAGTTGTCAAGTATCAATAGCAATTGATATAAGAATCGAATCATGGAATAAGCGTTGAACATGTGGTTGGACCAAGTCCTGTTTGAATTGTACGGCTGCCCATGCATATGGCTACATGGCTTCACAATGAGTTTGGTACGACTGCACATGCATATGGTTACATGGCCTCGCAATGAGTTTGTTTGTTATTGCACTATCAGTATGAAAACCAAAAGGTAAACCTCGTACTAATGGAAATTGGGATAGTCGTTGCAATCATAGCCTAGTAGGTAATCTGTTGTTGTATCTAGTGTTTATTGACTTCATACTTATGTTATTTCGGATATAATTAAGCCCACTTGTTTATAATTCTTTATTTACATAGAGAGGCATCCCAAACAATGTAACTAAAGGAATATAAACGTATGGTTCGATGATTTATAATTTCTTTATTTAAATGAAAAGGCATCCCAATCCATTCAAATAAGGACATTATAAATCATCCTACTCAAGAATTCCCGACACAACATTCATACTTAGCCGGTGAGTTACAAGGTAGTGTATTACGAGATGATACTGGTGTTCCAAAAGTTCAAGATGAATATTCAAACTTGTAAAGCTGATGAGGGTACTTGTGGTGTAACTAAGGATGATTTGAGCTTTAAAAGTGCATCAAGATCTGTTAATGAGCTTGTGTTTGTAATGGTTGTGAAGATAATGATGTGATATGTTGATGAACAAAAGTGTGTAGTGTATGCTTAACATTAATACTCTTAGGTATAGATGTTGAGTTTGCTTTAAAAATCTTAAGAGATTTTAAAGGTTTATGATAGAATGGTATCCTTAGGACCTAAACAGGATAGTACTTCTACAGGATGAAGAGAATAATTGATAACTATCCCAGGTAGTAGTTCGGATTATCTCATAAATGAAAACTTTCAAGAATGAAGTTAGGTAGTACAAATAAAGTGTTAAGATTTCGCTGAGTGGTAAGGCACTATCGTGTCTCTAGATTGTTTTAATGTATTCTGGTGGTTTATCGTGTTCATGTAGGAAGTCAATCTAAACATAACCCTAGTACAACTATTCTCAGTATTTGAAAATTCTAAGTCGTATATAGTTAGTCAGACTATATTCCACTGTCCCTAGGTTAAATATAGGTGACTAGTCTATATTTAGCCAAGGTTCGATAAAATTTTCAAATACCTAAACTAGGTATACTTTTGATATGTCCGTTGCTTTTGGGAAACTGTCCACTAAACAAAGGCGATGTCAAACCCTTAAGTTGCAAGTCCCGTCCATACAAGACTTGTAACGTATGTTTTCATATTCCATTGCATAGAAGGTAGTAAGGGTAGATACGTATGGAAAGGAAGTTTTTAAGTAGTTCTAAAATAGAACATACTTGGCCAGGATCACAAACTTTTAATAATGAAGGTTTCATAAGAAAACTTTGATGAATGTAGAGAAAGTTCAGCTTTTGTCGATGATGGATTAGTTTGTCCTTTAGAAACCTCATATTTCTTGTTTTGAAATCGAAAGATTGTGATGGGTTTTTGATATCATAAGAAATGATATTGATGATGTGATGGGATAATTCTAGAGACCATTTGCACAAAACACAATGTCCCGGAAGTAGGTTAGACCATTGTGCAATTCACAATGTCTGGGAAGTAGGTTAGGTCATTGTGTGACTCAAAACATTTGAGAAATGGTTAAGACCATTGTATAATACAATGTCTTGGAAAATGAATGAGACCATTGTATCTCACAATGTCTTGAAAAGTGAATGAGACCATTGTATCTCACAATGTCTTGGAAAATGAATGAGACCATTGTAACTCACAATGTCTTGGAAAATGAATGAGACCATTGTATCTCACAATGTCTTGGAAAATGAATGAGACCATTGTATCTCACAATGTCTTGGAAAATGAATGAGACCATTGTAACTCACAATGTCTTGGAAAATGAATGAGACCATTGTATCTCACAATGTCTTGGAAAATGAATGAGACCATTGTATCTTACAATGTCTTGGACATAAAATGTTGGAGTAGGAACATGATTGGGAGAGTGTGGCTGTGCCGAAATGCCTTAGAATAGGCATACACAGATATGTTTAGTCCATTGTTTAGATAAATGATTGAAAATAAACCGAGTTTATATATCAATATACTAATATGTTCATGTAGTATAGAATGCCTAGTGTGTATATATGAATATACTTATATGTTCATGTAGCATAAAATGCTTACGGGGAAATGCTCAATTATGTTAAGGGTACATATATCAATATGCAATTATGTTTGTGTAGCATAAAAATGTCTACGGGGAAATGCTCAAAATGGGTATATATCAATATACTAATATGTTTGTGTAGCATAACATGCTTAGTAAGTCCATAATCGTCTGGAGGATGGAAGGCACGAAGAGTGGAAGGCTAAAAATGTTTTTGCTTGTATGTGTGGTTATAGTTTAGGTCTCAATTAGACCCGTTTCTCTATACCATGGCTCTGGTACCAATCTGTAACACCCCCAATTCATGGTTGCAGCGGAATTCGAACTGGGTGTTACTCGACAGCACAATAGTCACAATAATAGAAAACGAACTCCAATTGAGTCGTTTTAAAAGGTTTATCATTCAAATTTGTATAAATATCAGAGATTACAAAATGAGGTCCCAAATGGTTCCATGTTTACAATGTATAATAAATGAGTTTTTGAATGATAATAAAATTTATAGCCCTCTTGAGTATCCGTGTCCTTCCGTGCTATCCTTGATCGTCATGAACCTGAAATACATGCTTGAGAGGTCAACACAAAGGTTGAGTGATATTCATAGAGTTTGTTTAATGTTTGAACACAATGTGTTGGTAGTAAATCGTTGAACACAATAATCGTAGTGTTTGTAGTTAAATCGTTTGAACACAATAATCGTAGTGTGAGCTATAAACTCACACCAATGTTTGGAAACAAAACAGGTAGGCTACGTTATTATACGCCCATGAAATGTATTATACACTAAGCTTATGACACCAAAACGTTAACGTGTACCAATATCGATCGGCAGATTTATCCCGGTAGGTACTTTGCTAACATACCTAAATCTCAAATATTAGTGCATTTGTTTGAACTTAGTCAATACAAATGGGATTCGTCAATCCCAATAGGCCTATTCACAATATTTGCGCTCACTATTGCTAGTGATTAAATGGTTCATAATAAGGGATTTCGGTTTAGCAAGGTTGGTACTTAGTGATAATAAAACATAGTCGAATAGCATACAGTAGAAAGCATTGTGTTCGAGTAGAAAAATAATAGCATGTATTTCCCCCAAGGGTTTGTAAAACATTGAAGTAATGTAAAGTGGGGCTATGAACTCACCTTAAGTTAAGATAGCAAGTAATGAATGTAACGGTTGAATCGTGTAGGTTTCTATGAGCAACCTATAATAGAATGTCGCGACTTAGGATCGGAGTAAAGAATATGAAGTAGTGCCTATATATATATCTTGCATTATAGTCCATGATGTGGTATGATGTATAGTGTAAGTCTTTGAAAGAAAAGATTCATGAAACATGTATGTTTTGTATATCGTTTATTACCGTTCAGGCCGACATAATTCAGAAGTCATGTTAGTAAGCGTTCGAGGAGCCAGGACACTTTAACTCGTAAATCCACAACTCATCTCGACGGCTTACATAATGAACTCCTCACATGAGGCTCCCTACTATTGTAGTAGTTGATGAAATATATAGATATAAGTTTTGATCCGAAAGGTTACATGTCCGATATTTGAATAAACTTAGGAAAGTTTATTTGTACATGAAGATTGTTATTAGGGGTAGTTTCATAAGTCTTGTATGACCATTTTATCTTGGTAATAACTCATGGTTCCTTTTAAGTGAAGTAGATCCAAATTGCTTGTTCAAGTTATCGCCAATTCCTTGTTTCATGTTTTCGCCTAAGTAAACTTACATGGTCATTTCGTCATGGCCTAGCCATGACCTTTGGTCCTTGTTCCAAGGTCATGAGACTCAACCTTGGCTCTAGCCATGGTTGTGGTCTTGATTCTAGGTCATAAGACCCCTTTGGTCTTCATAAACCATAACTTATATGTAATGACTTTGGTATAAAAATGGGCTGTTAAGATTTTGAAGAATTTATCACTCAAAAAGCGTTTTCAGGGCTCGAGCTTCTTTGTTCCTGAACGAAAACGTCGTTCCGGACAACTTTCGTGTTTTAACTTTTTGATGAATCGGACCAGAAGTGGGACTTTCAAAATCAAAATTTGATCAGAATGCTATTTAGGCAGTTTTGCCGGAAATTTTGGTAACTTCAAATGGGCGTAACTTTTGACTCGTATACTCGTTTTGGGTGGTTCAAATTGCTATGGTTTCCTTGTTAAGTCCTCTACTGTAATATGTAATGATCCAATATCATATTTTTACCATTTTGATCAGGTCTTACCAAGAAAGTCACTAGTTTACTTGTTTTAATAACTTATCTTGTCAATCAATTACAATAACTTGTTTTACTCACTTTTATACATCATGGACATGAATACAAGACATAATATAGCATGAATAATATGTAAATAACATGAACATGATTATTCAACAAGAAGCATGTTAGAGTTTGGCTTACAACTTTTGGCTTTCAAAGATGAAAGGAAGTTAACATGTAAGGATAGGACTTTGATAGACTTGCTTCAACCCACTTCACTTCATGCAATCTTTCTACTCTTGTAATCTTGAAAGAGAGATGATGAAAATTGAGGTGACTTGAGTGGATTCAAACTCAAGAGAAATCACCAAAGTTTCTAAGGATTTGAAGTAGTTTTGATGAATCAAAACTAAACTAGGGTTTATGTATGGATATTGCAGTTGATTTCTTGGATGGAACTTGAAGTAAATGAGCTAAGGATGAGATGATGGTGTGTTTTTATGTGTGTGGGTCGTTGGAATGGCCAAGGAGGGGAAGAGAATGACTTAAATAAGGTCTTGAGGAGGTTAGAACCTTGACTAGTCAACACTTGCTCACCAAGTTGAACACATGTTCACATCTTAAGGCTTAAAGCATGGGATTAAGCCACCTAGGGGCTGAATCCCCCCCCTAAGTCAGTTTGCCAACCTTGGGGAGCAAGGGTGGACTTTTGATGATATTATCCAAGTTATTGAGTTAGTTTTGGCTCCGTAAAATGCTAACCGTAAATGGTTAAGCCACGAAACGTAAAACCGGGTATCGTAAAAATACGAAACTTGGAAGAATGGTTAAACATGTCAAAATACTCCATAATAAAATATAAAATGAGTGGTAGGTTCCATTTGGGTGGTAAAACCCTGCTAAAAACTGAAAACACGGGTAAAAAACGCGTAATACGTAAAACGTACGAATATTGCGTAAAATTGAGAAAAGTAAAATGTTACTTTTCTAATAGGATAATATTGATTTAAAATGACTTATAATGTCTAGACTGGGTTCAGTCCAGTGTCGGTTGGTATTAAATGTCTTTTAGACATCAAACCGTAAGCCCAAAAATCAAGGAATGACTTATAAAATCAAGGGATGATTTTTGGTCAATGGAGGGGGGAAAATATGTTGACTTTTTCTAATAAGTTGAAAACTCAAATCGTATTAGAAACGCGGTGCAGGTATAGGCTAAGGTTACGGCTGAGTAAAAACGCTTAAAAACTGAAAATTCCAGTTTTTCACGGCCGAGGCTTATTTTGGTCATGTTTTTCTCAGTCATGATTTATTCTCAAATAAATCATGAGTGTGTCAAACATTTTTCTGATACGGGGAAAATTAACGCGACCAAATTTCGTTGTGCGTAGAATTTCTGAATGACGTTTTACCCTAAAACGTGTAATTCCGTGTAATTCCTTAATAACTTTCACGAAAATGAGCTTATGAATGTCAAACTTTTAATTTGCCATGGAAATGATTTATCACTTTAGCCCAAGATATAAAAATCAAATTTCGGGAAAATTTTTGGGAAAAATGAATAGTAAAAGTGAATAGTGAAATTTTCCGGGAAAAGTAATTAACCTGAAATTGCGAATTGTTACAGTTCGTGATCCTGGCCAAGTATGTTCTATTTTAGAACTACTTAAAACTTCCTTTCCATACGTATCTACCCTTACTACCTTCTATGCAATGGAATATGAAAACATACGTTACAAGTTTTGTATGGACGGGACTTGCAACTTAAGGGTTTGACATCGCCTTTGTTTGGTGGACAGTTTCCCGAAAGCAACAGACATATCAAAAGTATACCTAGTTTAGGTATTTGAAAATTTTATCTAACCTTGGCTAAATATAGACTAGTCACCTATATTTAACCTAGGGACAGTGGAATATAGTCTGACTAACTATATTCGACTTAAAATTTCCAAATACTGAGAATAGTTGTACTAGGGTTATGTTTAGATTGATTTCCTACATGAACACGATAAACCACCAGAATACATTAAAACAATCTAGAGACACGATAGTGTCTTACCACTCAGCAAGATCTTAACACCTTAATTTCATTCTTGAAAGTTTTCATTTATGAGATAATCCGAAATACTATCTTGGGATAGTTATCAATTCTTCTCTTCATACTGTAGAAGTACTATCCTGTTTTGGTCCTAAGGATACCATTCCATCATAAACCTTTAAAATTTCTTAAAATTTTAAAGCAAACTCAACATCTATACCTAAGAGTATTAATGTTAAGCATACACTACACACTTTTGTTCATCAACATATCACATCATTATCTTCACAACTGTTACAAACACAAGCTCATTAACAGATCTTGATGCACTTTTAAAGCTCAAATCATCCTTAGTTACACCACAAGTACCCTCATCAGCTTTACAAGTTTGAATATTCATCTTGTACTTTTGGAACACCAGTATCATCTCGTAATACACTACCTTGTAACTCACCGGCTAAGTATGAATGTTGTGTCGGGAATTCTTGAGTAGGATGATTTATAATGTCCTTATTTGAATGGATTGGGATGCCTTTTCATTTAAATAAAGAAATTATAAATCATCGAACCATACGTTTATATTCCTTTAGTTACATTGTTTGGGATGCCTCTCTATGTAAATAAAGAATTATAAACAAGTGGGCTTATTTATATCCGAAATAACATAAGTATGAAGTCAATAAACACTAGATACAACAACAAATTACCTACTAGGCTATGATTGCAACAACTATCCCAATTTCCATAAGTACGAGATTTACATTTTGGTTTTCATAATGATAGTGCAATAACAAACAAACTCATTGCGAAGCCATGTAGCCATATGCATGGGCAGTCATACCGAACTCATTGTGAAGCCATGTAGCCATATGCATGGGCAGCCGTACAATTCAAACAGGACTTGGTCCAACCACATGTTCAACGCTTATTCCATAATTCGATTCTTATATCAATTGCTATTGATACTTGACAACTATATCAAGTTCTATTTTGATATTCAACTACTATATCAATTCCTATTAATATTCGACTGCTATATCAATTTCCTTTGATATTCGACTATTACCATACCTTTCCTATATAAAAGTAAGCCTCATCCTACACCATACACTGAAATGACAAATCAAACTACATCACCGGTAATCCCAGACTTCAGTCCTCATAAGTAACCACACCTTTTCATCGACACCACTCCAACATATGACACACAAAGAACTTCGGGACGAAGTTCCCCGTAAGGGGTAGAGACTGTAACAATTCGCATTTTCAGGTTAATTACTTTTCCCAGCAGGTCACCCAAGCCTGTACTATTCTCATATGAGCACGCTTAACCATATGGGCGATTAACCGTTAGACCACAAAATGCGTTTCTAAGACTATTTGAGTTTTCAACTTTTTAGAAAAAGTCAACATATTCTTTCCCTCCTCCTTTGACCAAAAATCATTCCTTGATTTTATAAGTCATTCCTTGATTTTTAGGCTTACGGTTTGATGTCTAAAAGACATTTAATACCAATCGACACTAGACTGAGCCCAGTCTAGACATTATAAGTCATTTTAAATCATTTATAACCTATTAGAAAAGTAATATTTTACTTTTCTCAATTTTACGCAATATTCGTACATTTTACGTATTACGCGTTTTAGACCCGTGTTTCCAGTTTTTAGCAGGGTTTTACCACCCAAATGGAACCTACCACTCATTTTATATTTTATTATGGAGTATTTTGACAAGTTTAATCATTCCTCCAAGTTTCGTATTTTTACGATACCCGATTTTACGTTTTGTGACGTAACAGCTTACGGTTAGCATTTTACGGAGTCAAAACTTACTAGATATCTTGGATAATATCATCAAAAGTCCAACCTTGCTCCCCAAGATATACAAACCGCCATAAGGGGGGGGGGGATTCACCACCCATGTGTCATGATCTTATGCTTAGAACTCTTGGATGCTTACATGTGTTGAACTTGGCCTCCAAGGGTTGACAAGTCAACACAAGTAACCTCCTTAAGACCCTATAAAAGCCCCCCATCCCCCCTTTGTTGCCGTCCACTTCTACACACACCAACACCATATCCTTTGCTCTTTTCCTTCTAGTTTCATGCATGATTCAAGTGATTCTTCAAGGTAGAAACTCTAGTTAGGTTATCATTCACCAAAACTCTTCCATAACCTCATATACTTGGTGATTTCTCTTGAGTTTAAATCCACTCAATTCACCTCAACTTTCATCATCCATCTTTCAAGATTACAAGGGTAGAAAGATTGCATGAAGTGAAGTGGGTTGAAGCAAGTCTATCAAAGTCCTATCCTTACATGTTAACTTCCTTTCATCTTTGAAAGCCAAAAGTTGTGAGCCAAACCCTAACTTGATTTTTGTTAAATAATCATGTTCATTTTATTTACATGTTATTCTTGCTATATTATGTCTTGTAGTTATGTCCATGATGTATAAAAGTGAGCAAAACAAGTTATTGTTATTGATTGTTACAACAAGTTACTAAAACAAGTAAACTAGTGACTTTCTTGGTAAGACCTGATCAAAATGGTAAAAATATGATGTTGGATCATTACATATTACAGTAGAGGACTTAACAAGGAAACCATAGCAATTTGAACCACCTAAAACGAGTATACGAGTCAAAAGTTACGCCCATTTGTAGTTACCAAAACTTTGCGGCAAACTGCCAAATACCATTCTGATCAAATTTGGGTTTTGAAAGTCCCACTTCTGTTCCGATTCATCAAAAAGTTAAAACACGAAAGTTGTCCGGAACGATGTTTTCGTTCAGGAACAAAGAAGCTCGAGACCTAAAAACACTTTCCGAGTGATAAAATTCTTCAAATTCTAAACAGCCCATTTTTAGGCGAAAGTCACAAGATTATGGTTATACTTTGAAAGGAACAAGAGGTCTTATGACCTATAATCAAGACCACAACCATGGCTAGAGCCAAGGTTGTGTCTCATGACCTTGAAACAAGGACCAAAGGTCATGGCTAGGCCATGACGAAATGACCATACCAACTTACATAGGCGTAAACATGAAACAAAGAGTTGACGAGAACTTGAACAAGCAATTTGAATCTACTTCACTTAAAAAGGAACCATGAGATATTACAAAGAGAAAATGGTCATACAAGACTTATGAAACTACCCCTAATAACAATCTTCATGTACAAATAAACTTTCCTAAGTTTATTCAAGTATCGGACATGTAACTTTTCGGATCAAAACTTATATCTATATATTTCATCAACTACTACAATAGTAGGGAGCCTCATGTGAGGAGTTCATTATGTAAGCCGTCGAGTTGAGTTGTGGATTTACGAGTTAAAGTGTCCTTGCTCCTCGAACGCTTACTAACATGACTTCTGAATTATGTCGGCCCGAACGGTAGTAAACGATATATAAACATACATGTTTCATGAATCATTTCTTTCAACGACTTACATTATACATCATACCACATCATGGACTAAGTGCAAGACATACATATATTGGCATGTTTATGTTTCCTTAGACATTATTCCAAACCTAAGTTGCAACAATTATTCTAGGTTGCTCGTAGAAGTTCTTACGGCATATCCATCATTCTCATTATACATCATCCAACTCAAGGTGAGTTCATAGCCCCACTTTACATTACTTCATTGTTTTACAAACCCTTGGGGGGAATACATGCTATTTTTAACCGAGCACAATGTTTTTAAATTGTATGCTTGCCTGATTGTTTTATTATCACTAAGTACCATCCTTGCCAAACCAAGATCCCATATTATGAACCATTTAATCACTTGCGAGGGTTACTTGCAAGTGAGCGCGAATATTGTGAATAGGCCTATTGGGATTGACGAATCCCATTTGTATTGACTAAGTTCAAACAAATGCATTAATATTTGAGACATTAGGTATGACGGCAAAGTACCTACCGGGATAACTCCGCCGATTGATATTGGTACCCGTTAACGTTTTGTGTCATAAGCTTAGTATTTGATAATAACTGTTCCGGGCGTGTAACAACGTGGCCCATATTTGTTTTCCAAACATTGGTGTGAGTCTATAGCTCACACTACCAACATATTGTGTTCAAACATTAAACAAACTCTTTAAATATCACTCAACCTTTGTGTTGACCTCTCAAGCATGTATTTCAGGTTCATGACGATCAAGGATGGCGCGGAAGGGCACGGATACTCAAGAGGGCTATAAATTTTATTATCATTCAAAAACTCATTTATTATACATTGTAAACATGGAACCATTTGGGACCTCAATTTTGTAACCTCTGATATTTATACAATTTGAATGATAAATCTCTTAAAACGACTCAATTGGAGTTCGTTTTCTATTATTGTGACTATTGTGCCGTCGAGTAACACCCAGTTTGAATTCCGCTGCATCCATGAATTGGGGGTGTTACAGCCGCTGCCGGGGAGGTTGTTGCGTATTTCAAAACGGTAAAAGTTTAGTGGTTTTCAAAATCCCTCCTGTACAAATATCACCACTTTGTAAATTTTTAAGAAAAATCAAAATCATATCTGAAAACGTTCATTAACATTTCTCATGAAGTGTTAACAACACCAAACAAATCATAAACAACAAAACAAACTGTGAAGTTAAATTACTTCGTATCTTTACGATTACAACCTATACAGTTGGTTAAGGTAAGTTCTGACATTAAATTGCGAACTTAAGAGGGATCCATTTATTTCCTCCCGCCAGCCTGCGAGTAATCTTAAAGGAACGATTTCGGTTAACGAATCAGTTTCAAAAATATTGTCCAAGTTTTTTCACCCATACACAAAAAGCCAAAAACATTTTACTGTGAATATAATTACATAAAAGTTTACTACCGCAAACCAAGGCAGAACACCTACCAACTGGGGGTGTGAACATAATAAATTCCCAAACCTAAGATTCAAAACTTACCATTATATCCTTGTGGATAGTGTACCTTTTTTAAAGGAGCTGTTCATTTGTGATTATTGGTTTAAGTTCACTGTAGTTTTGCCTCTATCTTGTGTTGAAAACTAATTTTTGTGCATGCGCACTCGTTCACAAGCAAAGAATAAAAAGAAGAAAAACGTACCCGAGTTACATATTGTTGAAAAAGAACACACAATAAAAATGAACGACGAGCCCCCAATCCCTCCCAAGGAGGAACCAGTTCCTGACACCCGAACTATGGAGGAACTGTGTCAACCTACCATGCAAGGGAGGGGTGGACCAATTGCACCACTCACTATTGGAGCCACGGATTTTGGATTAAAACACCACATGATACAACAGATCCAGAATACGTGCCAGTTCCACGGATTGCCGGGTGACGATGCCAACAGGCATCTCGACAAATTTTTAACTGTCACCCAAAGCATGAAACAACATGGCGTCGCCGAAGACAGCCTGCGTTTATACTTGGTCCCCTATTCTCTCACTCATCATGCTACTTCATGGTTCGATCGACTTCCAAAGAATTCGATCCACACTTTTGATGAGATGATCACTAAATTTCTGGCCAAATACTTTCCGCCATCTATGGTCACAAAGCTGAGGAATGAAATCAGCAACTTCAGACAGCTTCCCGAAGAGTCCTTATTTGAGGCATGGGAACGCTGCAAACTTGCCATTGATAAGTGTCCCAATCATAACATGCTTCTTGTCACCATTATTGACACCTTTTATAATGGTTTGACACTCCGTCATCGTGACACCATCAATGTTGCTGCTGGGGGTACCTTTATGAAAAGAACCCCTGAAGAGTGCTATGACTTAATCGAAAACATGACTGCCCATTATAATTTTTGGGACTCCTCTGCTGAGAGGAATGACTCATTTAAGTCAGACACTCCGGCAAGCAATGAAATATCAATCCTAGCTAAAAGGATGGATGATTTGTCTACAGCAGTTTTGCGTATCCATCAGAATAATCCTAATCAGGTCAAAACTGTTAACCCAAGTTGTGAAACTTGCGGTGGTCCACATACGTACACAGATTGCCCAGTTTCCGGTGGCTTTTCTCGTGAAAACGTGTCCGCAGCTCAAGGTTCCTATAATACGGGAGGTAATTCTTACCAACCGCAAGGAGACCGAAACCTTTTGAGCTACCGTTCTAATAACTATCTTGGACCACCAGGGTTTAATCAACCTCAAAACAGGAACCAGAATTTTAACCAGAACCGAATGAACCAAGGTTATAACAACCATGGGAATTTCATCTCTAGTCAAAATCAGTTTAACCAAAATCAAAACCAGGGGAATTATAACAGAAATCAAGGTCAGAACAATTACCCACAGGGTAATTTCCAACAACAAAACCACTTCCAGGGTAATAACAACCAGCAACATGGGAATTTCCAGAACAATCGGGCTCAAAATTTTCCAAACCAAAATCAAGCCATTGTTCCAACTGGACCATCACATGATGAGTTATTAAAACAGTTTATGAAATCCCAAGAAGAACTGAACAGAATGCTAGTTATTCAAATGTCTAATTTCCAGAAGTCTTTAAATGATCGACCCTCGGGCTCAGGTACAACTTTACCTAGCAACACGATCGCTAATCCGAGGGGCGATGTAAAGGCGATCACCACAAGAAGTGGAGTTTCTTACCAAGGACCTACAGCTCCCTCTACCTCTTCTCCTATCCTTGTAGAGGAATGTGAAACTGAGGATACTACGGATACGGTACTTCCTAATAATAACGGAGGTACCAATGACATCCCTCCTCCAGTTATCCCGGTCCCGACTCCCACTAAAAGAGTCGTGTTTGAAACTACCAAAGGTCCTGTTGAATATCCAAAAGCCAACCCAAAAACAACAATTCCATATCCCTCACGATTGCAAGACCAAAAGCTTCGTGAAAAAGCTAATCATCAGATGGAAAAATTCTTTCAGATTTTCCAAGAACTACACTTCGATATTAGCTTCGCGGATGCTCTTCTTTTAATGCCCAAATTCACATCGACAATCAAAAACCTGTTGAGCAATAAAGAAAAAATGTTTGAAATGGCACGAACTCCACTCAATGAGAACTGCTCTGCGGTTCTATTGAAAAAGCTTCCCGAAAAGCTAGGAGACCCCGGAAGATTCCTAATACCATGTATTTTTCCTGGGATGGTTGAATGTTTTGCCTTGGCCGATCTTGGTGCAAGCATCAACTTAATGCCTCACTCAGTTTGGAAAAAGCTCTCTCTTCAGGCACTTAGTCCCACATGCATGACTCTCGAGCTTGCAGAACGTTCAATTTCGCGTCCCTTCGGTATTGCCGAGGACGTATTTGTGAGAGTGGGACAGTTCAATTTTCCGGCAGACTTTGTCGTTGTTGATTTCGATGCAGATCCAAGAGTTCCTCTCATTCTTGGGAGGGGATTCTTAAGAACGGGACGTGAATTAATCGATGTTTTCGATGAGGAAATCACGTTACGAGTTGGCAATGAAGCTATAACGTTCAACCTTGATCAAACCTCGAGATACTCCTCGAATTATAATGCTGATTCGGTCAACCGAATTGATGTCATTGACATTGCATCCGAGGAGTATGCTCAAGAATTCCTTGGATTCGCTGATAATTTTCCGAGTGGCAATCCCACTACTTCTTCTGATCCCATAATCGCTAATTCTTCTCCTTCCCTCACTGCGTTTGAGGGAAGTGAATTTCTCCTTGAGGAATTAGAGGCCTTTCTCCAAAGTGATTCAGTTCCCGAAGGAATTGATTACCAAGAGATTGACCCGGAGGGGGATGTACTTCTCCTTGAGAAGTTATTGAACAAAGATCCTTCTCCCATTCCTGTTCTACCTCCACAACTTCATAAGGTGGAAGTCAAATATGTTAAGAAAAATGATGACTTCCCCGAGGTTGAACTTAAGGACCTGCCTCCTCATCTAGAATATGCATTCTTGGAAGGTAACGATAAGTTACCAGTCATTATTGCAAAAGACTTAAAGGATGAGGAGAAAACTGCGCTGCTTAAGATTTTAAAGTCCCACAAGCAAGCAATTGCTTGGAAGCTCTCAGACATAAAGGTTATAAACCCGGATTTTTGTACACACAAAATCCTAATGGAAGAGGACTTTAAACCTACTGTGCAGCATCAAAGAAGGGTAAATCCAAAAATCCACAAAGTTATCAAACTTCTTGATGCGGGATTGATTTATCCTATATCTGATAGTCCTTGGGTAAGCCCAATTCATTGTGTTCCAAAGAAGGGTGGCATTACGGTTATCACAAATGAGGACAACGAGTTAATACCAACTCGTTTGGTTACAGGGTGGTGAGTATGTATTGATTACAGAAAACTTAACGAAGCCACCCGCAAAGACCATTTTCCTCTGCCCTTTATGGACCAAATGCTCGAAAGACTAGCGGGAAATGAGTATTATTGTTTCCTTGACGGCTTCTCGGGTTACTTCCATATTCCCATTGATCCAAAGGATCAAGATAAAACTACCTTCACATGCCCTTACGGGACATTTGCCTATCGTCGCATGCCTTTTGGGTTATGCAATGCTCCGGGCACTTTCCAGAGGTGCATGATGGCTATTTTCCATGACATGATTGGAAAAACCATGGAGGTATTCATGGATGACTTTTCAGTCATCGGGAATTCTTTCAACTCATGCCTCTCCCATTTAGAAAAAATTCTTCAACGTTGTGAAAACACTAATCTTTGTCTAAACTGGGAGAAGAGCCACTTTATGGTTAAGGAGGGCATTGTCCTCGGCCATAAAATTTCAAAAAGTGGGATTGAGGTCGATAAGGCCAAAATTGATGTTATTGCTAAACTGCCTCATCCCACCACTGTTAAAGGAATTAGGAGTTTTCTCGGCCATGCCGGGTTCTATCGGAGATTCATACAAGATTTCTCCAAAATAGCCCGGCCCATGACTCATCTTCTTGAAAAGGATGCTCCTTTTATCTTTTCACCAGAATGCATCGAAGCTTTTGAAATTTTAAAGAAAAGGCTTACCGAGGCACCAATCCTTGTTGCCCCCGATTGGGACTTACCCTTTGAACTTATGTGCGATGCTAGCGATTATGCTATTGGTGCAGTTCTGGGGCAACGCAAAACCAAACATTTTCAGCCAATACACTACGCAAGTAAGACCATGAACGAAGCTCAAACACACTATACCACCACAGGAAAAGAATTATTAGCCGTGGTATATGCCTTCGAAAAATTTTGGTCTTATTTAATCTTAAACAAAAGCGTGGTATATACGGATCATTCGGCTTTGAAATACCTGTTCACTAAACAGGATGCAAAGCCAAGACTACTCTGTTGGGTCCTGCTCCTCCAGGAATTCGATATTCTCATAAGAGATAAAAAAGGAGCAGAGAACCTTGCAGCTGATCACTTATCCCGGTTAGAAAATCCTCATCAGGATATTCTCGAGAGAAAAGAAATTAATGAAACTTTTCCTCTGGAAACTCTAATTCTAATCTCTACCCGGGATGATTCCAATACCCCATGGTTTGCCGACTTTGCAAATTACCGTGCGGGAAATTTCATTGTGAAAGGGATGTCGTCCCAACAGAAAAGAAAATTCTTTAAAGATGTAAAACATTACTTCTGGGACGACCCCTACTTATTCAAAATATGTGCGGATCAAGTCATCCGACGGTGTGTCCATGGCCAAGAAGCCATAGAAATTCTTAAAGCTTGTCATGATGGACCCACGGGGGGACATCATATCCAAAACTACACCGCCAAAAAGGTGTTTGATTCAGGATTCTTTTGGCCCACGATCTATAAAGATGCCCATGAACTTATCAAAACCTGTGAGGCTTGCCAGCGTCACGGGAATATTTCTAAAAAGAATGAGATGCCACAAAACGCCATCCAAGTCTGTGAAATATTTGATATATGGGGCATTGATTTTATGGGGCCATTCCCGTCTTCACGAGGGAATAAGTATATACTCGTGGCTGTCGACTATCTGTCAAAATGGGTTGAGGCAAAAGCCTTACCTACCAATGATGCCCGAGTAGTTGTTAAATTTTTAAAATATCTCTTTGCCAGATTCGGGACTCCTCGTGCCATTATCAGTGATCGTGGTACTCACTTTTGCAATGAACAATTTGCGAGAGTAATGCTGAAATATGGTGTAACTCACCGTCTTTCTACAACATACCACCCCCAAACAAGTGGGCAGGTGGAGGTCTCAAATCGGGGTATTAAGAGAATTCTCGAGAGGACGGTTGGTGAAAACCGTGCCTCTTGGTCGGATAAGCTGGACGATGCATTATGGGCTTTCCGCACTGCTTACAAAACACCCATCGGGTGTACACCATATAAGCTAGTGTACAGGAAAGCATGTCATCTTCCGATCAAATTAGAACATAAGGCCTATTGGGCCTTAAAACATGCAAATTTCGACCTTCAGACAGCGGGTGATCACCGTAAAGTTCAACTAAACGAACTAAATGAATTACGTGATCAAGCTTACGAAAATTCTTTAATCTATAAAGAAAAGACTAAGAAGATACATGACTCTAAAATTAAGAACCGCGTTTTCAACGTTGGTGACAGAGTTCTTCTTTTCAATTCAAGGTTAAAAATTTTCTCGGGAAAACTAAAAACCCGTTGGTCTGGACCATTTACTATAACCAAAGTATACCCATATGGAACTGTTGAGTTATTGCAACCCGACGGTCCCAATTTTAAAGTAAATGGTCATCGGTTAAAACACTATTTTGGAGAGGACATACAACGAATGGTTGTCCCGGATCTCCAAACTTACCCCATGGACCAATAAATTCGGGGTCGAGTCAAGCTAGCGACTCGGTTAACAAAAACAAGTTTCCCCAAGGACAATTTTAATTCGGGGTCGAGTCAAGCGAGAGACTCGGGAATTAAAAACAAGCTACCTCATGGACAAATCAATTCGAGGTCGAGTCAAGCTAGCGACTCGGTAATCAAAAACAGTAGCAACATGGGTCGTCACCCATATTTCTGTCTTCTCATCCCTTTCTAACATCCTAGTGTGGGGGAGACGAACCACATGTTGTACATATGTAAAATATTTTTTTCAAAAAAAAAATAAAAAAATGGTATAAGACAAATAAAAAGAAAAAAGTGAGTTTGTATGTAAATAGAGTAAAATAAAAAGGTTAATAGTATTGCCTCCTTACGTTCTAAGTCTTGGTGGGACACCAAGTACTGTGAATATTGAGGGCAATATTCAGTTCTAAGTGTGGGGGAGCGTTCTCACGAATGCAAAACACATGTTCCATCAAGAACCCCCATTTGATCAAAATTACCAGTTTTTTCACACTTAGAAATGCAAATAATGGTATCAATCCTCCATGTCTAACCCACAACAGGATTGGCTAGTCCAGGAGCAAACGGCTCTTGGTAAAGACATCTCAAAACCGTTGATGGCTTGCAATTTGCCAAAAATTGTATGGTTCCTCAGCTCCCCATATCCCATAAAGCGAATGAGTTGACTAGCCCGCAAGATTATGGCTTGTGGTAAAGGCCGTGGAAAAACCATAATTGGTAATCAGCTCACCAAGATGTTGACTATTCCATCAAGAGTTGGCTAGTCCAGAAGCAAACGGCTTTTGGTAAAGACAAATCAAATCCGTTGACAGCTGGTGGTTTGCTAAAAATCACACGGTTATCAGGTGTGCCATAGTTCTTACACCTGGCTACTCCAGAAGTGATGGATTTTGGTAAAGAGTAAAAAGCCATTAATTTTTTCTCAAATAGATTGCTAGGGACTAGCAAAAGTTTAGTGTGGGGGATTGATGAGTGTCTAAATACTCATCATTTTATACCAATCTGAACTGCCAAAACATACAAAAACACTCAAATATGCATCATAATACTTAAAATATCTTAGAAATGTGTTTTATATGTTTCAAATGCAAAATATGCAAAAACAGATGAAAAACGTACAAAGTTTGCATAATTGGCAGTTTCAGTCCCTCAAATTTCACAAAGTGTCAAAACTAGTCCCTGAAGGTTTAAAATGAATGAAAAGTCAACTTAAGTCCTTGGGAAACCAAAAATAATCACAAATGATCCATGGATGAATGTTTACACAAACTGGCAACTTTTACCCCTCAAGTTACAAAATTGGCAAAAATGGTCCCTGGGTATTAAAAACTTGGAAATTTACAAATAATACCCTTGTACTATGCATGAATGACAAAATGGAACAATTTTGATAACATTTTGAGAAATTACAACCACAGTCCCTTAAAAATCCAAATTTACATAAATGGTCCCTGGAGTTTGGGAAATTACAGAAAAGGTCCCTGGATAATTTTAAATGGAAAAAATCATAAAATTGGTCCTTGGTTTATCATATTTGGCAAAAATAGCAATTGAAACTACTTTGGGAAAAATACAAATTCAGTCCCTCTATTTTTCCAAAATTACAAATTTGGTCCTTGTGTACACTTAACCAACCGGACCCTTATTTAATTTATAAACCAAAACCAAATCCAACCCAACACAAACCAAAACCCCAACCCACCCCCTTTGTTTTTCCTTGGCCCATACCTCAGCCCAATCCACACCCCTAATAATAAAATACGGGGTTTGACCCCGTTTGATCAACCAAAACCGCCAAACCACCACTACTATTCACCCTCATCCCTCACCACTGTAAACCTAAAACCATGGTGGTTTACCACCACCTCCTCACCTTTCCACCTCACCCCCTATCCCCCTCACCTCATACCTCCACCTCACAGACAAACCCACTCCTCATTTAATGCTATCCACACCATTTTTCACTCTAAACTCCATTTTGTCTTCTGTTTTCTTCCCTATTGCCCCAACTTGCCTAAAATCCTTCCCATTTATCCCCTGCCACCTCCACATGATCCTAAAAATCCTTAATTGCTCACCTTTGGCCCCAAGTTAACATGGGGACTTTTGGCGCCAATTTTAGTTTAAACGGAAGAGATCAATGTAGAAGAATAGAGGGCCAAGATTGAAGTGGGAAAGACTCAGAGTGCTTCAACAAACCCTAATATGGGCTTATAAAAGGAAGAGAAGAGCAGAAGAGAAAGATATAGTTTATTTTAGCTTAATCAAAATCGTATAAGTTGTAACTTGTTATCTCAGTTAATTTTCATGCTTTTAAGCTTTATATTAGTCAATTAAGGTGTAATCTCAGCTTTTGTGATAATCAAAGTTAAGTTCCAAGTCATATCTCAGATTGTGCAATTTCCAAGTTTATTTCAAATTTCTAAAAAGTTATATTGTTGTTATTGTTAGATTATAGGGATTCATAAGCTCATATAAGATCCTCAGAAAGTTTATAAAAGCTTTTAGAAACCTTTAAAGTAGTTATAATAAAGAAAATCATAAATCATAAAAAAATAAGAAAAATAAAGAAAAATTCAAAAATCATGGTTATAGTGTTCATCAAGTAGGAGCAGGGTGCATTTTGGAAGGCCTTGGGTTAGTGAATCTGTGGAGATTCTTTAAGATTGTTCTTGGTTAATAGTTTGAGCAGGAAAGCAATCTTGTAAGTCCTCAAAATCTCTTATTTTTCTTGTTACTGTACCTTTGCTTATTACTCAGCTTTTTCAGTTGCTTATTGCTTATTCAGATATATATAGTGATACTATAACATTAGATTGGTATCTTGTTTGTTGGAATTTCTAGTTACTAAATAATTAAAGTTTCATAGTCAACTTAGCATAATTAGTATTAGTGTTTTATTTTGGTCATTTTCTGTTTCTAAGCACTTATTAAGATCTAATATAACATAATAAGTCATTATGGATCAGTAGCATAAGCTCTTTAAGCCATTTACTTCACAAATCACAAAACAGTTTAGTATAAAGGTGTGTTTAGATTTGCATGTTCTGTGTAACTCAGCTTGTTATTGTTGTTATTTCTAGTTTATACAAGTCATATAGTATAATAGTAGCTCAGAAAAACAATAATATTCAGGTCTCATTTGGTTAAAAGTCAAAATCATACTTAATTCATCACCACAGTTAACTGTGGTGGAATTGGAGTCCAAGTTTCATCATATCATCTCATAAGTTAACAACCTAGCTTAATTTAACTTAATACTAGCTTATAACATCTTATTAAACAAGTAGGATCAATCAGAAGTTCATCAAAGTCAATTGTTCATAAAAATCAAAAAGTCAAAAATTCCAAGTGTGTCAAATTGGCAAGTTTTTCTTCATGATCTGTAGGACTCATTAGTAATTGGAAATCCAAACCAGTTGTTGAATTATGTTGTGTGGTAGCTTAACTTAATCTTTCAAAAAGAAAATCCAGGTTTGAAACTCATTTGCTTATTGAAAAGCTCAATCAAAGTACCTTGCAGGGCAAAGACATTGCCCTGTGCACAGGTTTTAAGTAAAACACCAAGACCTCTTGTGTGCTCATTAGTGGACCCCACACCCCAACCCTTAGCTTAATTTGTAGCTTATCAGTCCACCTTTTTACATTTAGGTTTAGTTTGGCCATTAGCTTATTGTAGCATAGCTTTTAGGATTCAATTTGTGCTCTACCCAAAACAAGCTACACTGATCACTCAGTGTATGACCACCATTTCAAAGGCTCACACAGAGCTTATTAGTGAGCCAAAAGCCTAGCTTCTTGGTTTAATTTGTAGCTTAACAACCCATCTTTGAACCCCTAGGTTTAGTTTGAACCCCCTTGTTAATATAAATATCGCCTAAAAACGTTATTTATATTTTACGATATTTGCTAAGTTTTGTTAATAACAAAGTATGAACTTTAGCTAAAAGTAAATTATCACTTTGAGTGTTTAAGTCTTGTTTAACTAATGTTTACATTTCCTTTTAAACTAAACATTGGTTTTATTTCTTAAATTAGAAATAGTCACATCACATTTATGGCAAGTTTTGTCATTATGTATTTATGGCAAGTTATGTGTTTGACTTGCTTTCATGTTGCTTGCAAGTATCATGTTTGACTTACTTTAAGTGATGTGACATTGTTTGGTTGCTAGAAGTTATGAGACAAGACATTGTTTGGTTTGGGAAGTTATTGCAAAAACCTACTGCAGACCCGGCGGTACCCTGGGGGTACACAGGCGGAACCCATCTCAGGGTTCCGCCTGATCCGCCAGACTTGCAGAATAGTGTGCTATAAATACCAAACCATTTGTTTGTTTTGTGTAACCCTTTAGGACATATTTTCACATATTCTTTAAACTAACTCAGTAACCCTTGACTTGTGTGATTCTCTTATGTAGCAAGGAATTCCACAAGATCATTTAGAAGTTGCAAGCTTCAACTCTAAAGTTGCAAGTCTTGGTAGCTTGGTCATGTATAAGCTTTGGTAGTTTATACTTCATTTGTGTCATGTATGTAGAAGTTGTTGGTTAGTATTTTAGGCCTCAAAATACGTAGTGTGTTGGGAGTTGTTGTACCCTAGTAAAAGAACTAACGGGAGTGGTTGTACCCTTGGTAAAGAACTCGACATCTAGCTTTATGTCGGTAAAAGTGTAAGCGACGAATGGGAGTGGTTGTACCCTTGTAAAAGAACTCGACATCTAGCTTTGTGTCGGTAAAAGTATAAGCGACGTGTAAGGTTTTCTCCGCCGGTGAAAGGAGCTTGTTGATTAGTGTTTATAACTCTCGAGTTGGAAACTCGAGGCGTGGATGTTGGGCAAGGAAAAAGAGTCCTTGTAGCCGAACCACGATAAACAATCGTGTTGTGGTTTGATCGTTTCTTTCTCTATCTTTGCCTATTGCATGTTATTGTTTAGTTAGAATCGTTAACCACATATATAGCTTTTCAAAGAAGTAAAACAATTAAAGTTATCCTTATGTTTTCAAACAAGTGTAAAAGCTTTTCAAAGAACTAAACAAGCAAAGTTAGGATCATCACAAGTAAAGCTTTTCAAAGTAAGATACAAGTATAATTAGAATTGATACTTACACTAAAAGCTTTTGAAAGAAACAAACATATAATGGTGTGTTTATATTATTGAGCAAACATAAAGTTATTAAAGGATTTTTATGTTGAAAAGGATTTTAAAAAGAGGTAAACTATTCAACCCCCTTCTAGTTTTCCACAATTAGCATCAGGAGCTACGTTACCCAAGTTCCTTAAAATAAACTGTATTTTAAAACTTGGATCGATCCATGGATTTTGAAAATCTCAAAGAAGGGGAGCCGATTCAAAACCCACCGCTATTTGAAAAAGAAAGCGTGCTTAAATGGAAAAGTAAATTTGAAAACCAAGACGATCAATTTGATCTCACATTTGAGTTAGAGGTCATAGAAAAGTTAATTGATAGATATTTAGTTGAGATTAATACATGTGCTACTAGTTTAAATGTTTTAAATGAAGGTGTAAGTGAAGATGACTTCTCATGTCAAGCTCTTGGTGGACTTGCTTGTGATTCATGGACTAACACGGATGAAGATGAAGTCAACCATCCGGTTTGTGATTCTCTCTTAGCTAAATCACCAAGCAAGGTACATTTTGAAACCAAACATTTTTGCTTTGACACATTTATCCTAGAGTTTTCTAAAATAGAAAATGAGTCTAAACTTTCATGCAACATGGACCTAAAAACTATCTTTAACAATGAAACTTCAAGATCTTGTGTAAACACTTTTGAAAATGAAATCATGTTAGAAGATAAGATGTCTAGACTTGAGAGTCATGTTGAAATTGATTTAGAATGTAAAGTATGTCTAGAGTACAAACATGAAATTCTAAAACAAAATGAAAAAGGAAAAATGCTTCCTAAATTTGAAGAAAGTTCAAAAACTCTTGAAAGTTGTTTGAAGAATCAAAGGTCATTTAGAGATAGAACCGGATTAGGATTTAACTCTAATAAATCATCAACAAGTAAAACAAAACATGTTGTGTTTGGGAAACCTAAGAGTATATTATAGAAGTTACTCTAGCTCTAATAGGAACACATGATAAAGGGATAAAAATATCATGGTCAATACTTTTATGTGTCTTTCTAACTTTCTTGGATTTATAAGAAGTTGTGTTTAGCCTCTCTACGTATCAAGATTATTTGCTTTATGTTTTTCTTCGTGATGGCTAATCGATGGAGCTTAAAAGGTACACGTCTCTTCAACTTACCTTTTAAATGTTTCTTGTTGATTAACAGTATGATTTGTCATAAGTATTAGTAGTAGTCTTTACTATAAGGTGTCTATGACTGTGTGAGTAACAATAAGGATTAGATCCTTCATAGGTAAAGTAGTTTGATACTACTTCTAGTAGGAGATATAAGGTGTCTTGCCTCGTTTAATCTTTCGGGAAAATACACGAGTAACTCTTGAGTAAGTCTCACTTAATTCTTATCTACAAGTGAGTGAACTAAGAACTTCTTAAGTGATAAGACAACCAACACTTTTGTGATGCTTGCAAATCTAGCAAAACCAAAACATTTCATAAACACTTGTAGTACAAAAGTCTTTTGGTATTATACCCTATATTTTCAATAGCATCCTAAGTCCAATCATTCTTTTGCTTGCTAAAAGCTTCACGAAAGACACACAAAGTAAAATAAATCAGTTGAATTTTATTTGAATGATTGGGAGAAAATGATTTATTAAACTTCTAGGATGTGAACATCAAATTCGACCCATAGTCTTATGATGTTGCATATCTTAGACATTTACACTTGTGAGGTCTTAAGAAAATAAACCCAAAGAGTCGAGGAATCATTGAGTTTAAAATTCAATGAAAGACCACCTCCTTCTAAGATATCATCTTTGGTAGATGATGGCTTAGTCGAAAGCCCAACATTGATAAGACAAGTATGTCAAGATCAATAACAAGGAAGATGGACTATTAAAAATTGAAAAACAACATCCTTTCGTCTTGTATAAAACATTGAGTCAAGCAATATCAACAAGGTCATAAAAACCTGAAACATGGGTCATAATAGTAATTGAAACAAATTAATAAAAAGTGTTTTTGGACATTAGTGTAAAGAAATTACTAAAACAAAATAGAATTTCAAAATAGAAAAGAATGTTAATCTTTGAAAGACTATTTATTTACCTAAGCAAGCTCCAAAAGTAAGGGATAATCACTCAAAAACATTCCTAGTTATTCACTTGTTCACAATGATTAAGTCCTTTATGACTTATCAAGAATGAGATTAGTAAATCCGTAGGTAGAGCTAAACATAGAGATATGTTTGGAAGTATACCTGTTCTTACAACAAATGTAACCCAACATTATGTTTAGTGCTTGTCTATGTGCTCGATTTTAGAGAAGATCCTTAAACAACTCTTTCGAAAGAGCTTGCTTGGATTCATTTAGAAGTACTACACCACTAGGATTATGGTGTCCCAAAAGAATGGGATTAGAAACCATAGTGTATGCCAAATAGAATTGCATCGGTAATAAGTTGATAAGAAAAGCACAAGTGGTACTTGCACTTTTAATACTTACTTACCCAATGATTCTCCAAAACACTGAAGGATCTCATTTGAGAATTTAATGAAGAAGCACATCAACAAGCTCCGTTTGAACAAGTTAATTCTTATCAACAAAGGAATTTCTTCATCAACAATGTTATCTCATCAACAAAGGATGCATCGACTTCAGCAACTATTTAAATCATCACAGTCTTTACAGACATATTCTGATCCATCATCATCGTCTTGTTAAAATTGTTCATTGAGGAACATCTTAACTAAGAAAGTTTTTCTACGGTAATCAATCCATCAACGTTTTCACTAAACCACTTGAATGTGAAACATTCATCATTCCTAGGTTTAGTCATACACAATAAGACTTAAAATCTTAGGTTTGAACATTAGGATAAAACCACAAAAATCAAGACAATTCCTTTTTGATTTTTCCTGCAGACACCCATGGCACCCTCAGACCATACGGGCGGAACCCATTTTTTGGTTCCGCCTGGTCCGCCGATTCCACAGATTGTTTTTATTCTAAATTTCAAAACCAAACACCCTCCTAACTTAGTCATTCACCTTCAAACTGCCATTACCCTCTCAAAAACACATAACCATACGGAAATTAGGGCTTTCAATCAAATCTCTTCAAATCTAACAAACTTTGTAAGTGTTCTAATCATAATTGCATTTTTGATTCAAGAATAACATTTTCATTTACATTCATTAACTAGAATCTTAGGGTTTATGCATAAAATCTCTTAATTCATGAAAAACTTGGTGGCCAACTAATCATGTCTTCCATTAGTTAGGTATTGCATCCTCTTTGTTTTTACTTTGATTTACAAAACACACCAAGTGCATTATCTTTTAAATACAATCCAAGACTAGAACACAATTCATCAACACATTGTTAAAACAAATGAAAAACATCATTGAAACATCACTTGCATATTATCTCTTGAATGCTAAAGGGAATACATAACCAATATGTATTTTCGGGTACATTCAATCGAAGATATATTCAATTAGGAGAGTTTTTGGTTATCTTTTGTTTTCATAACATTACTTCTCAAACAAAACAACTTGGGCATCAAAATGAGTCAAGATAACCAAGTCTCCGCATTGTGTGCATATAGGAACACATTAGAACATGCACATTGATTAAAAGTCATTAACATATAATTCTTTGTGTTTTCTAGGAATCAACATGCCTCCCGCAAACAAATCCGATCACAAAGAAACCCTTAAATACATGCCCAAACACCATATGACCAAAGGTCTCAACCCGGTTCAAGTAGAAACCTTTAAGGCATTAGAAAAACGCTATGTTCACGAAGGTAGAACCATTGATCCATCCTTTCTAGAAGGAACTTCTATTCGCCAAAACTTTGCCACAATTCACTTTGATTGTCTCCTTGATATAGATGAGCCCATTTGTCCTAGGTTCATCTTGGAATTTTATGCAACCGTAAACCTTTCCTCATGTGCCGGTGGTAGGATCTCATTAAACTTCACAACCAATCAAATATCACATGATATAGATTTAAAAGACTTAGCCATAATTCTTGGTGTACCAAATGAGGGAACTTGCCTCTACACGGATAAGTAGCCTATTTCAAGTCTTGATACTATTGATCGTTTTTATCCATACGATACACCTCTTGCTAGTAAGGAAACTATTAAGGAACACCTCTTTGTTAGAACCTCTACCACTAGGGTGAACCGTTCGGGGAATACTATAGATAAAGATCCTTTTGGTATGGAGCTCAATGAGCTTAAACCGCAATTTAAGAAATGGGAAGAAATTCTTAGGGCTAACGTCATAAGTACCATAGGAAATAGAGATCACATCAACACATGTCTTTGCTATATGTTCTATAGCATTTCAACCGGTCAACCTTTCAACTTAGCCTACTACCTAGCCAAAAGGATGGCCGACATATCCTTAGTTGGAACAACCGCTCTTCCCTATGGTATGCTTCTTACTCGCCTCTTTAGAGGAATCTCACCCATTTCTCCTAACGAAGATGGAATACGCCTTGACTATTTTCTAGTTCCTCACACCTTCGTTCCTCTAAGTGATAAACGAGTTTTCAAAAATAAGGGCAAACGTACTCGATCACCTACTCCATCTTCATCATCATCCGGCATGAGCGACGATGATAAACTACCAAACTCTAAGTTACCTCCTTTAGAATATCTTCAAACCAAAGGAATGTTCAAGTGTTTTGACCGGTTGTAAGAAGATTAAGGAGCGTTTGTCTTATGTGTGCCTTAGAAGCGTCTTTGTGTTAAAACTATGTGAATTATGTGATTTGTATTACTTCTCATATTCTTGTCTTATTACGTTTGATGGATTATGTTTTGTATGCTCTTTTATGATTAATGACAATATTGGTGGTATGTGTCAATTTCATGCTTATGGTAAAATTCACCAAGTTAAGTGAAAATCGTTAGCCCCCGGTCAAAGTCCTAAGGACTTTGAGAAAAAGTGTAGTCTCAGGGTGCCGCCACAAATTTTCTGCAGGTACTGGCGGTACCCTGAGACTACACAGGCGGAACCCTGTTTTGGGATCCGCCTGGTCCGTTGGGGATAACAATTTTCACAGACATACACTTATTTCAACACTTTTTCTCATCCTATAAATGTGAAAGGTTTGCAACAATTCAAATCACACCATCAAATCTTCTTCTCTCAAACACCAAAACCAAAACCTTTGAAATGACCAAATCCAACACCTTATCCGAGTCATCAAAATCATGTGCTAAAACCACTAGGATTAGTGTGAAAACTTGTTGCTTCAACAAAACCACCAAGTCAAGCTCATCATCATCAAGTGATGCCTCACTAAACATCTCTTCACCTATCCAAGATTTTCTTAACCTTACTACCTCAACTACACCCTCAACACCTTGTAATACCAATGCGATCACCATTCAAGATTTGCTCAATCTTGCCACTCCACCACCTTCTCCACCACTTTGCAACTCAAACCTAGCCTCTAATCCATCACCAACTAAACTTTTGAGTGTGTCAACCTCACCTTCCCAACAAGCTTTTAAATCAAAAACTTCTTCACCTCAATCACCAACACTTACACCAATGGAACTTTTCCATACACCACCAACATCACCAACACCCAATTTGGAAACTTTTGATGATTTATCATCAAGTCCACCATCCTTCTCACTTTTTGACACCATTGCTCAAATGGAAACACAACAACAACATAATGAGCAACTCAATGATGAACCTCGTTAGCCATCTACGGTAGAACGGTTGGCTTACCGTTATGCTAGACCAACTATTTTTCCAAATGACCAAGGTCATACCCACTCACATTCATTTGTGTTTCATCCTATTTACAAAAATCTTCATGGTGATCCTTACGGAGAACCAAGTTTCCGTCACCTAGTTCAACCACAACAACAACAACAACAACCATCACCACAAGAACCTCCAAACACAAATGAGGAAATTAACACTCATTTAAGCCACCTCAATGCCTTCAAACGAATGGTTGATTCTCAAATCAACCATGTTATGGAATTCAATACGGCATTACACTCAACAAGTGAAGGAAGCAAAAACACTTCTCAACCATCCACCTTTGCTCCTTCAAGTTCAACCCATCCACCACCAACAAATCAAACCTCTCTTCCACCAAACTTTCCCCGCCATGATTGCGGACATTGCGAAAGAATCGCTCGCATTAGTGAAAGATGTCGAACGGAACTTCGCGAGTTAACCGAAGAAATGAGGTTTATTCTAAACCACATTTTGGATCATCTACAATCCTTGTCTCATCCACCACAACCTTAGAGTCTCCAAAATGAAACAAAACCGTTTCTTTTGGAAAAAGTCCCCATTTTAACCAACAAAGCAAAACCAAGTCACCTCCTCACATCTCCAAATAAAACCCGCTACAACCCTCAATCCACATTTTCATCCCTAAACAACCCAATCCTTGTTTTTGGATAATGTTTCTCATTAAGGAAAATGATGATTTCCTTGTAGCATTTTATGTTCTTAGTTTATTTTTTAGTTTGTCTTTGTAGGATGTTGTCATCTTAATTTTGTGTCTTTGACTCTCTAAGAGTCAAAATTTTACAAGTTAAATGAAATTAATTCTACAACAAGGTTTGAAGGGTTTGTTGACCATTTAGGTATGATGAGTGAACTATACCTTGATATGGTAACATACATAAATCTTGTGCTAACCTCTCTTTTTGTAGGTTCATTATTCATGTTTTCCTTCCTTGAAAACTCCATTTAGGGGAGTAACATTCAAGGGAGAGCATGAGTCTTGCTTTATTCCGCTTCACAACTCTTAGTTGTGTTTTTAAACATGAAATACTTTCATGACATATCTTGTGCGGAAACTAACTTTTCTTTTGTAGGCTCAAAATCCATGTCTCCTCTCTTGGCACTCCATTTAGGGGGAGTATCAACCAAGGGGGAGCATGCCTATAATTCCGCTTTGCTACTCTTCTTTTTGTTTCGACAAAAAGGGGGAGAATTTATATGAAACTTGAAACTTGCTCTATTATTTTAAACTTCCGCGTAGCTAACTCTTTGCAAAAACAAGTTTCATTACTAACTTTATAAGACTTAACACTAAATCTTATGACTTACTTTTAAATAAAGTTTATGTTTTGTCATCAACAAAAAGGGGGAGATTGTTAATACAAATATCGCCTAAAAACGTTATTTATATTTTACGATCTTTGCTAAGTTTTGTTAATAACAAAGTATGAACTTTAGCTAAAAGTAAATTATCACTTTGAGTGTTTAAGTCTTGTTTAACTAATGTTTACATTTCCTTTTAAACTAAACATTGGTTTTATTTCTTAAATTAGAAATAGTCACATCACATTTTTGGCAAGTTTTGTCATTATGTATTTATGGCAAGTTATGTGTTTGACTTGCTTTCATGTTGCTTGCAAGTATCATGTTTGACTTACTTTAAGTGATGTGACATTGTTTGGTTGCTAGAAGTTATGAGACAAGACATTGTTTGGTTTGGGAAGTTATTGCAAAAACCTACTGCAGACCCGGCGGTACCCTGGGGGTACACGGGCGGAACCCATCTCAGGGTTCCGCCTGATCTGCCAGACTTGCAGAATAGTGTGCTATAAATACCAAACCATTTATTTGTTTTGTGTAACCCTTTAGGACATATTTTCACATATTCTTTAAACTAACTCAGTAACCCTTGACTTGTGTGATTCTCCTATGTAGCAAGGAATTCCACAAGATCATTCAAGAAGTTGCAAGCTTCAACTCTAAAGTTGCAAGTCTTGGTAGCTTGGTCATGTATAAGCTTTGGTAGTTTATACTTCATTTGTGTCATGTATGTAGAAGTTGTTGGTTAGTATTTTAGGCCTCAAAATACGTAGTGTGTTGGGAGTTTTTGTACCCTAGTAAAAGAACTAACGGGAGTGATTGTACCCTTGGTAAAGAACTCGACATCTAGCTTTTTGTCGGTAAAAGTGTAAGCGACGAATGGGAGTGGTTGTACCCTTGTAAAAGAACTCGACATCTAGCTTTGTGTCGGTAAAAGTATAAGCGACGTGTAAGGTTTTCTCCGCCGGTGACAGGAGCTTGTTGATTAGTGTTTATAACTCTCGAGTTGGAAACTCGAGGCGTGGATGTTGGGCAAGGAAAAAGAGTCCTTGTAGCCGAACCACGATAAACAATCGTGTTGTGGTTTGATCGTTTCTTTCTCTATCTTTGCTTATTGCATGTTATTGTTTAGTTAGAATCGTTAACCACATATATAGCTTTTCAAAGAAGTAAAACAATTAAAGTTATCCTTATGTTTTCAAACAAGTGTAAAAGCTTTTCAAAGAACTAAACAAGCAAAGTTAGGATCATCAGAAGTAAAGCTTTTCAAAGTAAGAAACAAGTATAATTAGAATTGATACTTACACTAAAAGCTTTTGAAAGAAACAAACATATAATGGTGTGTTTATATTATTGAGCAAACATAAAGTTATTAAAGGATTTTTATGTTGAAAAGGATTTTAAAAAGAGGTAAACTATTCAACCCCCCTTCTAGTTTTCCACACCCCTTTCACTCTTGTGGACCCCACAAACCTTGGAACACAACTGCAGGGAAGAAATACTCCCCTGCACCAGCTTAGCACCACCACACCATCAACTTTAGTGGTGGCTGCAGCCCACACCAGTGGGTCCCACACTTCATACCTTGGTTCTTACAACCCCCCTCCTACCCAGGTTCAATACTTGACCCTTAGTTTGACCTCTAGATCAGTGGACCCCACCTGGACTTGTCCCTAAACTCTGTCCCACTTCTGAGTCAGAAACCAAATAAGCAAGTGCTTATTTTAGCTTTCCAGCTTAGCCTAGGAGCTTATCTAATTAAATTTAGTCTAAATAGGTATAAGTAACTTAGGTAAACCAGATTTCATCATAGTGGACCCCACATAACCTCAACTTAGCTTATTTCTTAATTTAGTCAACCATAGTCAACTGTATAAGCAAATATGCATTTACAGTGCTTATTCTTGATTTCCAAAGTAGTTGTCTTTGTTAAAGTTTCATTATTTAAGTATTTAAGTAGTTTTATAAAAGAAAAACCAGAAAAAGCAAACATAAAAATAGTGATAGCTTCTATTTAATAGAAATTATCTAATTAATTTTCATCTCAGCTTATTAACAAGCACTTGTCCAATTTTATAATTTTATAAATTACTTAGTACCTTAAAGTAGTTAAAATAATTTTCTTAGAATTTTCCTAAGCAGTTTACTATTTATTAGATTTAAAACTAGTTTAAATAATTAAATAGGTAATATTAGTAATTAAATAGATTTCTTTAATTTTAATTAACTAAAGTTGAATTTTATATTTTTCCTAAGTTTTATAAAGTAGTTAAGACTTTTAAAAAATAGTTTCATAATTTCCACTATCCATTTTCTAATTTTCTTATTTAAATTAATTAAATTAGCTTAAAATTAATTAATATGTAATTAATTAGTCAATTAGCTTAAATATAATTTTTAGCAACTTTTTATAATTTTCTAGTATTCCTGTAGTAATTAAATAGTTTTATAAATTTTATCATCATTTTCTAAGGTAATTTAGTAATAATAGTAATTTAAAATAGTTTAATTAGATTAATTAAATTAAATAGTTTATAATTAATAAAATACTAATAAAAAGACAAAAATATTTGTTTTCATTTTTTATACTTTCTTCAAGTTCTTATTAAGGTTTAGAAATTATTTATTTAAGTTTTTAGGATAATTTGTAATACTTGTCATTTTTAGTTAAATTAAATTAAGTTTTAAATTAGATTTTAATTAGTTTTATTAATTAAATAGTAATTAAATATTATAATAATCATTTTTATAATTTCAATTTCATTTTCCATTTTCTTTAATATTAAGTTTTCAAAAGTTTCACTTTTAACCCCTGTAGTTTGTAACTTGTTAAATACCACTTTTCTCTGTCTGTTATCTGATTATCTGATTTTGTGCTTATATCTGTATTTCTGTTATAATTTCATATTTTCCAAATATCAAACAATCAGTAGTATAATCAACCCTCAAATCATCTTTGTTACTGTCCTCAGTACCACTCACTTTCCTAATCGTTTACAAATACAATTTCAATCTCGTTGGGATTTAACGACCCAGGGATTTTCCTGTACTTCCACGGTCAATATTAACTTGCACTTTCTCCCAGGTGGGCTTAACAGCTGCACACGGATGACTGGTTGGTTTGGGAGGAGTCAGGAAGCCTAAAGTGTCATTCTATAGAGTCTGTTCCCTATTCCTAATTTCAACATTCCTTTTTCCCTATCCTTATAAATCTAACAACAAGACATTTGGCATAAATAGCAACACTTGTTGAAAAACAAGTTATTTATGACCTTATGTAGTTGTAACTTCCACTCCCGTTATCTCATGATACTATATCTCATGAATAACAACTTCCTTCGAACTTCATCCCTTTTTTACCTCCTAAAAACCAAATTCCATAAAAACCCTTCCTTATCATTTCATATGATACTAATGATGAGAATCCCTATTCTACAACATAGAGATCTGAATTCTTTCTAAATTCAGTATCCCTAGCCCCTCACTACTTCCCTAGCCTTCCTTCTCAATCTTCCCTTCCTTACATCCCTAAATTACTATGATTCCTGAAATAGTTATTCCCCCTTAGAAAACCATATTACACTCTAGGATTCCCATACTTGAGGTTATAAATAACTCTAGGATTCCCATACTTGAGGTTAGAAATAACTCTAGGATGCCCTTAGGTAGACAGAAGAATATGATACTTTGAATAGACTATCTCTAAGAAATCCTTGAGGAAATAGAAAAATTAAGATTAGAAATCTTCAAGGTCTTAATAACTAGAAATCAAACTAGAGAAAAACCAATTACACTAGGATGAATTATTATATATACTAAAAGGGGGAACGTGTTACTGTTCGACATTGTAGCTACAGTGGACGAAACAGTGCACGATTGCAAAATAGTCCCTAAGGTGAAACTGTCGTTGCAAGATAGGTCCTCCGGGGACTGACGATGCAACATGCCGGGGATTAACGATGCAACACGTCAAGAATTTTAGGGACTTTTTATGTAAAAGAAACATATTATTTCCAGAATTATTTTGTACCTAACAAATTTACAAAAATGGTCCTTCCGGTTAGTTGTAAATAGCACCGTTAGTCCCCCGTTAGCGATCTTTTGCAAATTTAGTCCTTAATAATTTTTTCCTTATCGTTTTATTTCGCTTGTAGATTAGACACAACATTCTCGCAGCAACGCGCGGGTGCCCTCACTCATTTAGTCTAAGATAGGAATTTTATTTAATATCGAGAATATTAAAATTAGTCCTAGATTAGAACTAAGAAGCCTTTAGATACAGCCTAGAAAGTTTAAGAATGATTGAGGATTAGATTAGTAAACTACCTTAAGCCTTTAGCACCTAGTTTAGATATCGGTGTTGATATAAATAATGCATAAAAACGCTATTAATATTTCTCGATATCCCTATGTTTTGACGATCACAAAATCTTAAATCCATTATACGTAAAATCATTACGTAAACAAGTATTTAGTGACAAAATATCATTATATCCAACTTAACCATTTAAGGTATGGATAAACAATTGCCTAATACATTTTATGATCAAAGGAAGGTTTATTTAATCATTACAGATTATATAAAATGGTATAAACATTTTATATATTTAGAAAAACACTTTTGGTAATTAAAGGAAAATGTTTAATTCATAATAAATATATGAATTAAAATTTTTAACCAAAATCAGTTAAATTTTCACCAAATAAACTTTCCCCAGAAAAAGACAAAGATTCTGGCCGTTACAGGAGGGCGACCCTCTTAATTATAAGGGGCGGCCCCCTAAATTTTAAGGGGGCCGGCACGTTTCTATGACCAGAATCTTTTGGCTATAAACACAGGCTCAATCCTGCATTTTTTTCTCGCCTTTTGCACTAATACTTTCTGTCCAAATCCTCTCAAATCATCTTCCTAAAACCTTTGATCATAAGTTTATTAGTTCTTGTTTCAAGTGATCCAATCCCTTACCATTCATAGTGCAAGAGAAGAATACTCCTTTCATTTCAAATCAAGAAGTATTGAAGATTGGTTGTATAGCTTCTGTAAATTAATTGTAAAGTTGTGTAGTGCTTGTAATAAGTAGTTTTAGGTTGGTGTGTAATTAAGTATAGTAGAAGTAGTGGTGTGAAGAAGAAGTAGTGAATAGTTGTGAAGTAGTTGTGGTGTGTACAAGTTGTGAAGAAGGTGTACCAAGTCGTGAAGAAGTCGTGAGATTGGTTCTAGCTATTATTAGAACTCGACATTTAGCTTAGTGTCGTAAATTGGTGTAAGAAAAAGTTGTGTAAGGTTTCTCCGCCACAAGGGAGTTTGTTGACATAGTGAAAAAAACTCTCGAGTACGTGACTCGGGGAGTGGAGTAGGGCAAAGAGGAGCTTCGTAGCCGAACCACTATAAATCCTTGTGTTGTGGTTTGATCTTTCTATCTCTATCTTTTCTTTACTTTCATATTTACATTATATCTGTTTAGTTAGTTAGATTAAATTGTTCATATAGTGAAAGTGTTGAATTTCACATAAACAAGAATCGAAGTTTTTGAAAACAAAGTTTTTATAATCTAAATTGACGTAAAAGTATTCAACCCCCCCCCCCTTCTAGTTTTCTACAATTGGCATCAGAGCTAGGTTAATCAAGATTTTTTTAAATAAACTGTATGTTATTACTAATGGTGATTTTCCTCCTATACAAAATAATCCCGAAACTAAAAGCGATGAAATTGTACCTTTTGAAAAACAAAACGATGATTTAAAAATAAACTTGCTAAAAACAATGAGGCTAAAATGGTAATTTATAATGCGTTACCACGCAAAGAATATGAAAGAATTTTTATGTGTAAAACCGCAAAAGAAATTTGGAATTCTTTACTAATCACTCACCAAGTTAATAGTCAAGTCAAAGATAATAAAATAGATCATCCTGTACAACAATATGAACAATTTACGATTCCGGAAGAGGAATCAATTGATAATGCTTTTGCTAGATTTAACACAATCATCACAAGTTTAAAAGCACTTAATGAGAACTTTTCTAGCAAGAATTTTGTAAGGAAATTTCTTAGGGCTCTCCATCTAAAGTGGCGTGCAAAGATGACGGCTATTGAGGAATCAAAGAATTTATCAACTTTACAACTTGACGAACTTATTGTAAATTTGAAAGTGTATGAAGTAATAATAAAGAAGGACTCCGAAATGGTCAAAGGAAAAAGGGAGCAAAGCAAATCAATTGCTTTAAAAGCTAAAAAGGATTGTAGTGACGAAGAATGCTCAACCTCCGAAAGCGACGATGAAGAATATGCTATGGCCGTAAGAGCTTCAAGAAATTCTTTAAAAGACAAGGAAGACACGTTAGACAACCATATGATGAAAGAAAAACATTCCAAAGAAACATGGACGATAAGAGTAGCAAGAATGAAAGAAAGTGCTTCAAGTGTGGAGATCCAAATCATTTTATTAGAGAATGTCCGAAAATTGTCAAGAAGTTAAAACCAAAAGGCCTTTATAGGATGAGCATGGAGCGATAGTGACAATGAAGAAAAGGAGACAACAAGAGAAGAAAATTTTCTTGTAGCAAAGGCATCCGATGAGGTACGTTCCGAAACCGAATACTATAGTGATGATAATTTATCGTTAGATGAAAAAGACTTAGATAGCGAATATTGTAAATTATGCAAACTAGGACATAAAGTCATGGCTAAAAATAAACTACTAAAACGCACTAACAATCAATTCAAAGATGAAATACTTGGATTAAAAATACTTGGATCATTACGTAAACAAGTATTTAGTGACAAAATATCATTATATCCAACTTAATCACTTAAGGTATGAATAAACAATTGCCTAATACATTTTATGATCAAAGGAAGATTTATTTAATCATTACAAAATATATAAAAAATTATATAAACATTTTATATATTTAGAAAAACACTTTTGGTAGTTAAAGGAAAATGTTTAATTCATAATAAATATATGAATTCAAATTTTTAACCAAAATCAGTTAAATTTTCACCAAATAAACTTTCCTAAGAAAAAGAAAAAGATTCTAGCCGTTACAGGAGGGCGGCCCCCTTACTTATAAGGGCCGGCCCTCTTAATTTTAAGGGGGCTGCCACCATTTAAGGGGGCCGGCACGCTCCTGTGACCAGAATCTTTTGCCTATAAATACAGGCTCAATCATGCATTTTTTTCTCACCTTTTGCACTAATACTTTCTGTCCAAATCCTCTCAAATCATCTTCCTAAAACCTTTGATCATAAGTTTATTAGTTCTTATTTCAAGTGATCCAATCCCTTACCATTCATAGTGCAAGAGAAGAATACTCCTTTCATTTCAAATCAAGAAGTATTGAAGATTGGTTGTATAGCTTCTGTAAATTAATTGTAAAGTTGTGTAGTGCTTGTAATAAGTAGTTTTAGGTTAGTGTGTAATTAAGTATAGTAGAAGTAGTGGTGTGAAGAAGAAGTAGTGAAGTAGTTAATAGTTGTGAAGTAGTTGTGGTGTGTACAAGTTGTGAAGAAGGTGTGCCAAGTCGTGAAGAAGTCGTGAGATTGGTTCTAGCTATTATTAGAATTCGACATTTAGCTTAGTGTCGTAAATTGGTGTAAGAAAAAGTTGTGTAAGGTTTCTCCGCCACAAAGGAGTTTGTTGACATAGTGAAGAAAACTCTCGAGTACGTGACTCGGGGAGTGGAGTAGGGCGAAGAGGAGCTTCGTAGCTGAACCACTATAAATCCTTTTGTTGTAGTTTGATCTTTGTATCTCTATCTTTTCTTTACTTTCATATTTACATTATATTTGTTTAGTTAGTTAGATTAAATTGTTCATATAGTGCAAGTGTTGAATTTCACATAAACAAGAATCGAAATTTTTTAAAACAAAGTTTTTATAATCTAAATTGACGTAAAACTATTCAACCCTCCCCCCCCCCCTTCTAGTTTTCCACAATAGGATAGAAAGACTAGTTAAGATCTTACTATATAAGTCATTTTGAGGATATAGTTTACCTAGACCTAAGTAGCCTACCCCATACTAAGATTTTCCATATACATTTAAGGATTTAGAAATACCTAAGAATGATATACCATTAGGATAACCCAGACTTAGAATTTGAGGTTATTAGTTATAACTAGGAATAAAACATTTGATGATTTTTGTCTACCCATACTTAGTTTCTTAGGATTTGACATTTTATAGGATACACATTAGGAATTCTACTTAGAGCATACTATGGATACTCCCTAGCCGGATTTAAGTACCTAGGAATAGTGATACTTATAGAAATAGTGATACTCGTAGTACTAGACAACATAGGAAAAAAGACTAAGCATGAAACCCTACCTAAGCATAATAATACTCCTAGTAAACCCCTAGATAAGAAATTACCTAGCCCTTCTCCCAACATAGGATCTTCCTTACCAGTTAAGATTAGTACTCCACCTTTAGAGCCTTGGGACTAGTTATGAAAACTAGAAGAACCTTAGGGGGAAAACAAACTTTGAAAGAGTCTAGTAAATCTTAATTCCATTAGGAATACCATCTTTTCAGGTATCCTATATTTTCACTCTTCCATTTAAATCCCATTCCCCCGCCTTTTTTCTCACTCTTCCATTTAAATCCCATTCCCCCGCATTTTTTCTCACTCTTCCGTTTAAATCCCATTCCCTCGTCTTTCCTCACTCTACCGTTTAATCCTATACTCCTATCCTTTTCCCACTCCACCTATTCCTACTCTTTCATCCTTTCGTTATCTCCCACTATTTCATACCTTCATATTTAATCCCTTTCCTTCCCTCTTTCTTTTCACTCCTTCCTATAAAATCCATCTTTCCACTTCTTTCCATCCTTTCATTCCTCCGTCATTTTACACTCTATTTTTCTTCACTCTAAACTCTCTCCCTACCCCATCCTACAATGTTCTATAAATTAGAACTTGTATTTCTCGTCATATCATAAGATTCTATTAGTTAGAACTTGTAAGAATATCTACATCGAACTTTAATCCTCATTATGTTCGACTATGATATTAAATCTCACTTTGCAAGAGTAGCAAAAATGAGATCTTCGACGCCCGTCATTCTAGTCATAGCATGGGAAGTTACCATGTGACAAGTTGCTAAACAGGGAGACTGTAGAACTTGTCTCTATCATGACTAGAACTTATCTCTATCATGACTAGAACTTGTTTCTATCATGACTAGAACTTGTCTCTATCATGACTAGAACTTGCCTCTATCGTAACCAGAACTTGTCTCTATCGTAACCAGAAATTGTCTCCACCGTAACTAGAACTAGTCTTCATCATGGTTGGAACTTGTCTCTAAAATATTCCCGTACCATATTTCCTTAAGTGTGGTAAACTCTCTCCATTTTCCGCCGATACTACTTAAGGTTGATTTATAATGACTATCTTATTAAAATGAATTAGGGCGCTTCTTCATTTTAATGAGAAACTTATAAATCAAATGGATTATGAATTTATAAGCTGTTGTTTACAAATATTGGGATGACATTATTTGTAAGTAATGAGATATAAATGAATAAACCTAAGTATCTGGAAATTGTGCAAGCATTTCCTACTCCGCTTGTACAAACCTCCCCTTCTTTTCGCACCACTCTTCTTAATATCATAAATTCTTCCCCACAACTTCTATGTGTAACTAAATCTTGGGACGACATTTTCTCCAAGGGGGTATGACTATAACAACCCACAAATATCATCACTATCATTTCCACTACATATACCTATGTCTGGTATTTCACAGGTAAATTTTTGCTTTTTATGTGCATTCATTACCTACATGACTCCCTAGACTTGCTCATGTACTCACACAAGCCAAATATCTCTACCCACACATCCTACAAACATATAGGATGTCAAGCATAAGTTCACAACAACACCACAATAAGTAATCTACCAACCTAAAAAAACACATCTCAAAACCTTATCTAACCCTAATTAAGCCCTAATCAGGCCTTTGTGTCTACAAAACCCTAATTACTTATCTAAACCAATTTGAAAGTGTTCAAGGCTTATGTATGAGTTACATTAGGAACAATAGGATATCTTAGCACCCTTAGACCCTAGTACAACCCCTTAGAGCTTAGGTACAAGTCCCTTAAGCACAAAACCATAACTAGGTCATAACTTCCCGGAATTAGGTCTAAAATATCCCAAAACTTCACCATAAGCTACCACCACTTAGTATAAGCCTATTATGACCTAGGATTAGTTACTAAACACTCATATGACACTAATCTAGGCACTAAAACCTAAGTTATACCCTAATCTCCCACTAAGCCAAATTAGGTTAAAACTAAATCTAACTTAACCCTAGTCTTAAAACTAAGTACCTTAAGAACCTCAAGCACCTCAAACACACACCTTAGCTGCTTACCCACCACCTTAGCACCTCTAAGCACCCAGGCAAGTAGGTGCATCACCTACTTGTCACCACCTTTGACCAAAACCACCCCGCGGTTTCATCTCCACCACAAACCACCTTATAAGCACCTATAGCTCGTCCTTGTCACTCCCTAGCTTAGGTTAGTCATGTAGTAGCTATGGCTAGTCACCTCGCCCCCCCCCCCCCTCACGACACCTTCTACTCCCTTTTCTTGGCCACCAAGCCTTAACGAGGCTATATAAACCCTCGTACATCCTCACTTTTAATACAACACCTTCCCTTCTTTCTCCACCTTAAACTTCTGTAGTTAGTAGTAGTATAGAGCCTTAGGAACCTTAGGAGTCGAGTACTTTGGCCTTGCATGCTTGTCGAGTTCCATTTTTGGTCAACAAACCCTAGAAAACCCTAGTTACCCTCGTTCCCTACTTCTGGTCTCGTAAGCTTTCTTTACTTGCTCTATTAGATTAATTACAGTCCTAGGATAGATATTAGATGCCTTAGATGACATAGGAACCCTTGCCTAAGGCTTGATCACTATAACATGCTAGTTTTCTTTTTAAAACCCTAATTATGCACTAAATACTAAATATATACTGTAATACTTTATAATAAGCTAAAGCTAGTTTAAGTAACTTAAATAATCTAATATTAGTAAAACATAAGCTAGGAAAACTTTTTGTTTTATAAAAATATAGTTTGCATGGAATTAGGACTAGTTTTGCATGCATAGGAGTATGTAGTATACTCTAATATGAGAACATGTTTGGAACTGTGTTTAGGAAGATTAAAGTAGTGAAATCTAGTGAGAAGTTAGAGAGAGAAAGAGATGGAACCTTCAGAGAAAACAAGTGAAATATTAGATTGAATGTGAAGGTCCAACCCTCTCCACTAGTGGAGAGGGGTATGTAAAACGGGCTGTGGATCGAGTTGACAGTGGGTAAAGACCCGACCCGACTCCACAAATACTAACTAATATTAACTACGTACTATCTAATACGATAAATACTATGAGCTACTCAATGCTAAACTATAATCGGGGTAACCAAGTCTTCATAAGAAAAAATATATTCCTAACAATCTCCCCCTAAGGGAGGTCACCCCGGAAAATACATAATGAATCATAGCATTCAAATCTTTGAAGATAACTATGTAGCTGGTAGCCTTTTGATTCTTCATTGTCATGATCTTTGTGCTTTTAGCAGCCGACTCTAGATGACTTGTTCAATGCATTGGATGATCGTTCGCCATTACTTTGTGTTCATCATCCAAATTAGTGTCTGAGAGTCATCTTTGAGTAGTAAAGTCTCCATGTTTGAGCATCTTTGTGTTGGCATGCTCGCACTTTTCAGGATCATGATCTTCTGCATCAGAGTTGTGAAAGCATAGATGTGGCCCAATCAATGATCATGATTTCTTAGATTGTGATGTCGAAGTGTGAGCATGTGGTGATGGATCAGCATCTTATCAGCAATCAACAGCACCCGTCAGAAATTCCTACAAGCAAACAGTTAGCAACAAATCATCCGGTACTTATAGGTTTAGAATTAGAGATCGTCAACAGCATAGTGTGAAGATTCCTTCTAACCCTTACCAGGACCGTTCCCAATCAGAAAACCCTGAGAGGATTTACACGAATTACCTAAGTAGATCAATGATTGGGTGAGTCGCTGGAGATCACTCCACGACTGTTGACCGTTTGTAACCATCGTGACCACTAAGCGTAATCCACAAGGAATTACCTAAGTGACCTGCTTTCAGGGCTGCTTGATGTTGACTCTGGCAGGAATTTCCATTCAATCACTGGGAGTTACAATAGCAACATCCCTCATAAATGTTCTGACAGATTGCTAAGATCTGCGTAGGACGCATAGGTTTATCACTCGTGTCCTTAATGTTGAACAACCAGGGTAGAAGTAGCACGTGTTCATATGAGATCTTTGTATGCATCTCGAGGCTCTAGACTCAATAAGTGCATTTGGTTTTCCTAATGCGGAGATTCGGGAGAGGTCTCCTGCTTCAATATTAACCATCTCTATGAAATAAGTTGATAGATTACACTAGTTCCCCGTGAGAATGAAACAAGTTCTTTTAAGAGAACTTGAGTGGCTAGAAGGTTTCGTGCAGTGCGTCACTGGGTCCATGACGTCTTGTCTTTAATACCGATGTCGCCTCAGCAACCATCAGTAGATTAGGAATTGAACCCGGTTTCTGCCCTAAGGTTGAATAATTGGAGGGCTATTTCTTTTCACCCTTTCTCATTTAATTTCTTTCTAATTCTTCAACCCCTTCTTTCTCCATTCTCACAGCACTCCTTTTTTTCATAATCATACCTATGGACTTTCTAATACTATCTATTTGGTATTGTCCATGGGTAGATCCCTCCAGCTCTGGCGGATAATAGGACGGTTTTCCTAACCTTAGCCACCTTATAACTTCATGACTATCCTATGTTGCCATAAACCAAATCATTAAAAATTTTCTCAAAGTGTTTATGATTGAGAAGCACATTTTGTTAACACGTTGAGAGTTTTGTCATTTTCAAATGCTCCCCCTTAACATGTGCTCATATGATTTGATTTGAAATTTTGCACATGTCGGGAAGAGATGCACTTTTGAATTGATCCACTCTTAGAAATCATGACCGATTCGAGACACGTTTACATCACTAGTTAGACTAGCTTGAAATTATTACCCGGCCTGGTTAAGACTACTAAGAGTTTCTCAAAACGGTACACTCTACTCAGACAAGTCCTCTTCGAGACACGTTTACATCACTGGTTAAACCAGCTTGAAATTATTTTCCGGCCAGGACAAGTCCTTTCGATTGATGACGGTTTTTTGTTTCGTCAATACATAGGTTAAGTCTGAGTCTCGATCTCGTAAGATGCAAGGATCCTTTTTCCAAAAAGAATTTGCTCCCCCTCAATATGTGCATTGATACAAAAGAGTTTAGCACATATGGGAGGGCATAAAATTAGATTCAAAACATCACTTTTTAATCAGATTTTCATATTTAAATCACATTTTCTCCCCCGATCAAGAATTTCAAACCATTTGAGATTTGTGATCCCAAGTGATTTAAATGAGTTTAAAGATTTTGGGGGAAAGAGGTGTTAGATTTAAGAATGACTGATTTTGAGACGATACATTATCTCCCCCTCAATACGTGAGGGAGCATGTTATGTGTTAGAAATGATGAGTTTATAAATGTTTTAGAGTTTAACGAGAAACTCATGAAAAATTCATATACTAACACATAACAATCACACTTAATACACTGTATATATGCAGAAAGATCTTGTTTAGATGATATATAGTTTTTGAAATCATTCTCCCCCTCAATCGATGATGCATGTTCAATTTATCATTTAGCACAAAACAATAATCTGTTATCATCGATTGAGTGGCAACTTTGTAAACAAAGTTTCAAGTTTCGTTTGATCTTCAAAAACCATGGTACCAACAAGTTTAGAGAAAATACTTTCCCGAAGAATCATTGAAGGAAAAGTATTTGAGATCTAAAGAAGACTTCTCTTATTTTACCAGAAATGATGCACTTAAGCGTACATCAGATCGGAAAGGCACGAATATAAGGTAATTCATGCCTTTGTAAGGAACAGTCATCTTTTTGGCGATGAACATTCCCCAATAATAAGACCGGGTTGCTATCTGAAGTAATAGCAAACCATTTTGAAAGAGTCTTTGGGAAACGACATGTTTTTGAAAAAGACATTATTTGGTGTAAAGGAAAAACTCATGTTCAAGCATATGTATGATTCCGTGCCATTATTGAATGGCATTTCTAGAATCGTACATAATATTGATTACACATGAGACATGTCGTGAGAAGAATATTTTTGGGTTTTATGACTTTTCAGATTTTTATAGTTTTTGTAGGTTTTATATTTTTCTATCTTCTTTTCATTTTTTTATTTATTTATTTTTTTTTTGTTATAAACTATGTACAAAGGATATGTGAAGCATCCCCTTTACTCCTCCTGATCTTCCTGAAGACTTATGAGATCTTCAGGCATGAGATTCTTCATTCCAAGACGAGCGAGAATGTATAATACTCATAATGATAACATGTATGGTTTATGTGTTATGGATTGAATCAAGTAAGAAAGTTTAGAGAGAGAAAGTGAGTTGGGAGGAATTCCTAGAAAGAGAAAGAGATGAGATAAAAATGAGAATATTAGATTAAGTGAAAGGAAGCTCTAACCCTCTCCACATGTGGAGAGGGGTATTTATACTAAGCTACAAACGCCCACACCTGGGCTGTGGATCAGGCATACAATGGGTAAAGACCCGTCCTTCTTCCACGGTGTTACTTAAACTAGTACTAACTAACTAATATATAAACTAACTACGAGCTAACTTAATGCTATTACAATAATTAGGTGACCGAGACTTTTACAGGAATATTTGTATTCCTAACAATCTCCCCCTAAGCGAGGTCACCTTGGAGATTAAGCTCTTTGATCTTTAAGCATTCTTTAGTCTTTGTAGCTCGTAGGTTCTGATTCTTCACTTTTCTGCACACTTTGTACTTCAAGCAAGCGAACTTGTGATTTGGATTCCTTTGTGATATGTGATCTGTGAGCTTCTTTGAGATCATCAGCCATAGTAAATCTCCAAGCTCATCCATAGTAGTATCGCCTTCATGTGACGTAGTGACTTTAGGACCATCATGCTCACACCCTTCTGGATCAGGAGACATTACATTAGAGTTGTGGATCAGGAGACTTTATCATCAGAGTTGCGGAAACGTTATTGGTAGTCTCTCAACATTTGTTATAGCAAGTCTCTCATCGTCATTGATAGTGTGGAGGATGTGTGAGCATGAGGTATGAATTGACCCGATTCAGCTGGAAATAGGAGCCATCAACGCCATCTTTATATGTGTCCCTGAAATAAAATAGTTAGCAATAAAGATAGAGAACGAATATGGCTTTGTCATTCCTTCTGCGAGGACAGGCTACCCTCCGGTTTTGTGAAAACCGACCTGTGATCAGGTAGAGTCTCTTTTAAAGAAGACTCTCCTTGACAGGAATTTCCAGCTTGTAGTAATGAATTTTCCAAAGAATCCACTTTGGAATCTTCATACTAAGCATGTTCTCATACCGGAACGTCTCAAAGCAGACAACACGATAGAGTGAATCGGTGAATTGATATTCACGGATTGATGAGAAATAGATTTATAGAGATCACTCGCGTGTCATATAATAAACATTTTGTGACACGACGAGAGTTTTATGCTTTGAATCATATTTCCATCAAAAATACTTTTGTTTGAAAGATTGTACACAGTCAATGTGCTCGAAAAATTAGTTTGTGAGCACATTGAAAGGTTTTAGCAAAAGTATTCGTCAATCCATATCCTGGAAAAAGTTTGATTCAATTTTGAATCGTACCATCGTTGCTTTCTAGTTGTCACTTGATCATTGATCCAAGATGGATCTCACATGTCACCTACCAAGAGCTTGAAAGATGTTCGCTCTAGAAGGATTTCCATCGTCATTGTGAATATTTTCATATCACTCGGATGTTCTGGCAATACCACAAGGATAATGCGTAGGACTCTAAATATTTTATCTTATTTTCCACATTGTGTGAAACAATAAGCATATTTGGAAGTGTGTCCTATTGAGATTTATGGATGATCTCTTTGGATCTAGACTCAATAGTGCGTTTTGATCCGCTCCTGGAGACTATGGAGGCGTCTCCTGTTTAGGTATCAACATAGCTCGCAATGAGCGGTTGATACGTTGCACATGATTCCCCGTGAGAATGAAACAAGCTCTTTTAAGAGAACTTGAGTGGTTGGGAAGTTTAGTGCAGTGCGTCACTGGGTCTATGACGTCTTGACTTCAATGCCGGTGTTACCTTAGTAACCGCCAGTAGATTATGAATTCTGCCCTAAGGTTGAACATTTGGAGGGATATTTCTTTTCACCCTTTCTCATTTCAATTCTTTTTAATTCTTCAACCCCTTCAGTGCTTACCGAGACTTCACCACTAGAACCTTGTTGGGTTTGTTCCAGTCCTAGCTCTATCTCAGTCTGCACTCTTCCCTTTCTCACTTTACTCCTTTTTTCAATCATTCCTAAGGACTTCTAATCTATCTAGAGGATTGTCCCTGGGAAGATCCTTCCGGTTCTGGTGGATCATGGGAATTCATACCTAACCTTAACCAACCTTATAACTCCGTGCATAAAGATAAATGGTCGGTCTTTGGTATGACTTCCACAAACGCCTTTTGCTCCCCCTCAATATGTGCATCTATATTCGAAAGAGTTTAGCACATATGTGGGAGCACATTTATTGAGTCCAAAAGATCACGTTTGATTATCAGATTTCATATTTAAATCACATTCTCTCCCCCGATCAAAAATTTCAAATCTTTCGAGATTTTTGATCTCAATTGATTTAAATAATTTAGAAAACGTTTTGGAGAGAAATGCGGTTAGTTTTAATATTTTCTGATAAGAAGAACCTTTTTCTTGCTCCCCCTCAATCTGTAAGGGAGGTTGTTATGTGTCAGATTTGATGAGTTTACAAACGATTTGAAGTTTTAACGAAAACTCTTTGAAAATGTTCTCATTCTGACACATAACCATCACAAATCATTTTGTTGCAAGGTTTTGTACAAAGTGTGGGGAGTTTTTGATGATACATAAAATCTTGAGAAATCACTCTCCCCCTCAATCAATGACGGATGTTAAAACTGAAATATTTTCATAAAATATTAAAGGCATTGATTGAGTGAAAATTTTATCAAACTTTTGAGTTCAATTTGATTTTTAATCAAAATCTCATCGTACCACCAAGTTTTGCACAAATATTTTCCGGAAAAATCATAGAAGGGAAAGTATTTGGTGATAAAAAGAAGATTTCTCTTCTTTATCAAGAAATGATGCACTAAAGCGTACATCAGATCGAGGGTGCACGAATATAAAGTAATTCACGCTCGGATGAACGGCACCCTTTGCTAGGAACAACCGTCTTTTTGGCGACGTGTTTTCCTCATTTTTGAAAACCGGGTTGCTATCTGATGTAATAGCAAGCCATAATTTTGAAGTTCGGGTTGTAGCCTGAAATGACTACAAGCCATTATTTTTAAGTCCGGGTTACAGCCTGAAATGACTGCAAGCCATTAGTTTTTGAAGAATATTTTGAGATACGACATGTTTTAGAAAAAAAAACTTTATTTGAAACCGAAAAACTCTTGCTCAAGCATATGTATGATTCTGTGTCATTATTGAATGACATTTCTAGAAACGTACATAATATTGATTACACAAGAGACATGTCGTGAGAAGAATATTTTTGGATTTTTGTGAATTTTGAGATTTTTATGGATTTTATAAGTTTTATATTTTTCTATTTTTCTTTTTGATTTTATAATCTATATACAAGGATACAAATTAGTTTAAGAGGATGTTGACAAGAGTACCGAAATGAGAGCATCGTTCAGCTCGTTGTAGAAGTATGTAGTCAACATCTCTTAAACTTTCACCACCAAAGCTTTCGAGGCTCACGTATTATCGTCTGAACTTGTGGTAGCCATGATGTAATCTTAAACGGGAGCTTACAACTCTTGTGACTTAAACCGAGAGATCGATTCTCTCTCGGGATTTTACTAAAGTCAACAAAAGAAACCGAAAAATGTGATATGCGAGTTAGACTTAGAGTGAGATCTTGGATATGTCACAATTAGCACTAAGTGTCAAGTTGCAACAAGTCAAGTTACAGTAGATCCGATCGTAATAAGTCAAGTTGTAAATATTAACTCACAACGTCAAATTTCAATCAGATCAATCGAAACGACTTAAGTCACAAAAATTCACCAAACACAGAATGCTAACAAATTATTAGAATCTCACAACTGAGTCAATCGCTAGGCACCACCAAATCGTTGAATTTTAGCCTCCTCAATGTGAAGCTTTGGTAGCTTCCCCCCAAACCGACAATCATCTTCATGAGACCACTTCCCCAAGTAGTTAAAGTGATGCAAAAAGTCTCATTGTATGACGCTCAAAGATCCAAAGGAAATGATAGCACCGAAGTAAGAAGGTGAACCATGGATCATCTCTGCGGTTATCAATCCCGGAATGTATGATGAAGCCCGATCACATGACCATGTTGTGCATCCCCAATGTACACATTACTTTATGGTTTGGAGCAGTTGTCTATTCGGGGGAATAGGATATCAACATCTTCATTACACCAAATGATTTCCAGTTAACTTACACATACCAACTCAATCCATATTGTACGCATGTATCCAACACAAGAAGAAGTGATGACACCAAAGTAACAGGTTGAAGCACTGATCATCTCTGCGGATATCACCTCCGGAATATATGATTAAGCCGGATCACGTGAACCTGTTGCGCATCCTTGATGTACACAAATCTCTCCCCTGATGGTTGCGATCTCATCGGAATCAGCATAACATTGTGTACATTAAGCATTAACCAGAAGCACTTTACCATAAATCATATCAACTCATATGAAGATGTCGATAAGCAATATGATCTTACTCTCCAATTGTTCTTCTCATATTTCTTCCCACTAAAAACTGAAGAAATACATACCACAAGTATCAGAAGACCACTTCCCTCATGTAGTTGGAATAATACACCAAACGCTGCGAGTTAAGACACTAAGTTTCTCTACGGTTATGACATATGTCTTCCCGGGATAACTTCAATTAAGAAGAAGTATTATTTTCATCACGTGTACTCGTTATGCATTCGGATGTATGTCTCCTTCCCCCTTGCTGGTTTTGATACATCAGAATCAGCAACAACTTTTACGCGCATCTACTTGAAATATTGAGAAGAACCAAATAAGCTAAAATGTATCTAGTTAGAATCAACTGCTATAGAAACGCTCACTAATTGGGTTAATCCTCCCTCCCAATTAGTAAGCCCATAAGTGTACTTGCTCCCTCCCAAACTGACGACCCGTTTGAAATAACATTTATGCTTGTTGAAGAAGTATCTCTCAATTCTGCCCAAAATGTCTTCAGTCTCTTAACATGTCATCCACAACGTAAAGTGGATCATAGACTGATAATCTGTAGCTTCTTCACGGGTTTGTTTGGGGAACGTCATGTCGACATTTTCAACTCACTTAGAATGCTTCCAGTTCTTCGTAAAAAACCAAATGTACACAATTCTCCCTCCATGATGATGATGATCACTCAGAATCATCATAACTGTGTGTACATAAACATATAAACTGGAAGCTACATACAAATCACTACCCCATGAGTAGATGTCGATAACAATTCTCTTCAACAATTCTCTGCAGATCAACCCCTAATTAAACCTCTTTTCACTTCCACTGGCTAATAGTAAATGACCACGTATGGAGAAAACCCGATATACCAAACTTGAAACTGAAGTAGAGTTCCCCGCTCTTGTGTCTTAAGCTTGCACTAATGTTGGAAGAACGGTGTAGAGAATTTATGCACCAAGCAAATCTCTAAGTACTCACTTCCCAACCATAGCATGAGACATTACCACCTCTTGCGATTATCCACAATGACAATGGCGTGTGACACTGAGTACTACAACGTAACTCCTTAAAGTGATAGTTAACCAGGTCTTCAACCATCCACCTCGACTGGTGGTAACTAGATAAACCAAGTCTTCAACTTAAATCTCAAGCACGAGTAAGTTATCGTTGAAATCCATACATCCAACCACCCCGACTTCAGGATAAGCTAAGATCACGCCTTTGTGAAAGTCAACTTCAATCTCAAATATGTGATACCCAATCAACTTCGTAGTCACAATTAGTCTTCCTTAGTTAGTGGAACATTAGTTGTTGGAGGAGAGGAGAGTCATTTCACGCATCAATTAACATGTATTTTATTCACACTTCTCCCCCTCAAATATTGCATATGAGGATGCAATTTTTGATTGAACAAGTGAATAGAAATACATGTAGTTTATCCACACTTCTCCCCCTCAAAAATTGCATATGAGGTTGATCCACTGTTCACACTTCTCCCCCTCAAAAATTGCATTTGACGATGCCATTTTTGATCGAGTGGATACGAATAAATACTATCCGATGAAGGTAATCCACATGAAGACTGAACAAGCGTGGAACAAATATGAAGTTTGTTGATGAGAATGGTCAGAAGCAAGAACATTTCACAACTTCAGAAGATAAAGCGCACTCAAGCGTACACTTTTATTTTCTTTGATGAACGGGGCCTGAAGTGTTGTCAGCAGACGCCATAATGATGACATTTAGGACCGAGGCTTGAACTAAGGTGTACAAACATCATAGACGTTGAAGAACGAGGCCTGAACTGAACTGAACAGACGTCATAGTGAACATACATCAACATTGACCTTCTATACCTCCTGAAGTAGGAGATATGCTTGCTTTAGGCCTCCAGACTTTGAGTCTTCTCGTGTGGTGAATGATTGTTGTACCTGCAACTGAGTAAGGACTACCTGCACTAACATTACAAACTTGATTGCATATATATGGGTTAGTGAAAAAAGTATCCAAACCCTTGGGGGTTTCACTGTCAACCAAGGCATTGCCATTGGTAAGTATCTTTCCGGTAGGTATCCACTTAAGTCCAGCGTCTTTAAAAATTCTACCAGTTGGAATCCACTTATGGCAAGGTCTAGGATTGTTAAGCTTCTTATGCACAGTGGAAGGCTTATCGATATTCCTAGTCTCCAAAGATTTAGCAGTTTGAATCCACTTAGGAGAAGTTATAGGTATGTTTTGCTTCTTATGCATTATGGATGACTTACTGTAAATCCTAGACTTAACAGGTTGAACCTTAGCATTGTTCCTCAATATCCTAGGAGGGATCATACAAGGTTGTGAACCTAAGATTCCATCCTTATGAAGTAGTGCCCTTTTCCTAGCCTTTTCTAGATCATAGTTCTTGTGCAAGTCATTTACATCATAAGTGTTTTGAACCTTAATGCTAGGTTTCGACACTGTTTTACAACTAATCCTATAGGAGCTGGGTGTAGGAGTAACTACTTGTTGAGGCTTAGTAGAACAAGAGGCAATAATCTTGGGCCAATAATGTGTAGTGACTGGTTTTGTCAAAACTTTTTCCGCATCAACTTGGGAGGCAAACCGAGTTTTTGAAAATTTTGGTCGTTCAGATCTAAAGGCACTCGGTTTTCTAACAACTGATTGGTTTCTATTGGATTGTAAAATTGGTTTCCCCAAGATTGATGGTTTTGCAAACTTAGTGTTCACACTATTCCCTGTTGCTTTTCTTAGCTCGTTCTTTAATGTTGTAATTGTGAACCCTTTTTCCAGAATTTGAGCTTTGAATTCATCATTTTTAGCAATCGAAATGGCTATCTGTTCTATAGTCTTAGTTTTCGTTTCTTTGATTAAATCACACAAGTCTTTACAATGAATTTTCAAAGTCTCATTTTCCTTAAGTAACTCAGCCACATATTGTTCCAATTCAAAATTTCTTGCTGCAAAGGTCTTATTGACATGATTATCCTCAACTTCATTACACACATCACATATCTCAGAAATACGTTTTTTCAGGTTGTTGATTGTCAAGTTTTTGGCTTCCAGCTGAGCTTTCAATTCATTTATCATAAAGAATTCGCAGAAATCAGGAAGTTCCGGATTTTTACACGGTTGATTAGTTTGAAAACTTTCTTCCTTTTGTTGCATTGCAATTTCAAGTGAAATACAATGTTTTTCAAGTTGTGCAAATTTGTTTGAAAGTTCATTAAAAACTTCTTTATCAACCACATCATTTGATCTAAAAGACTCAGCAATAAACAAAGGATTAACACAATGTTTTTCAAGTTGTGCAAATTTGTTTGAAAGTTCATTAAAAACGTCTTTATCAACCACATCATTTGATTTAAAAGACTCAGCCGTAAACAAAGAACTTAACTCGTCATCATGTTGAGCATCGTGATCACTTTCTCCCCCTTTATGACTCATATTTGTTGAATTAGAGATGGTATTGCTATCAGTCTTTTCCAACAAATTTGTGTCATAACTGGGCTTAATATGATCAGTATGCTGCCGTTCATTAGAAAGCACATTATGTTGATCAGTCAAGGGTACCTCAGCACATGACTCCTGTTCTTTTACCGGTCTAAAATCTTCATCCATATCATGTGTAACAAGAGTCACTGAACTGCTGGTAGTGTCAAGCTTAGCAGTCTTTGATCCTTTGCATTCAGTGATAACTGCCCCAACATTCAGTGCTTTACCCGAATCAACAATACAATCACATGATTGCACCCGACTTTCATTCATCTTGATGTCACACTTAGGTTTGTCTTGTGCTCTTTTCTCAATGTACTTCTTGACATTACCCATGAGTTGGAGTAGTGTATCTCTGAACATGTCAACCTCAACTCCCGTGTAATTAGTAAAATACTTATTATTCATTTGGTTCTCAGTAATTTGTGAATCAATGAACACTTGGAATTGGTTGTTGATCACACAAAAGGCAGCCATGGATCTTCCTTCAGAGAATTTTCCTTTGTCAAGTTGGTCTAAATACAGAGTCATTTTGACTGTGAAAGTCTGAACATCTTGACCAAAGAGTGATGTGAATGCACGTTCGTAAGCGAATGTGCGTTCGTATCCTGTTAAGTATCCAGGTCGTTCAAAGAGAACCTTGAGATGTGAATGAAGAAGTCGAAAACATTCACTGCACCTTTCCTTTGCATTATCGGGCAATTTTTGCGGCTGATGAAGTTCTCTCTCAGAAATGAAAGAGTCTGAAGTGGTAGACATGATGTAAACGTGCACGGGATTTTACAATTCTATGATTTAAACCGAGAAATAGATTCTTTCACGGGATTTTACAAAATCAAGAAGAAACCGTGAAATGATGCAAGAGGACTTTAGTGATTGAGTGTGAGATGATAAACCTTGCAAGGTACAATTAGTTATCTAAGTCAAGTCACAATGAGTCAAATCACACCAAGTCAAATCACAATTGGTCAAATTGCAAGAATTAACTCGCAACGTCATATTGTAATTGGACAAGTTGCAACAACTCAAATTGCAACAATTCTCAAATCACAGAACTATTCAACTCGCAGCGTATAGTCACCTCACAACAACTTGATCAACTAGCAGTGAGTTATCAATTCGCACTAAGAGTCAACCAACAGTGAGTTATCAACAAGCAATATGATTTGGTTTGGTTGATGCAAATTGTAATGTTGAAAAGTTTGGTTTAAAAACTTAAAACCTCAATAACTTCACTCCGGAGGTGATTTGGGCCTCAAAAAAAATTCGTTTCACAACTTCATGGTGAAGCCTCACAATATTCAGCCTGTTCCGGATGTTTTGACAGCTAATTCGCTGAAAACGGAGTTACGGTTCAAAAGTTATGGCCGTTTGAAGTAATGACGTAAAAGGTCAACTTTGGTCAACTCGCTGAATGCCAACTCGCTGAACACCAACTCGTTGAATGAGCAACTCTCTAGAATGGCAACTCTCTAGAATGACAACTCGCTGAAAACCAACTCTCTAGAATAGCAACTCTCTAGAATGGCAACTCTCTAGAATGACAACTCTCTAGAATAGCAACTCTCTAGATTCATAACTCTCTAGAATGGCAACTCGCTGAGAATCAACTCTCTAGAATGGCAACTCTCTAGAATGACAACTCTCTAGAATGGCAACTCTCTAGAATGGCAACTCTCTAGAATGCAAACTCGCTAGACCAACTCGCTGAATAGGCCAACTTGCTAGATCAACTCGCTAGACCAACTCGCTGAATAGGTCAACTCGCTAGATCAACTCGCTAGACCAACTAGCTGGAACCAACTCTCTGGAACCAACTCGCTAGAACCAACTCTCTGGAACCAACTCGCTAGAATCTGGAACCAACTGGCTAGAACCAACTCTCTACCAAGAACATGACAAAACTGTCACTTTCTAGCGTTTTGTCTTCTTTTCCCTTTATAGTAAACTGCCAAATCTCTACACCCAACTCTCTAGAAAAACCTGTCAACCCTCTACAATGAACTGGCAACTCTCTAGCAAGAAAAACAACACAAAAGTCCTCCAATATCCACGAAAATGATGAAATAACTTAACCAAAAGCTACACAAGATGCCTACAACACTTCTAGATACAAAAGTACAAGCAAAATGCCAAGAATAACACCTAACGAGATCAAACTAATGTGAAAACCACCAAGTAAAGTCGAACCATCCTAAAATACAAAACCAAGCTATAAATTCGAGCATACCACGAATCCTAGGATAGAACCATGGCTCTTGATACCAATTGTATAATACTCATAATGATAACATGTATGGTTTATGTGTTATGGATTGAATCAAGTAAGAAAGTTTAGAGAGAGAAAGTGAGTTGGGAGGAATTCCTAGAGAGAGAAAGAGATGAGAGAAAAATGAGAATATTAGATTAAGTGAAAGGAAGCTCCAACCCTCTCCACATGTAGAGAGGGGTATTTATACTAAGCTACAAACGCCCACACCCGGGCTGTGGATCAGGCATACAGTGGGTAAAGACCCGTCCTTCTTCCACGGTGTTACTTAAACTAGTACTAACTAACTAATATATAAACTAACTACGAGCTAACTTAATGCTATTACAATAATTAGGTGACCGAGACTTTTAAAGGAATATTTGTATTCCTAACAGAGAATGAATTGAAATCGTTCCCTAGGAAGTGCTTTGGTGAAGATATCAGCAAGCTAGAACTCAGTCCTCACGAAGTAAAGTTCCACAATCCCCTCCTCGACTTGTTCCCTGATGAAGTGATGTTGAATGTCAATGTGCATGGATCTGGAGTGCTGGACATTGTTGCAGCAGAGAGCTATTGCACTTTTGTTGTCACAGTACATGGGAACCTTGTTAAACACAAGGCCATAGTCCGAAAGTTGTGATCTCATCCATAGGATCTGAGCACAACATGATGACATGGCAATGTATTCAGCTTCTATGGAGGAGATCGAAGTACTCATTTGTTTCTTTGAAGACCAACTAACCAGCTTATCACCCAGAAACTATGCACCTCCTGATGTGCTTCGACGCGTGTCTTGACATCCCGCATGGTCAGCGTCGGAATAAGCCGTGAGCGCCATAGCGGTGTCCTTGGGATACCAGAGACCCATGTGGATTGTTCCTTTAAGATACCTAAAGACCCTCTTGATTGCTTCCAAGTGCTTCTTGGTTGGTTAGGATTGATATCGAGCACACATGCAAACGGCAAAAAGGAGGTCCAGTCTGCTAGTAGTGGGATACATTAAGGAGCCAATCATACTCCGATACTTGGTTTGGTCGACAGGAATCCCAACATTGTCTTCATCAAGTTTTGATCTTTCGATCATAGGAGTATCAACTGAGTCACTTGATTCGAATCCAAATTTCTTCAAGATTTCATTAGCATACTTGGATTGATTGATGAATATGCCATTGGGATTTTGAGATACTTGCAAGCCCAAAAAGAACGACATTTGACCCATCATGGACATCTGGAACTCAGAGCTCATCTCTTGGGAGAAAAGATCACACTCCTTAGGATCAGAGGAAGCAAATATGATATCATCAACATAGATTTGAACATGAAGGTAATGTTTGCCCGTTTTTCTAGTAAAGAGCGTAGGATCAACGACACCTTTGGTAAACTTGTTAGCCATAAGGATTTTGTACAAGGTATCATACCATGCCCTAGGAGCTTGCTTAAGCCCATAAAGAGTCTTCTTCAAATGATAGACATGATTAGGACGTTCCGGATCCACGAATCCTTCGGGTTGACTAACATACACCACCTCTTTTAGATCGCCATTTAAGAATGTAGTCTTAACGTCCATTTGATATACTACCATATTCTGATTGGCAGCATTAGCAAGAAGTATTCTTATGGCTTCAATTCTAGCAACAGGAGCGAAGGATTCTTCAAAGTCAATTCCTTCTTCTTGACGGTATCCTTTTGCTACAAGCCTTGCCTTGTTCTTCAATACATCTCCATGCTCATCAAGCTTGACCTTAAATATCCATTTGAGAGCAATGATCATAGCACAGTCGGGAGGAGGTACTAATTCCCACACTTCAAGTCGATCAAACTCATGAATTTCTTCTACCATAGCTGTAAACCATGAGTGTTTAGAGATTGCATCTTTGAAGTCCTTGGGCTCAGCTTTAGAGAGGATAGAATTGAAGAAGTACCACAATGTGTCAGTAGCAAGCTGTTTACGGGTAGATACTGGACGAGAAGGGTTTCCAATGATGTTGTCAACTGGGTGATCATTTGTCCATTTCCTGAGATGTTCATGGGGTTGAGGATAGTGAATTGAGGTCGCCGTGTTTGATTCTTCTGAGGATGTTGCATCATTAGAGGATTCAGGAGCGAATATGTTAACAAACGGCTCGTCATCAGGTGGTGCGAAAGGATTTACTTCAAAATAATTGTCCACAGCTGCTACTCGTTGTATAGATGAAGATTGAACATTAGAAGTAGTAACTAAATGACTGATAGTGGGGGCTTCTGGATCCAATGACAGCGATGTGGATGGCCCTGCATTATACAGTGGAACATTTGCTACACCAGCTAGTTGTGGAATGACAGGAGCTTCAGAAGCAGCCAAGTTTTGAGGTTCAAAGTATTCATCAAACATTGGGTCAAACAGTTTCTTCCAATCTTCACTTGTAGGCGGCACAAAAGGAGTAGCAGGAGTGGGATTCTGTACAAGCCTGGAGCTTAAGGGTCCAAGAGACAAAAGATTAGGTACGGGTCCAGAACTTGATAGTCCAGGAGCCAGTTACTCAATCAGCTCATCGAATGTAACGTGAATTGTTTCCATTATGTCTCTGGTACGTTTGTTGAAGATTCGGTACCCCTTTCGTTCTAGAGCATAACCAACAAAGAAACCAATGTCTGCCTTGGCCTTGAGTTTCCCAAGATCTTCACTGTCATTTGTTGGATAACACAGTGAGCCAAATACTCGTAGAAATGAAAGGTCTGGTTTTCTGCCATGAACCAGTTCATACGGAGTCTTGCAATTGAGAGGATGTATCAAGGATCGATTATGTGTGTAGCAAGCGGTTGCAATAGCCTCTGCCCAAAGGAACATGGGAGCTTTAGAAAAGATGAGCACAGTCCTAGCAGCTTCAACCAAGGTGCGGTTACGCCTTTCAACAACTCCATTTTGTTGAGGAGTATGTGGAATGCTCTTTTGATGACTAATGCCGACACTTTCATAAAATTGAGTAAGTTGTTTGTTCACGAATTCCGTTCCATTGTCAGTGCGAATGAACCTAACATTTTTGTTGAGTCGAACTTGCAATTGCTTGATGAGTCTTATGATGATCTCCGGAGTTTCATCCTTTGATCGCAAAAATTTTACCCATGTGAAGCAAGTGTAGTCATCAACAATAACTAGCACATATTTCTTTCCATTGATACTTTGAACCCTCATTGGTCCAAAAAGATCCATGTTAAGAGTGTGTAGAACTTCCATAATGGAATTGACAGTTTTGGGTTTGTGCGTGTGCTGTTTGCTCTTGCCCATTTGACACGCGGAGCATAGATGATCCTTTTCATACTTTAGTCTGGGCAAACCTCGAACAAGATCCTTACGGGTGAGTTCATTGATGGTACCGAAGTTCAAATGGTTCAAACAACGATGCCACAACCATGATTTGTTCTTGGATGCTTTTGAGAGCAAGCAAATGGGAGAGGACTGTATCATGTCTTCAATTGAGATGGTATAAAGATTGGTGCCCCGACTGCCTTTGAGAAGATCTATACCATCTAATTCTCTAACAAAACATGTGTGTTTTCTGAAGGCAACTTCAAGATCTGAATCACAAAATTGACCAACAGAGAATAGATTATGTCCAAGTCCCTCCACGTAGTATACTGTGGATATCACACTATCTCTAAAGACGTAATCACCATAACCCATTTTAGCACCAAAATGGTTGTTCCCGAATATGACCGTACCAATGAACTTTTCCACGAAATTCTTGAGCCGCGAGCGATCCCCGGTCATATGTTTTGAGCAGCCTGAGTCCAAATACCAAAGGATGATTTGTATGACCTGCATTTGAAACCAGACAATGGTGGATAACTGAAAAAGCTGGACCCCCACAAGCAATTGGGGTCTGTTTGGTTAGCACACGCAAACATTGGATTATCATAAGTCACAGGGATACTGTTGGTATTTTTACTAAGTGATGCACTAAACCTAGAAGTGATACTAAGTGCTTCTACCGGGAACATTCTACCAGTAGGTCTCCATTTCTCAATTGGCAGTACTTTGGCGTTGGTGATCCTAGTCAAGGGGCACTTTTCTCCTAGGGTGAATTTCCTTCCTGTAGGCCTCCATTGATAACCAACATTAGTGTAAACCTTTCCTGTTTTATTCAGACTTGCCTAACTCGTTTAGCACTCAAAACATTCTTAACCGAAGATTGCATAGAAGATTTTAAGAAAGACACAACACAAGCATCATGATTACCAAAAAATAAACATTCGTTACAAGTCTTACAAATAGCACCAGAATTCGAATTAATTACATCATTGTTAACACAAATGTTTGAATCAACTCGATTCCTTTCATTCAACATAATTTTATTGTTCCTAGAGGATTCTTCTACTTCCTTCTTAAGTGCACTCTTAGCCGGTAAAGCCCTATCATTCTTTGTATTGCCCCTAGGCTGTGGCCTGCTAGCTTTAAATACACCGTTTACTCCTGTAGAAGCAATGATGGGAACATTAGTATGCTTAGTTGCTAATTGTTTACCGGTAATCATGATGTTGGATTTTGACATTGTCTGAGGGGTATCAAAGGTAACATGTTTGTTTCTACCATTAGAGTGTGATGCAAATAACCTCTCCAGCTTGTTATCATTCTTGGGGCATGAACCAATAGCATATTCTAATAATTTCTGAGCTCTATTAGTGAGGAAGCATGCATCAGCAACTACATCATCAAGAAGTTTAGTTATCCTATCTTCTTCAATGGTTTCTCTAAGTATGACAAGGCAATCCTTAAGATGTCTAAGGTAGTTGCTATGAACTAACTTGTTATTCCTAAGGGGAAGAGAAACATTCAAGGCATCACATGCATATTTCTTACAAACATGAACATTTGAAATCGCATGGTCACATGAAACAACGGGCATTTTACCATTCACCTTGGTCTTTAGATTCTCGATTTCGTTTAACAAAGAAGTGACTTTTTCATTGTTTTGGTCACGTGTTATTTTAATAGACTCAAATAACTCTTTGTAACGTTGTTTAGCATTTGACTTTTCAGCACGAAGCCACACATTTTCATGTTGTAATTCGTTAATGATGCTTTGTTTCTGAAAGTTTTGAGAATCTAGCGACTTTTGGTAATTGGTATTGGTTACGTCGCCCATGTTAGACTTTAATTGTGCAATTTGGGCCCTCAACTTCCGAATCGTGTTTGAGTGAGCTTGAATTACTTCATCCCTTTTGGCTAATTCAAAACATGTGTCAAATTCAGGAGCATCCGAAGATGTCATGGAATTTGAGATTTTTATGCTTTCTTCTAGATGTTGATATTTTAGTTGTAAGTTAAGATTATCAACTTCTAGTTTTGAGAAATGCCTGACCATGTTATCATGGTCGTCGTTTTGAATTTTTTGATGTAATTTGAAATTCTCCCCCTCAAGCTCAATCACACAGTTCTGGAAGACATTCAAAGTAACCGGCATTTCATGAAATTTTCGAGCAGATAATGCAGAGTCGGTGACAGTGTAGAATACATCTTGTGCAATGCAATTAGCAATCAAATTTTCATTCATAATGAGAATGTTTTTCCTGACAATTTCACTATATTTGAGATCAATTTCCAATTGTTTACCTTCATTTTCCACATCTTTGAAGACCTTTTTCATTTCAGTCACATCATTATTAATTGTTTTTTGAAGACCCTCAAAATGTTCTTTGAGAAGATTGAAAAATGGCATGACTTCAGTTAAGTAACACCGTTTTGTTTGCTCAAATCCCCTTTCCCCTTCAGTAATCCCGATTGGTGTAATTCTCTTCTTACATGTTTTCTCAAAATCATTAAACAGTTGACATGGAACATATAATCCAATTAGAGTATTACACTGTGCGGGAAGAGTTAATGGTACAAGGTGCTTGGGTGTGTTCAGAGGATAAAGAGTTGGGTCAGCTATATTAAAGATTGTACGAGTGTTACCCACAAGTATTTCAGCTTTCATTTTCTCTAAGTCTATATTCCAAAAAACTTTGTCAGGGAGGATTTTTTTTGAGCAACAAAAATGGCTGAATGATTATCATCACTGTAGTCATAGTGAAACATAATATTATTAGCAATGCACAGAGGATCCGTTAATTGCGCATCAAGTTTTTACCTAGTTCTATCTTCAATCTCCTTAGTCTCACTATCGTTTCTTACATCAGGTGGAGCATGATTAGGCTCAAGCATAATGTTTGCATCATATAATGCAGGTTGAGCAGCTATACCGTTTCTAAGGAAGTTGGATTTTGGTTTAGAGACATCCTTTTCACTAAATTCATCACTTAATTTCCTATGATTTTGCATCATTTGAGCAGATTGGATGGTTTGGCCTTGCGTGTACAACTTTTCTTCCAGTTTATTTTTTAACATTTTAAGATTTTAGAAATCATCTAGAAGTTTTGTTTCTTTATCTTTGTAATCGTGTTTGAGTGAGGTTAACCCCTTTTGAATCTCCTGCTTTTGTTTGACAGTTTGATCCAATTGTTTTTTCAAAGATAGTAACTCCCTTTTCAATGTTTCTTGTTTGAGATTATTTTCTGATATGTACGTACGCATTTGCCATTCCATCTTCTGCTCACATTCAGTAAGCTCAAATTTAGCACGTTGTTCGTATATAGTTACCTGATCCTTAAGGATGTTAATTCTAGTGGTCAAGGTGTCATCAGGGTTATACACAGTGTGCTCATGCAACTCATGTTCACTTAAAATCAACAGAGGGTGTATCACTCAGTACAACTGACGGGCTATTGTCATTCATGTACCTTTCATATGGGATAACATTGCTATTTCCCATATCAATGGTATCTGTGTTATCAACATTCGTGAGTTGTACCGAGTCATAAACCCCCTGTGGATTGGCAGGGTTATTCAGATCATGTGAGTTTGGTACCTCAGAGATAGCAGATGTGATGGGAGAGCCAGAATGTTGTGATGAGGAAACAGCAGCAGACAGATTTGCCATGAAGATGGTTTGATATGTGGGTTCGTCATCAACATCTGAGTCAAATGCATCACAGTCTTCAACTTGAAAGATGTTTGGATCATTCAGTGCCATGTCCTGAACAGGTTGATCATCCACATCAGCATCAAAAGTATTCCTGTCATCACCAGCCAGAAAGAGCAGCGCTTCTTCATCCAAAGCAGTCCCATTCTCTTGTGCCTGCATTAGCAACATCTTGTCCTTGAAGTACTCAGAGTTTTGAGGATGCTTTGGTTGAGTGCAATTCCTAGCTATGTGACCCAATCCTCCACAGTTGTAGCATTTAGGTTGCCTAGCTTGTACTTGAAGCGCATTCCCAACTCTGTAAGGCCCATTTCCCCTACCAACATTTCTTTGATTCAAGTTTTGTCTTCCTTGCACATTCTGCACCACCACCCTACCATCTTCTATAACTGCCTGATTTCGTGGGTTAGATGAAGTCCGGAGTTGGTTATTAGTTGGTGGAATTGCAGCCCTGAACTCTTGGACAACTAAGGAAACTTGATTGGAAAGATTATCAATCATCATGTCAGTGTGGGAGTAACCAGAGTCCAAATGGGTGTTTAAAGCAGATAATGAAGAGGTTGATGATTGACAAGTTGTTGTAGTAGACCTGGATGAAGGATGTTGTAGTTGAGATGGATCATTTGAAGATTGATTAAGCTGCTGAACATTTGAGACAAATGCAAGAGAGTCATTTGTTGCTGAAGGATTGAGTTTTTCCCGCATTAACCGATCATAAGTATAACACCCCGTAAAATTTTCCTACGATTAACACATTACCATAACATAGATTAACCATTTTTACAGGAACAAAATTTTTTTTTTTATTATTTTATATATGCATGACATATTATGTGAACCACTATGACATTTATGATTGACCATTTGCCTAGGAACAAATGCTTACACAAAACCTCGAATAACCTATCGCGAATATATATTTAAAACAATTATAACAAAAATTATACGTTTCGTTTAATTACCGTACGATATTTATATAATTCCTGAGCCTACGAAAATTCCCGAGATTTCTCATTAATATTATTTGATCGTAACCCGACTCTCAAAACACACCAGGTGGGCCCCGTTGAACCATTGGGCCACTTAAACCCAAACAGCCAAACCAAACGGACTACTTAACCTTTCTTTTTGTTTTGGGCCCAACTCACGCAGCAGCCCAAGCACACCCTTTGTTATTATCTTGTTTTCTTTCTTTTCTGTTCCAGTCGCGATCAACCACAAAACACCCTCGTTATTTCTTAATTTCGACACACAACCTACTGATTTTATTTCACCATTCGATTGAAGACCTGGCATAGTATCAGGAATGACAAATATCGTTACCTTCCTCACTCGTTTACTACCCTAGAAACGACCCAAGTAAACCCCGAAACTCATTATTGCCAAACTTGTAAAAAACGTGTCAAAAGCTTCCCTAGCACCACCCAAGCCCCCCAATGACCACGAATCTTACTCATTTGCACAGTAGAATGCCAGAAGTGAACAGAAGATCTTATGACACATTCTTTTGGTTGTTTTCGTTTGATTTGACGAAAATGCGGTGCCACACCACAACAACGAGACAACACATCACATACTTGGCTTGTTTCTCTTGTCTTGAACCTTCACAAACTTTCTATAACATCCCATACAATTCTCAGTTGCAACACACACACAAAAACGCACCATATCTCAATTTCATTAAAGGATTATGAGTTACTAGGGACGAACGGTTTGCCAAGAGGCCGAGGAGATAGAACCAAGTACCTAGCCACGTTTGGCTCGATCCTAAGTCGTTGGTGTGTGGAGAAACGAACCATGTTGGTCCTTTGTTCTAGCTCAGTCCACAAACACGTTTTTACCCCACCCCTAGAGGTGAGGTAAGGCTCTTGGAGTCCATTTTCACTTCATCACTTTTATTATTTTTAGAATTTGAACATTTCGTTTGATCCATTATCTCACTAATTAAAAACGTAACATATACTTTTTATTCGACATACTAAGTGCTTAACATACTAGAAAACGAGTGGTATAATATTTTTGATCTAAAAATAACGTATACTTAACGAACATAACACGTTTAGAAAGTCACAAGACACATTCGAATTTGCTTTTAAAGACTTAGAATATTTTTAATTATGAAACTGTTTCAGAAAATAAATATGACACGTTTACTTTGACCTTTTTACTTCGAATCTAGAAACATAACACCATGACTTTATAACGTGAACTCATTCTCAACCTGGCAAACAATTAGGAAACACATTTTGTTCGACCTTATAAGCTTATTTAGACCTTTTGCCCGACCCCTTTTGATCGAGCAAAACCAGTTTTTCTAAAACCTTAAATATTAACAAATGGGCTTATAAGTCCATTAAGCTGTTTTTAAGCTTATTGCATAAGCTGATCGTATAAGCTTATTTGTAATATTTTTGTAACATAAAAACAAGCCCGAGACCAGGCCCAAACCTCTCGTAAGTCCTTTGGATCACAAAACGTTAATGGGCCTTTAAATAAGCTCGTTAAGCCCATATAGTGAAAAATAAGCTTTTTAAGGGAATAAGTTGTTCTAATAAGCTCTTTTGAACATTCTGAACTTATTGAAATAATAAAAATGATAAACTTTGACTTTGGCGAAATTTGGACTAGATTTGCAAAATTTCTTAAACCAGGGACTAAAAATGCAAACGTTGTAAACTTTGGGTCAAAACTGTAAATCTGAATTTTCTGAGTTAAAAATAGTAAATAATGAAACTTGGAGTTATAAAATGTAATTGTTGATATTATTTGGACTTAAATTGAAATGATCGTTAACTTTGGACTAACGGTATTAAGTTTGACCGTTAGGACTAAAAATGGAATTTTGGTGAAACTTAAAGGATCTTTCCGTAATATTATTTTATAAAAATAATATTAATGTCTTATATATAAATGTGAGTATAATTGATGTAAAACTTGATAAGTTAAATGTACGTTATATTATTCGCGACTATAATTAAATTAACGATAACGACGTTACGTTATTTGTTACCTTTTGAACTTTTATTGTGACATATCGTTTTCACGCTTTGACTTATAAATGATGATTTTTCCATCACACGTCGACCATTGATCATCATACTCACAAGTTATATGTGTATATAACTTTATATTTTTAAACTTCAAACATTTAAACGAACACGAGCCTTGTTCACAACTAAATAACTAATATTCGCGATAAAAATAGACTTAGACTATCAACTAAAACATATCATATCTTTTAGGTTGTGTGTGAAGCCGTTGCCTTGCATCGTTGAGATTATATTACTACCACTACCACTGTACTACTAAGGTGAGTTCTTAGCCCCATTTTTATAATTATTTTATAAATATTTTGGGGGAGATACATGCTCAACTACTGCTTTTACTTTCACAAGTATTTTAAACTTTCACATATTACTGTGAGTCATAGCCCCTACTCTTAATTGTTTTTATAACAATTTATACACGTTTTTGGGGGAGATACATGTTTAACTATTGTTTTATACTTTTACAAGTACTCGTTAACTATTTACATATTACTGTGATTTCATAGCCCACTCTTTAACTATTTTCCCGTGGGGGGGATACATGCTTAAAACTCGAACACAAGTCTTTTATACCGGGTATTGAAATACCGTCAGGCCAATGTTATTTGCTTAAGTTACTATTGTCAAAAGTCCCTCGATCATGAACCTTAATCACTTGAAGGGTGAACATAAATAAATGTGGATAGTACTATTAGTGATTGACAATCCTCGTTTGGTTGTTAGAGAAAACACCAGGCGCACTTTATTGTTCTTATTATAGGTTATTGGCAAATACCTATCTTGAGGGCCTACTACTTACCGTCATAACTTGAGATTATGATTGGCTGTTAATCGTTGAGTATCATGAGCTTAAGGCAATAACAGGAACATTGATTTAAACTTATTGATTGTATGTGATTACAATACATTCTTAACTTGTGATTCGAAACTCGTGTTAAATGAATTTATAAACCAATTACTATTTTTGATGTTGACCTGGTGAAGGGCAAACCAACGGATTGATTTGTATTAAATTGATAAGGATATCACTTTTTTTTTATTAACGATTTAAACTATAAACTCTATGAACTCACCAACCTTTGTGTTGACACTTTTTAGCATGTGTTTATCTCAGGTAACTAAACAAGAAGGAACTTGAAGGCACGGAGTGGGCTTGTAACCCGGCATGGGCTTAAATAAACATTTTGACATATTTTAAATAAACTTGTTGTTTAAATTATGAAACATCTTGATGTCTCGAATATTTGGTATTTTGAATGAATTAAACTTTAAAGCGTCACTTTTGTGTCGTTTTCTATGATTGTGACAAAGATCCTCGAAGTAACACCCAAAAAGTCTTCCGCTGACATTTTAAGTCTTCCGCTGACGTGACAATTTTGGGGGTGTTACAGATTGGTATTCAGAGCCACGGTTATAGAGAACCAGATTTTTTTAAACATTGGACTATAACTACACTTTAACTGGACCATTTTTACAAAATACCACCTTATGCCCTCCGTGCCTACGCGTTTCCAACATCTGGTAGAGACATTACTTTTACATGATTTCTTATATATGTTAACATGTTATAATTATGCTAATGAATTATATTTACTAGTCGGGATTATTACAAATACCGTATCTTCATATTTCCATCCGCTAGACTATTATGTGACATTTAAATAGTTTATGGTACAACTACACTCTAGTATATTAATATATATATTTATATGCTCCCCCAACTATTTTGAGTAATATGCAAATCCTCTTTAATTATCTTGCTTTCATCCTTATAGATGCTTACGACATACTCTTTTTTTTTGTACTCTCGGAAAAATCCGCACATAAATTATTTTGTCAAATAGTTAAAATCTTAAAATAATTTACAACGTCTTAATTTGAATGGATTGGGACGCCCTTTTGTTCAAATCAAGAAATTGTAAATCATTGAACCATGAGTTTATATTTTGTAACAACCCGCATTTTCGGGACATTTCTCCTATTCACTATTCATCGGTTACTATTCATCATTTACTATTCACCGGTCACTATTCATCATTTTACTATTCATCGTTTTCGGAGTCAGTTTGTGATTCCGAGAAGCGTTCAGAAATTTTACTATTCATGTGACACTATTCATTCCCGAAGGGAAATCACTATTCACGATTGTCGTTCGTCATTTCGTAAACTGAGTTTACGAGTCTTCAAATTCGCGTAACCAGTTAGGTTTAGCTGCGAATTCATGCATCATTCATTAATGACACTTCATATAGACTGGATTAGTCTACACATTATCATCATCATTTGAGAACCTACACGGATATGCATTATTTCTATATACGTATGCTTAATTTGTAATTAACGATACCACTCAGTTTTACTACTAACGTATACCCAATACTCCCGACTATGATCCTAACATATTTATATACTCATAATAATAATATAAAAATTATATTATTAATTTACCTGGTGTTTTAAAATCAATGGCTATACTTTACGGTCGGAGCTTATAACTCCGTCGGTTTGCGCTATTTCAATTCAATAATTATTTTAACACCCGATTCTTGCAAGGAATAATATTTTACAACTTTTACAACTTCGTCGTATTTTATTTTAACTCGGTAACATTTATTTCAAGATAACTCGGTACCCGATAACACCTAATACACCTCAAAACCCACCAATACTTGCACCTAGACATAAATATTAATGAGCACACAAAACCTTTTCCTTGTTTCCCTCCTTTTGCCCCCCCCCCCCCCCCCCCCCCCTAGCCACCCTATGTATTAATTGCTTGGACCAACTTTTGACCAAGACTTTGACTAGATCATATATATATACTCCATTACACCACACTTCTTCATTTTTACCACACAAATATAACTAGCAAACACCATTTTCATCTCCTCCCTTGGTGTGTGAATTGACCCACCATCAAGAACCAAGAAGAATCCATATATTTTTGAAGATCAAGTGTTTAATCAAGTCCTAATCAAGATCTAGTTGGGGTTTTGTGGTAAAAACCCTATGTTTCTTAACAAAATCATCTTCAAATCACCTCAAATATTCAAGTAAGCTTCAAGAATACTTTTGATCTTTTCATACTTTCATTTACTTTATATTTTTATGTATTTTCAAGATATATTGGAAAAATATGCAAGTATGTAAGATCCATACCACTTATTACTCATTTCTTTCTTTATAAACATAGATCTATAATTTTTACTAGTAATCTCATGAGATCCACCAAGATTGGTGATGTTTAGGAACCCATGACACCCTAAGAAGGTGTATGGTAGGATTGGGTATTTGTGGTGTTGATTTGAGATAGATTGGCTAAGCCTTGAACAAGTCTTGAACTAGAAAAGTTGATTTTTACAAACTATAAAAAGATTCTGTCCAAAAACATGAAACGTGGGAAAATCAGTGGGTTTTGGGTAACGTTGGACCAAAGATTTAGAAAATACATTCCGAGACGAAACTATGGCCGAAAACGGGGATAAAATCCGAGTTACGACGAAAAAGATATGCTATTTTCAATTTTAACGACGAAAACTATATTTTCTGAAATATTGAATCTGTCCCGATTTTTCTAGCTAGAAAAACTGAGATTTAATGATATCTTGACTAGCCAAGACCTTGAGAAACCTAAAGTATACTTGATTACCTTCGCGGGGATATAAAGAACATAGAAAACGGGCTTATAACGAAAAAGATACAAGTGTTTGAAATCCGACGATATATATATATATTTCCATCAGCTTTGTACACTAATAGAGTTTTGACGTAAACTGTCTTTGCGAGACACCACTTTCACGGCTGTTTTTCTTTATGATCGGATCAGTTTGAGTCCGAGCCGTAGTTTTATGAAATCAAGATCTCCCAGCAAGCTTTTCAAATCAATTGGCCGTTTGATCATTGGACTCGTAACGAATAAACTACGACCTCATCTATATACCCGATAAACTATATATATTTTGACAGCTTTTGCTATAATGAAATTTTCTAAGTGTTGAACATAATACTTTCAAGTAACAACAATGAGAGTCGATTTTCTCATCGATCGAGACCCGTATCGCCAAAAGTTAAATGACACGACTTCAAGATATTGTTACAAGGTTTTCAAAAACGCCGAGTTTCATCACTAACCCTTAACGTACAATATTTCGCGACTAGTTTTGCGAGGCCATTTTGGTCATATTTTCAAGTAATGAAAATGTTATTTTGCGGCGAAAACCTTACATTTACCGATAAAACACCAAACGAGGATCGTGGAGTACCTTTTCAACACAACTACATGAAAAGTGGTTATTAACTTAACGAGACGTCAAAAGACGTATTTGTCGACGATAAACGTTATTTTCCAAACTAATGAGTGGTATCGGTAACATACGTACTTGCATGTGTAGCATCATTTCATTTCTTACATTAGAAACTATCATTCATATTAGGTTGCGATTAGAGATCGTGCCTCATTTCAGTGTATCCACTTTTGTCATCATAGCTATCGCACCAGGTGAGTTCATACCCCCTACTTTTACCTATTTTTATAACTGTTTTGGGGGAGAATACATGCTCGTTTTTGACTAAACTCAATGCTTGAATGCGCAATTGTTTACTTAAACACTACTGTTTCTTTGAAGGCTTGATTGATTATTCAAATGCACCTATGTGTATATCGGTTGCATACTTGATTATTTTCTCACATACACAAGCGTTTTATAAACATGCAACACACTTTATGAACTCTTGCTTTTATACAAACCACTTTATGAACTCTTGCTTTTATGCAACACACTTTATGAACTCTTGCTTTTATGCAACCCACTTTATGAACTCTTGCTTTTATGCAACCCACTTTATGAACTCTTGCTTTTATGCAACACACTTTGTGAACTATTGCTTTTATGCAAACACTTTTATGGACCATACTGAAACTTATGTTTTATCTAAACTATTACGCGGATTAGCCTAAGCCCTTGAATCCCACTATGCCCAAACTCATGAACCGTCAATTCCTGCTGGGAAGCGCGAATGTTATAAATAGATCTATCGGTGGTGACTCCCCCGTTCGGTTTGACCGGATAGGCAAACGCGAGCGTATAACATGTCGAATTACAAGTGTAACGGGATAAACACTTGCCGGGCCTTTATATTTAACATGCTTCTAGAGCATGCACACTGTTATAGCTTCGGTTGCATGAACTTAGCGCTAGCGTAATAGACTATTTTTCTATGTGATATTATATTTGTTGTAATGATCACACACTCTACTCATGGTCCACAATCCTGATTTTACTGTAAGGTAAACTTTATTTTTATGACATTGTGAGTTACGCAATGGTCAAAAAACTCTCTATTGTACTCACCACACTATTGTTTTAATACAAACTTATGAACTCACCAACCTCGTGTTGACACTCTTTAGCATGTATTTTCAGGTTTTAAGCAATGGCACGCTACTGGAGGTTTTGGCAGGGCATGGCATGGTCATAGAAGACTCTGATATTCACTTGGGGACCATTTTAAACTATTTTACGGGCCTACTTCCGCACTATATTTTAACGATGTAAATTCAATACTTTTGGTTAAATGATTTTATTCTAAATGATTGAAGTGAAAACCAGTTTTGAACTTGTGTTGTAATACCAATTGAGTTACACCCCAGCTACATGTATGCTTCCGCTGGACCCGAGTTTGGGGGTGTGATAGATTGGTATCAGAGCTTTGGCTATAGCGAACTAAGTGTTTTTTTAAAACCTAGACTATAGCTACTTTCACGAAAACATAACCCTATGACCGTCACATGCCTGCCTGCCAAGCTGAAGCCTCATTTGTGGTTAGTTGCTGACATAGGTAATGAGATTTGTGTCTCATTATCTGATATATTATATTCATTATTATAGTCGATTACTATAATTGCCCTTCATATAAGCATGCTCAGGTATCGTATATGTCACCGCGCTATGTTTCTCTTTGCATAGTTTCATCAATTGACATCGAGTTTGGTCACTTGCTTTTGTCTTTCAGAACGTCTTGGTATTTGGGAAGGACATAGTCTTAGTATAACTGAGCTGAGTATTTCAAAATTCATGGAACCTCGGTGGAATATAGACTGGTCATCTATATTCAACCCGGGATAGTGAGATATAGGCTGACCACCTATGTCTGACTCCGAAATGAATTTTGCAATACTGAGAATGGTTATAATAAAATTCTGTCTGGGTTGAATTCTCTACTCAATACCCAAATGTTTCATTTACGTGTGAGTAAACACTCGTTGGCAGCACATCCATACTTTTCACCGTCTCGTTAACCACCGATTGGAAGCACGCCAACTGGTCATTTCATCTCATGGACATTTACGTCTATGCACGATACACTTGTATCACAGTATTTTCTTTTATCACAATCTCAGTTTGTCGCAGTTGTCACCATCTTTCCCCTTCTCACCCTCATTATCATTTCCTTTCCCCATCCCCATATATAAGGAATTAGCTAACACTCTATAGACTCCGATGTCACTCATTCCTCACTACTCCCTATATTGATAACTGGATATTATCAATGACCTCCTTAGGAAAGACTTTCCATACCATCTATAAGGAGGATCCCTCGGTACATTGAAACCATTCAAAACTCAACAGAAATCTCAGGATACCACAAAACCATTCGAACCACTATCACTGGCCTGATTGCCACAATTCCACCATATGGAAAGTATTGGCTTGACTGAATTACAAGATTAGTTTCGATGCGAATGCTCACTAAGCAACACTATAGAGATACATCCAACCTCCTAACCAAGACTATAGAACCTTCAATTGAACATGTCCTCACCAATAGACATTATTCAAACATGTTAGACATCCATGCATTGTGCAGACATACCTACCCGACTATTTTATCCTCTTAATACTTTTACTTCTAAATGGATTTTTCTCCAAACTACCTCTTAATACTTTTCTGAGGCACTTATCTTGACAAGCAAATTCCTTTTGGTTAACCTTTCACAAAACTATTGAATGTTAGGAAATTTTAAACAACAATCTTTGGTAAACCATACTATCCACTTTATATTGAAAATAGTCCTATCTTGCATAACTACTAAATTTTGAAACATCGAGAAAAAGGTTACTTGGAAAGCCGGTTGCTTGAAGTTGTAAATTTATTTACTCAGGGAAGGTTTATGAACAAAACACCCAATCTCCAAAACAAACTTTGAAAATCAATCACTATATTACATCTCTTATACCTTTAGGAGTTTGTGATTCGATGACATATAACTTGGGGAAAATCTTAGTAATGGAGACTAAGCATTGTAGGTGGAGAAAGATTCAATCCATGACATCCTGCGGAGGATCGCAACCTTATCCTAGTCTATTATTTTCAACAACACCCTTTGACGGACTTAACCTTGTAAATCTTTCAAAACAAGATTCATGATATCCATTTCAATTATTTCTAATAGAGGAATTTGATTCACCTCGAACTCCTAGCGATTTCGTTAAGATTCTTTTGCAATTACACCACCTATCATCTGCAGACCAATGGTCGGAATTTGAGGTTGATTCAAACATAGGGAGATATGCCCAAATCGGGTGTGATTGACACTAGAAATGGGTGGATTAACCATTTGCCATAAATCAAATTCAGTTGCAACCTTAGTTACCACACGAGTGTAGAGACTACACCATTTGAAGCACTCTATGGCCGAAGTGCCAACATCCATTGACAGATCGAAATTTGGAAAAGCCCAACTCACTAGTCCAGTAAGCATTCATGAACCCGATATACACTGGATCATTCAACATTTCTGACAGAGTAGGCCTGGTGGCCGTCAGACTTGAACCTTGTTAGAGCTTCATAACTTACACGTAAAAATCATCATCTTTTCAACAATACAACTTCAGAGACCAACATAAACTGAACTTCGGGACGAAGTTCCTTTTAAGGGGGTGAGACTGTAACAACCCGCATTTTCGGGACATTTCTCCTATTCACTATTCATCGGTTACTATTCATCATTTACTATTCACCGGTCACTATTCATCATTTTACTATTCATCGTTTTCGGAGTCAGTTTGTGATTCCGAGAAGCGTTCAGAAATTTTACTATTCATGTGACACTATTCATTCCCGAAGGGAAATCACTATTCACGATTGTCGTTCGTCATTTCGTAAACTGAGTTTACGAGTCTTCAAATTCGCGTAACCAGTTAGGTTTAGCTGCGAATTCATGCATCATTCATTAATGACACTTCATATAGACTGGATTAGTCTACACATTATCATCATCATTTGAGAACCTACACGGATATGCATTATTTCTATATACGTATGCTTAATTTGTAATTAACGATACCACTCAGTTTTACTACTAACGTATACCCAATACTCCCGACTATGATCCTAACATATTTATATACTCATAATAATAATATAAAAATTATATTATTAATTTACCTGGTGTTTTAAAATCAATGGCTATACTTTACGGTCGGAGCTTATAACTCCGTCGGTTTGCGCTATTTCAATTCAATAATTATTTTAACACCCGATTCTTGCAAGGAATAATATTTTACAACTTTTACAACTTCGTCGTATTTTATTTTAACTCGGTAACATTTATTTCAAGATAACTCGGTACCCGATAACACCTAATACACCTCAAAACCCACCAATACTTGCACCTAGACATAAATATTAATGAGCACACAAAACCTTTTCCTTGTTTCCCTCCTTTTGCCCCCCCCCCCCCCCCCCCCCCCTAGCCACCCTATGTATTAATTGCTTGGACCAACTTTTGACCAAGACTTTGACTAGATCATATATATATACTCCATTACACCACACTTCTTCATTTTTACCACACAAATATAACTAGCAAACACCATTTTCATCTCCTCCCTTGGTGTGTGAATTGACCCACCATCAAGAACCAAGAAGAATCCATATATTTTTGAAGATCAAGTGTTTAATCAAGTCCTAATCAAGATCTAGTTGGGGTTTTGTGGTAAAAACCCTATGTTTCTTAACAAAATCATCTTCAAATCACCTCAAATATTCAAGTAAGCTTCAAGAATACTTTTGATCTTTTCATACTTTCATTTACTTTATATTTTTATGTATTTTCAAGATATATTGGAAAAATATGCAAGTATGTAAGATCCATACCACTTATTACTCATTTCTTTCTTTATAAACATAGATCTATAATTTTTACTAGTAATCTCATGAGATCCACCAAGATTGGTGATGTTTAGGAACCCATGACACCCTAAGAAGGTGTATGGTAGGATTGGGTATTTGTGGTGTTTATTTGAGATAGATTGGCTAAGCCTTGAACAAGTCTTGAACTAGAAAAGTTGATTTTTACAAACTATAAAAGATTCTGTCCAAAAACATGAAACGTGGGAAAATCAGTGGGTTTTGGGTAACGTTGGACCAAAGATTTAGAAAATACATTCCGAGACGAAACTATGGCCGAAAACGGGGATAAAATCCGAGTTACGACGAAAAAGATATGCTATTTTCAATTTTAACGACGAAAACTATATTTTCTGAAATATTGAATCTGTCCCGATTTTTCTAGCTAGAAAAACTGAGATTTAATGATATCTTGACTAGCCGAGACCTTGAGAAACCTAAAGTATACTTGATTACCTTCGCGGGGATATAAAGAACATAGAAAACGGGCTTATAACGAAAAAGATACAAGTGTTTGAAATCCGACGATATATATATATATTTCCATCAGCTTTGTACACTAATAGAGTTTTGACGTAAACTGTCTTTGCGAGACACCACTTTCACGGCTGTTTTTCTTTATGATCGGATCAGTTTGAGTCCGAGCCGTAGTTTTATGAAATCAAGATCTCCCAGCAAGCTTTTCAAATCAATTGGCCGTTTGATCATTGGACTCGTAACGAATAAACTACGACCTCATCTATATACCCGATAAACTATATATATTTTGACAGCTTTTGCTATAATGAAATTTTCTAAGTGTTGAACATAATACTTTCAAGTAACAACAATGAGAGTCGATTTTCTCATCGATCGAGACCCGTATCGCCAAAAGTTAAATGACACGACTTCAAGATATTGTTACAAGGTTTTCAAAAACGCCGAGTTTCATCACTAACCCTTAACGTACAATATTTCGCGACTAGTTTTGCGAGGCCATTTTGGTCATATTTTCAAGTAATGAAAATGTTATTTTGCGGCGAAAACCTTACATTTACCGATAAAACACCAAACGAGGATCGTGGAGTACCTTTTCAACACAACTACATGAAAAGTGGTTATTAACTTAACGAGACGTCAAAAGACGTATTTGTCGACGATAAACGTTATTTTCCAAACTAATGAGTGGTATCGGTAACATACGTACTTGCATGTGTAGCATCATTTCATTTCTTACATTAGAAACTATCATTCATATTAGGTTGCGATTAGAGATCGTGCCTCATTTCAGTGTATCCACTTTTGTCATCATAGCTATCGCACCAGGTGAGTTCATACCCCCTACTTTTACCTATTTTTATAACTGTTTTGGGGGAGAATACATGCTCGTTTTTGACTAAACTCAATGCTTGAATGCGCAATTGTTTACTTAAACACTACTGTTTCTTTGAAGGCTTGATTGATTATTCAAATGCACCTATGTGTATATCGGTTGCATACTTGATTATTTTCTCGCATACACAAGCGTTTTATAAACATGCAACACACTTTATGAACTCTTGCTTTTATACAAACCACTTTATGAACTCTTGCTTTTATGCAACACACTTTATGAACTCTTGCTTTTATGCAACCCACTTTATGAACTCTTGCTTTTATGCAACCCACTTTATGAACTCTTGCTTTTATGCAACACACTTTGTGAACTATTGCTTTTATGCAAACACTTTTATGGACCATACTGAAACTTATGTTTTATCTAAACTATTACGCGGATTAGCCTAAGCCCTTGAATCCCACTATGCCCAAACTCATGAACCGTCAATTCCTGCTGGGAAGCGCGAATGTTATAAATAGATCTATCGGTGGTGACTCCCCCGTTCGGTTTGACCGGATAGGCAAACGCGAGCGTATAACATGTCGAATTACAAGTGTAACGGGATAAACACTTGCCGGGCCTTTATATTTAACATGCTTCTAGAGCATGCACACTGTTATAGCTTCGGTTGCATGAACTTAGCGCTAGCGTAATAGACTATTTTTCTATGTGATATTATATTTGTTGTAATGATCACACACTCTACTCATGGTCCACAATCCTGATTTTACTGTAAGGTAAACTTTATTTTTATGACATTGTGAGTTACGCAATGGTCAAAAAACTCTCTATTGTACTCACCACACTATTGTTTTAATACAAACTTATGAACTCACCAACCTCGTGTTGACACTCTTTAGCATGTATTTTCAGGTTTTAAGCAATGGCACGCTACTGGAGGTTTTGGCAGGGCATGGCATGGTCATAGAAGACTCTGATATTCACTTGGGGACCATTTTAAACTATTTTACGGGCCTACTTCCGCACTATATTTTAACGATGTAAATTCAATACTTTTGGTTAAATGATTTTATTCTAAATGATTGAAGTGAAAACCAGTTTTGAACTTGTGTTGTAATACCAATTGAGTTACACCCCAGCTACATGTATGCTTCCGCTGGACCCGAGTTTGGGGGTGTGACATATTTCCTTAGTTACATAGTTTGGGACGCTTCTCTATGTAAATAACGAAATATAGATAAATAGGTTTAAATTACTTCTGAGTTAACAGGCATATGAAACCACGAACCCCTAAATCTCACTAGAAACCATGAATATTGATACACAATGATATGATTAAACATCGATAATGCTAAACGTTACCAAAATCATTAGGTAAACCTTGACGACACTAAACGATTGATCCTCCCAGCTGATAAAAATACCATGTGCACTCACTTCTCCCCAAACTAAATTTCTATCCACAAAAACTGATAATTCAAGAAATTTTTCTAAAAACCTATATCAACAAAACTCTTTTGTTTAACGGGTAGGTTACCCGCACAGATTTTTGTAATTATTAATTTATCTAAACATAACAGAATAAATTCTCACCCAATGTATGATCACAAGGAATTTTATTCAAACACCATATTATTAAAAAGCAGACTGAACGGAAATACATAAAAAAAAAAAAAAAAAAAAAAAAAAAAAAAAAAAAAAACATTACAAACAACGCTAAATTAAACATCACACTTCAGCGGTAGTCTGGGTGATCCCAAGTCTGAGAATTATTAGAATCATATCCATCATCATAAGGGTCGAAGCTTGCCAACCTCTCTTCTTCTATTTGAGCCTCCAGCCTACTCAGCTCCCGCTCCATGTCAGAAGTCCAACCACCATCATCGACCGCCACATTTTCCTCAAAACTTGGCTGGAATTGATCCAGATGAGGCAATTGTTGTTGTTGCACAGTCACTCTTGGTGCAGAAGAACTCGATGCACCTTGTTGAAGTAATTGCTATTGTGGTTGTTGTGGTGGTGGTAGTGGATTTGGTTGTTGTTGGTGTTGCTGTAGTTGCTGTTGTTGTTGGTATTGCTGTTGCTGTTGCTGTAGTTGCTGTTGTTGTTGGTGTTACTGTTGCTGTTGCTGTAGTTGCTGTTGCTGTTGTTGCTGTTGCTGTTGCCGTTGCTGCTGTTGCTGTTGTTGTTCAATCCTAGCAGCTTCAACATTCTCTTTAAAACTCCAACAGATCTTGCTGGAACTATGGTCCTCTATCTGATGAACACAAACCCATAACGATTCAATAATAGCCGCATCCTTACGATATCCGTCATGCAAGAAAGTATCAATCACATGTTTCCGATCATCCGATATATCTGTGCACTTTGCATAACGTTCTCTAAGCCGTTGCTTCAATTGTTTCGCCACCTCCAACTCCAGGATAACCCTCAAAATAGCATTTTTGCGATCCATATCACTATTTTCGGCCTCTGCTTTGATATATTTTGAATTTGTTCAGCGGTATGTGGCAGCTTGCAAGCCATTGATTGTTTTGTGTGTGTGTGTATGTGGATAACCCAACACGTACCAATGGTATTTATAAAAGAATTGGAAAAAAATAATTCTCAATTATTGTATTAAATGTGACCATTTGTTTTTCAAACGGTAAAAATTTTCAAAAAGTCTGTATCTATTAAAACTAGCAAAAAAAAAAAAAAAAAAAAAAAAAAAAAAAAAAAAAAAAGAAAAAAAAAAAATTTAGGAATACGTGGTAAAAATTCTATCTTGGATTTCGCATTTCAACACAAGTGGCAAGAAACAGATCACATTAAACACATAACACCATAACTTAAATCATGAACACGCCACGTATAAGTAATACACTCTCACATGATTGGACCCCTCAATCTCTAAGAAATTGTGAACTCCTCCATAATCTTTCCAAACTCTCAAATGTTATATAAAAATTTCAATGATCTCCGACCAACTTGTAACCTCATATATTTAAACGTATGTCGTTGATGCACACTCCAAAAACTAAATCGAATACACTCTCTTAACATGGGCCTTAACCCACTGCTTCCATATACCAACACACCTTTGGGCCACAAAATCACAATAACCCAACGCACCATTGGGCTGACCACTAACTTGAGCCCGGCGTTGCTCAAATCTGAAACATAAACATTACTTCCGAACGACTCGTACCTATAATTTCGAACTATTTTTTCGTAACATTTCTACACACCCCGTCAATATTTTTGTACATCTCAATTTATCATAATCCCAAGAAACAAGTGTGACGAATCTTTTCCAATTAATCAATCCTTCGATGGTCAAATTTTCATCAAAGCTCAACCAAATTGCTACACTCAACTATAACTAAAAATCGTATTTATTTAAGTATTCGAAGCCAAATAAGCTCCACATATAGTTTTCGTCATAATTTATTGAAAACCCACCGTTGTAAACTTGACTACAATCAAATGAACCGACTCTAAATATTCTTAACACATGATAACATTCTATATAACGATGCATAAGCAATAAATACAAGCGAAAAATCAACATAAACCATGGCATCAGAAAACGAAGAAAATTTTATTCATACACTAGAGGTTACATGAAAACACAACAAACCTTATTTCAACATTCCAACCACTACACTACGACACTATTCCTCACTTCCAAAACTTGTCAATGAAGATCGCTAGAACCACGAATGGTGCAAGAAACATTAAGATCCCAACCAACATAGCACGATCTTCGTTCGGAACATACATTAGATAGATAGCGGTAACAATGGCATACATGATTGCAAGGTTGGTGATGAAGTGCGGCATATCGACGAAAATGATAAAGTGAAAGAAAAGTTAGGTAAAAAGGAGTGTAATAATGGGTTATTTAAAGAGAATAAGAGTTGGGTACTGTACACCACTGTGGTAAAATACTGTTTACACCTTAAATAATACTGCCAAGTAACAACTATAATTTTGGACTAAAGTTTCCCCAAGTTTTTCTTTTAATCATACTAAGATTGATTATCATCAATTAAAAAGCTAATGTAGTAGTAGATACGTTAAGCTGGAAAGTACAATTAGGAAGCTAATAATAAATACGTTATTTGTTCACCTTTCCCACTCACCTTTACAGCTACATTATCTTAGAATCCCGGGACGGGATTCCGTTTAACGGGTAGGTAATATAACACCCCGTAAAATTTTCCTACGATTAACACATTACCATAACATAGATTAACCATTTTTACAGGAACAAAATTTTTTTTTTATTATTTTATATATGCATGACATATTATGTGAACCACTATGACATTTATGATTGACCATTTGCCTAGGAACAAATGCTTACACACAACCTCGAATAACCTATCGCGAATATATATTTAAAACAATTATAACAAAAATTATACGTTTCGTTTAATTACCGTACGATATTTATATAATTCCTGAGCCTACGAAAATTCCCGAGATTTCTCATTAATATTATTTGATCGTAACCCGACTCTCAAAACACACCAGGTGGGCCCCGTTGAACCATTGGGCCACTGAAACCCAAACAGCCAAACCAAACGGACTACTTAACCTTTCTTTTTGTTTTGGGCCCAACTCACGCAGCAGCCCAGCAGCCCAAGCGCACCCTTTGTTATTATCTTGTTTTCTTTCTTTTCTGTTCCAGTCGCGATCAACCACAAAACACCCTCGTTATTTCTTAATTTCGACACACAACCTACTGATTTTATTTCACCATTCGATTGAAGACCTGGCATAGTATCAGGAATGACAAATATCGTTACCTTCCTCACTCGTTTACTACCCTAGAAACGACCCAAGTAAACCCCGAAACTCATTATTGCCAAACTTGTAAAAAACGTGTCAAAAGCTTCCCTAGCACCACCCAAGCCCCCCAATGACCACGAATCTGACTCATTTGCACAGTAGAATGCCAGAAGTGAACAGAAGATCTTATGACACATTCTTTTGGTTGTTTTCGTTTGATTTGACGAAAATGCGGTGCCACACCACAACAACGAGACAACACATCACATACTTGGCTTGTTTCTCTTGTCTTGAACCTTCACAAACTTTCTATAACATCCCATACAATTCTCAGTTGCAACACACACACAAAAACGCACCATATCTCAATTTCATTAAAGGATTATGAGTTACTAGGGACGAACGGTTTGCCAAGAGGCCGAGGAGATAGAACCAAGTACCTAGCCACGTTTGGCTCGATCCTAAGTCGTTGGTGTGTGGAGAAACGAACCATGTTGGTCCTTTGTTCTAGCTCAGTCCACAAACACGTTTTTACCCCACCCCTAGAGGTGAGGTAAGGCTCTTGGAGTCCATTTTCACTTCATCACTTTTATTATTTTTAGAATTTGAACATTTCGTTTGATCCATTATCTCACTAATTAAAAACGTAACATATACTTTTTATTCGACATACTAAGTGCTTAACATACTAGAAAACGAGTGGTATAATATTTTTGATCTAAAAATAACGTATACTTAACGAACATAACACGTTTAGAAAGTCACAAGACACATTCGAATTTGCTTTTAAAGACTTAGAATATTTTTAATTATGAAACTGTTTCAGAAAATAAATATGACACGTTTACTTTGACCTTTTTACTTCGAATCTAGAAACATAACACCATGACTTTATAACGTGAACTCATTCTCAACCTGGCAAACAATTAGGAAACACATTTTGTTCGACCTTATAAGCTTATTTAGACCTTTTGCCCGACCCCTTTTGATCGAGCAAAACCAGTTTTTCTAAAACCTTAAATATTAACAAATGGGCTTATAAGTCCATTAAGCTGTTTTTAAGCTTATTGCATAAGCTGATCGTATAAGCTTATTTGTAATATTTTTGTAACATAAAAACAAGCCCGAGACCAGGCCCAAACCTCTCGTAAGTCCTTTGGATCACAAAACGTTAACGGGCCTTTAAATAAGCTCGTTAAGCCCATATAGTGAAAAATAAGCTTTTTAAGGGAATAAGCTGTTCTAATAAGCTCTTTTGAACATTCTGAACTTATTGAAATAATAAAAATGATAAACTTTGACTTTGGCGAAATTTGGACTAGATTTGCAAAATTTCTTAAACCAGGGACTAAAAATGCAAACGTTGTAAACTTTGGGTCAAAACTGTAAATCTGAATTTTCTGAGTTAAAAATAGTAAATAATGAAACTTGGAGTTATAAAATGTAATTGTTGATATTATTTGGACTTAAATTGAAATGATCGTTAACTTTGGACTAACGGTATTAAGTTTGACCGTTAGGACTAAAAATGGAATTTTGGTGAAACTTAAAGGATCTTTCCGTAATATTATTTTATAAAAATAATATTAATGTCTTATATATAAATGTGAGTATAATTGATGTAAAACTTGATAAGTTAAATGTACGTTATATTATTCGCGACTATAATTAAATTAACGATAACGACGTTACGTTATTTGTTACCTTTTGAACTTTTATTGTGACATATCGTTTTCACGCTTTGACTTATTCATGATGATTTTTCCATCACACGTCGACCATTGATCATCATACTCACAAGTTATATGTGTATATAACTTTATATTTTTAAACTTCAAACATTTAAACGAACACGAGCCTTGTTCACAACTAAATAACTAATATTCGCGATAAAACTAGACTTAGACTATCAACTAAAACATATCATATCTTTTAGGTTGTGTGTGAAGCCGTTGCCTTGCATCGTTGAGATTATGTTACTACCACTACCACTGTACTACTAAGGTGAGTTCTTAGCCCCATTTTTATAATTATTTTATAAATATTTTGGGGGAGATACATGCTCAACTACTGCTTTTACTTTCACAAGTATTTTAAACTTTCACATATTACTGTGAGTCATAGCCCCTACTCTTAATTGTTTTTATAACAATTTATACACGTTTTTGGGGGAGATACATGTTTAACTATTGTTTTATACTTTTACAAGTACTCGTTAACTATTTACATATTACTGTGATTTCATAGCCCACTCTTTAACTATTTTCCCGTGGGGGGGATACATGCTTAAAACTCGAACACAAGTCTTTTATACCGGGTATTGAAATACCGTCAGGCCAATGTTATTTGCTTAAGTTACTAGTGCCAAAAGTCCCTCGATCATGAACCTTAATCACTTGAAGGGTGAACGTAAATAAATGTGGATAGTACTATTAGTGATTGACAATCCTCGTTTGGTTGTTAGAGAAAACACCAGGCGCACTTTATTGTTCTTATTATAGGTTATTGGCAAATACCTATCTTGAGGGCCTACTCCTTACCGTCATAACTTGAGATTATGATTGGCTGTTAATCGTTGAGTATCATGAGCTTAAGGCAATAACAGGAACATTGATTTAAACTTATTGATTGTATGTGATTACAATACATTCTTAACTTGTGATTCGAAACTCGTGTTAAATGAATTTATAAACCAATTACTATTTTTGATGTTGACCCGGTGAAGGGCAAACCAACGGATTGATTTGTATTAAATTGATAAGGATATCACTTTTTTTTTATTAACGATTTAAACTATAAACTCTATGAACTCACCAACCTTTGTGTTGACACTTTTTAGCATGTGTTTATCTCAGGTAACTAAACAAGAAGGAACTTGAAGGCACGGAGTGGGCTTGTAACCCGGCATGGGCTTAAATAAACATTTTGACATATTTTAAATAAACTTGTTGTTTAAATTATGAAACATCTTGATGTCTCGAATATTTAGTATTTTGAATGAATTAAACTTTAAAGCGTCACTTTTGTCTCGTTTTCTATGATTGTGACAAAGATCCTCGAAGTAACACCCAAAAAGTCTTCCGCTGACATTTTAAGTCTTCCGCTGACGTGACAATTTTGGGGGTGTTACAATAAGCAGCATGTTTCTTATGTTGTTGGAGATATGCATAGAGTTGTTCATGATTAGTATCCCTGAGACCTTTGTAGAGTTTAACAACCGTAACAAACATATCCCATTCAGGTGCCATGTTATTCACGAATTTGGAGTTAACCTGAATGTTGGACATTGTCATCTTGATGATCCTCATATCATTGACCAGCTTGTGAAATCTGACGTAATAGTCAGTGATGCTTTCACCTGGATTCATCTTGAAGTGTTCAAATTCATCATATAGCTGAGACTCACGATCTTCTTTGGTTAACTCAGACCCACCAAGAAGCATTTTCACATTGTCCCAAACTGCTTTGGCTTCTGTGTTGTAGTTGATGAGTTTGTAGACATCTTTTGGAAGTCCTTGAATGACAATATTTGATGCTCAGATGTCAGTATCATAGCGTTTCTTTTCTTCATCAGATAAATCATTGTAGGTGCGAGGTCTGTCTGGACCAACTACAGCTGCTTGATCATCATTTGCTGCAACTATGTCTCTAGTAATGCCCATTCGAAAGGGTCCTTCATCTATGGATTTCAAAATGTTAACCCCATTTTCCTTCCCCAAAAAATAGAGACGAATCCTTTGTGCCCATGATTCATAGTCGGTTCTGTCCAGCATTGGAGGACGGGTATCCAACCCTGCAGCTTGAATGTCATCAGAGGAAGTACTTGCCATGCTGTGGAGAGTGAGTAAGTCTTAGTACGAAGTTTTAAACACAAGTGTAAGTCGTGTTTGGTTGCGACAAGTCAAATTACAACCGTTCAACAGCTAACAAGTCAAGTCGTAAGTGTAGCCTCACATCGTCAAGTTACTGTTGAATTAGTCGTAACAACTTAAGTCGCAACAGCGCACAAGTTTCACTAATGTCACTGAACCAAGTAACTAACACCACTCCACAACTCGCCACTATACAACTTGATAGAACATTAACTCGTTGAAAACTGAACAACTCGCTGAACCAGATCAACTCTCTGAAACAGATCAACTCACCACAAAACAGATCAACTCGCTAGAAAGGATCAAGTCGCTATAAAGGATCAACCCTCTGATCACACCAACTCGCTAGATATAGTAACTCGCTAGTCTGATCAAACCACTAACCACACCAACTCGCTAGTATCATCAACTCGCTAGAAACAGGAACCTCAACTCGTTGGAATAGTAAGACAAAAACGTTACTATATAGCGATTTGGCTTTATATCCTAAAATAGCAAAACGCCAAACCTCTACTCCCAACTCGCTACTAATGCAGTCAACTTTCTACAAGAAATTATCAACTCGCTGGCAAGAAACACCACACGAATTACCTCCAAAGTCCACGAAAATTATGTAGTGACTTAACCAAGAGTTACACACTATGCCTATAACACTTCTAGTTACGAAAGTACAAGTAAAATACCAAGAATAACACCTAACAAAATCAAACTAGTGTGAGAACCACCAATTCAATTCGAACCATCCAAAGATACAAAACAAAGCAATAAATTCGAGCATACCACGAATCCTAGGATAGAACCATGGCTCTTGATACCAATTGTAGTATACTCTAATATGAGAACATGTTTGGAATTGTGTTTAGGAAGATTAAAGTAGTGAAATCTAGTGAGAAGTTAGAGAGAGAAAGAGATGGAACCTTGAGAGAAAACAAGTGAAATATTAGATTGAATGTGAAGGTCCAACCCTCTCCACTAGTCAAGAGGGGTATTTATACAACCAAGTAAACGCCTCTTAAAATGGGCTGTGGATCGAGCTGATAGTGGGTAAAGACCCGACCTGACTCCACGAATACTAACTAATATTAACTACGTACTATCTAATATGATAAATACTACGAGCTACTCAATGCTAAACTATAATCGGGGTGACCGAGTGTTGGAACCTAAGTTTTTACTATATTTGTCAAGTCTCGGTCATTTGTAATAATAGGTTGCTTTAGTTATTTATTACTTACACTAATGTAATGTTACAAGTTTACTAGGCTTAAGTATAATAGTCCATGGGCTTTAAGCCCATACGAAATTCATGAAAGGAAGGAGAGGGAGTGTTGCCCTAGCTCCTTCCCTATAAATAGAAGCCTTAGGTCTATGTAATACTTGGTTGGTTATTTGAAAACATTAAGGAAACTCTTGCATTTCATTTTCTCAAATTTCTCATAATCATCCCACTCTCATTCTCATCTCATTTCTTACATAATCATACTTGTGTTTACATAATGGTGACCTAACAAGTGGTATCATTCGCTAAAGGAAGGTGTAGTTATTGCTTTCATTGATTTCTATCTTAAAATTCGTTTTTTTTAATCGAATTCTTTGTGAGAATCTTAAACTTTCTTGTTTGTTTCTTGGTTTTTCTCACATCTTTGCTTACAAACTTGTGTTTTAAATCAAAACAAACCAAAAAGTTTCAAATTTTTTACAAATCTATTCGATTTGCTTATTTGTACTTTTATCGAGATTTTTATTAAATTTGAAAAATTTCTTAAAGTTTTCTACTTTCTTTAAGATCTACTCATTTTATACACAAAAGTACAAGTATCTTGAAATAAAAACGAGTTTTAGGATTGCTTTCTTTGTAAAACAAAAATTACAAGTTATCGAGAACCTGCTATTTGCCTATTTTCGAGATCTTCTCAAAGTGCACTACCTCGACTTCGTTTGTGTGGACTCGGTATTTTCTTTCTTGTATAAGAAAGTTAAGTACTTCGACTTTTAGGAAAGTTTTCGAAATTGTATAATTTCGAAAACTGAGTTTCGCAAATTTTGTATTTTTTCGAGAAAAACTTACATTTTTCGAAATCACAAAAGTTATCGAGAAACTGATTTATAAGTTTCGAAATATTACTTTTTCGATAACCTGCAAAATATCGAAATCTTATTTTTTCGATAAACCTGCAAAGTTTCGAAATCTTTTTCTCGATAATCTACAAAGTTTTCGAAAACCTTGACAAGTTTCGCAAACCCTAGTTGTGCTAAGTTTCTCGATAATTGGTTAATTCTACACTTTCTACAAGATCCATTTCTACACAAGTGTTCTAAGATGTCTCAACCACCAAATCATTACTTCCCTCATATTCAGCAACCTCAACATCAGCAGTCTCAGCAATCTCAGCATCAGCAGTATCAGCAACAACAATACCTTCCGCACATAATGAATCAACAACCTCCTAAATACAATCCACTAAATCATTACCTAATGATGCAACAACAGCTCATTCCTCAACAACAACCAAATCAAGTGCTACAACAAAACACTCAGTTTTCCTCCAAACAACCTCACTGGTTTGACAGAATGTGTGAAGTTATTACAACTCAACAATCCCGACATGAGGCAGGATCACTTGAAACACCTCCAATGCTAACACCTGGGAACTATGTTCAATGGTCAAGTCGATTCTTAAGATTTCTTGAATTAAAGAAACCTCATGGGCAGTTCTTAAAGCAAGTGATACTTGAAGGACCATTTGAGTGGCCAACAAGATTTGAAGCTGGTGATCCAAATGCTGATCCTCCACGTCCTCCTGGTGATAGACCCCTTCCAGAAACTGCACTCACTGAAGAACAGAAACTACATCGTGAAGCTGATCAGTATGCAATGGCTTATATACTTCAAGGTATACCTAATCTGATCTATCGAAGTGTCGATGCTCAGAAAACAGCCAAAGCTATGTGGGAACACGTTCATCTCCTTATGGAAGGTACTCAATTGAACAAAGATGACATGGAATCCAAGCTTTACATGGAATACACTGACATCACAATTGAACCTGGAGAGTCACTTGAATCCTACTATCATCGTTTCACTAATGTGGTCAATGATCTGGAACGTCACAAAATCACAGTACCAAGGATCGCTGTGAACTCCAAATTTGTTGGTAGTCTTGGCCCTGATTGGCATAAATATGTGACATTTGTTCGTCAAACGAAGAATCTTCATGATGCTCCATATGGCTTGTTGTATGATTTTCTGAAACACCATGAACCTGAAATGGAAAAAGATAGAGCACTACGAGGAGGATACACACCAACATCAACACCAAATTCTTTGGCTCTCGTAGCTCAATCTCCCTATGCTCCACCACCAATGTCAAATCATGCATATGTTCAAGAGCAGAACTACTTCAGTTATCCACAATCTTCCACCTCGAACCAAATGATCCCTTATGATTCATCTCCACAAGATTCTTCTACTCAACTTGTTCCGTCAAACAACAATGATGCTGTGTACTACTCCAACTCTAATGATGATGACAATGATGACTTTCATACGTTGAATCAGGGACTTGCTCTTATTGCTCGTGCTTTCAGCAAATTCTCCAACAAAACAAACAACCGTCAACGTTCATCCTCTAACACAAGGAATCAAGCTGTTGTTAATGATGGAAGAGTGGAAATTCAGAATCGTAGCTATGGTCGATCTGGTTCAGGAAGCTCTTCAGGAAATTATGGGAATGGTCAGAGGTTTAGTAACAATACGGGGTTCAGGAACAATTCAGGCTCTTCTCAACAACGGTCTGACTAAGTTGCAACAAGGAACTCCAGCTCAGGGAATGCAGTTTGGTGCTACAATTGTAATGAACAAGGTCATATAGCTACAGCATGTCCCAAACCGAGAACTCGGGGTAGTAAGTTTCACAAGCAGGCATTACTAATGGCTCTTCAAGATGAAAAAGATGGACATTTCCCTGAACAGGATAACAACTTCATGGCAAATGTGAACAACGATGATGATATGGAAGATCTGGAAGCCAATGCTGCTGTAATGCTTATGGCCAACATGCAGGAACTTAAGCTCAATGATTCAGGTCCAGTGTATGACACTGACGGCTTGTCTCAGGTACATGACCTCAATGAATGCTTTATTAATGAAATAGTCTCACCTTCTGCCTCTGAATCAGATATGGCGCAAGTTGTTCCATCTATATCATCTTCATCCTCTCAAAAAGATGAACAAATAAGCACAGTTGTCATATTTGATGATGACACAGTTGTTTCATTTGATGATCCAATTGAGAATGATAAACATGATAATTTAGAACAACATGAACCATCATTTGATCCAGATCCTGACCTCATAATGTTATCAAAACAACTGAATGCTCAGCAATTGCTAATTGCAAAGTGCAACGAGAAAAACAAAGTTTTAAAAGAAACTAATGCAGCACTTGCAAGAGATATTGAGTGTTATAAAATCCAGCTTTCTAATCAGGAAGAAAAGATTAAACATGCTAAAAGTTTTGAAAAAGCTTTTCAAGATTCTTACAACAAAGAACAAGATCTTCGACGCAAAATGCAAGATTTAATTGAGTCAAATGGAAAGTTAATTTCGAAACTTGAAAGCGAAAAGTGTGAATTAAAAACACAAGTTGAACGTCTTCAAAGAGACCTTTCAAAAACTGAAACTGAATTGTCAAGTTGTAAAAAGGATTTTTGTGAACATAAAATACGGAAAAGGAAGTATATCGACGACTTACTCGGCGATATTGTTGATCTTGAAAAACAACTCAAAGAATTTCATAACGTTGTTTACAAACACGGGAACTCAGTCACAACAATTCAGAAATTTACTTTAAAACCGAGACCCGATAAACGATTTGCACTTGGTGATTACAATTCAATGTTTCTTCACACGGCATTCAAAGATATTCCTAAAATTTACAGTATGGATTATTTGATGGATAATACAATTGTGCGTGCTGTTGTTTTTGATACTGAGGAAGAAGAAGAACTTGAAGAAGAGAGTCGGTCAAAAATGAGTAATGTTCAATATTCGACACCATATGACTATTCAAAAAATCCAATTAAGTTTGTTACTCAAAAAGATTTACCGGCAAAATCATGGTTTATCGAAGAGTCATATGTTTCATCTCACAATGCGGCTCCTGTCCAAACTGTAGCACAAATTAATGGTCTTTTACCATCATCCGGTGAAATTTCACCATTACCAAAAACGTGTCGTGTCTTAAATTATTTCAAAACTTTTATGGAAGACATCGAAATTTTGGAGGAAACAATTGAACGTAATTCTGAAATTAAAATTGAAACTTTTCAATCCGCTTACGAGCGAGAAAAGAGAGATATTTTTCAAAAACAAATGAAACCAATTGTTCAACACCTCCGTCTTTGTGCTACACGTTGGGATCAGGAACTTCAAAAGGAGGTCAAAAATATGATAAACGTTTTCAATGCAACTGAAAATGACATTTTGGTTCAAAAGCAAAAAAATAGAGTTTTAAAAAATGATGCCGATCGACTTTTGGAACAAGTTCTCAATGCTGATATAATGTCTGTTATCATGAATGATCTTTATAATTCTGGTACTTCTATGCTTAAGCATGATCATTGTGTTGATAATAAGTTGTTGAATAAGGAAATTGAGACACTTAAACAGGAAAATGATAAGTTGAGAATTAAAAATGATGATGTGACAAAACAATTTTCAAAAGAAATTTGTCAACTCAATCAAAGGCTTGAATGGTGTCAAGCTAAAAGTCTTGAAAGGGAATTGAAGTTTCAAAGTCAAAATGTTTCAAACTCTTGTCAGATTTGCAAAAACAACGAGTCTTTAAAAGGTCGGTGTCTCCGATACGAGAAAGAAATTGCGGATTTAAAAATTGAAAACGCCGAATGGCAACAAAACCGCGACGACATCAAATATTGCAATGGTTTACTTGAGTCTGAAATTCAGGACAAAAATCACATCATCATTGATTTGAAAGAGAAAGTTAAGCTACTTCAAAAAGGAAAAATGGTTGACACCACGGTGATAGCATCAGGGATGTATCAATTAAACAAAACTAATAAAGAAAAGGTTGTTCAAAATTCTAATGTTGATAATTCCACTTCTACAGGACTAGTCTCCACTACTAGCGTTAGCAGACCCAAGCGAAAAAGTAAAAAGAAGAATAGGATCTTGCAACGTAAGAGAGGACACCTAGAAGCTCAGGAAGTAGAAGACCAACTTAGGACTTTGAATAAAACTCATGTTGCATCAGATTTAGATTCTAATCTGGCAAATTGTAATCAAAATCTAAATGTAACGAATGATGAACCTTTGAATGTTTTGAATATTAATGCATCTTGTGTGTTTTGTCGTAAAAGCGTATCATCTGGTGATCATACAAAATGTTTAGCTAATTCTCTTCTAAATCGTCATAAGAAACGTAGGACACGCATTCCTTCTAGGCCCACTAATGCCTCTAAGTCTAACTTAGGAAAGCCGTCTTCTACGGTTTCTAATGAAGCTGAAGTTACCCCCATAGGTACCGAGAACATATCTAGGAATGAGCCAACGACTAGTGCATTTAACATTAAGAAAGCAAAAACTAGCTGGAATTGGCAACGTTGGTTACAACACAAACCAGACTTTAAATGGATTCCTAAATTGTTGAATACATGTGTTACTAACTAACAGGAACCCGCATTGTCTTTGGGTTCCACCCTTACTTCTGTTCCACCCGTGTCTTCTTCTGGTGATGCAGGTGGTACAGATTGTTCTCTGGATTGTTGATAGCGGATGTACCCGACATATGACAGGCAATCTCAAACTGTTACACAACTTTGTCTCAAAGTTTATTGGTACTGTCAGATTCGGGAATGATCATTACGCTCTAATCATGGGATATGGTGACTATATCAGCGGGAACATCGAAATCAGCCGTGTTTACTATGTGAAAGGCCTTGGACACAACCTTTTCTCTGTTGGTCAATTCTGTGATGGGGATCTAGAAGTTGCATTTCGTGAGAAAACTTGCTTTGTTCGTGACTTACATGGAAACGATCTTATGTCTGGCTCACGTGGTTCCAATCTTTATACTATTTCTATGTCAGATATGATTGCAACATCTCCGATATGTCTTCTCTCCAAAGCAGAGTCAACTAAATCTTGGTTATGGCACAAACGTCTTTCGCACTTGAATTTCAGAACCATGACTGACCTTGCTCGTTATAAACTTGTCGATGGACTTCCAAGATTCCGTTTTACCAAAGATCACTTATGTCCAGCCTGTGAACAAGGAAAAAGTACTCGAGCTCATTTTCCTTTAAAACCTGAGCAAAGTACGAATCATGTTTTACAACTGCTTCATATGGATTTGTGTGGACCGATGCGTGTTCAAAGTATCAACGCTAAACGCTACATACTCGTAATTGTAGATGACTTCTCCAGATGGACTTGGGTTTATTTCTTACGAAGTAAAGATCAGGCTCCTTCAATGATCATCACCTTTCTCACTAAAATTCAAGTTCAGCTACGCAACACGGTACGAATCGTCAGAACTGACAATGGAACCGAATTCAAAAATCAGACACTTAGGTCTTATTATGAGAAAGTGGGAATTGAACATCAAACATCTATTCCTAGAAGCCCAGAACAGAATGGTGTGGTTGAAAGACGCAACAGGACGTTAGTGGAAGCTGCTAGAACTATGTTGATTAATGCTCAATTACCAGATTACTTGTGGGCAGAAGCTGTTTCAACCGCATGTTATACTCAAAACCGTTGCATGATCACAAAACGCCATCGCAAAACACCATATCAAATTGTTCACAAAAGGAAACCGAACATCGATTACTTTCATGTATTTGGAGCACTTTGCTATCCGAAAAATGATCGTGATGATTTAGGTAAACTCAAAGCTAAGGCTGACATTGGAGTGTTCGTTGGATATTGTGAAAATTCCAAAGGTTTTCGGATATGGAATCGTCGAACAAGAGAAATTCAAGAAACAATTCACGCTAATTTTGATGAACTCACACAAATGGCTTCTGAGCAACACAGCTTAGGACCCGAATTCAACCGTCTTAACTCTCCGGAATCTTCGGCTGAACTATTGCCACTCAACCGCAAAGAATTGGAAACCTTGTTTGCTCCACTGTTTGATGACACAATTGAATACCGTCCTACTGAGGCCTCACCTAATTCCGCTACTCAACCTGATCACATACAAGTACCAGACTCACCTCAACAAACTTCAACAAGTGTTGAGAGAGACAGTCCTCCAATTGTATCACCATCTACAGCAGAACAAACTGGTTCTACTTCCCTCCATCCAGCTGAAGATCCCACACTACAATCAGTTCCACAACCCGCAGAGCATGATCCTTGTGCGTTCTTTAATCCGTTTGCACCAGCTACTACAGTTCCTGATATAGCTGAGTCGTCAACACGCAACTTGGATCCTGCCAACATGCGAGATACGTATCAACTACACCCTTCAACACATAAATGGACTCGTGATCATCCACTAGTTCATATTATTGGCCATCCAGATGCACCTGTTATGACAAGACAATGACTTCACACAGATGGAGAAACTTGTATCTATGCACTCACAGTTTGTCACGAAGAACCGAAGAACATTAAAGATGCAATGACTTATGACAACTGGATTGAATCTATGCAAGAGGAATTTCAGCAATTCATAAGACTTGAAGTCTGGGAATTAGTTGAAAGACCTGACGGAGTCTTTGTCATTGGGCTAAAATGGATTTGGAAGAATAAGCTTGATGCTGAAGGGACTGTCATACGCAACAAATCACGTCTGGTAGCGAAAGGATACTCTCAACTGGAAGGACTAGATTTTGCTGAATCCTTTGCACCAGTGGCTAGACATGAAGCTGTTCGAATCTTTTTGGCTTATGCTGCCCACAGGAATATGGTGGTTTACCAAATGGATGTGAAAACAACATTTCTTAATGGAGAACTCCGTGAAGAAGTTTATGTCAGTCAACCTGAAGGCTTCGTTGATCCTGAGCGTCCCAATCACGTTTACAGACTCAAAAAGGCACTCTACGGACTCAAGCAAGCCCCAGGGCGTGGTATGACAAATTGTCTACTTTCTTATTGGCCAATAAATTTTCTAAAGGATCGGTGGATCCAACACTGTTTACAAAAACCTACGGGGAGGACTTACTTGTTGTTCAAATATATGTCGATGACATCATTTTTGCCTCAACAAAACGAAGTTACTCTAATGATTTTGCAAAATTAATGAAAGATAATTTTGAAATGTCCATGATGGGTGAACTTACGTTCTTTCTAGGATTACAAGTTCATCAATCACCCCGTGGTATTTTTATAAATCAGTCCAAATATGCTCTCGAAATTCTTAAGAAACATGGAATGATGTCTTGTGATACTTTTAATACACCAATGGGCTATACCACAAAACTAGATGCTGATTTACATGGGACTCCTGTTGACCCTACCAAATACCGAAGTATGATTGGGTCCCTCATGTATCTCACAGCTAGTAGACCTGATATAGTATTTGCTGTCTACATGTGCTCCCGCTATCAATCTAAACCAACTGAAAAACACCTCAGTGAGGTCAAAAGAATCCTTTGATACATAAAGGGAACCATTAACTTGGGAATCTGGTATCCGAAGGATTCTGGTTTTGAACTAATTGCTTTTTCAGATGCTGATCATGCAGGATGTTTAGACACACGCAAAAGTACATCTGGTGGATTACAATTTCTCGGAGACAAACTTGTGTCATGGCAATCTAAGAAGCAGGACTGCACGTCACTGTCATCTACAGAATCTGAATACGTAGCCATGTCTGCCTGTTGTGCTCAAGTCATCTGGATGAGATCACAACTCAAGGATTATGGCTACCTATTCAACAAGATTCCAATCTACTGTGATTCCAAAAGTGCAATTGCTATCTCCTGCAACACAGTACATCATTGCAAATCCAAACACATCGATCTACGATATCATTTCATCAAAGAGCATGTGGAAAGGGGTACAGTTGAACTTTATTTTGTTGGAACTGAGTACCAACTGGCGGACTTACTTACCAAATCTTTAGCACCATCAAGGTTTGCTAGTTTAGTTCACCAAATTGGTATGAGATGTTTGACTCCAGAGGATCTGGAAAAGTTTTCAAAACACAACTGATCGTCAAACATCATAACTATCTTTGTATAAAATTTTTTCTTTCTTAACTATAAACCAATCAAAAGACAAAAAGATTTTTCATATTTCTTTTACTTAAAAAAAAAAAAAAAAAAAAAAAAATGCAAGTATATCGCTTCATTTCAACACCTTGTTCATACTTTACAAGTGTTGAGGGGGAGTCACGCTTAAATCTTTTACCAATTTTAATTGGTATACTTGCATATTTCTCGTATTTTACGGTTCTTCAGAGTGTGTGGATGATTTCTTTTACATCACTTTGTCTCATTTGTTTTTATATCTTCATAAGTTAGGTTATCTTATGCATATCTCTATGGTACTTATGTTTTGCAACTTTAGGACACTAGTTTGGTTTATATAAAAGTTAAGGGACCTAAAGTGTTAAATACTTAAACTTTCAAAAACAAATAAACATACAAACCGTACAAACAAAAATTCCCACAGATTCAAAACCTTAAACCTCTTAAACCCTTTCATCTAAACCAACGGCCCTCAATCATTCGTATCATCCAAGAACTTGATCATTAAATTGTAAGTTCCTATGTAATCACTAGGGCATAACAAACATAGGATCTTGGTTAATTGGTTTTTCAACGGTTAGATTTCATGTTTTCTTGATGTCGAGAACTAGGGTTAGGATTTCGAAAATTGCTCTGAACTTGTTGTGGTGTTTAATTCTTGATAGGGTTTAGTTGCTATGCTTGTTTCTAACACCTCTTTATCATTTATTTAAACATTCCATCATGTTTGCCTCAATCTTGAAATCGAAGGTTCGAGTCGAATTGGGTTTATATGGTTCAATGCGTATTTGTTTGATTTTATTGGTGGGATATGTTTCTTTGGTCTCTTACATGGATATTAGATTTTGTTTTGTTGATATGCATCATTGTAACTTGTTTCTCGATAAGCTTGCACGCTTCATTCGTTATTAATTTCGAGATATATGTGTCTTATGTGTTGACTACTGTGTTTTGTGTCATGATAAGCTTTATACAAGGAGTTGTGATATGCTAGACTTTGTGATACTCAGTTGTCTCAAATTCATTGAGTTATCGAAAAACATGTTCTTGATTATTATCGAAATCTTTGTGTTTCTGCCTAAGTTACTTTTATCTATCTTGGTGACAGGCCAAAATCATTGGAAAAGTTATTTGTGAAGGAAATGTACGTGTAATCTCTTGAAAATTCGATTAGATTCTTGTACAAGAATGTTTTCGAGAAATCTGTAAAATATCGCAAACTTTCGAAAAATTATCGAGAAACTCATGTTCTCGATAAAAGTTGATCAACTCAATTTTTTCGAAATTTGTTTTTTTTCGAAATCCTTCTTTGAGCTAAAACTTTTTGAAATCATCAGATTCTCGAAAGTTTTATCGAAAATTAATGTTTCTCGATAACTCAAATAATGTTTCTCGATAAAATAATGTTTTATCGAAAAATAATGTTTCTCGATAAAGTAATGTTTTATCGAAAAATAATGTTTCTCGATAAAAGATCTCGATAAAAGTCAGTTCTGTGGAATTTTTTCGAGAAGTCAATTTCTCGATAAAGTTTCACTATTACATTTTGTCGAAATCTGTTTCAATGATATATTTTCGAAATCTTGTTTGGCATTATCTATGTTACCTTGTTGTGATTCATTATTGTTGTGTAATGTGATGTAATTGTGAATTGTGATTGTCATGTTGTGCTTATTTGCATGACACATTTGTGCTTAACTGTCTTAAGTAGATATCTGTATCCAAACTCTAAACTGTGCTAACACATAACAAATTTGGATGTTTGGTTTATGGTGATACTTTTCAGATAAACATGGCTGAACACAATGAGAACGTCGCTGAACAAACTCTTCCATTACTCACCTTGGATGACATCACTCCCGAGAACTACAATGTCACAATTGGTAACAACAATCCTCGAGTTGATTTCAACAAGTTGAATATCACAGAGAAATCATGCATGATTGTGAAAGATATCCTACTGGCACATCCTTGCAAACCACTGCTCACCTGCTCTACTTCAGTTCCACTGTTCTACCTTCATCAGTTCTGGCTTACTGCTCGGGCCAACTTGGATGATGAGTCTTTCACTGTTACCTTAGATAGCCAAGATTACTCTGTAGATCATGACATTCTTCGTACAGCCCTTCTCATGCCACAAACTGACAACGAATTTGCTCCAATACTACCTGACCTGGAATTTCTTGACTTCTTCATTGAATTAGGATATGAGGTTGATGATGATGAACCTCTAGTCAATCTTTCCAAATTCAATGTCAAGTATATCCCTCAGCCTTGGAGAACATTCTGTCTGTTGGTGGTAAGATCTATATCTGGAAGGAAAAGTGGTCATGAACATCCAAGGCTCGAACACCTGCAAACATTCTGGGGAATGGTGACTCTGACACCGATTGACTTTGCAGTTCCTATCATGAATGATATCGTCCACAGTATTCAGACAGAACGTGTGAAGACTATGATACCATTCACAAGATTTACCAAGCTTATCATAGAACATCTCTGCAAAAGTTCTCCAGAATTCATCAAATGGATGGCTGATCCTAATGAGCCGAAGCACCTCTTCGAGGACGACTTTACCACCTCATTCATCAAGATGACCACTTCCTCAACCAAGATCAAGGGAATGAGGCTTCCTGAATACCTACTGAATGACAAAATCAAGCAGAGTCTGAACTACAAGCTGTATGACAACGCTTACAAAGGTGTACAGGAAGAAGCAACAATTAAGACTCGTAGCAAAGGCGGTGTAAAGTCTGGGAGTACCACAAGCACCACTGCCTCACCACATACTAGATCTAAGGGTGCTCCTAAGTCTAAACCCAAGACTTCCACCAAACCTATACCTACATCCAAACCTAAACCTGCTACCAAGCCAAAGAAGAAGGCAACTCCTGAGTACTTTATTCGGGATGAACCTACTCCTCCACCTTCTGACACCGAGTCCGAGTTTGATACGGAATCTGATGAAGAAGAACCAGACTATGAACTAAGATACAGAGCACTTGATGAAGGATTTCCTGCAACAGAGATTGTCGTACAACAAAGTCTTGAAACTTATGAAGAAGAGACAAGGAAAAGAAAAGGAGTCACTATCAATGAGCCGAATGATGATGAAGACGAACCAATCGTTGAACCATTAGTCGATAAACGCAAACTGAAGAGTATAGTTGTCAACACTAGAGCTGAAGAAAAGCGGCTTAGGAAAGAACAGAGGAAAGCAAGTCTTGAAAGCCGACTTCTATCACACCCTCCAACACCACCACCTATCGATCAGTCAGAACATGTAGGGGCTACAAGCAGCATGGTTCCTCCAACAACGTCAGAATCAGCTCCACAACCTGATGACAACGTTAAGGATACAGACAAGACTGAAGATGTCCACATGACTGAGACTGCTACTTTAGAGGAGAATGTTGGCGGACAAGAGCACTTAGCTATGGATCAGGAACATGAATACCTCATTACTCCGGAGTTTCTTGCACGAGAAGCAGAGGAAGCAGAAGAACGTCGTAGAAAGGAAAACGAAGAGAAGAACGCGTTCGACACCAACATATTTCTTAAGTCATCCTCTCAGCAGACTTCCTCTGCACAACCTCCACCTCCTCAAGACTCTCCACCAAAGGATCCGACTCCTCCCGCTTCTTCTTCAAACTCACAAAACGAGTCATCGTCAGAATCATCACCAGAGCACTCATCTCCCACACCTTCTGAAACCGCATCTAAACAGCATTCGATCAATGAACCAAAACAACAAGTTGATCTTCAGGAGCAAGTGAACAAACTCACCGACATGGTTACCAAACTTACAAAACAAGTTGAGGACTTCCAGGAGTCAAAGCAGCTGATCGACAAGTTCTTGAACTCTGATTACGAAGGATTTATCAGAACTGCAACACATGATTTTCTCACTGAAAATCTGGTTGATATGATCACTCCTACAGTAGCAAACCTTCTTGAACCAATCAATGACAACTTGGATCACAGAATCAGAAGTGTTACAAGGAAAATGTTGTCTACTACACCATTCACGCTTCACACCGCAAAATCTTCTACTGTGGCTCCAACCGTCCAAGAATTGTCCTTCAATGACATGCTTGTCAAACTCTTCGACAACCTTGCCACCAAAACCACACAGACAGCTGAAGAAAAAGCCCTGTATGATGCTATGGTGGCTTATATGTCAAAAGAGTCATGCAAAGATGCTGCTGGAACCCGAAAACGGACAAGAAAAGATGACGATCCTGACCCAAACTCCAAAGGCAAGAAACCTAAGTCTGGAACAGGTCCCTCATCCTCTCTACAACCACAAAAGGACTCCACTCCTCCTGGAACTCAACAACAACCCTCAACTACTGGTAAAGGTCAAACCGAAGATGAAGAAATTTTCATGGAACAAACTGATCTCAGTTCCAAGAATCATGAAAAACCTTACTTCACTGACTGGACCAAACCATTACCTTTGAAAGGTTTTCCCGACAATCCCAAGATACCTTACAGCTTCTTCTTCAACAAAGATCTTCGTAACATCCAGCTCACTCAGGAGACATCCAAGAAGAAATATGCTTCCTCACTCACAATCTCAGTACCAGCCGCTAGATACGAAATTCCAGCCATTGAAGAAACCACTCGTATTTTCAGCAACTCCATCGTAGCTTATGACAGAGATGCTCTACACGGAATTCAACATTGGCCTGACCGTCGTCGTCTCGGTTATACCAGCAGATTAGGAGAAACATCATTGGAAAATGTGAAGCAGAAATCTAAGATCATCGCTATCTTGGAGATTCAACAGTCAAAACGGTTTAACTACTTATTCATGCGTGAAATTGTTGTTAAACGACAAGATGAAAAGAAATACAAGTTCTCCGAAGCAGACTTTCCCAACCTTTATCTCAATGACATAGAAGATATGTATCTTGAAAAGGTTCAGAGTAGAATGCGCGGATTCGATAGAGACGTTCAGTACAACTTCATGGCATCGCTACTTCGTTACATCCGACGACTGATTGTTCAAGAAAGAGTGGAAGATCTTCAGCTTGGAGTGGAAAGTTACCAACAAAAGATCAATTTGACAAAGCCACAATTCTACTTTGATGGTCTCTATGAAACACCACAGTTTACTCTCATCCAAGAACCGTTTGGTTTCACCTACATCAACAGCAAAAAAGCTACAAAGCTTCATGAGGTTCGATGAAGTACACAAATTCTGTGATGTTACACTCAAATCAGTTCGTGATGGGCTTGTCAAAAGGCTGAATGATGATCGCCGTAAGATAGCTAAGGGGGAACAACCTAGATGGAAATCCAGCTCCAGAAGACAAGTTCGTAACTTTGTCTTAAAGATTGAAGAAAGGTTATTTCGACGGGAACAAATCAGACGTCTGGAAAGCTACATTGGTGTCAGACCTTCGTTTCCTATCCGACTCTTCGAAAGACCAGAACCTAAGTTCACTTACTTCGATGCTCCACTTCCGGACGAAGAATAAATTGGTACATTTGGTTATATTCTTCATTATCAATTAGTTCATTTGATTGAATCATTTTTTCCATTATGGCTTGTGCACGCATTACAGTGCACAACCCGATCTTGTAAAGAAAGGACCCTGAGGTACGCTTCAGTGCCTCAATCCTAAACATAAGGAGCGAAGGCTTCTTACTTTTGAGTAGAATTAATCAAACATTTATGATTTTTCATAATTCTGCTCAAAAGGACAAGTATTTCACCTCAATAAGACCTAATCACTTGTTGAGGGGGAGCACTTGTCAAAACAAAATACTTTGCTTAAAAAAAAATCAAAAAGTTCTTGGTGAATCTCCCCGTAAAACTCAAAAGGCATATTTTAATCTTAAAATTTGTCAAAAACACCATTTTGTATGCTATTTTTGAGGGGGAGAAAATGAAAAAGTGATTAAAACATACGAAGTCAAAGCTTTGAGTTGTATCATGTGCGAGCTAGACTCAGTATTAACCCAGGAATTGACGAGATAATACAAGTTAGTAACATCGAAAGGACTTATCCTCGACGGGTAATAACATCAAGTTAGTTACTAGAGCTAGTTGTCACCTAAAAGCTGACAATGTATCTCTTTAACTAGCCACGTAAGCGTGTCTCGAAAAGGATATGTCTGAGTAAAAATGTACAGTCTCGAGAAACTTTCTGTGAACTTGACCAGGCCGGGTAATAACTTCAAGCTAGTTTATCTAGTGATGTAAGCGTGTCTCGAATCGGTCTAGTTCACGGAAAGTGGATCAATTCAAAAGTGCTTGCTCCTCCCGCATGTGCAAATTTATTAAACACTTATGAGCACATGTGCAGGGGGAGCCCTTCAAAAGTGTACACAAAACTCTCAAAGTGTTAACCAAAATATTTGATTATCACAAACACTTTGAGAGATTTTCAATCTAAGGTTTCTTGGCTACTGTCGGAGTTATAAGGTGATTAAGATAATATCCGTCCTATGATCCGCCAGAGCCGGAGGGATCTACCCAAGGACATCTCCCATAGTTAGAATTAGAAGTCCTTAGGTATGATACGAAAAAAAAAAAAAAAAAGGAGAAATGAATGAAAGGGAAAGAAGGAGTTGAAGAATTAAAAAGAAAAGTAAAGTAAAGGGTGAAAAGAAATAGCCCTCCAGATGATTCAACCTTAGGGCAGACACCGGGTTCAATACGTATGCTACTGGATGTTGCAAAAGACAACACCGGTATTGAAGATTAAGCCGTCATGGACCCAGTGACGCAATGCACTAAACCTTCTTAACCACTCAAGTTCTCTTAAAAGAGCTTGTTTCATTCTCACGGGGAACCCGCGTAACCTATCGACCTATCTCTTATAGACGGTTGATATTGAAGCAGGAGACACCTCCCCAGTCTCCGCATAGGAAACCTAGGTGTGCACTTATAGAGTCTAGAGCCATGAGATACATCAAAGATCTCTTAGGAACACTTAGTATTTCTGCAACTGGTGTTCTACATCAATGGGAATCAGTTGTAAACTATCGAGTCCTTCGCAGATCTTAGCAATCTGCCGAGAACGTTTATGAGAGGATTACGTAAGTATTTCTCAATGATTGAACGGAAATCCTGCCAGGGTCAACATCAAACAGCCCTGACAGCAGGTCACTTCGGTAACCTCACAAGGGTTACGCTTAGTGTTTGTGGTGGTCCCATAGCGATCTACAGTCGTGGAGTGATCCCCAGCGACTCACCCAGTCATTGAGCTACCTAGTAGGTCTCGTAAGCTCCTTCGGGAGTATCTGATATGGGAACGGCCTGGATAAGGATTAGAAGGAGTCTTCACACTATGCTGTTGACGAGCTCTAATTCCTTATCCGTAAGTACCGGTTGTTTTATTGCTAACTGTTTACTCGCAGGTACCTCACTTCCATGATGGTAGATTCCAACATGCTCATACATACATCTTGAAGTCAAAGAAAGCTCCCCAAAGATCTTAGCAACACAAAGTTCAAAGAAAGATTCAACGCCAATAAGAAGAATCTACAAAGTATAAAGACAAAGATCTCAATGCATGAAAAGGAACTTCTTGTACATAAAAGTCTAAGCCCAAAGATGTATGAGTATGTTGGAATGGCGAACAACCACCACAGACGTAGGTGTGACGAACGGCAGACAACTTCATTACACTATCACTACATCATCACCAAAGAACAAAGACTAAGAGCAAAGTACATCCATTATCATTCTAATCATTTCTGAAGACGTCTGAAGCTATGAAAGTCAAAGATTACAACAAGGACGTCAAGCAACCATGATGACCGATCCTTAGGGGGAGATTGTTGGAACCTAAGTTTTTACTATATTTGTCAAGTCTCGGTCATTTGTAATAATAGGTTGCTTTAGTTATTTATTACTTACACTAATGTAATGTTACAAGTTTACTAGGCTTAAGTATAATAGTCCATGGGCTTTAAGCCCATACGAAATTCATGAAAGGAAGGAGAGGGAGTGTTGCCCTAGCTCCTTCCCTATAAATAGAAGCCTTAGGTCTATGTAATACTTGGTTGGTTATTTGAAAACATTAAGGAAACTCTTGCATTTCATTTTTTCAAATTTCTCATAATCATCCCACTCTCATTCTCATCTCATTTCTTACATAATCATACTTGTGTTTACATAATGGTGACCTAACACTGAGTCTTAATAAGAAAAAACGTATTCCTAACAGGGTATATATGGTAACTTTCTGAAAATATTAAGTCTAGGGACTATTTTTGACATTTTTTAGAAGTTATAAGTATAAGTACCCTTTTTGCAAAGTTATATAACCTTAGGATAAAAAGTAAAATAGTTATAAACTAATAAGGACTAGTTTTGCAAAAGTTATAAAGTTAAGGTATAAATAGTAAACTTTGAAAACTTATAAGTCCAAGGGTTATTCCTGTCATTTTCTTAAAATTTATAAGTATAGGGACTAATATTGCTAAGTTTAGATAGTTATTAATATAAGTATATAAGTCCAGGGTAGATTTTGTTTACATATAAATTATAAGGGTATAAAGTGAAAATATTATATAAATATAAAACCTAAATTAAGTTAGAAGAATAACACAATACTAGGGAGCTTCATGTGAGGAGTACCATGTGGATATTTCGATTTGAAGAGTTTGTTGGGTTTACGAATTAAAGTGCCCTGGCTCCTCGAACGATTATTACATGTACTTCTGAATTATGATGGCCCGAACGGTGTTATGTTATAACTAAACATAATAACAACATAAATGAATAGTAGGGAGCTTCACGTGAGGAGTATTAACTTCTGAATTATGATGGCCCGAACGGTATTATGTTGATAACATAATACAATAGTAGGGAGCTTCATGTGAGGAGTGTTATACTTCTGGATTGTGATGGCCCGAACAGTGCTATGTTATATCTAAAACATTAAAAACCCTAAGAATGATTACTTAAGAAACTTAAACGAGATAACTAAAGCTTGACATACATCCACACCAACAATACCACCAGGATACGTGAGTAGCCAATCTAGTCTCTGAGTCACTTTTTACATCAATTAGATTTCCCTATGCCCAGGTGAGTTTTCAAAGCCTCACTCTTTTAAATGCTTTACAAACCCTGCGAGGGGGATACATGCTAAATGCTTTAAATCGAATACAAGTCTATTTCTTTGGTTGTTGTATGAGTAAACTATATGCCACCCCTACATCACAAAATTCATGAATCTAATCGCTTGTGATATTTTACACAAGTGAACACGAATATAATAGATAGATCTATTAGAGTTTGACAACTCCCGTTAGTACCATCTCTCAATAGAGAGTACCAATAAGTATTATATTTGAACCCTCACTGAAGGATTAACTTTGGCAAGTTATCCTTCCCATCCCCTCATGGTTGGGTCTGCAACCCCCATGGCCCAAATTGTTAACGTGTGGTTCATGAGCTTAGTGCAACAGACCAACTGACCAACTCCTGATAATTGTACATGCATTACAATTATCACACACACACACACACTACATTTTCCTTGAAGGGTGTAACAACTGAACCCTGAGGAACTTGTATTCACTAACCCCTAAACGTATGACTCTCACTCAACACCTAGTGTTGACTTTTAAAGCATATATTCTAGGTAACGAAGCTCTGTGGAAATTATGGCATGGAGAGGCACGAGACTTGAAAGACTTTCTATTTGGTTATAATTCAACCATAACAACTCACATTTAGATTCACGGGACCTCATCTTATAAAACTTTGATAATTTTAATGAATGATAACTCATTTTTATAAAATGTCTCTTTTTGAGTCATTCCCTATTACTGTATCTATGATCCATGAGGTAATACCCCAAACACTTAATCCGCTGCGATCAGGAAAAAATGGGGGTGTTACAGCATGGCATATGTGTGTTGGTTTCACCAGTCTAAACAAGGCATGTCCGAAAGACAACTACCCCTGCCTCTCATTAATTGGAAAGTAGAATTTGTAGCTAATTTCAAATACAAGTGCTTTATTGACGCATAAATGGGATATGAACAGATTTTGTTGAATGACTCTGATGAAGACAAAACTGCATTCCACACCAATCAGGGTCTCTTCTTCTATACCAAGTTGCCCTTTGGTCTAAAAAATACAGGTGCAACCTACCTGGCACTGATACACAGAGAGAACATATCTTAAATAGGCGTCAATCTGGAAGCATATATCGATGATATGGTCATCAAGAGCTAAACAAAAGATACCTTATTTCACGAAATCATCAAAACATTCCAAAACCTCAAACGCATCAACATAAAGCTAAACCAAGCCAAATGTACATTTGGGGTAGAAGAAGGTCAATTCTTGTGTCACATAATCAACACCACGGGAATTAGGGAAAACCCCAAAAATATTCTAGCGATACTAGACATGACTTCACCAAAGAACTTGAAGAAACTACAAAGCATGAATAGGAAACTCATAGCTCTTAATGGGTTTCTGTCAAGGGCAGCAGAAAAGTAATTGTCATTCTTTAAAGTATTAACCGAGTGCAACAAAAACAAGTATATGAATAGACAAAGGAAGCTAAGGTAGCATTTCAGGACCTCAAAGTGTTCCTAGCCGAGCTACCTACCCTGACAGCTCCAATACCTGGTGAAACCCTCACCAGGTACCTAGAAGCATCCCAGGAAGAAATTGGCTCATTGCCCTTAGCTGAAAGGAACGAGGTTCAAAAGCCAATCTACTTCTTCAGCAAGATTTTTGCAAGATGCATAAATCAACTACCCTTCACTGGAAAATTTGGCATTTTCCCTATTATTGTCATCTAGGCGATTCAAAATATACTTCGAAGTGCTTTTGATCCATGTACTAACGTACAAGCCCCTGATAAAGGTTCTATTGAACCAAGAGTAAACAGGTAGAATGTAAAAATGGTCACTCAAGCTAATCGAATACAAAATCACCTGTGGATCCAGACATTCAATCAAAAGGGCAACACATGGCAGATTTCCTCGCCGAGGTTGACGCATCATCTCAGGGCAAGAAGTCGAAAGCAAAGGAAAAACCTACGGGCCACGCAAATGAAACATGGACTTTATATACTGATGACGCGTCATGTAAACATGGTTTAGGGGCGGGGTTAGTGCTCACAAGCCCATCAGGGCACGACTTCACGTATGCCCTAAGGTTCGTCTTTCATGCGTCATACAATGAGTTAGAGTATCAAGCACTACTATTAGGCTTACACATAGCCATAATAATGGAAGTCAAAAGGCTCCAAGTATTCATAGACTCATTATTGGTAGCCTGTTAAGTAAAGGGCGAGTACATTCCAAAAAAGAGCCGATGAAGCTATACTTGGAACCGGTCAACCAGATCTTACCATACTTCACATCTTTTTCCATTACTCAATTCCCTAGAGGAATGAATCAGCGAGTTGATGCCTTGAGCAAACTCATTGCACTTACATCTGAACACTTCGGAAAGGAAGTCGTGATGGAAGTCATGAACAGGAAATCGATCATCTAGCCCGCAGAAATCTCTCAAGTGGAGACAGATGATACTTGGATGGCTCCCATCTCCAACTGGATGTCTCAAGGTATCCTACCACCGGACAAACTGTAGGCACTGAAAATTAGACGTAAAGCCATTATGTACTCTATCAGGAATGGTATCTTGTATCGGAAGACATTAAAAGTTCCAGTGGCCTGATGTATTGGACCAACAGAGCTCGAACAATCATTCAAGACATCTATAATGAAATGTGAGATATGCACTCATGGTCTCGCGCTATAGCGGCCAAAGTAATCAGGATGTGATACTACTAGCCAACAGTCAATCAAGATGCTCCGGCTGAGCTAAAGACATGCCAAGAATGGCACGCTTATGCCAACATCCAACGCATGCCAAAACAAGTCCTCATCCCCATCACCGCACTCTAGGCATTCCATCAATGGGCCATTGACATAATCGGACTATTCCATCAGCCCCAGGAAATGTCAAACATATGATTTTAGCTGTTGACTACTTACCCAAATGGGTCGAAGCAAAACCACGAGCCTCCGTCACTTCAAAAAAGTCTTAACCATTGTCCACGAATCATCACACAGGTCAGAATGCCACGAACAATCATCACTGATAACGGAACCTAATTCGCCAAAGATCCATTTAAGTCATTCTGCGAAAATCATGGTATCCTTAGAGCTAAAATATCACCCTACCATTCGCAAGCCAATGGCTAGGCAGAAGTAGCTAATAGAGAATTTGTAAAAGGAATCAAAAAACAAATGAAGTAATATAAGACTTGTTGGGCAGACGAGCTCTCAAGCATACACTAGGAACATAGAACAACACCAAAGGAAAGCACAGGCGAAACACCCTTCAGTTTGGTCTACGGAAATAAAGCCGTGATAATTGTTGAAATGCTCATCCATATTGAAAGAGTTTCTATTGTTAACGAGGATGAACACGAAGGTTCCCTCATGCTAGACCAGGCACTAGCTGAGGAAAAACACGATCTGGCAGCCATCTTCCTAACACACTCTAAACAAAAAATGGCAAAGTATTACAACAAACGCATCCGTACAATATCTTTCAAACCTAGAAACCATGTAACACGTAAAAAAGAGGCTAGCAAAGCCACAGGTCAGGGAAAGCTCAGTCCCAATTAGGAAGGGCCCTACATCATTCGTCATGCAAACAACAATGGTTCCTACATGTTAACAAAACCTGAAGGAGATGACATTCCCCTAACATGGCATACATCCAACCTCAAATGATGTTACATCTAAGGTAGATCACTGAGTAATACAACTTTCATGTTACGTTTCTTAAACTCTTTAAAGAAGGCTTCTAACAACTGGGAATGCTCATCTGTACTATTTCTTCAAATATACAATGCCAATTCCAACACTTTTCATACAAAGTGACATATACAACTATTCAAACAAGCAACCTTTACTCAAATGTAAATTAGCCATTATGAACATGCTAATGAGAAAATGTGCCTAAGGATCAAATAAACATGACTAACAAACAGTTAGCCCAAATACACCTTAAATGAGGCTTCATTTCTTACTATATATAAAGATGCAACACTCATTTTAGGTATTGGACCAACAACTTGCAATGAGCGAGCTGCTTTAAGATAGCTAGTCGATAGTACCGACTATAATGTGCACTACAAATAAAAAACACAAGTACTTGTCATCAAAAAGTCAAAGTTAGATCAAACTTTCGACTGCAATCACTATTTAAGTATGAAAAGACTTAAATCATTTGAACAAATAGGCTACACCTAGCCAAACTAAACATTCTTCATGTTTAACTAGTCACTAAACATAAGAGTACAATGCATACAATAAGTTGGTTGAACTGCTAATTTCATTTAGAGCTCAGGGTTGAAACACTCTAGCTAACCAAAAACCAATGACCACATAAGCCTTGTAAAATACAACACTCAGGGCAAAGTACCCCTATCTATTACAAAAACCTATGGCAAAAAAACATGCCTGGTACACTCTACAAAACTATCGTGGTACATCATGGATTACAAACATTCGTCTACAAGTTCTAACAGTAGCTAATATGATCTGACAACATCAGACTTAAAACCTACTTGAAGCTAATACAGGCAATTTCACAAGCTCTGGCATAAGGTTAAAGTTTGCCCATATCAAAAGCATAGATACACGGATTCCAGCTATACACTAGGAGGCGTTCTCATTATACATAAAAAACGTAGAAACATGGATTTCAGGGTTATCTTCAAACTATCAACCTTATCCAAGATTCATAGTAATGCGGCCCTGCCTTTCCACGCAAGTAGTCATACTTGTTGAAACGACCTGCTAAATCTTGCTTCAAAGGATCAGGAGCAACCGCATTATTTTATCTTTAGCTTTCAGAATGGTCGATTGTTACCTGACAAAAAAGGAAAACAAAAGGTTTAGAGCATCATACACATCCGGAGCATGAGGGTCCAATAGAGGAAAATTCCTAAATAAACAAAATAAGGACATAGACCCACTGTTGGACATCCCCATCAAGGGCTTTGATAATAATAGAGAGTTGTTCATCCACAACCATGAGAGCAGTAGCCCTGGTCTCCAACCTACGGGAGACTATTTCATGAACATCGACCAATGTTTCCAAACATCAACAGCTAGTTTACGTCCGTCGATGATGATTGAAAACGTGGTGTGACGTTTAAGTCTCCCAATAGAGTAAACTCCAAAAAGTATCCCCTGTGGTTTGCTCGTTTCGCAATATACGTCCTATGATTAACCAACGGTGCAAATGAGGACTAACGGTGCAAATCATTTCTCTGTTATCTCTTAACGAGATTGAATATACTTACACCGTTAGTTCTTGGGACTAACAGTATTTGCACCGTTACTCCTTTTTTCAATATATACATTTAATACGTTTTTGTATGTTTTTATACCGTTTTTGTCCGTTTTTATCCCATTATTGTACGTTTTTATCCGTTCTTGTACGCTTTTATCTTTTTGATCTCGTTTGTGTCTGTTTTTGTACGTTTTTTTATCCGTTTCTATCCCGCATTTATACATTTTTTATCCATTTTCATCTGTTATTGTATTTTTTTATCCTATTTGTATCTTTTTTATTACGTTTTATCCATTTTTGTCACATTTTTATCCATTTTTGTACATTTTTATCCGTTCTTGTCCGTTTTTATCCCGTTTTTGTCCGTTTTATCCGTCTTTATCTATTTTTGTCCGTTTGGTATCCTGTTTATCTCTTATTTTATTACTTTTTATCCGGTTTTGTACATTTTAATCCTGTTTTGGTGCATTTTTATCTGTTTTTTACTTATATCTGTTTTTATACATTTTATCCGTTTTTATCCTGTCTTTGTCTATTTTGTACTTTTTTCTATTTGTTTTAACCGTCTTTATCCCATTTTTGTTCGTTTTTATCCCTTTTTTTTCCCATTTTTGTACGTTTTTATACCTTTTATCCATTTTTATCATGGTTTTTCGTTTTTGTCCATTTTTATTCTATTATTGTACATTTTTATCCTGTTTTTGTCTTTTTATCCATTTTTTTATGTTTTATCCTTTTTCTTTTTTTTACTTTTTATCTGTTTTGTACGTTTTTATCCCATATTGTACGTTTTATCCATATAAAAACGTTAAAAAAGCAAACAAAAATGGGATAAAATGGACATAATCGGATAAAAACAGATAAGAACATGATAAAATCGGATATAACGTATAAAAACGTACAAAAATTGACAAAAGCGGGATAAAAATGGACATTAGTGGATAAAAACGTATTTAAATGTATAAAATTGATAAAAACGCACAAAACCGGGATACAAACGAATAAAACGTATAAAAAATACAAAAATGGACAAAAATGGTTAAAATGTAATAAAACGGGACAAAAACAGGATACAAAGGGATAACACATGTACAAAAATGGAAAAAAAAAAACCGTACAAAAAACTAATAAAAACGGACAAAACATTATAAAAATATACAAAAACAGGATAAAAACGGAAAACAACATGATAAAAATGGACAAATAAGGAAAAACCATATAAAAAATAGTTAAAAACGCCCAAAAACTGATAAAAACAGACAAAACGGGATAAAAGGTTCAAAAATGGATAAAAAGTAATAAAAACGGACCAAAATTGGATAAAAACAGATAAAAACGTACAGAATCGAAAAAGAAAAAGACGTACAAAACTGGATAAAATGGGAAAAAACATGATAAAAATGTATAAAAGTGGATAAAACATAAAGAAATGGATAAAAACAAATAAAACGGGATAAAAACAGAAAAAAATGGATAAAAGCGCACAAAAACGAATAAAACAGACAAAACGGGATAAAAACGGTAAAAAAACAGATAAAATGTAACAAAAACGGACAAAAAATGATAAAAAAACGGACAAAAACGTATAAAAAATGGACTAACAGTGCAAATACCATTAGTCCAGAGGACTAACGGTGTAAATATATTCTATCTCATTAAGAGATAATGGAGAAATAATTTGCACTGTTAGTCCTCATTATAACCGAAGGTTAACGGAGGTATGTATCTGTCAAAAAGTTTGGGAGAGTGATATATAGTTCGAAATGGGGTAAACCACATGGACCTTTTTTTGGAGTTTACTCCTCCTGATAAGATGGTCGATTCCATCTCAGATATGCGGTGTAACATTTAAGTTCTTTACCAGGATGACTAAATTCACCCTGATGGTACTTAGGAAAAATGCTAGAAGGTTAGATGCAAGACCTTGCACATCTTTCATTCCAACATTCATTTGCAAAATTCCACCAGGGTCAACAAGAACCCAAGGAATAACAACGTTAGACAAGAATGGAAGAGGAGTCAACATCTCCACATCTAACCCTCACACATGGTTAAAGGGTTCTAGAAAAACAATAATAGCTTCGCCATCACCACGACTAACACCCATCCTTCAGTTACACCAAAAACCAACCAAAGAAGTGTTTCTTATTATACAAAGAATGACAACGAGCCTTGTTGTAAATTTCAAGAAAAGCATATGAAAAAATTTCTAAGAAAGAAGTTTTTAGGGTTTGGGATGAGATATGGGAAAAAGGAAACAGAAAAGAACTTTATTTGCTTCAAGTTGTAACTTCTTCACTTTTTGAGTCCTATTTATATGCAAAGAAAATAAACCAGCTGGTTACACTTGGCAAAAGCCCATAGGGTCAAAACACATTTAATGGGGTGTGTATAACTCACCCTACAAAGACGCGAGTACAGCTGGCGTCAACATACACATCATGTACAGTCGAAGGGACAAGTCAAACACACTGCTCGATAAATGTCAGGATGACATCGCTTACAATTGAAAAGACAACAACAAAGCATTAAATCCTAAAGATAGCAAATCACCCTAAAAAGAAATTTTCCTACACTTTCCACACAGACATTAAATACCCATCTTTCCCAACGCAGCTCAAGACCCTGATCGTGGTAAAACAACCTTCACCCATTAATTGTTACAAAAAGCATGTGTGATATAAGCCTAATCATATTAAGCCTGAGAAGTAACCGTGGTAGCACAACACGGATGGGGAGGACTCAGTTTAATAGTCCAACATCATATCACTTATGCATGATATAATACTAAAGTGGGGGACTTGATAGGGTATCAATGTTAGTGGCCTAAGCCCACTAATATATGCATGAATCAAGCTCATTATCAAGGGCCATCAATAAACACTCGATAGCGGCCCGACTATAATCCCAAGCCACCACTTGGCTTGATAAAGTTCATCAAGTTATGTTGAACGCATAGTACTACTGCTCTTCAACTGTCACTAACGGTTAATATTCACCCTCTGACTTCGTACAATAGGGATGCACGACAAGCACTACTTTGTACGAGCCAAAAAAAAGAGTCCATCTGTTTCCCTTGTCTGCTCTTCAGATGATCAACACCTGGCATTCTCACATCCATTGATCATCCCCTAAGGGTTTATCCCTAGATCCTACTTGCCTCTCTATAAATAGAAGGCCTCACACACAACTTCACAAGGTTCACTCACTTGGACAAATACTGCCTCACACGTAGTTTACAAATGGTCATTGTTTAATTGTTACCAGATCTTTTTGATCTCATTTAATTCATCAGGTCCTTCCCGTTCAACACGGGAAACCAAACAACAAAACCATCCCAACCCATTCTTAATATCAATTTAAATACCATACGTAAACAAGATCTAAAATTCTCGTCTTCTATAAAGTTATTGTGACGAAAAACATATTATCAAAAAATATTGTTTGTCAAAATTTTAATTACATGTTTCTCGCCGCCGCAACGGCACTGGTTCCCTGCTAGTTGTATTATAAGTTAGAAAAGAAAAAGCAGGACTTTAAAATTCAAAAATATGATAACCAATTATTATTATTATTATTATTATTATTATTATTATTATTATTATTATTATTATTATTATTATTATTACTTCCTTCATCTCATATTTATTGTACACATTTTCTTTTATAGATGTCTCAAATTAATTGCACACTTTCTATTTTAAGTAAAAATAGGATAACTTAGTGGAAGAATATTCCATTTGATTGGTTGCAAATTGTAGCGTCCCACTTTTATTAACTTAGTAATTCTTGTCTCCTAACAATAATTTTGAGACGGATGGAGTATTATTATTATTATTATTATTATTATTATTAAAATTGCAACATGATTTAAATTTGATATCTAATTTGTAATTTAATACTCCTTCATTCCCAAAATAATTGTTCTCTTTTGATTTTTTGATTTTTTTTCAACTTTAACCTTTTTGTTATTAAATGTATTTTTCATAAGTATAATTTTATTAAATATTATATAACACAAACAAAAAAATATTATAAATTAAAGTTGATAAATAAAAACTTTAAAAAAATCAAAAAAAGACAATCATTTTGAGCGGAGGGAGTAATAGTTGATACGTTGAATCTCACTAGGTAAAAATTAAGTTATTTCCCCTCGGGTATTCAATAGACTATATTATCTATGTGAATTACAATGCTTATCTAATAAGAGGTGATTTGCAAACCATTTTTTTATACTTTCATCACAACTGTGCATTACAGTGTTGTACGGTGTGCTATACGGCTTGTACAAAATGGTGTTTTAATCAAATAAAATGATATGCGAATCAATCTTCTATTTAATAGTATACAAACAGCGACTATCATTCCATCATATTACGTTGAGTTCCTTTGAATCCAATGAGGTACGCTTCTTCCGTCTCAAAATATTTTTTCAGACTATGGTTCTGGGTAATTTCAGAATAATTGTTCACTTTCAGTTACACTCATCCAATTGTCTCTAAATTTTATTAGTGGGCAAATATGTAATTTTATTAATGAACATCGTAATAATTCACTAGTCTAAATTATGTGCATTTTACAGGTAGATATTTAATTTGGGATAAAGAAAGTTATATGTTACCCCTAATCCTTTACTGAATTTCTCCTTTTCTTAAATACTTAGATTTTACATATGAACAAGAAGTTTGATCAAAATTGATATTAAACTTATAAAACGGGATAGTAAATTTAGTCGTTAATAGGCACATATTACAGACGGCGCTACGTCAGCTTTTACCTTGTTAACATTTCTATAACACAAAACCAAAAAACACTATCCATAATAATGTTTCTATAACACACAACCAAAAACCATACTCACAACACTTTCATTTTAAACAAAAACAAAATAAATAAATAAATAAAAAATCGAATAACACCCGTTGTCCGGATCACAATGTCGCCTATAACACACAATCATGGTGCAGTTATGGTGGGTGTCGGGTGTGCCATTTTGACACCTATAACGGGTCTTTGAAGGTTTAAACAGCTTAGGTGGTGTTTGTTTTTTAAAAATTGCCTCTTAATAGCCTTTTAATCTGACTCGTTCAGACGCGGTCAGACATTTGAGTCATTAAGTGCGTTTTTTTTCTTCTGGTTCAGAGGCAGTTAGAGGCTAAAACCTCTTAACTAACAAAATGTGTAGGGTATATCTTGTTGCCTCTTAATGTCATTTAATGTTTTTGTGTCATAAGAATAAAATTGCATCATATTCATATCATTCAGATTTTTTTTTACAAAAAAAAATAAACAATTTTATTTATTCAGATTCAAACATTTACATCTCAGATTCAGATTTAGAGCATCTTAATAAACAAACAAACAACCCCTTTTATGTACACTACTTACACATAAAGGAGAGGGATGTCTAACTAGACAAGGATAAAATTTACATGCCCAAAATCCAAATTTTTTGGCAAATACATGGCACTTTAAACTTGAGGGGGGTTAGTATTGCTATTTTAGTGAACGAATGGGTAAGGAATGAAAGAAAACAGAAATTTGAATTAGCTCAACTCCTAAGTCTTGTTTACAAAAGGGGTTTCAAAATCTGTAGGTTTTTTTTTTTTTTTTTTTTTTTTTTTTTTTTTTTTTTTTTTTTTTTTTTTTAAGAAATCAACCAATGCAATCGTCCTATTATGAAAATTTTATTAATGTGATACAACAAACCGATTAAAATTGCTATTAACTAACAAAATGTGTAGGGTATGTCTTGTTGCCTCTTAATGTCTTTTAATATTTTTGTGTCGTAAAAATAAAATTGCATCATATTTATATCATTCAGATTTTTTTTACAAAAAAAATTAAACAATGTTATTTATTCAGATTCAAACGTTTACATCTCAGATTCATATTTAGAGCATCTTAATAAACAAACAAACAACACCTTACTCTGATACAATCCAAACCATTGCTTGATTACAACTTTATATCATTTTCTATTCTTTGATAAGACCTTTAAAAAGAAAATGTTTATTCATTCGTCACTTTTACTCTACGAGGAATAAAAGTCATTTTTATTGAATAATAATTGTAAGCTATGCTTCATACAAAATAATAGAACTTAGAACAAATAATTTTCAGCAATATTGATCCAAGTATATTTTACTCAACAACACATCAGACACCAAACCAAGTAGGCAAAACCTTGTATTTACAAAATTGTTGTTAGAAATGAGCAAAATGTATACTACTTACACATAAAGGAGAGGGATGTCTAACTAGCCAAGGATAAAAGTTACATGCCCAAAATCCAAATTTTTTGGCAAATACATGGCACTTTAAACTTGAGGGGGGTTAGTATTGCTATTTTAGTGAACGAATGGGTAAGGAATGAAAGAAAACAGAAATTTTAATTAGCTCAACTCCTAAGTCTTGTTTGCAAAAGGGGTTTTAAAATCTGTTGGTTTTTGTTTTTTTTTTTTTTTTTTTTTTTGTTTTTTTTTTTTTTTTTTTTACCGTTTTTAAGAAATCAACAAATGCAATCGTCCTATTATGAAAATTTTATTAATGCGATACAACAAACTGATTAAAATTGCTATTAATGACATGCAGTTTCCCGGTTAAGAAACTGAGGAACTTTGTCAATAATAACATTTTACCTCGTTTGTTGTGTCGTATCAGTAAAGTGATTTAATACGATAACTGCATTTGATAGATCAATTTCTTTTGGGCATTAACTGGGGTTGGGTCACTAGAAAGCATAGTACGTATTTACTCGCACACATATATGAGAAGTATTATATATGGACAATTTACAACCCTTGATCTTCGTCCGTGCTAGAATTCGACGATAAAGATTTGAAGATAATCGGCGCACCATATTGTGGGTAGAGTAGCATCAAAACCGTTGGTGCATGTTGATACTTAGGGGACAACCGAAAGGAGAATCTTTGTAATATGATCGCAAGTGTCAATTTCGCTTGTAACATGGCTAGATTTTGTCCAATGCATGTCCTGACCCCGATACCAAAAGGAATAAAAGATACTGGATGTTTTGCTGCTCGGGCTACACCATCTGAAAATCGGGCCGGGTTGAACTCATTAGCATCATTGCCCCATATAGCTTGATCATGATGAACGGCCAAGATTGGAATAAGAAGCTCGGTCCCACGTGGGACCTTACATCCTCCTAATTTCACATCGGCTTTTGCTCTTCGAATTGATGCAACAATTGGAGGGTACAACCTCAATGACTCATTGAGAATCATGGTCAGCTGCACATGGGATCACATAAAGGATAAAACAGTCACTTCCTACAACTACAAGACAAAACATGATTTTAAAGAGAGAGGGAGTACCGTTTTAAGCTTGGTAATATCATCTTTGGTAGGGATGTCACGTGGCCCGCACACCTTAAGAACCTCATCACGTGCTATCACCTGCCACTGTGGGTGCATCGCTAGCAATACCGTCGTCCACGTCAGCATATTGGACGTCGTTTGTTCTCCGGCGAAGAAAAAACTCTTGCACTCTTCTGCAATGTCACGTGTCGTGATAGCAGGTGCCATTGTGGGGGAGTAATTTACTGATTCCTTCTTAGTACTAGCTTGGATCATAAGTCCAAGTAAATCTTTTGGCCCATTTTGCATTACCTCCCAATTTTCTTTTCTTCTTTCAATGACTTTCATTAGACACTTCTTAATTTCCCTCTCTAATCTCCATGATTCTCTATTTCTTTTTGTGGGCAAAAACCTATATTAAATATATATATATATATATATATATATATATATATATATATATATATATATATATATATATATATATATATATATATTATGTTAGCGTAATTAGTACTAGTACTAGATTGGGTGACAGTGTGACACCCTGGTCGTATTTAAAAATATGAGCGGGATATTTATTGGAGAAATTTAAGGATAGGGGAATGTGACATGTACCTATAACCCGGGATTGTGACCTTTTGAAAGGCTTCAGAAGCCAAGACCATTTGTTGAGCTTGTAATTGGAAAATGTGCTTTCCGTCTTCGTAGCTACTTCCAAATGCGGTCCTAGTCACAGTTTCCTCGGTTAAATTTTGGTACCATTGGGACACTTCAATCTCCACTTCATCGGAATTCGACATGTCCAACCATTTTCCCAACATTCTCACCACGCTACTGGTGGCCATGGGTATTAGCAACTGCGATAATCGATAAAAAGAATTTAAATTAAAGTTAGTAGAAAAACAAATTTTTTGATGATTGGAAATGTTTAAAAAAAGTAAAGTACGCTTACTTTGAGATTCTCCATGTGAAAGGTGGGAGTGATGATTTTCCTATGGAGAGCCCATTTTTCACCTTTGAGGCTAAGAAGCCCATCACCTTCTAGTTGTTTAATTAGAGGGTGAGCCTCATTTTTCTCATAGAATTCCGACTTTGAGCTGAATATTTCTCGAATTAGGTCCGGTTCGGCTACCGTTAGTCGAACCGTGGGGCCAAACCATACTAAAAATGTCGGACCTGCAATAATAAATGAAACACATCATTTACTACAAGAAAAAAATTAATTATTTTCCCTTTTTATAATTTTTTTTCACCATCAAAGTAAATGGTATTGAGCTAGAAGTGGTAAGCATCAAGTTAAACAAAAAAAGGCAGGTGAGAAGGAAACAACACATCAGCCACTCATTTCATGAAGCTGTGAAGGTGTACACCTAGAGAGAGAAAGTGAGAGAGAAGACAACTCAATGAGTAGCCACTATCAAACAGAAATAACTTCATTATCAAAAGCCAAGCTTCCACAAAAATCTAAAAGAATTATAAGGACACCAAGGGAACAGAAAAGGAAATGATAACTCAATGAGTTAACATCCAAAGATTTCAAAAATTCAAAAAAGTTTATCCCGTGTAATTGCATAATTCTACAACCCATTAACATTTTGTGAAGATATACAATACACTAACATATTTTGTGTGTACATAAATGCATAAAAGAGACATTAAAAAAAAAAAAAAAAAAAAAAAAAAAAAAAAAAAAAAAATCGAATGAAGATGATTTGCAGAAAGTATGCATCCAAGGAAGGTGGTCAAAAAAGCTTCCTCCATATGTTGTCATGAATGCTATAAAGTGCCAACCAAAAACTTTTAATTTAAAAAAAAAAAAAAGAAAAGACATCATCACATGTCATGAAGACATATCCAAATTCCCATACACATAGTTGCTCTCACAAAATTAAACGAAAATGAATGATAAAAAAAAGTTTTGAGAACCGATGTGATTTAAACACAATATAGTTTTCAAATGTTCCAAAATCTCAACATTATAGAAAGATTATCAAGAAGCCGTGTCCTAATGCTCAAGATCATGTAGGTCATGACCCTAATAAAAAGACAAATTATGTCTAAGATTCAAACTTTGAACCTTTAGAAAGATCATTCCATTTCACGGGTTCAAATCATTTTTCTTGATCTTTTTGGGACCCCATTAAAGATATGAACAACTTTTGAAAAGCCAAAAGAAAAAAACAAATTATTTATATATATTTATTTACATATTAGAACATGGGAAGTGAAGATTGAATACAATTTACATACCATAGATTTTCTTCCAATGATGGTAAAAAGATAGGACTCTAGGGAGGATATTGTGAGAAAAAGGCATGGGTTTAGAAGAAGCTTTCACCATTAAACTCACAAGCTCTTTAGCATTTCCAATAAAGAAGCAATAAGGAGGTCCCCTTATGCCTTGTTTGGCAAAATGCTCTTCAATCTTCCTTGGTTTCCACCACAGCAACACAAAAATCTTAAAACCAAACACCATCACTATCAACAAAATCAACACTACTTTTAACCACCATTTCAAGTCTTGTTCCATTTTTTTGAGCTTCTGTCCTACTTTCTCTATCTAAAGTAGCTGCTTTTTGGGGCTTGAGAGAAGCTGCAATTATCTTCTTCTTTGGTTAAGTTTGTTAGTACTTGACAGTGGTTTGTTCTCCTTTATAAATGCCACCAACAAATTAAGAGAGAGAATTTTTTTTAGAGAGAGAGATAGAGGGTGTTGTTTGGCAAGGCCAACGGCGTAGGGGCCGCCATTGGAAATTTTGGAATTATAAGGGTCAACGAATTATTAGAATTTTTCGATTTTATTCTTTTAATGTGTTAAAGACAATATTACCTTTTTTTATTTTATTTTTTATTTGATTTTATTTTTCAGTTTTTTTTTTTTTTTTTTTTTTTTTTTTTTTATTATTTTTCGTGTAGGACATTTCTTTTTGTATGGATTAGGGGTGTTCATGGGTCCGGTAATAAACCGAAAACCGAACCGAATCAAACCGAAAAAACCAAATTAAAAATTCAGTTTTCGGTTTGGATATGAGTTTGGCTATCTGAACCGAAAATCAAACCAAAAACCGAATTTATATATATATATATATATATATATATATATATATATATATATATATATATATATATATATATATATATTATTTTATATATAAAAAATGTCCATTAAAATTTTATACTTATGAAAAATATTTTTTTATATTTGAAATTTTTTTTTTCCAAAATATATATAATTAAATTTAAAAAAAATATATAAATAGTGTAATTCAAGTACAAATTTCGATTTTCGGTTTTGACCCATAACCGAACCGAACTTCGGTTCGGTTCGGTTATAGATATTTTCGGTTCAGTTCGGTTTTTGGTTATGACCGAAAAGAAATTTTTAACCGAACAACCCGAACCGAATAAACCGATTAACCGAGAACCGAACTAATGAACACCCTTAGTGTGGATCTTTGATATTGAATCATTCATTTTAAATATGAGCCAATTCTAGCTTTGCCCTAAAAATGAAAGTTGGTGCAATGGATGCTTAAAAAAAATGCTTTCTGTTTTAGACTTGGGCGGCAGGCGACCCCATTAAACTCGCGACAAGTGTCTCATGAAAGTATAATCACTTTTTTCTTTGTCTCCTGTAAATTTACAAATATAGCCCTTAACCAATTTTTTTTATCTTCTTTAATGTTTTTCTCATCACCATCATTAACAACTTGACCTACCACCATAACCATCACCCATATCAAACCAACTTGACATCATTGTTACATCTTTTTACCATATCTTCCAACACATTATTAATAAAAAATTCAAATATAAAATCTTCCCCTCCACTTGACCCACCATTAGAATCACCCCCATCAAAACTAAACCTTTGTCGTTGCATAACTTCTTGCGGTATGACACTAGCACTCACATGGGTAGTGTTAGATCTAATGGACACGTTTATTTATTGTTGCTGGTAGTATTGTTGTTAGTAGTGATAAGGCGGTGCGTCATCATTTGTGGTGGCTGATTGTGGCGATGTAACGATGGATCCATCATTATTCCCTGTGATTGATGGTGTAGGGATTTGGTAGTCACCCGCATGGCGTATAAAACACGCACAACGAAAAATAAAGATCAAATCATAAGTCTAGATCTCCTAATCAGAGACATAACCTAAACCTAAACACATAACACTAGTACAAAACTGGGATTTCGTCACACATGCTGTTTTTCGAACAGCCACACAACAACTTTTTTATGTTACTAAATGTACCAGAATAAAATAAATAGCCACACTTGATCCGACTTGTGTGACCATTTCGGAATTACATCTGAGGCTATAGCCACACCATTTGAATGTTTACGTGACTAGAGGTAACTGGTAATTTTTTTTGATTATTTAGTCACTTATAATTTAGGACGTGTGACGGATACAAATAGGTTTGAAACATTAGTCACACTATATATATACATATGTGACAAATATATGTCACACAATTGAAGAGTGTGACCAAAATCCATATATGGTGACATGAAGTAATTGTGTATGCGGCTAAATCATATAGTCAAGTTTGTCACGCATTATTTAAACGTGACTACTATTGTTTGCTGAATATTTAGCCACATATGATTTGAAATGTATGACAACAGAAAAGTAAGTTTGAAGCATTAGTCACGATATGCATTTAAAAGTGAAAAATATATGTCACACACTTGAACGGTGTGACCAAATGTCGTATATGGTCACTCTAAACCATAGGCATACATGATTAAGTGTAACCAAAATCCGATACATATGGTCACATAAGTTAATATGCGTGTTTAAAGTTTAGTGTGTGTTTGCTTGCCAAATCCTAATGTGTATAGCACGATCATGTGACTATATGCTTTACAATAGTTACACCATATCACAAATTTGTATCTAAATTGTGTTTATGGCCACATTATAAGGGTATTATATGTGACCAATACCTTCAAAATAATCACATTGTGAAATATTCATGTGACTATTATTTATAGATAAATGTGAACTCAGTTATCATTAACCTTGATGTTAGTCACATTGAGTGTTTGTGTGACTAAATTCAAGATATTATATATGGTCACATGAAGTATTTATTTAGGTGTCTAAATTATAGAGTCATATTTTGTCGCACATTATTTAAATGTAGTCACAATTCGATACATATGGTCACACATTTCTGATAATTTATGTATACTCTATCTAGTTTGAGTCTAATTTGATATTCACTGCATGAATTGAGTTCAGACTATTAGTCATGACTCTTCATTTGCCCCATTACAATGCTCCTAGTTATACTTAGAACTGTTAAGTATAATTAGATGTTGGGATCATTGTGCATATGTTATGGCTTATATTTTCTTTGTTTCTAGACTAACATTTTGCAGGAAAAGCAAAGAAAAAGTTGTTTGGATTGGAATTTGGGTGAATGATAGTAACTCGGAACTTAATGCTGCTTATGCTAGTAACTCGGAACTTAATGCTGCTAGGCAGAACTTAATGCTGCTAGCCCGTTAGTGAGCCCTCACGTGCGTTGCACGTCAGTGTATTTTTGTCATTTCACTGTTCCTGACTATAACACACTTCAACTACCTCCCTTTCACGAAAATCGACGAGGACATTTTTTTGCAAATAACAAAACTAAGTCGTGTTTAACACAGCAAAATCACACACACATAAATGCTCTATCTTCTTTCAACCCAATATCTCAAACAATATAGTCGGTGCTTAGCAGTCGTGATTCTTCAAAAAACACACGTACCAAGTAACTAGATTTACTGATTTCTACTTCATTCAAACGGTATTTTGCATTTTTATAACCTTAATCATTAATGCAGTAACCATGTTTGGTAATCAATTTATTTGCGCTATGCACAATCCTGATGTTTTGGATGAATTTGTAAGTTAACACCATTATTGACAAGCTGTTATTTCTCTAAGAAACTAGTTTAATTACTCATTCCAATAATTATAGTCCACTGTTGACTTTTGAAGTCTTTAGTTTTCAACTTTGACCTTAAATATTTTTATTTGTGTTATATATTACTTGATGCAAAATATATGAATGGATTAAGTTTTGAATGTATTTTCCATTGGTATAATTTTTATCAACTATTATATAACACAAATAAAAATATATAAGGTCAAATTTGCCAAATGAAGACTTAAAAAGTTACACATTAAGTGTCCACTATGACTTTTTCAAGTATTTTTTCTTCAACTTTGACTTCAATTTTTTTTTGTCAGTGTAATATAGTACTTGATGCAAGATATATGAATGGATTAAGTTTTTAGTTGTGTTTTCATTTGTATAATTTTCATTAAGTATTATATAACACAAATAAATATATTTAAGGTCAAAGTTGGTGAAAAAAGACTTAGAAAAGTGGGACGGAGGTAGTAGTATTTAATTCACAATGGTTAAAAAATTATTTTCATATACAGGAACTGCATAATGATTATGTTCTAGGAGGTTCCTATACTGGCAATGGTTTATTTTCTTAGTTAACTGTGGGGGGGGGGGGGGGGGGGTTAGATGGAAAGTTCGTGTAAGGAGAGTCTCACAATTTAAGTGTGTTGTTGAGGGAGCAAGGTGGAATGATTTTGTCATTCACAACATCTCCTATTCTGATGTTGAGTACATACATTTTGTTGAAGAGGGTGAGGATGTCTTTTATGTAACTTGCTATGGTGAGGATGGGTTGGAGTTTCACAATTATGAACCCGAGAGTGCCCCATTTTGGAGATGTTTAGTGCCTGTGACAGACACATCTCTGCTTATGCAGTCGTTGCAGGAAGACTTTCTGAGATATCCGGATGGTCCAACCCCTACTAATTCGGTCATGGTTTCCACTAACACGACTGACTACAATGTTAGGGTGGCCAGTGATCATCTCTATGGTCGATACGTCCACTCCTTCTATGGTGGTGGTTGGTTGACACTCGTTCGAGACTTGAATATGAAGGCTGGTCAGTGGATGGTTTTTACTCAGGTTGACCCGGGCCAGGAATATAATGTGATGTTGTTTGAACCTGATGGAGGGGCCATCACAACTGTGGAGACATACAACACCAATATTGCCATGAATGTCTTGTGTCACCAACCACATGACTATGGTATCTTTTCCTTTATTAGCTTTAACTACATAAAGTATATGATATCTTTGTAACATTTTGGATTATCTATAACTTACTCATTTTGTATTATTAAATTCTGATTTTGAAGCCGGACGGATGAACTGGATGTGCAAATGGTCGTTTCACACTGTCCATGACCAAGAAGATAGGGCATTCTACAGACCACTGACTGCATACTTCTGGAGAGATGGACGACTAGTAAGTGTCTTGAAAACTTTGATAATTTGTCAAATTGTTATGCTACAATTTCAATGAGATTACAAACTAAACAACTATCAATCTATACTAAACAACTATCAATCTATAGCAGTTGTAACTTTGTACATTTCGTAACAGACTATACCATCAAAAATTGTGCATAAGTACAACTTGTATGTGTACTCTGTTGCTGTTGTGAAGCACCAAATGATACAGAAAGTGTTCCAGGTACGTGAGAGAACAGTGGTGGTACCTGGTCGAGGGAAGGTGAGGAGGAAGGTGTTTATTGTTTCATGCTTTGGTTTCAGGGAGTTGAGACAGGAAGCCTGCTTTGGTGCACCTGCAAGGGTCCGCTTCTTTTTAACGATGACACAAATAGGTCCCAAAGAGTCTTAAGGTTTGATGTGTGTTGATGGTTTGATGGTTGTTGATGGTTTTATGTTTGTTGATGGGTGAAAAAATGTTTGAAACTTTTTTGTAAGTATTTGATGTATGATAAACCAAATGGGTTTGTCACTAGACAATGGTATGTACTTAGCTAATGTAGGATGAACCATATGGGTTTATCCGTAGACAATGTTATGTAGTAAACTATGTAGGTTGACATTGTTGTACGAAAGCGGCTTATACGACTTTATAACTAGTTAATTAGGGATCTAAACCCTTAAGTGTAAATGTTACCAATCCACCCCTGTACTCTCATATCTAGCAGTACAAACCAACCTGCAGTAACGTTTTCTTAGCAGCAGAAACTTCTGATTTTGATTTTTTTTTTAACAGAGCAGAAACTTTTGATTAACATAATACAAAATATATCCTAAGTTTTTGTTAATGAACACAACAATAAAAATATTGTAACAATTAATGAGAAAATTTAGCAATGACAAAGTACGGGAATTAAAATTAAACATATTCCATTAAAACTTGAAATGAAAATTTACAAAATACTGGTAATAAAAGGTACACATTCTAAAAATCTACTAATATAAAAGGATTACAACATGTTTATTCATAAAGTCAAATAAAGTAGTACAAAAGGATTACAAGGTTTATTCAAATTACTTCTTAACTTAACTAATACATTTTCTTTTTACCCTTCCCTTTTGAACAAACTTTGGGTATTTTTGGTTCCCATGGTTTTGTACCCTTGGGCAGGCCTAGCACATGAACCCTCTCATCAAAAGGCTCTTTGGCAGTCTTTTTGGGAGTTTTAACCTTCCTAGCATCTTCCTTTTTATGCCTGATCCAGAATATCCCTTTGGAAAGTAGTCAGCCCATGTATTTGGAGGACCTTCATAACTGCTTGATATGTGAAATGAACTTGAGTCACTTGAGTCACTGCTGTCAATTTTAATGATTTCTGCAAAAAAATAAAAAATATATTAAAATTAAAAAAAATATATAGTGTAAATGAAATAAAAGATAATGTTGCAATTCAGGGTGTGTTTGAAACAACCTTTGTTCTTGGAACTCCAATGTCCACATTACTTGGTGGATGGTTGGTTTTAGATCATAAAAAAGAATGGAATGCAATAAACCAACATACGTAATCCTTCTTAGTTCCCGCTACTGCTCCTTTTGTCGTTTCAACTCCCTTTGAGCAAAGGACTGCACCAGCTGAATTGCTAGATTGTTGAAAAAACAAAAGAAACAGTATGGGAACTTAGAATGGAAAGGTATGTTGAAATTCCAAACTCAAAGTTTTACAAACTCACTTCCTACATATCAAAAATACATCATACATATATATAAAGCAAACAGAGTAATACAAACAATCTACAAATGTTGAGTAAAGAATAGAGTCTAAGTAACATCACTCATCTTGAATGCGATAATGAAGGAGTGCGGCATGTCATGAACAGTACACACTATATCATTATCGCATTGAAGATGTCTCAATGATCAGGCAGATCTATCTAAAGTTGCAGAAAGGTTCCGTTGCTTTGTTTTTTGGACACCGTGTAATAACCACACAAACGGTAGTAGACCTTTTCCAAATTAAGCAATGGAACCATCTACAACGCTAGGTAGATCTGCAGTTCCGTTGCTTTGTTTTTTGGACACCGTCTAATAACCACACAAACGGTAGTAGACGTTTTCCAAATTAAGCAATGGAACTATCTACAACGCTAGATAGATCTGCCCTAAACATTGAGCTTTAAGTTATTAGAAAACAGATTCTTACTATCATTTATATTGCTCCCTTAGATGTGACGAACATACATATTAATTATGTAGATTCTAAGACATTTGAGAGCTAATTGTGCATGAATGAAATCATATTAAATTTATATTAACAATGCAATGAACTACCATCCTTTCTACCCTAGCCAACAACAACATATTATTCAGCCTTGAATCTTTAACCTACCAACATGCTAGAAGACGAAGACGCTAAATTCAAGCATCGAACCTACAAATTATACTTGATAATTGTTTCTGTATTTTGGCAAAGAGCAAAGATGAATCATCGATGGATGAAACACCATAAGAAGTTTATGTTCATACTTGAAAGTGGTGTCTTTTCATCCATCGATGATACTTCTTCCATCTTTGATACTTGGTTGTTTTAGCCTAACTATTTGCACACACATCCACCACTTTTCTTCCTTATTCTCTCAATACAAATGCAACATAATTCTTATACCAGATAGTCAACCTAAGCCTAACATAAAATAAGCTAATCCAAGCAAACCTTAATATCTCTTTTGCTCTAATTATTCGCAAAAACAACACAACATGTTCTTCCTTATTCTATCAATACAAATGCAACACAATTCTTATAACAGATAATCAACCTAAGCCTAAGAATAAATAGCTCTAAGGGGGGTATTTGGATAATATTAATTTGTGATCTTATCAGCTTTTTGAGATTTGGGATCAAAACCCTAGATCCGAGTGAGTTGTAACTGTGAGTGTGAGAGAGAAAGAGAGGATTATGTTAAAGTGTTCGAAGTGTGTTTGATAAGTTTGTATATATTACAAGTTTAAAAGTGTAGTGTGTTTGATACTCTTGGTAGGGGTGTTCACGGGGAGGTTCAGTTCGGTTAGTTGAAAGATTTTAACTATCCATCACGGGGCGGTTAATTTATTTATATTATATACGGCTCGGTTCGGTTAACCACGGATATCTAAAAGTAAAAACTGAAACCAAATGCTTGGTTTTTCGGTTTGTCGGGTTATTTGAAGTTGAACACCCCTAATGCTTGGTAAGGAGTTATAGGGGGTGAAGAATGGGAAAGGTAATTAAAAATATGCTTTGGTAAAGCATCATGCAAGTGGGTAATGGATCATTACCCAATAAATTGGGGGGTTGATTTTCTTTACCTTTCCCTTTCCCGACCATTAACTTACACTTTCCCTTTCCCAAGTTTGAACCAAGCGCACCCTTTAGTGTATTTTGTATTTAAAAATTCGCCCATGTGAATTAGCCATTGTCGATAACATGACACTATAAGCCACTATAACCCAATGCACATGACCCATTACCCATGTTAATTACCCATTGTCGATCACCAGGAATGTAATGGTCGATAACATGACACTATAAGCCACTTTTAAAATTTCGAATTTAGCAAAACTAAATAAGTTGTAGCTTATTTGGTTTAAAGGGTAAAATATCATAATGGTTTAAACAGTTTTTGTTCGTTTTTTTGCTTTCTTGATTTTGACCGTTTTTGTACGTCTGGGACCGTTTTTGTCCATTGTCTGACATTTTCTTTAAAAAAACGTATGAAGGCGTACAAAATGTACGAAAGCGAACACTACTTAGCAAAACAAAGAAAAAAGGATAAGGACGTGTGAATACGAAAAAATCGTACAAAAATGTACGAGAACGTAGTAAACGTTTCATAACGTTTTAATACGGAGGAAAACGTTAATAAAAGCTTGAAAACGAGCGAAAATTGCCAAAAACATTCAAAAATGGATGAAATCGGTCAGGAAGGTCGAAATCTGTCGAAAAGGTCGCAATCGGTCGTAGTCGGTCTAAATCCATCGTAATCTGTTGAAAATTATCAAAATCGGTCGACAACTAGCGAAATCAGTCAAAATCGATTGAAAACGGTCAAAAAGGGAAAAAAAACGTAACATGTGAATTAGCCATTCTCACCGGTCGTGCATGGGTTGCACCGGCTTGGTAGGTGTTTAGTGTGAAGGTTATATGAATTGTATTTGAAGTTATTAAAGGCGGTCATGCATGGGTTGCATCGGCTTGGTAAGTGTATACCGTTTGTCACAAACACTAAGAAGCAAGTATTCAGGGACCTCCCGATCATCTTACCTAGGATAGAGAAAGTTTGAACTCGGCTTGAGCTTGACTCAAAAAGCTCAATTTATTTTGTTTTCTTACACAAATTAAAATTTAAATATAACATAAGAATTGAAAACACAACAATAACTCGAGTCGAACTTATATAAGGTTAAGCTCAACTCATTAAACATTTCGAGTTCATTTGATATATAAGCTTGAGCTTGAGCTCAAAGCTCGATAAGAATTAGCTCGAACTAAAACTAGTTGGCTTGAGCTCGACTCATTTTTGCGATTAAAAAAAAAGTAAAGTTTAGCTCGAGCTTGGCTCGTAATATATCTATTTTGAGCTCGTTAATAAGCTTTTTATCGAGCTTATTAATAAGTTCACCTATAATACAAATTCATAACATTTTATACATTTTTAATATGTAAAATATCATAGTGTCATTTAGGCTCGTGAGCCAAATCAAATTTTTTATGTAAAACTTAGGCTCGAGCTCGATTGATTGATGAGCTGCAACTTAGGCTCGAGCTCGAGCTCGTTTAAGCTCGGCTCATTCAAGCTTTTTACTAATATAATCCCGAGTTTTTCACGATCGGCTCAGCTCATTTCCGCTTTTAATATAAACAAAGATTAAGGTATTTCATGTGTTATAAAACTAGTTGGTTTATAAATAAAATATATAAATTAAATTAGATTTCCCTCTCACATTTTCAGTTGTCCCTCTCTAACTTTTCTCCAAAAATCAAATTATCCCCTCCGTACAACAATTTGAAAACTAAACAAAATAAACCACCATCATAATCCCCAAATCAATTCCCCATTAGATTTCCCTGTCACATTTTCAGTTGTCCCGCTCTAAGTTTTCTCCAAAAATCAAATTATCCCTCCATACATCAATTTGAAAACCGAACAAAATAAACCACCATCATAATCCCCAAATCAATTCCCCCCCCCCCCTCTCCCACAACAAAACCAATTATCCCCCAAATCAGTTAATCCACAAAAAACCACACACCTTTAATCAATTATTCCACATATTGCCGGTTTACAAACCTACAACACCAGGAAAAAACACTAGTCTTGAATCTAATTATTATTTTTTTATCATCAAAGATCATACATAAAGATGATTAAATACACCTCACAAAAATACTGGATCTGGGAGAAACCAAACACACGCCACCATGGTTTGAGTGTTATTGGTAAGATTTATCTTTTGTTTTTTGTTCCTTTTTCGGGGTTTTTAATTTCGTTGATTTTGGGGGTTTTAATTAACTGTTATGTTTTCTTGAAATTAGGGTTCAATTCATTTCATCCTTTAAGAAAGAATCATTAATGGAATGCACTACCTGAAGCTCGGGGTATATGCGAACTCGGCGGATTGATACCAGTGGTGCTCGAAGTGAAACAATCATTATCATTAATGGAATGCGCTACCTAAAGCTACAACATATTAATTTTTGGTTAGTTATTTTATTTGTTAAAGAAAAGTATATAGTAATACTGTGAATACCTTTGGGCAGGTCAAGACAGATGGCGGTCTAAATGCTTCGGCTTCCTTTGTGGCAAAAGCCAATCCTCTAAATCGTGCTCCCCATAAATGAAAGAGTGAACTTCACCATGCACTTAGCAATATGTTCTCAAATATTTTAGCACCACTTGAAGATGGTGGAAAGGGTAACTGGCCTCCACCTGGTGTAAACCCGGCACTTAACTTATGGTATGAAGAAGTTGCACGCATAAAAGTGCAACTCATGCATTGGACAGATAAATATAGCAAACATATAGCTGTAAGTAAATGACCGTATCTTTTTCTAATATAGAGTTTGCATTGCTTCTTTGCATAACCTTACTTGGTCCTCCTCGTATACTAAAATTCTAACGTTTGCTTCTTGTTTCACCATGTTAGGTTGCTTATGCTTTGGTGACTTTGCTTCTCTGTCTTGGTGATCCTGTCGTATTTCTCAATAACTTTGGTCCTCATATGGAGCAATTGTACAAGCATCTTCGGGTAACATTAGTTTAACTCGTTGTCTAGAGATACATTTGAAAAACACTATTTACAACCTTGTTTTGACCTTTTTCTATTATTGTGCTTCATTGGCAGCTCATGACATTGGCCATTATGTTCCAAAAGCAAAAGCTGCAATTGAGTCCATATTGAGGTCATGCAATCGAGCTTATAGTTAGGCTATTTTCACGTCTTCAATAGCCCACATATGGACTACTTTATCTGGCAGTGGGGAGATGATGTTCGAGTACTTAGCCGTCCCTGTTGTAAAAGGGAAAAATAGTGAGCTGGAGAAGTTTGCTGGTGGGCTATATACTACTAGTGTGGAGGTATCTGTATGTATTATAGATTGACCTATAAATGTAATCCATGCTTCAGGAGGTCAAGAAGGATGTGAAAGCTAAGACAAAAGGGGAGGTCCGAGCTGCGAAGATACTTTGTTCTCCATTTGACCAGCTTGAACTGCATGAAGGTATTTTTTAATTAGAGGGCTTTTCTAATTCTGTTTGCGATCCCCGTTAAATTCATACATATTAAACACTAAACTGTCTGCTCGTTTTGTTCTACAATTGCAGCAAAATTGGTATTTGAAAGCAGATGACACATCATACCGCTTTTTTCGTCGGCTCTTGGTAAATTTATTCTTATCTCTTAAATGCAAGCACATGCACATACACTTACAAATCAAACACAGTCATCGATGGCAAGAAAGGATATTGTATGTGCTTCTAACTTTTGTCTTTTCTACTTAAAAGAGACGGAGAATATCCAGATGATGAGATCAGTACAAAAGTTAGTGCTGCTAGTAAAAGTTAGTACTGCTAGTATAAAGTGTGGAATGCTCAGAGATTAAGACTGCTCGAAGTTAATACTGCTAATGTATTAGTTACAACTGCTAGTTATAAGTTAGTAGTGTTGTTTCATATAGTTAGTATTGCTTGTATAGTATGATATGTATTAGTTGTTTATGAAAAAGATTATAGATACTTAGGAAAGTATTGTAAGTCGACTAGGACTCCTTGGTGTATAAAAGGAGGTCCTAGGGTATAGAGTTATATACGAATTTTATATTTACAATTTTATTGTATTTGAATTTGTTTTGAAATATATTTGAATTTTTTTTGATACATATTGATTTCTTAAATGTGACTAAAAGATGTATATAGTCACACTTATTATCAGTTTTGGTCACCATTTGCTTTATTCGTTGTGTGACTAAATATTACAGAAGGCCACACTGTCACAACCCACAATTTCAGGTCATTTTTCCAAACTTTGCCATTCTACTATTCACAAATTACTATTCATCGATCACTATTCATCGTTTTACTATTAATCGTTTTTGAGGTCAATTTGACATTCCGAGACACCTTCAGAAATTTTACTATTCACTTGACACTATTCATTTCCGAGAGAAAACCACTATTCATGTGCATTATTCATGTCATCGTAAATTTAGTTTACGAGTGTTCAAATTCGCGTAACCGTATTGGTTCAGGAGCGAATTCATGCATTTTTGTCAGGGACATTTCATACGGACTAGAAATAGTTGACATATCATTATTAGGGCACTTGCATACTATTCCACTCGTAGGGTATTCAAATTATATTTTTAATATAATTAACGAATTACGTACGTTTATTTTAAATAAACACTAATACGCGAACTATAAATGTGACTAACACGTCCAACACTCCCGACAATGATCCCAATATATTTTTATAATCATTTTTATAATATAAAAATTATAATATTAATTTACCCGGTATTTTGGATATTTATTTTTATTATTAACTTAAGTTTACTAAAACTTCGACGGTTTTCGTGGAAATTAAACTATAATTATCTAAACACCCAATAATTTTATCCAACCTATTTTTATAATTTTTATAACTTTATTATGACCCGGTTAACTCCGTTAAAATTTATTTTTAGTTAACCCGGTACCCGGTACAATTTAAAACTACCAAATACACATAATAATACATTTTCTACACCAAAAGTCTTCCACATTCCCCCCCCCCTTGACTTTGCCGCCCCCCCCCCCTCTCCAATCACTTACAATCTTACTTATTCACTCCTTGTTCATTAATGCTTGTTACTAACTTAATATAATAATACAAATACAATAATACATAATACTAACTTTATCATTTTCACCTCATTTCTTTCACTCATCAAAAGTCATATTCTCTCTTTTCTCTTCTCATACCCACGGCCACAAGGAGCAAGGAGGAAAGAACCAAAATTTTTCAAAGATCAAAGTGTTAATCTTGTGTTTATAGTATCCTTGTTTGAGTTTTGAAATAAAAACTCAAGGATTATTAGGTTTTAATCATCTTAACTCCACTAATCTTACAAGTAAGTTTACCAAACTCATTTCATAATTTTTTACAAAGTTCTTACTATATTTATACATGTTTCTTGCAAGATTTCATACATGCATTAACTTATACCACTTTATTTTTGTAACATTTGATCATACAAGCCCTAGAAGAAATTTTTGATTAGATCCTTGTTAGATCTACTTGGTTTTGGTGATTAGGAACCCATGACACCCTAAGAAGGTGTATGGTAGGATTAGATTAGTTTTGTGGTGTTTGAAAGAGGTTTGATGGATGATGGAACTAGTTTGGAGACTTGGAAATGGTTTTTGAAACTTTTGAAATACCTACTGTCCCTATTTTAAATTCGTGGGAAAATCAGTGGGTGGTGGTTTATTTTTGACCAAATAATTAGAAAATACATTCAAAAACGAAACTTTAGGCGAAAGAACGGATTAAAACGAGTTTATAACGAAGGAGTTATGATTTTTGCAAAATTAACGACGAAAACTATTTCTTAAGAAAACTGCTTGCTGATTGGCAGAATACGACGGGTATTTTGAGGCATTAAACGTAACCTAAAAGAGCCGAGTTGTCAAAAATATACTAGTATATACAAAGACGAATCCGTGGACATAAAGAACAAGGAAAACGAGCCTAAAACTACCGAGTTATACCCGTTTTAACATTGCCAAAACTATATATATATATATATGGACACAAATAAAAATAATAACGTACGTACTAAACGGTATATTTTCTAGAAAATATTACTAAGGACTATTTTCTTATCAAACGAATACGTACGACTCGAGGGAATACTTATACGACTTAACGACGTATTTCAAGGTTTTCAATACAAGGAATTTAACGCTAACACTTTCTAACGAGTTAATATGACAAGTTATATACTTCTCTAAATGGAATTATTTTTCCTAAGTATGGAAACCATTTTTTCTACGACGATAACTATTATTTCAAATTACGAGTGGTATGAGTATCATGTGCATGTGCATTCATTTCATTACGGCTTGATCTAAGTTAGATCATGATTATTCATTTAGGTTGCGACTAGTACTCGCGCCTCATTGTCCCGACTACTTTTACCTCATTGCACCATCTTTGTACCATCACTTCGAGGTGAGTTTTCATAGCCCCGTTTTAATTCTATATTTTGATTTCAAATCCCACGGGGGAGAATACATTGCATTACTTGTTTTTGTGTACATGCCTAAGTATAAAATTCATACATTGCTTAAGTTGCCTAATTACCACGTCTTGACAAGTCCATTCGTGTTTGGGTTGCTCCAAATGGAACGAATGCATTTCATGTCTTTATTATTAGAGTGCCTGGTAAACACTCATTGGGGCCAAGTATCGTCTAGCTTCGGGGTCATGAGCTTAAGAGCCAATGTATATACTTTCCGGACATCCTATTTCTTGGCATTACTTATGGCATTTGTACACTAGATTTTACTTATAAACCTATGATTATTCACCAACTTTATGTTGACCGTTTTTCGCAATGTATTTCTCAGGTAACTAAGGCATTTCTCATGGCATTGCATGGAGTCACTTTGTGTATCAAGGTTGACGCGTCACTTTTGGATTTCATGCACTTTGAACTATCGTTTGATTGTACTAAACTTGTTTCCTTAAACCTTTTCTAACTTTTGGGACCTATGTTTTATAACTTTGAATATTTTGAATGAATCAAACGATGTATTTTATAAACGACACTTTAGGTCGTTCAATATTTCCTTGCTTGTGTGCTATGATCCGTTACACCCTCAGGTATTCCATTCCGCTGCCATTCAGGTATTTTGGGGGTGTGACACACACAAACATAAAATTCACGTGGCCATTGGATGATCTATAGTCACACAAAATACACATTTCTTCACTTTAAACAGCATACGGCCACACTTATTAACACTTTTGGCCACTGTTTCCTAAATTGTATGTGTTTATATACCCAAAACAAACATGCTTTGTGTGACTAAATATTAAAAAAGGCCATACAAACATAAAATTCACGTGGCCATTGGATGATTAATAGTCACACAAAATACACATTTCTTCACTTTAAACAGCATATGGTCACACTTATTAACACTTTTGGCCACTGTTTGCTTAATGGTATGTGACTAGATACCCAAAACAAACATGCTTTGTGTGACTAAATATTACAAAAGGCCACACAAATATAAAATTCATATGGCCATTGGATGATCAATAGTCACACAAAATACACATTTCTTCACTTTAAATAGCATAAGATCACATTTATTAACACTTTTGGCCACTGTTTGCTTAATGGTATGTGACTAAATACCCAAAAACAACCATGCTTTGTGTGACTAAATATTACAAAAGGCCACACAAACATAAAATTCACGTGGCCGTTAGATGATCAATATTCACAAAAAATACACATTTCTTCACTTAAACAGCATATGGTCACACTTATTAACACTTTTGGCCACTTTGTGTTAAATTGTATGTGACTAACTCCAAAAAAACAATACCCATTGTGTGACTAAATTATTACAAACGTCACATTTATTGTATATTTATGTGGCCACAGGACGGGAAATAGACACAAAATACACATTTACTTGAATATATCATCTCAAATGTCACATATATTATATATTTATGTGGCCAAAGGTTGAAAAATAGTTACTCTCAAAAAACATTCGCGTGACTATAAAGTATTTACGGTCACTGATAATGACTAATCCAACAAAACTTGTGCCTAATTTGTCACACATATTCGGGGTTTTGGTCACTATTTTTCGATGGAAAAGGCCACGAACTCAACAATGTGACCATATGCCACCTACGGTGGTGGGACCTTTAGTGTCACACAACAAAAAAAACGTGTGTGACTATATGCATATCGTCACACATTTTTGGCATGACCAATAGCATATTCTGTACTAGTGTAATAAGGGTATTTATAAAAAAGACTTACCTAAAATCCTAGTTGCTGTAAGCTTCTACTTAAAGTTGCAGTCAGCTGCGTGCACGGAATCGCCTCCTTCTTCCTTCTTGAGCTTCAGTCGATCGACCCGTAGGGTTATTAGGGTTGATCAATTCATGGGTGGTGTCAAATATCCACCGGAACTACACACGTAGAACAAGGGGTACGAACCTACACAAATTAGGTGAGCACAAGACCCTGGGTAAACGATTAGAAGTCGTTTGATCGACTTAGAGTTTATAAAACCCTAAGTTCGATCGTATGGAGAAAATGGGAGGAATGATTTCAGTTAGGGATTAATTAAATGAGTGATTGATATGTTTCAAAATCTTTAAATTTATAATACTTGTTCTCCCGATTCCTTAATACACAAAACACATGGGTAATGTATAACCCCCGTTTATAGTAAAGGTTTAGGTTGTTTAAGGGAGGGTAGTTTTTCTTGACTCAGCGTTGGATAACAAAATTAGATTCCAATTATTGTCACGTATCACTAAAACCATTTTTTTTGGAATTAAGATGTAACACCCCCATTTCATAGATAGCAGCGGAAGCTAGATCTTTAAGTATTACTCATGGAAACATAGTCACAATAATAGAAAATGACTCAAAAGAGACGTTTTTATAGAAAAAGAGTTACTATTCATTTATTTATCAGAGTTTTATAGTAAAAGATAAACTTTTACAAAAGAGAGGTCCCATAGACTCGGTGTAAAGCAAAAGATTATGAATGATAACAGGTCTGGACACCCTCATATCCAGTGTCACTCCGTGCCTTAAGTCCTAAGGGCCTAGTTACCTAGGATAACATGCTTAAAGGGTCAACACTAGGGTTGAGTAAGAGTCATAGGTTTAGGTAGTTATAGGGTGAATACAAGTTCCACAGGGTTCAGCTGAAACCCTAGTTGTGGAAAAAGTAATGAAAGAGTATTATTGCACTAAGCTCATGACACCCCACGTTAACATGTCCAGGTCATGGGGCACTGCAGACCCTTGCATGACGAGACGTAATAAGGATTAGCTTACCAAGGTTAACCCTTTTAGTTCTCAAATATAGTGCTATTGGTACCTGGCAGGGGCAAACCAACGAGAGTTGTCAAACTCCAAATAGATCTATTCACTATACTCGCGTTCACTCGCAAGTGATTATGGTTCATGAAATTGGGTGTAATGTAATGATGGCATAGTAGGTACTCGTGCAATAACTAAAGAAAAAGACTTGTATTCAGTTTAAAGCATGTATCCCCCTCACAGGGTTTGTAAAGCATTTAAAAAGTGAGGCTATGAACATTCACCAGGGATTAGAGATGAATGTGGGTGATACTAGACGGCCTACTCACGCAACCTGGTGAAGTGTGTATGTCAAGCCTGAGTAGGCGTATTCTAAGTTCTCCTAATTAAGTATTCTTAGGGTTTTCTAGATTTAGATAGAACATAACACCGTTCGGGCCATCATAATCCAGAGGTCATGTAGTAAACGTTTGAGGAGCCAGGGCACTTTAACTCGTAAACCCAGCAAACTTGTCAAAACGAATACCCAAATGAAACCCCTCACATAAAGCTCCCTAGTATTGTGTTATGTTTTTATTTAAAATGATAGGTTTTTATATTTATGAAAGTACTTCAATTATACCCTTAAGTTTACTAATTAACATTATATACCCCTAACTTAATAACTTTTATGGATTTAGTCCTTAACGGTAATAACTATATATAACTATATCCTTATACTATATAACTTTACAAAATAGGTCCTAACACTTAATACTTATAAGACATGGCAAAAACAGTCCCTAGACTTAATATTTTCAGAAAGTTACAATATATACCCCTATGCATGAAAACATTTGCAAAACTAGTCCCTTTTCTACGTAAACTATATTTTTATGAAACAAAAAGCTTTCATAGCTTATGGGTAACTAATATAAGCCTATTAAAGTGTCCTAAACTAGGTAATGGCTTATTAAAAGGGTTGATTACATGCAAACATGGTTTTGACTCTAATTAGGGTTTAGAAATGAAATCAATAAAATGAAAATGGTCAAGGCTCATTCAAGGGTTCCTAGGTGATCTAATACTCAAATATACCATGATAGGTCAGTAATAAAGCTACTAGGATCAAAGATTATTCTTACTTGGTCGAGGGAGGGCTAACGAGGGTTTTAGGGTTTCACTAAGACATGGGTTCTAGACTTGGTTAGCTCAACTCCTAAGCTTACTAGGGCTTGTATACTACTGAAGGTTTGAGTTGAAGAAGAGAGGAAGGTGTGATTTGAATGGGAGGAGGGTTGGAGGTATTTATAGGGTCGTTTGGTGTAGCGAACAAGAAAGAGAGGCACAAGGTGGCAACAGGGGGGGAGTGACTAACTACTGCTACTAGGTAACTAGTGAGGGCTAGTGTGGTGACTAATGGTGGCTAGGGGTAGCTAGGAGTGGTGGTTGATGGTGATTTGACCCTTATGGTGCTGCAGCCAAGGGTGGTGACAAGTAGGTGATCCACCTACTTGTGTGCTACATAGGGAGGTGCTAGGGTGTGTACTTAGGGTGACTAAGGTGTTAGGATGATAGGTTGAGGTGCTTAGATTACTTAATTTTAAGATTAGGGTTAACTTATGTTTAGTTTAAACTAAATCTCGCTTAGTGAGTGATTAGGGTCTAGCTTAGGTTTTAGGGCCTATATTAGGGTCCTATGAGTTTTTAGTGACTTAGGTTAAGTTTTAGGAAGCTTATACTAAGTGGTGGTAGCTTATACTAGAGACTCGGGAAGGTTTTGACCTAGTTTCGGGACTTTAAGACCTATTTAGGGTTCTGAGCTTAAGGGACTTGTACTATGAGCTATGACTAGTGGTACTAGGGTTTTAGTGAGGTAATGTAGCTAAGATATCTGTAGAAACTAGAGGGGGGTGGGGTTGAATTGTTTCACCGTTATTATTTGTTTTTAGAAAATTTACTTAACAAACTGCTTTTGTGAAAATGATTCGATTCGATGTTTACGTGAAATCAATACAACAATAGATATAAGCCATAACAAGTAAATAAGTAAAAGTCAGTAAAGGAAAGATCAAACCAACACACGGAGATTTATAGTGTTTCGGCCACGAAGCTCACTCCTTCGTCCCTACTCCACTCCTTGAGTCTCACACTCGAGAGTTTCACAGACACTAATAAACACGCTCCCTTATGGCGGAACAAACCGTACTCAAGCTTACACCAAGTTTAACGATACTAAGCGGAATGTCGAGTCCTAATCCTAGCTATAACCAATCTACCAAAACCCACATGGTTTCACACCTCGTACCAACATGATGGCATGATACAACACAATATACAATATAAAACTTGCACTCAAGTCCTATTACATACATGAAACAATGAATGTAAATGATGATAGATCTGCAACATTGGGATGAGATGAGCAAAACTCTTCTTCAACACTTCGTCTCTTGATTACAATGAATGTTCTTCTCTTGCACTTTAGAGGAATGATGAGTGTGATCACTTGTAAACAACTAGAACCTGATAATGTGATCAAAGAATATGTTTTGGAAAGGATTTTGGAATACAGAAGGTTTTAGTGCATAAGAGGTGAAGATTTCTGAATGAAAACAGGTTTTAATGATACGTGGGGATTGCACCCTCGCAACAGGTTTTACCTTTCAAGGGATCTCGAGAAGCTTACAACCCCCACCAGGCATTGTACTTGATCGTTGTAGTATAGTATAGTGAGAAGTACCGGGGGATTGATCATTCAACTCAGGAATAGCGTTGCTAGGATTAGAAAGCCTCCTAAACTAGGTCTAGAGGTGAGGGATGATTCTTTTTGTATTTTAAAATTTTATAGAAAGCAAGTAAAATCTCGGGTTTTGTAGGAGAGGGCGGAATTAGTTGCTAGCCAACTAACCTAATTAACTACAAATGCAATCAAAATAAAATAAAAGAAATGAAAATAAAACTATTATACTAATGTGGTGGAAACAATAATGAGGAAAGTTGTGTTTACTTATGTTTCATTACTCCCTAGATATCTTTTACAGGTTGATTAGCTTCGTACAATTGCTTGGATGACGGGTCATATTCCTTAATACTAGTCGTTGGGCCGTGTACAATATTCCCTAACTCTATAGGATCCTACTTCACTCCTATGTCGAGCCGTTAGAAGCTCCTAACATGGGATCATTAGAATTCTCCCACGCATTAAATACAACCAAAAATCGTAGTACACCTCCGATCATGTTTCTTAAGACATTCAAGCAAGTTACCAATGGAAGTCTACCAGTTTTCTTGAGCCTAGCATCAAATACAATTATCTGTAACAATTATAAACAAACAATCAACCCAGAATTAACATCTAGGTTTCACTACATCTAAGCAAACACAAAAGAAATCTAGCCTAGAATGTTAAATAGAAGACAAGCGTAAGATATAATCAAACAACACATAGACATATTGAATGATTTGAAGGGATACTTATCTTTAATTGAGCATGAAAGATTCAAGGGGTTGAAACCCTTGAAAAGTTGATAAAATTCGGACTAGGGTTTATTCCATCAAAGTTGCACACTAATGAATGAAATTTGGAAAACTATATATAGATTTTACATTGTGATGGCGTCATGTGTTAGCCTGTGACGCTGTCAACTCGCTGCCATAAGAAAAATCGTATTGCCTAGATCCATTTGTGACGCCGTCATGTGTAGTTATGCTCTGGGCCGTCACTAGTAATTGGACCATGACGGCCTTGGTGACGCCATCAGGTCCTATGCTTAAAAACTCTCTGGAGTGTCACGTGTATTTTTCACTTCCACCTCTTTTGTAACTCTTGACGCCGTCATGTGGAGAGTCTTGACGCCGTCAGCTACTGTTCCCAGCAAGGAAAATTGAGACTTTGCCGTTTTCTTCATTTTTATGCTACAAAAAAGTCCAAAGTGCTTCCTTTTCCAGATTTCTCTCCAAAAGTACCTAAAATGACAAAAGGAACGATTTAGAGCAATATTTGATCAAATAATCTCGAATTCGGGCTTAAATGACCCCTTAAAAGTGGTTCACTTTTCATCTTATCAAATACCCTTACACTTGAGATTTGCTTGTCCTCAAGCAAATGCGCTTTTATTCTAATCAAAATATAAGTTAGGGGTCATTTAACACTAATATAAAAGTAATTACAACAAATAATCGTTCCACTAAAAACCAAAGACAAGCACGGAGGTCATACACTAGCACCTCACAAATAGTGTTTAGATACTCACATCTCTCGGGTGTAATAAAGTATATATCACAATAAGGAAATGGAAAACATCTCTCACTACCTGTCATAGCAAAATAGATTACCATAGGCTTGGGAAAGGATCAAACCTCCACCACTTGGCATAAGCACCTAGGATAAACTATCAAAGAGGTCTTTTAAAGGGTTATAACGTTAGGTGTAGGGATATGGAAAACACGGTTTTGTTGGATAAAGGCAATATTTACTGGTGGCGAGTTAATCATCTTGGTTAATTACATGTACAATATGGCGTTACTAAGCTAAGACTCGACTCGACTTAAGCTAATAAATCAAAAATAACAAAAACATAAAACAGACATAGAATGAAACGGGATGGTAGTCCGTATGTTTTTTTCTTTTTCTATTTTTTTTCTCATTTTCTTAATTTTTTTTTTTTTTTTTTTTTTTTTTTTTTTTTTTTTTTTTTTGCATACACTCTTACCCTACCATCCAAAATAATACATCATAGGGAATGTACATTCCCCTTACACTTGAATTTTTACGTACTTTACAATAAACTAATCTAATAACTCGAATCAAGATAATCAAAACACTTGGAGTACTTTTTAAGATTAACGCATATATGGGGGTAATGTATGATGTTCTTCCCCATTAATCCATAACATAAGTACATTACCCATGAGTCCCAATCGTCCCAAAACAATATGTACAAGATATGACTCGACTTAGCAACCATGTACTCAATTAGATAATTAATAAAGGGTTTAAACATGTAACAATAATGCACTAAAGATGAGTGCATACACGGAAGGCTAAGGCGATTTGGTTGCACATTTGGTTGGGTTGTAACAAATTCTTCCTTTAAGTAAAATGCTTAAAGCTAAAAACGAAAAGATAGGCTCGGAGGGGTGTACTAGGGGTTTCGTGTACTAAAAATGAGTACAACGCTAAGGTGTGGGAAAATTAGTTGACTTTACTAGCCAAGTAATATGACTTAAATGGTCAAGTAATTATGATACGGGTTTAACACAAGGGTGATCCTAATGCCTCTTATCATGTAGTAAATCCTTCTACACGAATGTAGTCTCACTAGCGGTTTCGGGATGCATCACTAACGCAAGTTCTAGAATCTAAATGCTACCGGTACACTCATAAGCACTAATAATGAATGCTTTTCCAATCAAATCTAAAGGCGAACCACACATATTTGGGTGGAAATTTTTCTGAATGGTACGGTTTTGTGCTAGTCATACAACTCCTATCCATGAGACGCTTTCTAAGGCTAAAGTTTCACTCCTAAATGTTGTAAAAAAATTTAAATTTGGTGCTAAAATTACACTAACAAGTATTTCTCTTAGTTTTATTACACACCTACCATCGAACAAACAAACTCAAGTGCAATAGTATCCTATAAGGTATCATCATTTACCCTCCCCTTACACTTAGGATGAACATTGTCCCCAATGTTCAATTAAAGAATGTAAAAGTAAAACAGGTAAAAGAATGAAAACAAATACTCCCCTGATTCGTTCGGTGTGGATAGTGTATTAACAAGGTTAGATCTTCCTCCAAGAAAATGAACGTTCAAAGCTTCCCTTCCAGAAAAATAAATCATCTTCTTTTCATATATAACCTGTTAAACCTGAGAAAACAAACAAGGCAACCTCGCGTAAAATCGGCGGCATTCTATATATACTAAAAAGTCCTAGAAAGCAATTTAAGATATAATGCTTGTGGAATGAATGTTTGCAGATTTCCTGGAGTTTATAAAACTAAAGAATTAACAAAAACTTTAAGACTCCGTTAGAAAAATAAAACTCGCAAAATTTCCAGAATTTTACACGTGACGCCGTCAGGAGTTAACTCCTGACGCCGTAAGAAGTGACCTGCAAAAATTTTTATGTTAAGTTTCCAGAAAATTTCTGGAAAAACTTATGTCCTATTTCCTGGAAAATCCTGCAAAACATCATTATGACTCGATACAAGCATTTGACTCAAACAATTACTAATATACATGCTCATTTAATATTGTGGCGAATCATGATCATTTTCGTCCTTATAAACAAATTTGGGGTTTCCCCTTACACTTAGCTTTTGCAAAATACCGTTATATGAAGTTAAGACGAAGTTAAACAACAAAATAAAGCATTTTCACAATTTAGTTTGAAACATGATCTACCAACAATAAAAATGAAGCATGCATACGGAAACAAATAACAATCAAACAATTAAAATCACACAAACACACAAAACATGGGTTGCCTCCCAATAAGCGCTTTTCTTTATTTACGAGTGTTGTAGCTAGACTCAAGGTCATGGGCTATCCTATATGTGTGAGCTCCTCATTGAGGACATCTTTGGGATCAAACTTGGGTTTCAACTTCCTATTGGTTTTCTTGGTACGGTATGACCTATCAAACTTTTCTCCATCCGGATCATATAAAATCATCTTCATATGCCATGATCCGTCACCTTCCTTAGGTGGCTTGTCCCAATTCCATTTACACTTGTCCCTTTTCCTTTTCCATTTGTTCATCTCTAGGTTGATAGGCATTACGCTTAAGAACTCAATCATTTTTTTAAAGACTAGGGGATCCTCAAAAGGGTCTATTTCTTCATCTCTAGCTATGAGTTGTTCCACCGAATGTGTTTTATCGATGAAATATTTTTCTAGATAGAATGGGCGTTGAGGTCCTATAAAGTTTCTTTCTATCCAAGGCCAATATCTAGATGGTCTCCTATTCATCTCTACCTAATGTGGTGTCGGTTCGTCCTCGCAATCGTAGCTATGCTTCTTAACATCATAAACCGACCAAGTCTCACCCTCTCCTACCGCTATCTTAGACTCCTTACAATCTATCGTGGCACTAGTGGTTGCTAAAAATTCTCTTCCTACTAACAATGGGCATGTAGTATCACTAACCATTTCTAGGACGTGAAAATCCGCTAAGATAGTTAACTTTCCTACGTGAACAACTACATCCTTGATCATTCCGACCTGATGGGCAATACTTCCATCCGCTAGACCAATTAGTACTTCCGTCTCCTCTAACTTTCCTAGCTTAAGAGTAGTGAAAAGGGATAAGGGAATCAAGTTGAGGCTTGATCCTAAGTCAACTAGTGTGTCGAAAGATTTGGATTTTCCTATCTTACAAGGCAAAACAAATATACCCGGATCATCAAGCTTCTTAGGCAACTTGTTTTGAACGAAGGCGGTCCCATTTTTACCCAATTTAAATTTCTTATATTTTTCTAATAGGGCAATATAGTAGGGAGCTTTCAACCATTCCCATCGAGCATTCATGGTTAAAAGAGTGTTATCTACCATTCCCATCGAGCATTCATGCTTAAGAAGAAAAGCTTTCAACCTATCATACCAAGCCTTATGGGCTTGCTTTAAACAATATAAAGCTTTCTTTAGTTTATAAACATGCTCGGGGTACTCAAAGTCAATGAATCCTGGAGGTTGTGCTACAAATACCTCCTCATTGATGAGACCGTTTAGGAATGAACTTTTCACATCCACTTGGAACAACTTAAAATCTAATGCACATGCATATGCGAGTAATATCCTAATGGACTCAAGTCTAGCTACGGGTGCATAGGTTTCATCACAATCTAAGCAAACACAAACAAACCTAGCCTAACATGTTAAAGTAAAGACAAGCATAAGATAGAATCAAACAACACATAATAAAATTGAATGATTATTGGAAGACTTATCTTTGTTGAAACATGGATGAAAGAAGGGTTTGAAACCCTTACAATTAGGTGAAAATTCGACCTAGGGTTTGTGGTAAAGTTCCTCCAAAAGTTCTCTCTTTAATGAATGAAAATTAAAAAACTATATATAGAGATTACACGTCTGACGGCGTCACGTTGTAATTTTGACGCCATCAACTAGCCGCGAATACTCTTCATGGATTGTCTAGATCCAGATCTGACGCCGTCACGTATAAATCTTCATATGGCCGTCACGTGTAAAATTGCTCTTGACGGCCTTGGCTTCCCAAAGCATGACGCCGTCACTTGTTAAGTCCCAAAAACATTCTTGCGCGTCTCGTGTAAACTTTATATCCACCTCTTTGCCAACACATGACGCCGTCACATGCAAAGCATGACGCCGTCAGGTACTATTTCCAGCTTGATTTTGGAGACTTTTCCGTTTTCTTCACTTTTCTCTCCAAAACGTCCAAAATGCTTCTTTTTCCAGATTTCTTCTCCAAAGTACCAAAAATGACAAAAGGAACGATTTAAGGCAATATTTGATCAAATAGTCATGAATTAGGGCTTAAATGACCCCTAAAAGCGTAACACTTTTCAATACCATTACACTTGAGATTTTCTTGTCCTCAAGCAAATGTGCTTTTATTCTAATCAAAATACAAGCTAGGGGTCATTTAACACTAATATAAAAGTAATTGCAACAAATAATCATTCCATTTCAACCAAAACAACCAAAGAAATTATACACTAGCACCTCACAAATAGTGTTTAGATACTCACATCTCTCGGGCGTAATAAAAGTATATATCACAATATGTAAATGAAAAATATCTCTCACTACCTATCATAGCACATAGATTACCATAGGCTTGGGAAAGGATCAAACCTCCACCATTTGGCCTAAGCACCTAGGATAAACTATCAAAGAGGTCTTTTAAAGGGTTTTAACATGAGGTGTAGGGATATGATAAACACGGTTTTGTTGGATAAAGGCAATCTTTACTGGTGGCAAGTTAATCATCTAGGTCAATTACATGTACAATGTGGCGTTGCTAAGCCAAGACTCGACTCGACTTAAGCTAATCGTAAACTAACAAAAATATAAAATAAACATAAAAGGAAACGGGATGGTAGTCCGTATGTTTTTTCTCTTTTTCTTTTTCTATTTTTTTCTTTTTTTCTTGATTTTTTGATTTTTTTTTCATACACTCTTGCCCTACCATCCAAAATAATACATCGTAGGGAATTTGCATTCCCCTTAAACTTGAATTTTTGCATATTTTACAATTAACTATTCTAATGACTCGAATTAAGATAATCAAAACACTTGGAGTACTTTTTAGGATATTAACGCACATATAGGGGTAATAATTGACGTCTTCCCTAATACTCCATAACAATAGTACTTTACCATGAGTCCCAATCGTCCCAAAACAATATGTACAAGATATGACTCGACTTAGAAACCATTTAATCAATTAGACAATTAACTAAGGGTTTAAACATGTAACAATAATGCACTAAAGATGAGTGAATACAAGGAAGGCTAAGGCGATTTGGGTGTACATTTGCGGTGGATTGTAAACAAATTCCTCCTTTAAGTAAAATGCGTAAAGTAAGAAACGAAAAAGATAGGATCGGAAGGGTGTACTAGGGATATCGTGTACTAAAAATGAGTACATCGCAAAGGTGTGGGAAAATTAATTGACTTTATGAGTCAAGTAATTATGACTTCATTGGTCAAGTAATTATGATACGGGTTTAACACAAGGGTGATCCTAATACCTCTTATCATGTAGTAAATCCTACTACACGAATGTAGTCTCACTAGCGGTCTCAGGATGCATCACTATCACAAGTTCTAGAATATAAGTGCTATCGGTACGCTCATAAGCATCTTTTCCTAACAATTCTAGGGGCGAACCTCACATATTTGGGGTGGAAAATTTTGGGTGGTACCATTTTTCGTGTTAGTCATACAACTCCTATCCATGAGACGTTTATTAAGGCTAAAGCTTCACTCCTACATGTTGTAAAAAAATTTAAATTTGGCGCTAAAATTACCCTAACAAGTGTTTCTCTTAGTTTTATTACACACCTACTATTGAACAAACAATCATCAAGTGCAATTGCATTCTCTAAGGTATCATCATTACCCTCCCCTTACACTTAGGCTGAACATTGTCCCCAATGTTCAATAAAAAGGATGTAAAAGTAACGAAGGTAAAAGTATGAAACAAATACTCCCATGATTCGCTCGGTGTGGATAATGTAATAACATGGTTAGATCCTCCTCCAAGAAAATGAACGTTGAAAGCTTCCCTCCAGAAATATAAATCATCTTCTTGTCCAATATAACCTGTTAAACCTGAGAAAACAATCATGGCAAACCCCGCGTAAAATTAGCGGCAAACTCTATATATACTAAAATTATAGAAAGCAAATTAAGATATAATGCTTGTGGAATGAATATTTGCAGATTTCCTAGAGTTTATAAAACTAAAGATTTAACAAAAATAAAATAAAACTTGCAAAATTTCCAGAATTTTACACGTGACGCCATTAAGTTGTAATCCCGACGTCGTCAGAAGTGACCTGCAGAAATTTCATGTTAAGTTTCCAAAAAATTTCTGGAAAAACTCACTCCTTAATTCCTGGAAATCCTGTAAAACATCATTATAACTCGATACAAGCATTTGACTCAAACAAATACTAATATGCACATTCATTTAATATTGTTGTGATTCATGTTCAATCTCGTTCTTAGAAACAAATTTAGATTTCCCTTACACTTATCTTTTGCAAAATACCTTTATATGTAATCAAAATGAAGTTAAAAACATAATAAAGCATTTTCATAATTTATTTTGAAATATGAGCCACAAACAATAAAAATAAAACATGCATACGGAAACAAATAAAAACAAACAAACAAACAAATAAAGCTTGGGTTGCCTCCTAAGAAGCACTTTTCTTTATTTACGAGTCTTGTAGCTAGACCCAAAGTCACGGGTTATCATGTGACCTCGTCATTAGTCACGGTCTCTAGGTCATCCTCAGGTTTGGTTTTATATTCCAGACCTAGTTGCAAGCATTCTTTGTAGAAGCCAAGTATTTTTCTCATTACATGGTCTACTCCTCTACGTCTATCCTCATCATTCCTATAGTAAGCCGCTTGCTTGTGCTCTTTCTCAAGATCTTATATGGCATTTGGTAGGCTACTTCATCGGTTTCCTCCTTGAACCTAACTATCCCTAAAGATGGGTCATAATTCATTTTAGAGGCTTCAACGAACGACTTTCCAAACACTACTTGAGTTAGGCAACTATCTATTTCCAACGAATATCTTCTACAATCACAAAGTCGGTAACATATGTGAAATTTCCTACAAGCACATGCACTCCCTTTACTCTTCCTACAAAGTTCCTCATCCAACCCGTGTTGGAAAATATCCTAGGTCCGAGTTGCTTTTTCATTATCCAATTATAGTGGAGCCTAGTCATAAGGTTTACATGAGAGTTAAAATCGATGTAGGCTTTCCACACATGCACATGCCCGATGTTGCACGGTATATTGATATTAGAGGGATCGCCTGCTTTGATGATTGGTGAACCTAGGATGTATGGTGTCTCGGGGTCATCGAATAAATCCCTATGGTATGCGTGTTCTTCCTTAGTTGGTAACCTATCGAAATAGTTCTCTACATTCTCTGCTTCCTCTACCCTCCCTTCCTTATTATCCTCCTTCTTATATTCACTATCAATTCCAACCCTATCTACATCATCTTCTTCCCTATCCTTATTGATTGGCTTAATAGTGACAACATTGACAAAGTGGACATGCTTGGATGATGAGGGATCCTTAATTTGGGTTCCACTATTAGTGTTCCTAGTGTCCTTATTTGGCGTGGTCAGCACTTGATTGTTAAGAGCTTTCAACAAGTTGTCAATTTTATTGGTCATTTCCGTTTGTTATTGATTGAATTCGGATTCAAACTTAGCTATACGAGCTTCTTGAGATGCCATAAATTTATACATCAACCCTTCAATATTATTGGTACTACCATAGTTGTTGGAAGGATTGTTGCTGAAAGTACAGTTAGGGGGTGGACCGTTTGGTTGGTAGCGATTAGGTGGAGTGGAAGAATTGTTTTGGGGTGCGTTTTTGGCTTTGTTTCCACCTAAAGTTTGGATGATTTTTCCAAGAGGGGTTGTATGAATCACCATAAGGGTTTGGATCGGGTTTGAAAGTGTACCACATAATTCGCATGAAGAAGTGATTTTGTTCACTTGGCTTGAAGGTTTAAGAGCTTTGTAGGATTTCATGAGAAACTTGACTTGGTCTTCAAGTTCCTTGATCCTACGGTCGGGAGTGCTTGAATTGTTCGAAGGCAAAGATATTGCCTTGACCGTTTTGTTCAAATTATGGGGATCATTCCAACTTTCATTGTCATAGAGAGCAAGATCTTCTATGAGTTCCCATGATTCTTCCGCACTTCGATCACGTAGCTTGCCATCGGCCGCTTGGTCAATGGTTTGCCTTGTGGAGAGATTGATATGGTCATAAAAGATTTAGACTTGGAGCCAAAGATCTATGCCATGATGAGGGACTTTCTGGAGTAAGTCCTTGAAACGAGTCCATGCTTCGTAAAAAGTTTCACCTTGACGTTGTTGGAACATCAAGATGTCATTCCTCAACTTGGTGGTTCTCCCCGATGGGAAAAATTGAGCAAGGAAATGAGTAGTGAGATCATCCCAAGAGGTGATGGATCCCGCGGGTAAACGCTCAATCCATTGACTAGCTTGGTCACGTAGAGAGAATTGGAAGAGACGCAATCGGGTCGTCTCTCGAGTTTTAACATCAAGATTTATGGAATCTACGATTTTGAGGAAATCCTTGAGATGTTAATTAGGATCTTCGGAACGAATTTCATGGAATGCACATCCGCTTTGCACCAACCGGATGGTGTCGGATCGCAAGGGAGACACATTGGCTCCTTGGGCGAGCTCAACGGTGTTTCGATAGCCTTGGTGGCTTGGACGGGAGTACTCTCCTAAAGTGCGGGGTCTAGGAGGTTGGTTTAGTTGTGGTGGGTTTGTTGTAGTGGGTTGATGGGTTCAAAGATATTACCACCTTCCATGATGGCGGAAGGTAATGGTTACCACCTTCCACGACGCGTCTTGTGTAAACTTTATATCCACCTCTTTGCCAACACATGACGCCGTCACATGTAAAGCATGACGCCATCAGGTACTATTTCCAGCTTGATTTTGGAGACTTTGCTGTTTTTTTCACTTTTCGCTCCAAAAACGTCAAAAATGGTTCCTTTTCCAGTTTTCTTCTCCAAAGTACCTAAAATGATAAAAGGAACAATTTGAGGCAATATTAGATCAAATAATCACGACTTAGGGCTTAAATGACCCCCTAAAAGCGTAACACTTTTCGCCTCATCACGTGTCCTAATCTTCTATGCCATAGAGTAGAATTATCATTAACCGTAGCTAAGAATATATTGTCACTAGGTTTGTTACTAATCTTCATGACATATAAGTTACCTTTTGTAATCTCTTTGGCAATTACTCTTCCGTTCTTTATGATATCACTATCATCTTTGGAAAAGATTACCTTGCAATCATTATCACATATTTGACTAATACTAAGTAAATTAAATCCTAGGTTATCTACATGTTCTACATTTGTTATAGTAAGAGAGTTATGAATGATCGTACCTTTGTCGATGATATTACCCTTGATCTTACTACCAAACGTAACGTTACCTCCACTACTTGCATTATATGATGAGAACAGCTTGCGGTTACCCGTCATGTGATTTGTGCATCTACTATCTTTAACCCATTCGTCAGGCTCCAAGTCAATTCCCAATCATATCTCTTTTGAAGATCCGACCATGAGACACGTTTCATTCTTACCATCTTCATCGCTATCACTCCAAGCACCACTTACATATGCCCTTTGGTTCTTGTCCTTTGCTTGGTGTGGACAATCTCCAACTAAGTGTCTTGTGTCAACACATCCAAAACATCTTTTCTCGCCCTTGCTATATCTATCTTCTCGAGCTTTTAGAGGTGCTTTCTTTTCATCTCTCGTTTGTCTTACGAATCATCCTCTACACTTGAAGAATTTCTTGAAATCTCTAACCGCTAAAGCATATTCTTCGTATTTACTTTCCGAGCTTGAATCTTCATCATCACTTAACTCCTTTTTAGTTTTCAAGGCAATAGATCTTTTTTCCACCTTGCTTTTGAAAATCTCAGAATCATTTTTGATGATTAACTTATGGACCTTTAAGTTTCCAATGAGCTCATCCAACGATAGAGATGCCAAGTCTTTGGATTCTTCAATTGTCGTGACCTTTGCTCTCCATTTTGGATGTAAAGCCCCGATAAATTTCCTAACACAACTTTTGACAGAAATACCTTCATCGAGTGCTTTTAAACTCGTGATAATGGTGATAAATCTAGCAAATGCACTATCTATAGATTCGTCTTCAGGAATGACGAATTGTTCATATTGTTGGACCAAAAGATCAATCTTGTTGTCTTTGACTTGATTATTACCTTGGTGAGTGACTAACAAAGTTCTCCAAATATCTTTAGCTGTATTACACATGAAAATTCTTTGAAATTCCTTTTTAGGTAAAGTGCTGTAAATTACCGTTTTTGCTTCATCATTTTTAGCTAGTTTCTTTTTAAGACTTTCACTTTGTTTATCATAAGAAACGATTTCATTTTGTTTAGTTTCCGGATTAAATTTAATAGGCTCAAAGTCATCCATGGTAATAACATGCCAAAGATCAAGATCTTTTGATTTCACATACGTTTCGAATCAAGTTTTCCAATAAATAAAACTGTCAGTCTCAAAGAGTGGTGGTCTTTGTATAGACTACCCTTCTTTATATTTTTTAAATTCCATTGATCGTTTCAAGTTTTAAAATACAGTATATTTCAAAAATCTTGAGCAACGAAGCTTTGATACCAATTGTAGAAACTAGAAGGGGGGGGGGGGGGTTGAATAGTTTCACTGTTATTATTTACGTTTTTAGAAAATTTACTTTACAAATTGCGTTTGTGAAAATGATTCGATTCGATGTTTACGTGAAATCAATACAACAATAGATATAAGCAATAACAAGTAAATAAGTAAAAGTAAGTAAAGGAAAGATCAAACCGGCACATGAAGATTTATAGTGGTTCGGCCACGAAGCTTACTCCTTCGTCCCTACTCCACTCCTCGAGTCTTACACTCGAGAATTTCACAAACACTATATCAACACGCTCCTTTATGGCGGAACAAACCGTACACAAGCTTACATCAAGTTTAACGACACTAAGTGCAATGTCGAGTCCTAATCCTAGCTAGAATGCACACCTCGTACCAACACGATGGCACGATACAACACAATATACAATATAAGACTTGCACTCAAGTCCTATTACATACACGAAACAATGAATGTAATTGATGATAGATCCGCAACAATGGGATGAGATGAGCAAAACTCTTCTTCAACACTTCGTTTCTTGATTACAACGAATGTTCTTCTCTTGCACTTTATAGGAATGATGAGTGTGATCACTTGTAAACAACTAGAACCCGATAATGTGATAAAAGAATATGTTTTGGAAAGGATTTTGGAATACAGAAGGTTTTAGTACATAAGAGGTGAAGATTTTTGAAAGAAAACAGTTCTGTATTTATAGACATCAGGAGAGAGGCGACGGTCCCGTAAATACCAGACTGTCCTTTATCAATAAGGGACCGTACCGTCGACCTATTTAAGGGACCGTCCAGACATACGCTCCCCATTTTGTCCCGACGTGGTGAAAAACTATCTGGTGAAGTTTTGTTGTCGGTTTTGAGCGGGAAATATGGCTGTTATGGATTTGAATTTTGAAAACATTTTCTTAATAAAAAATTTCTTTAAATTATACAAAAATACTTTTGTAAAAAATGTTTTGTGACATGAAAATGTAAAGTTTTAAATCCTTTGATCACATACACAAGTTGGTAGAATTTTGTACATACCTTAAGTGATGTTGATGACGAAAACGAGTTTTCTCGATTAAAAGCTTATAAGTCATAGTTTTACGTAACGTGTGTTTGTATTTTGTGATTATCAAAACTAGTAGAGACCGATTAATGCAAATGACGTTTTTGACATTATTTATATTAACAATATGCTATACATAAGCCTTGAACACTTTCAAACTAGTTTGGTTGAGAAATTAGGGTTTTAGAGATAACCGTAAACACATAGGGCTTGTTTAGGGTTTGTAATAGCTATAGTATACTAGAGTGATAGAATACTTATTGAAATTATGTTTAGAACTTAGGCTTGACATACTAGGAGGTTTACAAGGCATAACCTTGATGATATTTGGCAATAGTGGTTATGTGGGTCGTCTAGAGGGCTATGTAAGTAACTTTTCATAGTAGGTAAGAGTAATGATACTTACGGGGAATTGTAATGAAACATAGTGGGAATATGTGTTAAGATATAGTGGGGAAATGTGTTTTAGCATTATGCTAAAGCATAGTAAAAATAGCTAAGGCATAGTGGTGATAGCTAAGGTATAGTGGTGATAGCTAAGTGATGACATCAAATAAGTACATTATATTGTCATTATTTGTCCTATTTAATTGACTTGTTTTATTATATTTTGTATGAAAATTGATACTTAACCGTTTTCTTTAGTAATTCTCAAGAAAAAACAAGAATAGGTGAAACATGGCGATTTTGGACGAAATATGGAAATAAATTATCAAGATTGGAAAAATCTCTTGAATAGAAAAGATTAAAGATGTAATACTCAAAAATTCTAAACGTGTAAAATGACCAAAATACCCTTACAACTAAAAATCTAAATAATCAATTATAGAATATCAAATAAGCTACGGGAATTTTGTAATTCATCATATATGATCTAAAATACTTAGAAACCTAAAATAAAACACAAGAAGGATAATACATGACACGAATAATTAGTTTGGGCCGTTTCTCCATTTTATACAAACAATAAGCAAACCCAAAGAACCTAACTAGTAATTTAGCCCATGTAATCCTTTTGACTTGGCCCATACTTAAACCACACCAACACAAATAAAAGATACGGTTTGTAATTCTTTCTACCATTCGTACAATTCACAAACAAACTTCCAAAAACCCTAAGTTCTAAAAACAATCAATCTTCCGTCTCCTTGGGCATTATTCAAAGCTGCTACTAGGTTCCAGGGCGTGTAGTTATTGTTTTCTCTTCCATTCTATTCACACTAGTATTGGTATCCTCTATTAACACTTTTTCTTGTTCTTTTGAGCTTATATTAACGCATGCATGAATTCTTAAACCTTATATGGATTGAACTAGCTTATATATATATATATATATATATATATATATATATATATATATATATATATATATATATATATATATATATATATATATATAGTGTATATTTATTTTCAGAACCCTGTTAAGTGCGGGAACTGTAAAAACTCCAATTTTGCATTAGAAAACATGCATGTTCATATAAAAGATGTATGTTTTCTTACATACACCTTAATAAACATACATGCGTAACATACATGTTCATATAAAACCCTGTTAAGTGCAACATATCAATGCAAAATGGTTTTATATGAACATGTATGTTACGCAGGTATGTGTATTAAGGTATATGTAAGAAAACATACATGTTTTATATGAACATGCATGTTTTCTAATGCAAAATTGGAGTTCTCGCGGTTCCTGCGCTTAACAGGGTTCTTAAAATAAAGCTCCCCTATATATATATATATATATATATATATATATATATATATATATATATATACACACGTATGATATAGAGGGCATAAAATCATGAACTTAAAACTAGGGTCGAGCCATGTTTAAATCGAATAAAGGTTGTGTTTGGTTCCTTTGCATGTCGAGTTAAGTAAAAACAAGTTGAGGGGTTTTGTTTTGATCGAATAGGTTAGGGTTAGAGTTTGGGAAGTTATTTAGTAATTAATGAGTAGTTATTAGTGTGTACTTAATGAGAGGGGAAAAGTTAGGGTTAGGGTTTTTGTTAATAAAGAAGGGTTCGAATGGTTTTGTGAAGGTTAAGGGTAATTAATGTGAACTTGTTTTCTGGACAGATTTGATACCTGAATATGTGAACATGATAGGTCATGATATATAATAATTTTATTCAGTTTCTTTTGATGAAAATTTAGTTTTATGTCTTAGTTAAGTTTTCCAATTGGCGGGGAGTGATTTCAAGTTGTTTTGGCCGTGTTTTTGATTTTTGTGTGATTAAGTGTTGAATTTGAGATTTGGGAATCAGAAATCAGTCAACTTTGCCGATTTTTCTTTTAAAAACTATAAAGAGTTGGGCCATGAAACTCTCCAGTATTTAACTTCTATATGTTTAGTATCACCATGAATTTTTGTAAATTTTTCTTGAATGTTATGATGGGTCTCTCAAGCGAATACTTTCTGGGTATATCAGCAGGTCGGTTTTCTGAGTAGTCTGAGTTTGAGTATTTTTCGTGTGGGGTTAAACTAACTAATAAATTCTGGGAAACTTCGTGTGGGCTCTAAATAAATTGAAGTATCTCTGTGAATTTTTGTGAATTTTATTTTTGTGTTCTGATATGGATAAAAAATTCGTAAAATTGTGACCTGATTAGGTTTAAATTCTGAATTAGAGATAACAAGTTAAAAAGGGGTGTAACCTAATTATAATTGAAGTGTAATAATACTAAACTATATCTATTCATTATTATGGTATTAAAAGGTGTAATTAAAAGACCTAAGTATCTCTTATCACCTAAAGTTAATATGAGACATGGTTAGTGTGTTTAGGAGGGTGTAATTTGTAAACTTATTAAGTATGAAACATAATCCGTTAATAATGCAAGTTTAAGGATTGAATTGGATAAAATGTGAAACATGTGATATTTACATTTTAAACCCTATACTTTAATATTATTACACTTTAAACCCTAAACTAAGCACTTAACCTAATTATATGTTTAAGGTTACTAATAAGGCAAGTTATAAAAATGGAAAGAAGACCTAACATGAAATATGAATAAGTAAATAAAGGAGCAAGTTAATAATAACTAATACCATTATATGTAGATTTCTGAAGAGGGGTATTATTCTATCGTTTGATCTTTCCACTTTTATCAGCTTTATAGTCATCCAAGGTACGGATATTCTGACCTTAATCGTAAGGTTTCCTTTGTGATTACAACCTTTGATTTGCTATGATAAACCTTGTTATTTGAAACTTTTGATATGACAACTATGTTTTGAGCCTTTGTTTATTTATGAACCTTTTGTTACCTGAGCTTCACTAGGCATGGGGGTTCCATGTCCATGTCATAGATGCACCTTTGACATGACTCTAGGACAGTAGAGTGATGTTCTGCCACGTCCCTTTGGTTGGTTGTACATATATAATTGTTATATGTTTTGGGTAGGGGCGTATGGATGCATCCTAGATCTGTTTCTAATATGTTATGATATGATATTTGTGAATTTAAATGTTTGGTTTTATTTTACACAGGTGGATTTCGAGAAACAATAAAGAATGTCAGATTTCATGAGCAAAAACTGCCAATGAGTTCAAACAATTATGTTATCGATTTAATTATGTTTCATTATTATGTTTAGTCTTTAATAAAAAGAATCACGCATGTTTCTTATATTTCAAACATTTGTATTATGGATATATTTTTTCTTTATTTTGTTTCATGATCATATATGTTTCTTATATGGTGATTTGTTTTTTATTTATGTTTTTCCAGCATCATTGACAAATATAGTTTTTAACAATATATGATAATATAATTATTGATATCATGAAATATATTACGTTCACATTTTGAGTTTGCGAACCTATGACGCTCACCTCCTCCTAAACACTGCACAAAACTCATCCTCGCATCCACACTCCTACTCCCTAAACACTTCACAAATAAATTACGCAAACCTCACCAATTACGCAAACATCAACAAATCACTCTCCACCATCACATGATTCTTAGTAAACAATTTAAAAATGGTAATCAAGAAAATGTTATGACAAATATGATCTTTATTTATCAGAAATCCATATAGAAAAGCCATATTCTGTGTATCAGAAACGTATAAATAGTATGAAAGTACAACTTAAACTATAAGAATCACATTCTCCAACTGTCACAGTCACGTTATTTAACAATCCATATGATTAACAATCGTTGCATTCTGAATAGCTAAATAAAAATTTATTAAAAATATTTGCTTTTGGTTTTATAATTATGTTCTTCCAATACCATTAACAAATATAGTTTTTAACAATATATGATAACATAATTGTTGATATCATGCAAATATATTAACAAAGAACTTTTTAAGAATAATAAAATTAAAATGATAACGAAAAAAGATAAGTAAAATGGAAAAAATTGTGATTTGAAAAAACGTAAAAACGATGGTTATCATAACTATATTTTTTCTATATTTAAAATTAAAATATGTCTATATAAGCACAATTATTAATAAACCTTACTGCATTAAAATATTGTGCGATTTAAAGTGTGACAGGTTTATAATTATATTAACAATATCTTTTATATATTTAGTTTTTAACAATGTATGATAATATAATTATTGATACCATGCAGATAGGGGTGTTATCGGGTCGGGTTATCGGGGTTATCGGGTTTGTCGGGTCAGGTTGAGTCGGGTTTTGAATTTTTAAAATGTCACCCGCAACCCGACCCGATAAGTAATCGGGTTATCGGGTTTGGGTGGGATTCGGGTCGGGTTATGTCGGGTCGGGTGATTCGGGTTATCGGGTGACCCGATTAAGTAACAGTAAATAAAAAACATCAATTACAAGTGTCTTAAGGATAAAATACCACTTGAATTCGGGTTCTCAAATCTAAGCAATAAAGAATTGGTCTGACAGATGGATCAAAGATAATTAACAATGTTTTATGTTAGGATCAAAGTTTATAATCCTAACACGTAAATGGAACGACATTTACGGGATTACATTAGTTATCTCATTTAGCCAAAACACAAGGACTAGAATCGTAATATTGTAATAGTTAGTTTGTGTTAGGCTATATAAGCCCTCCTAGACTTCACTAGGAGGGTGAGACTCTTAGTGTAACCTTTCATTTTACTTATCAATAAAACACTAGTTTTTCCCTTCTCTCTCTACTCTCTCTCACTAACAATGAAAGCTTTAATCTTTCATCATACACGACCTCCCGAATCACAATATTCAATCAAAACCATGATCCTACAAGTGGCATCAGAGCTTGGTTTTAGTTTTTGGTTGATTTATTGTGGTGTTATCTTGTCAAAAATGTGACCTTTCAAATCTGTTTTACCATGTTTTTCACTGTTCCTACACGAATTTGGTTAAATCAGTTTTTTTTGGTATCATAATAGTAAAAAAGTCCATACCTTTCTATAACAGTTTCATACATATATGTTTATGATTATTTACGTCCTTTTGGTCCAGTCAATAGTTATATGTATTTTACTGAGTCTTATACTATGACTATTTTTTTTCATATCCCGTGAAGTCTTATGGTCAAAAAAGGTCTAAAAGTGGTCGAAAAACAAGCCAGAAAAAGGTGGCCGGAAAAGATTGACTGAATCTGGTCGGAATCTGGTCAAAACCCTAGATCTACGCATATCTTCAGTTTTTCTACGCATAACTTGGACAAGTTATGCGTAAGGTTCAACTAAGGCGTAAAACCCTTGTCTTACGCGTAAGATTTACGCAAAAGACACAGGTCTACGCAAAAGATAAGTTTACGCGTAAAGCATGTCTACGCAAAAGTTTTCTACGCGTAAGATTTCTACGCAAAAGTTTTCTACGCGTAAGATTTCTACGCAAAATATTTCTACATGTCTACGCATAAAGTTATGCGTAAACTGGTCAAATAAAAAATCAAAAAGAAATAGATGAAGATGAAGTGAAGATGCAAGAGACCTCGACCACAAAGCCAAATACCAACAAACTGTTTGACGTCAGATGTATAATCCTCATTGGTCCCAAACTGAAAATGATTATCAAAAGATTAAGAGGTGAAACAGATTGAGCAATACCAACTGTCTAAAATATCATAACTAATCCTATATCCCTTTACCAACCTCTTCATTACAGCCAAACTTCAACTGTCTCATTATCCCATCTCCAACGAATCTCAACTGACACTCAAAATTAAAAGATAATTACAATCAAAAGATCTCAGTCTCGTGTTCCCAGTTAATCCGTATGGATTATAAACACCAGCTCATCATCGATCTATTGAAGACTTAGCTTCATTTATATTCGAACATCAAAAGAAAGGAATATAACAAGTTTGTTACATCCTTCTTTTTATTCGGCTACAACAAAAAGAAATACAACAAACGTAAAGCCTACCTGAGACTACAAAACGAATCTTGAAGACGTTTGACGATTTTTTTTATTCGGTTGAAGCATAAAACGTATATATAATTAGTACGGTTGGATTTGTGTTTGTGATAATCGTTTATAAAGGTTTCATGTTCGTATTGTTGATGATTGGGTGATGAGCTGAGATTAGATGATGTGATTTAGAGATTTGAAGAGATTTTATTATTGTTGGTGGCTGTGTTTGACTACAGGATGAAAGTGAGATAAGATGAAGGGGGGCGGATCTTTCTATGTGGTGTGTGTGTGATTAGGTTTAGGTCAAAGTAATGTTTGTGGCTTTGTGCAGTTATATGATAAACCTTGTACTATCATTTTGACTTGGATCGAGTATTATGGTTTTGAGGTGGACCAAAATGATAGATTTGATGGGCTTTACATTTCATTTACAATGGGCAAATAAGATTGGACTGGACCTAATTTTTTTTGGATATGAAAATTTTCAATATTTAAATAGGTTGAAATGACAATATTTTGCCAATGTATTTTTATTGCATTGTGATAATTGTGATTGGTATTTTTGGTTGTTACAAAATTTTCACGGGGTTACGTTTTGACAAGATCGGGAAACCATTATAATGTTCGCATAAAACCGTTAAAAGGCTAGTTTTTGGATATTTAACCGCTTGATGTGACTACGGGGTTAATTCTTTCTTATTTATTTGAGGTTGAAGTGGAATTTCACGGGTGCGTGTACTTAGTATCTGAAGATATCGTGGTTGGTTGGATGCATGATTCTTTGAGATCCGTGTTCGAGCTTTTATCCGTATGAATGACAAAGACTCGAGTTGTCTAGTTATACCTGATGTAAGGAGTTACGTTGTTGTGCTCACAGTGTATAGCTATCACTTTAAAGGAGTTACGTTGTAGTGCTCAAGTGTCACCAAAAGATGTGGATAATTTGAGAGAAGTTCATATACAATTAAGGATGGTTGGATGGGTATATGATTCTACCTTTATTGAAATTCTCAGTATTGGTTCTTAGTCAGACAATAGTGCAAGTTTAAGTCACAAGTTCGGGTTATTTTACTTCAGTCTCAAGTTTGTCATATTGGGTTTTCTCCATCAGTAGTCACTACAAAAAGCCGTCAGAATGATAATGGGGTCGGTAACGAGTTAGTTGAGAGGAGTATAAAAGAGTAGAGATGTTTATCAGCAGTTGATTCTCACGGGCTATTAATGATACTTCACACATATTCAGTTAATTAGACACATGGGGTTACGCTGCCTCTGTTTCCATCGTAAACATAGTGTGTATGCTTCCGATTTCGCGAAGACATCGTGGGGGAAGAGAGAGTAGGTGTTCTTTGCTTTCTTTGACTTTTCTTGACTTCTTTGCAAAAACACTCATTTTCTACGAGAATCTGCATTTAGGGGGAAGAAATGTGCACATCAAGGACGCATAATAGACTCACGTGATCGAGCTTACAATTTTATTACTACCGGAGAGACGTCCGCAGAGATGATCAGTGGTTCAGTTTTGTGATTTTGGTGTAATCGTTTCAACTCTCGCGGGTTGTGAAGTGTGAAGTAGCCTACATATGTGAGAAGATCTTGCTAATTTCTTGCATGTTACCCCCCGAACAGAGCTTCCGTATTGAGCATAACTGTGATTAGTGACTAGTCAAATTTGCTTAGTGTGGTTTATGGTGTCATCTACAAATTCCGCTGCGTACTTAAAACTTCAATAGTTAGAAGACATGTGGACTACATCAAAGTCTCGAATCTGCTGAAGACGGTTATCAGTTTGGGGGGAAGCTGATTCAGAAACTTCGCCAAAAAGAAGTGTACGAAGAAGCCGCTAAAGACATGCAGCATGAATTGGGGGGAAGTTAATCCATTTCATGCAAATTACATCATTTGCCTACAAGTGAAGATAAAGTTTTTCAAGCCGAGGTACAAGATGAAGACAAAGAGCGTCAACCGTAGTCATCCTCAGCATTTGAAGAGCCGATGAAGACCTTTCTTTATTCTTATTTGTACTTGTAGGAAATGTTGTAAGTAATCCCTTATGTCGCCCCATTGGGGGAAGATTGTTAGGATCAAAGTTTATAATCCTAACACGTAAATGGAACGACATTTACGTGATTACATTAGTTATCTCATTTAGCCAAAACACAAGGACTAAAATCGTAATATTGTAATAGTTAGTTTGTGTTAGGCTATATAAGCCCTCCTAGACTTCCCTAGGAGGGTGAGACTCTTAGTGTAACCTTTCATTTTACTTATCAATAAAACACTAGTTTTTCCCTTCTCTCTCTACTCTCTCTCACTAACAATGAATGCTTTAATCTTTCATCATACACGACCTCCCGAATCACAATATTCAATCAAAACCATGATCCTACATTTTATAATAGCGTAAGCAACATTAAAGTCTTGTATAAACAAATGCAGTTATCAATTCTGTAGCTACATTAACAATTTTCATACACCCACAATATTTGGTAGAATTTTAATAATCTAAGAATTCTTGTTCTAAGTGACTCTTTAGATGCGGTGCAACTTTTAAATGTAAAATTACTTGGCTTTAAGCATTTCAATTATCTGTTTTTATTTAGCTTTATGATATTCTTGTTCTAAGGGACTGTTTAATGTTTAGATCGGCCAGGTTAAATTAATTCAGTAAAGGCTAGAAATAAGCATATATTTACAAGCAATAACACGGATTGTCGGGTCTTATCGGGTTGACCCGATAACCCGATAGCATTATTTATTTAACCCGAACCCGACCCGATAACACTATCGGGTGATCGGGTTCGGGTCAAACAACCCGACTAGATTTTTCGACCCGATTAGACCCGACCCGATTAGCCTTATCGGGTTCGGGTTTGGGTTCGGGTCGGGTCAACCCGACCCTACTGACACCCCTACATGCAGATATATTATGTTCACAAATAACAAAGAAATAAAAAAAAATAATAAAATTAAAATGATAGCTAAAAAGGATAAATAGATTTGGAAGAAACGTAATTTGAAAAATTATAAAAACGATAGTTATCTTAACGATATATTTTCTATATTTAAATTTAAATTATGTATATATAAACATAAATAGTTATCAACCATAATTCATTAATACATACTCCAATTTAAAGTATCACACGTTTACTCAATATGTCATTAACAAACTTTTTGTTATAACATACCTTATACTGTGTTAATATTAATATTATTATTGATGTCATGCAGATACATTACTATTGTAATTGGAGTTTACTATGGGAATCAACCAAAAAAACACGAAAGATAGAGTAACATATAACAAAGAAACTGTCAATGATTACGATTTGAAAATTAATGATACAAAGGAAATGTATAGTTCTTATGTTGTTAATTTTGAACTAAAACCTGTTAAAGATTTGAGGAAAAGTGAACGGTGCTTCCCAAATGATCATTTTTATTTTTTTTGTTACCGTCCAACGTGTTATCGATATTGTCAATGTGAGTGCAAAAGCGATGTATGTATTTGCCTAATAAACGCTTGCAATAGTGCATATGAAGAAGAGGTATAAATACATGTTTTTAATTTCATTATAGTTTATTTTTTATTTTTATTTTTATTTTTTTTAATTAAAAGTAATTGGTTTTGTGTTCAAAATTCTTAATTTTTCCAAGCTCGAGCAAAGTGGGAAAAAAAACTACAAAAACATATGGAGCTTAAAGTCGTTGACATATTTGAGGATTCAACAAAATGGATGATAATTAATGTTCAAGTTTTAAATAAATATGTTTGCATTGCATATTACAACTATACTATGCCTTTGTTTATGTTTTTATTTTTATTTTTTTGGGTAAAGGGGAGTAATCCTGCACCTTGGTAAATATTTATGTTTTTAATATGTTTGTTTGCAAATCAGAATTACATGTGTTTATTATATTATGTTTTATTATATTATATTGTTCTACTCACATATAAAGAGAACATGAATCTAAAACTATAATAAAAATTAAAAAGTTTCTTAAACGTACGTATATTCTCATTTTAAATAACATCTAGAACAATTATATGGCAAATGATTGTAAATATTAATAATAATTATAATGATAATAAAGAAATCAAATATTCTTCATTTATAATTGGAGCCTTCCACGAAAAAAAAAAAAAAAAAAAAAAACTTTCTCACATGTCTATCATATAATTGAGAAAGTTCATTTTTCTCTCCACAACTGCTCTTATTTTGCCAAGTACAATTTCGAGCTTTGCCATCCTTTCAGTCTTTTTTGATTCAACAACAGATTATATCGCAAACTTTGGTCATGTAGTTTTGACCTGGGTAGCTTGCTTATTTCATCCATGATGGTATCTCTTGCATTTCCATTCGCAAGTATCTCTCTGATGAGGGACGTAATACGCTTCATAGTCCTCATGTCAGCTTCAATATCTAGGTTAATTAGATCGATAAGTTGTTGTTTTAGAGCCATTCATGATGGTTTGGTGAGGATGATTTGGCTAATAGTATATCTGTAATATGATATGACTTTGATTCAGTGTGTAGGGGTTATTTAAGGTCTGAGAATTGGTGGTTGCATAGTTGTTAACACTAGTACAGATTTGGCCTTTCGTCACACATGGTCGATTTTGAACTGTCACACTGTAACATATTTACGTGATTAAATGTACGAGAATAAAATAAACAGCCACACTTGATTCGACTTGTGTGACCATTTCAAAAAATATATGTCACAGATTTGTATATTTATGTGACTAGAGGGTAACTGGTAAATAGTTTTTGATTATTTAGTCACTTTTAATTCGGGACGTGTGACAGATACAAATCAGCTTTAAACATTAGTCACACTATAGATATACATATGCGACAAATATATGTCACACAATTGAATAGTGTGACCAAAATAGATATATGGTAACGTGAAGTAATTGTGTATGTGGCTAAACTATATAGTCAAGTTTGTCACACATTATTTAAATGTGACTGCTATTCTTTGCTGAATATTTAGCCATATATGAATTTAAAATGTGTGACAACTGAAAAGTAAGTTTGAAGCGTTAGTCACGATATGCATTTAAAAGTGACAAATATATGTCACACACTTGAAGAGTGTGACCAAATGTCATATATGGTCACACTAAACCATAGAAACATGATTAAGTGTAACGAAAATTCGATACATATGGTCACGTAAGTAAATATGTGTGTCTAAAGTTTAGTCCGTGTTTGCTTGCCAAATCCTAATGTGTACATTCACATATATTTGTAGCACGATCATGTGACTATAGGCTTTACAATAGTCACTCCATATCACAAATGTGTATGTAAATTATGTTTATGACCACATTATAAGGGTATTATATGTGACCAATACATTCAAAATAGTCACATTGTGAAATATTCATGTGTCTATTATTTATAACCAAATGTGAAGTCAGTTATCATTAACCTTGATATTAGTCACATTGAGTTTTTGTATGACTAAATCATAGAGTCATATTTTGTCACACATTATTTAAGCGTAGTCACAATCATAGAGTCATATTTAGTTGTATGGCTTAAATGCCCCATCATAAAACTGTGTAACCCATAGGAACTATGTTACTTGACTTTCTAAAGTCAATTTTCAACTTTAATGAAGTAACAATTTTCAACTTTAGTTAATGTTGCTAAGCTGTAGTTAGTGATGCTCATGAAAGTGAATGAAAAATATGCAGGGTGTTTGCTGCTGCTAGTACATAGTTAATACGGCTAGTACATAGTTTATGCTGCTAGAAGTTATAATATTTTATAATCCGGAATCCTTTAAAAGAGTATTCGCAAGTACGACTTAAACAATTAATACAACAACAACATAACTCCTTTAAAAGAGTATTTGCAGCAAAACAAAAGCTTTAATATGACATGTGCTTCACTTTGATTTTCTTACAACATAAACAATTGCTGATATGGGCATTCCCAAGATCAACACTACAAACACCTTATCTTCTTTCCTTCCTATCATACATTGCTCTTTCATACTGATCATTAATTCTTTGAATGAGATATCTAACTACCTCTGTTTTTTCTTCACATATGATCTTTGTAGATATCATCATAGCAAGTAATCCAGGAGTCAAAGGATATTGATAAAAGATGTTACTGTTTGTGATTAGAGAGAAATTATGTGTGCGTGAAACTGAATTATCGATTTAATTGGGGATTTAAACCCTTAAGTGTAAATGTTACCAATCCACCCCTGCACTCTCATATCTAGCAGTACAAACCCAGCTGCAGTAACGTTTTCTTAGCAGCAGAAACTTTTGATTAACATAATACAAAATATATCCCAAGTTATATTGTAACAATTAATGAGAAAATTGAGCAATGATAACATGTTTATTCATAAAGTCAAACAAAGTAGTACAAAAGGATTACACAGGTTTATTCAAATTACTTTCTAACTCAACGAATACATTTTCTTTTTACCTTTCCCTTTTGAACAAACTTTGGGCATTTTGGTTCCCATGGTTTTATACCCTTGTCTTCACAAGTCTTAGCATTGGGCAGGCCTAGCACCTGAACGCTCTCATCAAAAAGCTCTTTGGTAGTCTTTTTTGGAGTTTTAACCTTCCTAGCATCTTCCTTTTTTGTGTCTGATCCAGAATATCCCTTTAGAAAGTAGTCTGCCCATGTATTTGGAGGACATTCAGAACTGCTTGATATGTGAAATGAACTTGAGTCACTGTTGTCAATGTTAATGATTTCTGCAAAAAAATAAAAAATATATTAAAATTAAAAATAGTGTAAATGAAATAAAAGATAATGTTGCAATTTAGGGTGTGTTTGAAACAACCTTTGTTCTTGGAACTCATTATTTCAGTAGGTAGAATGGGGTTGTGGGAGCTTAGTTGATGTGTGTCACACCCCCAAAATACCTGAATGGCAGCGGAATGGAATACCTGGGGTGACTATCATAGCACCATAATTACAGTTATATTGAACGACCTAAAGTGTCGTTTAGAAAATACAGCGTTTGATCATTAAAACATTCAGAGTTTACAAAGCTTAGGTCCCCAAAAGAGTTTACCAATAAAGTTAAAATAAGTTCAACAAAATCAAACGTTTCATAAGTGTAGAAAATATGGTGAGACGCGTCGACTCCGCGACTCCATGAAGGTCCAAATGTATGCAATATAAGCTACCTTAATAACCTGAGAAATACATTGCGAAAAACGGTCAACATAAAGTTGGTGAATAATCATAGGTTTATAAGTAAATCGTATGTACATAAGCCACAAGTAATAAGTAAACCGACAAAATGTCAAAAAAAAAGCTACATTGGCTCTTAAGCTCATGACCCCGAAGCTAGACTTTGTAATGGCCCCACCAGAGTGTTTACCAGACACTCAATTTGATAAGACATGAAATGCATTCGTCCCGTTGGAGCAACCCAACGCGAATGGAGGCGTCACCCTCAATAGATCTATTCATTCACTCTCGCTTAGTACTAGAAATTAACGGTCCATGATAATAAAAGGGGACTTGTCAAGACATGGTAATTAGGCAACTTAAGCAATGTATGGAATTTGTAATACTTGGGCATGTACAAAAATAATTGTGCAATGTATTCTCCCCCGTGGGATTTAAAATCAAATAAGTAATTAAAACGGGGCTATGAGAACTCACCAGGAGTGATAGTACAAAGATGGTACAACGATGGTAAAGAAATCGGGACAATGAGGCGCGAACACTAGCCGCAACCTAAATGAATAATCGCGATCTAATTAAGATCAAGCCGTAGTGAAATGAATGCACATGCACATGATACCCATACCACTCGTAATTTGGAAATACTAGTTATCATCATAGTAAAATAGTTTCCATACTTAGGAAAAATAAGTCCATATATAGAAGTATATAACTTGTCGTATTATCTCATATGAAAATGTTAGCGTTAAATTCCTTGTATCGAAAACCTTGAAATATCGTCGTTAAGTCGTATAAATATTCTCTTGGGTCATACGTATTCATTTGATAAGAAAATAGTCCTTAGTAACATTTCTAGAAAATATACCGTTTAGCGCGTAAGTTATTATTTTTATTTGTGTCCATATATATATATATATATATATATAGTTTGACGATGTTAAAACGGGTATAACTTGGTCGTTTTAAGCTCATTTTCCTTGTTCTTTATGTCCACGGATTCGTTTTTGTATATACTAATATATTTTTGATAACTCGGCTCCTATAGGTTACATTTAACACCTCTTTTTGTACGTCGAAATCTGCCAAACAGCAAGCAGTTTTTATAAGAAATAGTTTTTCGTCGTTAAATTTGCAAAAATCATAACTCCTTCGTTATAAGCTCGTTTTAATCCGTTCTTTCGCCTAAAGTTTCGTTTTTGAAAGTATTTTCTAAATCTTTGGTCAAAACTTAACCACCATCTACTGATTTTCCCACGAAATGAAAATAGGGACAGTAGGTCAATATGTAGTTTCAAAAACCATTTTCCTAGTTTCAAACTTGTTCCAACTTCAACCAAACCACTTTCAATCACCACAAAACTAGTCTAATCCTACCATACACCTTCTTAGGGTGTCATGGGTTCCTAAACATCATAACCAAGTAGATCTAACAAAGATCTAACAATAATCACTTACTAAGGTTCAAAAGTTAAAAGTTTATAAAATAAAGTGGTATAAGCCATTATATGCATGAGTTCTTGTAAGAAAAGTATATAATCATAGTAATAACTTGTAAAAATTATAAAAATGAGTTTGTTAACTTACTTGAAGGTTTAGGGAGTTTGGATGATGAAAATCCTACTAATCCTTGAGTTTCTATTTCAAAACTCCAACAAGGATGACTGATGAGTGCTCAAACACTCATCATTTTTATCGTATCTGGACTGCCAAAACATCCAAAAACACCCAAAAACGCATCAAAATACACAATTTATTCCAAAAGTCTGTTTTATATGTTTTAGATGCAAAATGTTTGAAAACAAATGAAAAACGAACAAAGTTTGCACAATTGGCAGTTTCAGTCCCTCAAGTTTCAAAATTTGGCAAAACTAGTCCCTGGAAGTTTAAAACAAAAGAAAAGTCAACTCAAGGCAAAGAAAAGTCAAAAATTATCAAAATAAGTCCTTGGGTGAAAAAGTTTGAGAAAATTACACTTTTACCCCTCAAAATCCAAAATTGACATAAATGGTCCCTGGAGTTTCAGTATTTGGCAGATTTGATCCCTGGTGGGATAATTTTGAAAGAAAAAATCATTTTTGATCCTTAAAAATCATAAATTATCAAAAATGATCCTTTGGTGTGAAGTTTCAGAAAATTACAGGTTTGGTCCCTGGAGTTTGGAAGTTTTGCAGAAATAGTCCCTGGATGTAAAAATGGAAATTTATCACTAACGGCCCTTGGACTATTCTCATTTGGCACTTTTCACCCCTTTAATATCTTTGAAAAGTTGCTAAGGTGAACCCTTTAAAAATCAGAAATTGCAAAACTAGTCCTTGAAATTTCACACTTAACCAAATCCGGATCACAAATAAATACCAAAACCAAACCCAACCAAATTATAACCCACCTTATAACTCCACAAGCCCACCCAACTCCAGGCCCATCCTCATTTTAGCCCACCCAAAACCCCACCGTTTTAAATAATACCCTCCCACATTGACCTGGTCAAACACCCCATCTCCCACCTCAGCCTACCCTCAACCTGCTACAAACCAAAACCAATCTCATCATCACTCCTACCCTTCACCACCTGCACACTCTTTCCCCCCCCCCCCCCTTGGCCTAACCAAACAACAATATGAGTCCAAAAATACCCCACTGGCATCAAGCAACCAGAGAATACGCCAAATTGCATCTTAGCGCCAAAACTAATCGAAGGTCAAGATTAAGAGTAAATTGATCCTATGGTCAAGAATCAACTTGGGAAGTGCTCAGGAGGTCTCCTAAACCCTAGAGTTTCAAGAATAAAAGGTGCAAGGATGGAATGAAGCTGGTGTAATTTTTTTTAGTTTTAATGTATTAATGTTGAATTTATTTTTCCAGTAAAAGTTTAATTTGTAGTTTGTTTTCTCAAGTTAATACAAGTATTTCACTACTTGTTTCAAACTCTTGTACTCTTTTTAAGTTTTAATGAAAATGGTGAAGTTTTCTCAATAAAGATCATGCTTGTGTATTTAATGATTGAATTGTTGAAATAGTCACCCCTAAGCTCTTAAACACCTGAGATAACATAAAAAGGATAAAAAGAAAAAAAAAAAAAAACGAAAAAGAAATCAATGATACATCTCAAGGGTACCTATGCATAAGACTTTGGAAGCTAAGAAAGTTGCCAGTATTGGATATGGCAAGATGGACTTTCACTAGCTTGTTTTACAACAAGCTAGAGCTTGTAGCAGTATAAAGAAACTCTGGTTCAGCCAGAGATTGAGGTTCCAATTTCTTAGTTCTAAAATGCTTATTCCTATTGTGATCTTTGCATAATATGTCTTGATTAGTTATTGTGTTTCTTTGTTAATTGTTTGTGCTTATTCTAACTTAATTTAGCTAAGTAGTTAAGTTTCAGCTCATGTTTCATAGATTTGAACACATGGCATCACATGTTCATTTTAGATGTCAAAAAAATGTATTATGGTAGTTCATGAGTACAAGCTGTAAATGGTGGTGTTCTTGAGTCTAAATGAACCTATATTATCATTAATAGCTACTGAGATTGATATTTGCAGCTTAAATCAGTTAAAAAGCTAGAAATTCATGCCTTCAATGTTTTTAAGTGGTGTTTGGAATAGGAGAATCCACTGAGTTTCAGTCAGTTATATTGGTGGTTTTTGTTTATTACAAGTCCATTTAGGTTGTAGAAGTTCATATAAGTCATAACAACTTGGTTTTGATAGAGAAAAGTCAAATTTATAAAAATCATACCACCACAGTTAACTGTGGTGGTTTTTGAGTCCCAAATCCTATCATTCCATTAGACAAGTCAGTGCTTTAACATAATTCAGTCCTAAGTTAACTCACAAACATAATTTCAGTTGATTAGATCAAGCCAAATCTCAAAAAAGTCAAAGTGTTCAATTCTCTTCAAAAGTCAAAAGCAGTCTAATTGGATTTTGAGCAAACTTTGGAGATCTGCAATTTGCTTAATACTAGGTTTTAGGGTCTGATATTTGGCATGCTTAATCTCTACCACCTTGTTAATTTTTGAGAATTTTCTCAAATTTTTAGGATTTTGTTTACTGGGCCCCACAAGGCCACAAAGTGACCTGCAGGGCATACATCTGCCCTGTTCTCAGATACCTCAGTCACCACCACCACTTTGGTGGTGGTTTGTGGCAACTACAGTGGCCCATATCCATTGTTCTTGGTTTCCCTTAACCCCCCTCCTACCAGGGAGTGTTTTTGAACCCTTTGTTTGACCCCTAGTCTAGTGGACCCCACCTATTTTTGGCCCTAAACTTTGTCCCAAAAACTGCATCAGTCACCATTTAGCAAGTGCTTATTTGATCTTTTTGGCTTATTCAGGCCATTCATTTGCTTAACACTTACTTATTATTGTTCATTGGACTCAGTGGAACCAAGTTTGATCAGTGTGGACCCCACACCTCACCATTTGAGCTAAAAATACTCCACAGTCAACAAAAGTCAACTGTGGGTATAATAAGCATTTCAAGTGCTTATTCTTTGGGTTAAATCAAAAGTGTTTTTGTTAAAAATAGTTTTTTTTAGTTTAGTATTAGCTTAGAAAAAGAAAAAAATCCAAAAAACCAATTTTAAAAATAGTGATAGCTTCTATTTAATAGGATTTATCAATTTAATTTTCTTTTTAATTTATTTCTAAGTAATATATCACTTTTATATTTTTAGAAATTATATTTTAGGTTAAAATAATTTTACAAATTTTTCCAGATTTTTATTTTGTCTTTTAGTGGTATTTCTAATTAATTTTAGTTTAATTTAGTTTTAATTAATATTAATAAATTAAATAGCACAATTAGTTTTTATATAGTATAACCTAGTTTTTATAATTTTTATAGCTTTTATTTTAGTTAAAACATTTTTATAAATTTTTCTAGAATTTTTACTGTTCATTTAATAGTTTTCATAATTTAAATAGTTTAATTAGATATTAATTAATAAATAGAATAATAATTAGTTAACTAGTTTAAAAATACATAAAAGTAACTTTTTATATTTTTTTTAGGATTCCCATGATGGTTAATTAGATTTATTAAATTTTTCTTAATTTTCTAAGTCTTTTTAGTATTTTTAATAATTCTAATTAGTTTAATTAGTATTAAATAGATAATTAGTAATTAATTAATAATAAATAATTAAATAGTGTAAAAATAAGTTTTATTTTTCTTAAAATTTTCTTTTATTATTAGGATTGTAAAAATATTAATTTTACACTTTTAACCCTTCCCATCCTTCAGTTGTACTTTTTGTTTTGTGCGTCTGTATACGTTTTTTTTTAATTAAAAACGTACGTTTTTAAGTTTTAGCTCAAATCTTCGTAATCCAAATTCCCGTAATCAATCACGTAGCTTTCCTAAGCTATATTTTTTTATAATTTCCAAATAATTCTGATCAAAAACCCTGTCTGTGAATAAACACCCGATCACAAAGTACGCTAAAGTTACATTTCACACCTCAACGGGATTTAACGACCCGGTGATACCTTATATTACCCGGAGTATTGATCTAGGCTATTTGACTTTGTTGACCATTATTTGGTCAATATAAGTTAGGTGGTTCGGGAACAATCAATTTATGGCGCCGCTGCCGGGGAGGTGTGCACGTTTCTGTAGCGTCTTTCGAGATTAGTGTTATCTCACCTCACTCACTGTACAAATACCATCACTTGTGAATATTTTCAAAATCAAAACACCTAAAAAAAAAAGTCATTAACACTTTTCCTAAAGTGTTAAAACACCAAAAAAAAAAAAAAAAGTAAAAAACAACAAAAACATATCGTAACGTTTTCTGATTGGGTTTTCGTTTAAGGTGATTCTTAAAGAGAAACGATTCTGGATTACGGGACGATAACAAAAATATTGTCCAAAAAGTTTTTATCCCTAGTGCATGCGCACTCGTTCTTCAAGGTCCACTAGCCCATTACGTGAGCTGGTTCGGAAACCTCGAAGACCTCGTAGACGTTCTGCACCAACAGTCGGATCTGAGATCTGTACTGTTCCACCTCCAGCTGTCATCATGGCAGCTGAACCCACTATGAACGAGCTTCTCCAAGCACCCGTCGAGGGTTATGGATGTAACACCTAAAATCTGAGAACATATGAAAAGACCAAATTGCCCTTACCAATTTGAAATTTAATTAAAAGCTTATTAAAGTACCAAATAAATCCCAAACTTCAAACAATGCACAAGTTATGTATCCAAAGTAATTTTAACAATTTCATTTAAAATTTATAAAAGTTACAAAATTACCAAAATACCCCTCATAGGGCCGAATGAAATAAAATGAATTTTAAAGAGATTTAAAATGATTTAAACTTGGTAAATAAGGAAGATAATTATCACCAAATATTCTCCCACCTATAATCACGAAATTTCTGGTCCATAAACCCCCCCTCATCACACGGCATTCCATTTTAAAAGTCAATCCATATCTTTTCTCCACAAACCCTAATTGCCGATTTCAATAAACACACAAACAATTCTCACAGCCCCCATTCGACAACCCCATAATTCCTAAGCATTTTTCTGTGATCAAACAGCATCCAAGAAGTCCTAGAAAAATACCCTTTCGAATTGTTGAAGCTTGGATCGATCGTGGTGAAGGTTTCTTTTGTCGAGCCCTAATAACAAGGTAAATTCGTTTTTGATTCATTCGACCTCCACAAAATTCGTTTCTCATTTTTCCTGTGATACTTACATCATATAAGACCCACGAAAATTGGTTTCAAGGTTGGAAGATCGTTGGTGAAGTCGTGAGCATTTTGGGTTCGTTTTTGTCCATACGCATATACAATAAATCGTACAGCCCTCTCCACACGTTCAAGTCTTGGTTTGGTATTTTTCTCAGCTCCCTTACACCCTATGAACATCATCTAAAATGCTCTAATCGATCAATGCATGCTCGACATCTTTTTGGCTAATTAAACCCTAAAAACGTGTATAAAACCTAAATAATTGAATCCGAATTTTTGAGGCTTAAAACCTATTTTATTTAGACTCTATACAATCATAATATTCTGGGAAAAATGTTGTTTCGAATTGTTAAGGCCTAAAACAATTATTTTGGAACCATGTAAATAATCGGCTATAATAAAAGAAAAAGGAAAAATAAATCATGTGAACTAGGGTTTGTGATTTAGGGTTTACTTGTTGTGTTAAATATAAATTAATGATGAATAAATGATGAACTAATGATTAGGTAAAGATTTGATTTAAGGTTCGTTAGGGTTTTCCTTCTTTTTGTGAAAACCGATTTGTATGTAAATGTTTTGGGTGAGTTTTGTAAACTTTAAAACTTAAGGGTTAATTCTGGAACTTTATTTGAGCTGTATAATATTCGAATAAAATATATAATGAGGGTGCTAAGTGTAAGTTTTTCATTTAAATGGATTAAAATGTATTTTAAACCTAATTAGGGTTTGTTTTGAAAATAATTAAAAGAGAGGGACTAAAAATGTAATTTTCAGAAACTTGGAGCTGTTTTGAGTATTTAAAAGTATTCAAGGGATTATGTGCTAATTTGGTAAATTAATGGCTTAATATGTAATTATTAAGAATTAAAAGTTGTAATTGTAAATTAAAGGGTTAAATATGTAACTTTGATAACTTGAAGGACTTAAAGTGTAAATTGTGAATACTTGAAGGTATATTCGTATAACATGATAAAATAAGGGATCATTATGTAAAATGGATAAGTTAAGGGTTTAAAGTGTAACTTTGAATACTAAAAGGTTTAAAGTGTAATTTTGGAAATATAAGGGTGTAAAAGGTAAAGTTATGAAACCCTAAGGACCAAATGTGTAAATATGTTAAAAGATACTTTGATTCCATTAATAATGATTCAACTTTCTAATTATGGAAACTTTCTAAAAGTGGAAACTTACTATTTATGGAAACCTGCTAAAAGTGGAAAGTCACTTTAAATGGAAAGTTACTAAAACTGGAAAACCGACTAAAATGAGAAATCTGAATTGAATAAGTTATTAATAATAAGCCAATCATTAATTCGTGTAGATTCGCTGAAGAAGGAGTTTTGCTTTCGACCTTTATGTTTCTGTCATGTGTGCACTTGCGGTTTAAGGTACAGATATTCTGACATTTCTCAAAAGGTTTCTCATGATCTCTTTCATATTCTGATCCGTTAGTTCCCGAATTGATGCCATTGCTATGATCCCCTTTGCTTGAACCTTCTCTGTTGATCCCACTTGATATGACCTCCGTTATGAACCTATGTTATGAAAACCTTCTTAATGATCCCATGGAAATGTTTTGAGAAGAACCGATTTGAAAAGATATTTATAAATGATGCTAAATTTCTTTTTAAAAGAAAGGTTATTTAACTTTCATGAACACTATATTTTGAAAGACCATTTTTATGAAAACTGTTTTAAAAGATTATTTAAATTGGACTTTTAATAGAAACTTTTGAAACGGACTTTTGAACTGAACCATGAATTGATTTTTGAATATGAACCTTGACCTGATAAACTCTGATTGGACCTTGAATACTAATTCTGATATGAACCCTTTGTTATGAACTGCTATTATGAACCTTTGATATGATTTTGAGATAAACCTTTGCTATATGACCTTTTGCATGACTTTGAGACCTGACTCTTAGTTTGATACCCGAGCCATTTATGTTTCTCCTACCTATGGAGGTACCATAGGCATGTCTGTGATGCACCACTGGCATGACTCATGTGTGGGTGAGTGATTTCTCACGCCGTCCCTTTTTATGATTACTATTATGGCCATTATGACTTTGAGTATATGACTTTGAGATTGACTTTGAGTAAGGGGCGTGTGGGTTGCAATCCTAGATCTGTTCTGTTTAGTGGATTTAACTATGACTTTGAGTTGACTTTGAGGTGATTGGTACTGTGTGCTATACATGCCCTTCACAACTTCTGGGAGCTGATCACTCCACCATTATGATACATGAGGACACCCCTCATATTATCTGGTTGCCTGAGAGGTATCCCCTCTGATTGTGAGATTATGATTTGACGGCTTATGACTTTGAGATATGACTTTGAGTTTTGGGCTCGTGGTGGATGACTATCCTATTCTTTCATTTCTATTATTCTCTTTTGTTTATTCTTTATGATATTCCCCAATGCACTATACTTCAGTTTGTTTCATTATCATTACCTTGTTTATATATCTGTTCACTGAGCTTTTTAAGCTCAGCCGCATTTCCTTTTCCTGCGGCAGGTTTTAGTAGGAAGCTGGGTTGTGGGAAGAGAGTGTGACTGGACTTAGAAGACTATGCTTTGGACTAGAGACGATTAGATGAAGTTTCACTTTATTAGACATAGTATTTAATTCTTTGTAACCTTGTAGTTTCAGATTTTCATTTGTAACCCTGAATTTCTTTGTATGTATGAATCATATGCTTGTGTTTGTTCTGATATGTCACTGTAATGTTATACTTCTACCCTTATCTGGTTGGGGTGTTACAATTATGGTATCAGAGACCAGGCTGTGATTCGTAATACATTTACCCTTGACCTGTGAAGTTTGGACCCCTAAGTTTCCCTGTAGGCGCTCATAAGACAACCTTTGAAACTTTACATTAGGATTCCCCATAGGAACCTAAGTTATTACCAGTGAGGAATGGGTAGACTAAGACATTTATGTAAGTATCATTTGCTTCCGTATCACTCTGATCGTGCCTTTACTCTTAGATAAGCCTTATAAGGACCTTTGTTTCAGAAGTTAGAAGTTTTGCAACTTAAGCTTAGTAACCAAGTTTGGAATACCTCGGAAGGCTACCTGGATACCTTACACATTTAAGTTTCACCTTCAGATTTTGATCTCCGCCTCCGATTTGTTTGATAAGCTGTTTGACACCTTTTCGACCACATCGTAGGTCATTCAACCACAATGTGTTCGACACATTCTGTAAATTCATTACTTATGCTGGGTATGAATGTATCATCCGATACTACTTAACTCTATATGATCCATTACTACTCCTATGAGAATGTTGGTAATTATGCACCACGAATATGAGAAGTTTTGTTTCCTCTCTTTGAATGATGAACCTTGTTCTGCCAACCGTTTCCTTTGGAAGGGTATGATGTAAATACTATCTCTATATGGATTTGTTAACTAAGCATGATAATGCTGATAACTGAGATTCTGTACCTCTCACGATTGACGATTATACGATATTCGTATTACCAATGATACACATCCTACCTGCTACTTATGCTAAGAGGCTAAACGAAATTCCCACACATTGAACTGTTCGTTTATCCATCCCAACATTTTTGTTGAACCAGGTATTGACTCTGATATATGAACTATCTGTATGATTTGACGACTGTATTCACTCTATGAATCCTTTGACTTTGAGATGTCTGATTGTACGGTCTTTTGGACTAAATGGCTATTCGTGAAGATACCATAGACTACCATATCTGAAATGTGACCTTAAAAATCTGCTTCACCCTATTCCATTATGATGACTCTCTACATCTGCTAAAATTTCTGTCACTATGGAAACACCTACCCCAAACTCATGTGATTATCAAGTTTTTCCTGAAAACCATTATAATCAACCCTTAGAAAGTTCTGCTATTGGGAAATATTTTGTCATACGAAGATTTTCCGGTATTCTCTGATGAACCTTTTGGTACTCCTTCCTGCTTAGGAAGTAGAGTGGGCATTGAACTGATATCAGTGAAGAAACCATGGTGCCATAGAAGTTGAGAGATTGAAGGAGCTGATGGAATATGATTTTAACCTTGGTGATTCTCTGTAGATGCTCTTGTTTGTTTATGAAGAAGAACGAGAGAAGTATGCGATGACGTATCGACTATCGTGAACTTAAACGTACCACTATCACTAATCATTATCTGTTTCCGCGTATCAATAATTAATTTGGTCTTCCTTTGAAACTCCGCGTCTGATTGCATCATTTTAGATTTGAAGGACTGAAGAAGCAACCACAAAAACTTCTAAGAAGGGGGTTAACTAACCGAGAGTAACCTTTGGGAAGTATTTCAGTTCCTGAAGAAGAAAGAAGGCGATGTAAAAATTCCCTGAGATGATTTCTGAAGTTGCCTTTGCACTCGTTACCACATTTGTGAGTTTGAATGATGCCAATGGTGTTGGCTAGAATAATCATGTTTTCGCGTGTTTTGGACAAATTGTCATAGTATGACATTGTGTTGTGTCCTAAAACGAAAAGAAGAACATAGAGATTATTGGTGAGACGACCCTTTGTCCTGGAAGAGAAATTTGATTGACGTTCAGAAAGCATAATAGACAACAGTACCCTATATAATGTAAAGACAGAGCTTTCACAAGAGGGACCAAGATTGAAGACCGTTATCGGAGTTTGAAACCTGGTGGAAGAGTAGTAGAAGATGGTTGCGACAAGCATTATCATGGAAGAAGCATACAAGAAGAAGAGAGGAACTGGGATAGTGCTCAATCATACATCATGCAACACGTGAAGATTTCAGTTTGGGCATCAAGACAACCAGACCAAAGAAGACGAACCATTCAACACACAACCTGGAGTCGACAACAACGTCATATACCTTAAAACCTGGAGCTATGTTAGAAGACCTGTCGAAGAAACGCAGTCTTGTTTCTCTATTCATTTTAGTTGTACTAAGTGAATTGAGAGCAGAAGCAGACCTGCGGATGGAGGGATGCACAGTGATCGTGTCAGAGACTGCCGCTACGACGCCACAGTACCAAGAAGAGTTGCTGAAGGCTTGAGGAACCAGACTCAAATTTTAAATTCTCTTAATCATGAGGTAAGACGGACAAGAATAAACAGACTACTCCAACTTGGAAGAAATTTTGAAATTTGTAAACGAGTGGACGGATTTGAAAGCGGACATTGTGTTTAGACGAGATGATGCTGTAAAGAATTGACGTTACTGATGACGTACCTTAATTTTGAATGACATTCTCGGATCTCCGTTACTCTTCGAGTAATTTCGTTCTCTTAGTTATGTTGTTTGATTTTGGTGACCTCTGAGACTATAGGTGGACTAGGTGGATTTAGATAAGTTTGTGTGTTCACGACTTGAGATAAAGTATGACCATCATGAGGGCATATGTATATGATGCCAGTATTATGACGCCTGGCCAACGTGATAATACTTACATCATATAACGTGCACTTATGGTGGGCATGTGATATTTTGAGGAGTGCCTTAGAAGCTTTAGAATTCTGGCATCTGATCAAGATCATCTGAGTTTAGTAAGACTTTAGGTTCATTCTACCTATACGTTTGATCTGCTACCCTTGATATACGATTCGATACGTTTGGACTCTCGACACGTGTTTTACTGATCTTTGCAACTTCTGATAAGAATCTTAGGTTCCATTATGAAACTTCTGCCGTTGACGATATCTAATGATATGCTTTCTGTCCGTATACGATTCGCATTCGTGAAGTTGTTCATTATGATCTGCTATGAGTAAAATATGTGATTGTGGACTTTGAGGAAATGAGACCTGCTTGTTTATGAGAATACCTTTGGAAGGTTATCTAAAAGCCGAGACTATCTGAGAAGCCGAAGAGTTAAACCATCAAATCACCCCATGTTTGCTACAATTCAATGTATTCTCATCTGATTCGCCTAATCAATTCGATGAAAATCCTATGTATTTTTTATACCTCTTCCTGGAGAATTCGTTTATCATCCGTTATGTTTGGTACATTATCCTTTTGATTCAAATTCAATATGATATGCCCTTCTGAGAAATCTGAAACTGTTTTGACAATAATTACGAGTCATGAGAAACCAGTTGGTCTGAATATCTTTTGGAAGAACCTCCCCGGGCGTGAGGATGTTGTGACGACTTTTGCGGTTTGCTACGACTTCGTCTAACTTTGCGACCTCAAATTTCGAGGACGAAATTTTTCTTTTTAGAGGGGAAGAAGTTGTAACACCTAAAATCTGAGAACATATGAAAAGACCAAATTGCCCTTACCAATTTGAAATTTAATTAAAAGCTTATTAAAGTACCAAATAAATCCCAAACTTCAAACAATGCACAAGTTATGTATCCAAAGTAATTTTAACAATTTCATTTAACATTTATAAAAGTTACAAAATTACCAAAATACCCCTCATAGGGCCGAATGAAATAAAATGAATTTTAAAGAGATTTAAAATGATTTAAACTTGGTAAATAAGGAAGATAATTATCACCAAATATTCTCCCACCTATAATCACGAAATTTCTGGTCCATAAACCCCCCCTCATCACACGGCATTCCATTTTAAAAGTCAATCCATATCTTTTCTCCACAAACCCTAATTGCCGATTTCAATAAACACACAAACAATTCTCACAGCCCCCATTCGACAACCCCATAATTCCTAAGCATTTTTCTGTGATCAAACAGCATCCAAGAAGTCCTAGAAAAATACCCTTTCGAATTGTTGAAGCTTGGATCGATCGTGGTGAAGGTTTCTTTTGTCGAGCCCTAATAACAAGGTAAATTCGTTTTTGATTCATTCGACCTCCACAAAATTCGTTTCTCATTTTTCCTGTGATACTTACATCATATAAGACCCACGAAAATTGGTTTCAAGGTTGGAAGATCGTTGGTGATGTCGTGAGCATTTTGGGTTCGTTTTTGTCCATACGCATATACAACAAATCGTACAGCTCTCTCCACACGTTCAAGTCTTGGTTTGGTATTTTTCTCAGGTCCCTTACACCCTATGAACATCATCTAAAATGCTCTAATCGATCAATGCATGCTCGACATCTTTTTGGCTAATTAAACCCTAAAAACGTGTATAAAACCTAAATAATTGAATCCGAATTTTTGAGGCTTAAAACCTATTTTATTTAGACTCTATACAATCATAATATTCTGGGAAAAATGTTGTTTCGAATTGTTAAGGCCTAAAACAATTATTTTGGAACCATGTAAATAATCGGCTATAATAAAAGAAAAAGGAAAAATAAATCGTGTGAACTAGGGTTTGTGATTTAGGGTTTACTTGTTGTGTTAAATATAAATTAATGATTAATAAATGATGAACTAATGATTAGGTAAAGATTTGATTTAAGGTTCGTTAGGGTTTTCCTTCTTTTTGTGAAAACCGATTTGTATGTAAATGTTTTGGGTGAGTTTTGTAAACTTTAAAACTTAAGGGTTAATTCTGGAACTTTATTTGAGCTGTATAATATTCGAATAAAATATATAATGAGGGTGCTAAGTGTAAGTTTTTCATTTAAATGGATTAAAATGTATTTTAAACCTAATTAGGGTTTGTTTTGAAAATAATTAAAAGAGAGGGACTAAAAATGTAATTTTCAGAAACTTGGAGCTGTTTTGAGTATTTAAAAGTATTCAAGGGATTATGTGCTAATTTGGTAAATTAATGGCTTAATATGTAATTATTAAGAATTAAAAGTTGTAATTGTAAATTAAAGGGTTAAATATGTAACTTTGATAACTTGAAGGACTTAAAGTGTAAATTGTGAATACTTGAAGGTATATTCGTATAACATGATAAAATAAGGGATCATTATGTAAAATGGATAAGTTAAGGGTTTAAAGTGTAACTTTGAATACTAAAAGGTTTAAAGTGTAATTTTGGAAATATAAGGGTGTAAAAGGTAAAGTTATGAAACCCTAAGGACCAAATGTGTAAATATGTTAAAAGATACTTTGATTCCATTAATAATGATTCAACTTTCTAATTATGAAAACTTTCTAAGAGTGGAAACTTACTATTTATGGAAACCTGCTAAAAGTGGAAAGTCACTTTAAATGGAAAGTTACTAAAACTGGAAAACCGACTAAAATGAGAAATCTGAATTGAATAAGTTATTAATAATAAGCCAATCATTAATTCATGTAGATTCGCTGAAGAAGGAGTTTTGCTTTCGACCTTTATGTTTCTGTCATGTGTGCACTTGCGGTTTAAGGTACAGATATTCTGACATTTCTCAAAAGGTTTCTCATGATCTCTTTCATATTCTGATCCGTTAGTTCCCGAATTGATGCCATTGCTATGATCCCCTTTGCTTGAACCTTCTCTGTTGATCCCACTTGATATGACCTCCGTTATGAACCTATGCTATGAAAACCTTCTTAATGATCCCATGGAAATGTTTTGAGAAGAACCGATTTGAAAAGATGTTTATAAATGATGCTAAATTTCTTTTTAAAAGAAAGGTTATTTAACTTTCATGAACACTATATTTTGAAAGACCATTTTTATGAAAACTGTTTTAAAAGATTATTTAAATTGGACTTTTAATAGAAACTTTTGAAACGGACTTTTGAACTGAACCATGAATTGATTTTTGAATATGAACCTTGACCTGATAAACTCTGATTGGACCTTGAATACTAATTCTGATATGAACCCTTTGTTATGAACTGCTATTATGAACCTTTGATATGATTTTGAGATGATTTTGAGATAAACCTTTGCTATATGACCTTTTGCATGACTTTGAGACCTGACTCTTAGTTTGATACCCGAGCCATTTATGTTTCTCCTACCTATGGAGGTACCATAGGCATGTCTGTGATGCACCACTGGCATGACTCATGTGTGGGTGAGTGATTTCTCACGCCGTCCCTTTTTATGATTACTATTATGGCCATTATGACTTTGAGTATATGACTTTGAGATTGACTTTGAGTAAGGGGCGTGTGGGTTGCAATCCTAGATCTGTTCTGTTTAGTGGATTTAACTATGACATTGAGTTGACTTTGAGGTGATTGGTACTGTGTGCTATACATGCCCTTCACAACTTCTGGGAGCTGATCACTCCACCATTATGATACATGAGGACACCCCTCATATTATCTGGTTGCCTGAGAGGTATCCCCTCTGATTGTGAGATTATGATTTGACGGCTTATGACTTTGAGATATGACTTTGAGTTTTGGGCTCGTGGTGGATGACTATCCTATTCTTTCATTTCTATTATTCTCTTTTGTTTATTCTTTATGATATTCCCCAATGCACTATACTTCAGTTTGTTTCATTATCATTACCTTGTTTATATATCTGTTCACTGAGCTTTTTAAGCTCAGCCGCATTTCCTTTTCCTGCGGCAGGTTTTAGTAGGAAGCTGGGTTGTGGGAAGAGAGTGTGACTGGACTTAGAAGACTATGCTTTGGACTAGAGACGATTAGATGAAGTTTCACTTTATTAGACATAGTATTTAATTCTTTGTAACCTTGTAGTTTCAGATTTTCATTTGTAACCCTGAATTTCTTTGTATGTATGAATCATATGCTTGTGTTTGTTCTGATATGTCACTGTAATGTTATACTTCTACCCTTATCTGGTTGGGGTGTTACAACGGAGATGCTATCGTTGTTCTGGCAATCATGGCCGACAATTTTGAGCTTAAAACAGGGTTGATAAACCTGGCCACATCACGTCAATTCTACGGTTATGAGAGGGACGATCCTCAAGATCACATTCGATGGTTTAATAAAATAACATACACCATCAAATGCAAAGATGTCCCCTGTGAAGCAATCAAACTTCTTCTCTTCCCATTCTCCCTAGAGGGACAAGCCCGGATTTGGCTTGAAAAACAACCTCCACGATCTATTGAGACTTGGGAAGATCTTGTGAAAAAGTTCGTGAATGAATTCTTTCCTCCTTCCAAAACCACGAGTCTCAAGAATGAGATCATGAAATTCACTCAGAAATTTGATGAATCCTTTAGTGAGGCATGGGATCGATACAAGGAATTGCTCCGAAAATGTCCTCACCACGGTTCCTCCGATCTCATGACACTTGATACTTTCTACAATGGTGTAAGCCAATCCGATCAAGACTCTCTAAATGCCTCCGCTGGAGGTAACTTCTTGAATCGCACCACAAAGGATGCTTTAGCGATTATTGAGAATAAATCTAAGGTCCGCATTCCCCGAAGCAAATCGGTTGTTTTCCAAAGGGATGTTGGTCCTTCTTCCTCATCGCCCGTGGCTCAGTCTAGCACCGATGCTAGACTTGACAAACTCACGGAAGCTGTCCATGCATTGGTTCTCGCCCAAGGCAAGAAAGATTCTTCTCCTTCCCCACAAGCTGAAATAAAAAAGATAGAAGTTTGTGTCACTTGTGGTGGTCCACATTCATATTATAATTGCCCTGCCACTGAAGGCAATCCCTTCGAAGTAAATGCAATAGCCGGCAATTCCAACCAAGGAGGTAGCCAATACCGTCCTCAAGTGGAACCAAATTACCGTGCTAGCAATCAGGGTGGACCACCCGGTTTTCCTCAAAATCCAAATAGGTTTAATCCTAATCCACCAAGGGGGCCTAATTTGCAAAATCAAAATCCTGCCCCCGTCAATCAGTACCCACCCCAAAGGGGTAATCAAGGGTATTCAGCTCCAAATTATCAAGATCCCCTCCCAAACGAGCTCAATAACTACATCAAAGTTAATGAGACCAAAATGAGGGCAATGCAAAATCAAATCTCAAATTTGAAGAATGATTTCCAATCATCAATAGCCAAACAAGGTCAAGAGCTGAAGAGTGAGTTGATGCAAACAAACAACAAAATTGATCAAAATCAAGGCAAGATTGAAAATATGCTTGCCAGTCTTATGAATCATCTCACTCCACCCTCTACATCTGGAGGTCTCCCGGCTAATACAGTTGTTAACCCCAAGGGTGAACTCAAAGCTATTACTACACGAAGTGGTAAAGCTTATGAAGAGCCGCCAGTTCCTCCTATTCCTCCTCCTCTTTATTCTGAGGAAGTAGAAATTGAGCCTGAGGCAACCACGGACAAGGTGCAATCTCCTAGCCCACGAAGTACCGCACACGTCCACCCTCAGGTTGTTCCAGATATTGTACCAAAATCTGGACTTGTACCAAAACGGGGAGTTGTATTTGAACCATCAACAACTCCTGTTGAGAACCCTAAATCCAAACCTTCGCTACCATACCCGTCACGACTTAATGAGCAAAAGCTCCGCGAAAAGGCTAGTCACCAAATGGATAAATTTTATCAAATCTTTCAAGATTTGCATTTTGACGTTAGCCTTGCGGATGCTATCATCCTGATGCCCAAATTCGCATCGATGATCAAGAACTTGTTAAGCAACAAAGAAAAATTGTACGAAATGGCAAAAACTCCTTTGAACGAAAACTGCTCTGCGGTTATCTTAAAGAAGCTTCCTAAGAAGCTTGGAGACCCTGGTAGATTTCTCATTCCATGTGTTTTCCCTGGGATGGTTGAATGCTTCGCCTTAGCTGATCTTGGCGCTAGCATCAACCTGATGCCTTACTCAGTATGGGAGAAACTCTCTCTTCCTCAACTTACTCCTACATGCATGACTCTCGAGCTTGCCGACCGTTCAATCTCTCGTCCTCTCGGCATTGCCGAAGACGTATTCGTGAAAGTAGGAAAGTTCCATTTCCCCGCTGACTTCGTTGTTGTTAAGTTCGATGCTGACCCACGAGTTCCTCTCATTCTTGGGAGAGGATTCTTAAGGACGGGTCGTGCGTTAATTGATGTGCACGAAGAGGAAATAACTCTTCGTGTTGGTAATAAAGCTGTAACCTTCAACCTCGATCAAACTTCGAGGTACTCCTCTAATTATGACGCCGAAACGGTTAACCGAATTGATGTCATTGATGTTGCGTCTGAGGAGTACGCTCAAGAGGTTCTAGGTTTTGTCGATGATTCTCCGAGTGAAAACCTCACTCCATCTTCTCACCCCATTGTTGCCAATTCTTTTCCTTCCCTCACTCCGTTTGAGGGAAGTGACTTCATCTTCTTAGAAGAAATTGAGGCCTTTCTCAAAAGTGATTCGATTCCCGATGGAATTGATAACCAAGAGATCGACCTCGAGAGGGATATTCACCTGCTTGAAAAATTGTTAAACGAAGATCCCTCTCATCTTCCTGTTCTACCACAAACACTTCATAAGGAGGAAGTCAAAAATGTTGAGAAAACTGATGACTTTCCCGCGGTTGAACTTAATGACTTGCCGCCTCACCTTGAGTATGCATTTCTAGAGGGTGATGATAAATTGCCCGTCATAATTGCTAAAAATTTAAGTGTTGAGGAAAAGGCTGCTCTTATACAGGTTTTGAAGTCTCATAAACGAGCAATTGCTTGGCGTCTCTCCGATATCAAGGGCATCAACCCTGAGTTTTGTACTCACAAGATATTATTGGAGGATGACTTCAAACCTGCGGTCCAACATCAAAGAAGGGTGAATCCAAAAATTCACGAGGTTATCAAACAAGAGGTTTTAAAACTTCTTGATGCCGGATTGATTTACCCTATCTTGGACAGTCCTTGGGTCAGCCCAGTTCACTGTGTTCCAAAAAAGGGTGGCATTACTGTTGTCACAAATGAGGAGAATGAGTTAATTCCAACTCGTTTGGTTACGGGTTGGCGCGTCTGCATTGATTATCGTAAATTGAATGACGCCACCCGTAAGGATCATTTTCCTCTGCCCTTTATGGATCAGATGCTCGAGAGATTAGCGGGGAATGAGTACTATTGCTTCCTCGATGGTTTCTCGGGTTACTTTCAGATTCCCATTGACCCACAAGACCAAGAAAAGACCACTTTTACGTGCCCCTATGGAACTTTCGCATATAAACGTATGCCATTTGGCTTATGTAATGCTCCGAGCATGTTTCAAAGATGTATGATGGCCATTTTTTCCGACATGATCGGAAAAACTATGGAGGTCTTTATGGACGATTTTTCGGTCATTGGGGATTCGTTCCAATCATGTCTCTCCCATTTAGACATCATGCTAAAACGTTGTGAAGACACAAAGTTATGTCTAAATTGGGAGAAGAGTCACTTTATGGTCAAAGAGGGCATTGTCCTCGGCCATAAAATTTCAAAAAACGGGATTGAGGTTGACCGTGCCAAAGTGGACGTCATTGCAAAATTGCCTCATCCCACGACTGTGAAAGGTGTTAGGAGCTTTTTGGGTCACGCCGGTTTTTACCGTAGGTTTATTCAAGATTTTTCTAAAATCGCCCGGCCTATGACCCATCTCCTCGAAAAGGATGCTCCTTTTATCTTCTCCCCTGAGTGCATCGAAGCCTTTGAAACATTAAAGAAAAGGCTTACCGAGGCACCGATTCTTGTTGCCCCCGATTGGGACTTGCCCTTTGAGCTCATGTGTGATGCGAGTGATTTTGCTATTGGGGCAGTCTTGGGGCAACGCAAAACAAAACATTTTCAGCCTATACACTATGCCAGCAAGACTATGACCGAGGCACAAAGTCATTACACCACCACTGAAAAAGAATTATTAGCTGTGGTGTATGCTTTTGAAAAATTCCGGCCATACTTGATTCTGACTAAAAGCATAGTGTATACGGATCATTCGGCTTTGAAGTATCTATTTGCAAAACAAGATGCAAAGCCGAGACTCCTCCGATGGGTTCTCCTCCTTCAGGAATTTGATATCATCATTCGTGATAAAAAAGGAGCTGAGAACCTAGCGGCTGATCATCTCTCCCGTCTTGAAAACCCTCACCAAAATGCTTTCGAGAAAAAGGAAATAAATGAAACATTTCCTCTCGAAACCCTCAATGTGGTTTCATTTCGGGGAGACTCGATTACCCCATGGTTTGCCGACTTTGGAAACTATCTTGCGGGTAACTTCATTGTGAAAGGGATGTCGTCCCAACAAAAAAATAAATTTTTCAAAGATGTCAAACATTACTTTTGGGACGACCCCTACTTGTTCAAGATATGCGCGGATCAAGTCATCCGGCGGTGTGTGTATGGTCAGGAAGCCACTGAAATTTTAAAGGCTTGCCATGCTGGTCCCACGGGGGGCCACCATAATCCCAACTACACCGCCAAAAAGGTGTTTGATTCCGGCTTTTATTGGCCCTCGATCTACAAGGATGCCCAAGATTTGGTCAAGTCTTGTGACGCTTGTCAACGTCACGGGAATATTTCACAAAAGAATGAAATGCCTCAGAATGCAATTCAAGTTTGTGAAATCTTTGATATATGGGGCATCGACTTTATGGGGCCATTTCCATCCTCTCACGGAAACAAATACATACTCGTGGCAGTTGACTATTTGTCAAAATGGGTTGAAGCGAAAGCTTTACCCACAAATGATGCCCGAGTAGTTGTGAAATTTTTGAAAGCTCTCTTTGCTTGATTTGGAACTCCACGTGCTATAATTAGTGATCGTGGTACGCATTTTTGCAATGACAAATTTGATAAAGTCATGCAAAAGTATGGTGTAACTCACCGTCTTTCTACTGCGTACCACCCTCAAACAAGTGGACAAGTAGAAGTTTCCAATCGAGGCATAAAGAGAATATTGGAAAGAACCGTTGGGGAAAATCGTGCATCTTGGTCGGATAAATTAGATGATGCACTTTGGGCTTTCCGTACGGCGTATAAAACACCCATTGGGTGTACGCCTTATAAACTTGTGTACGGGAAAGCGTGCCATCTTCCGATCGAGCTTGAGCATAAAGCCTATTGGGCTCTCAAGCATGCAAATTTTGACCTCAAAACTGCGGGTGATCATCGAAAAGTTCAACTCAATGAATTAAATGAACTTCATGATCAAGCTTACGAGAACTCTTTGATCTATAAACAAAAGATAAAGAAGATCCATGACTCAAAAATCAAAAACCGCGTTTTTAACGTTGGTGATCGAGTCCTTCTTTTCAACTCTAGACTCAAGATCTTCTCGGGAAAGCTCAAAACCCGATGGACTGGTCCATTCACTATCGTTAAGGTTTATCCTTATGGCACCGTCGAGTTATCACAAAATGACGGACCTAATTTCAAAGTGAATGGACATCGTCTAAAGCACTACTTTGGAGAGGACATACCATCCATGGTTGTCCCGGATCTCCAAACTTTCCCCAAGGACAATTAAATTCGGGGATCGAGTCAAGCTAGCGACTCGGTGAACAAAAATTAGCATCATATATGGGTTTTCACCCGTATTTCTGACTTCTTTCTACTTTCTACCACCCTAGTGTGGGGGAATGGCCAACCCCCCGCTAATTTGAAAATGTATATATCTTCAAAAAAAAAAAAAAAAAAAGTGTGATTGTATGTACAGTTAAATAAAGTGAAAAATACAAAACAAAATTCCACAGTTAGCTTCGAATATTATCTTTTTACGTTCATAGTTTCGGCATAATAGCCGGGACTGTGAATATTGAGGACAATATTCATGTCTAAGTGTGGGGGGGAAATTCTAGCGAAATTTATCGCAAAATACTTTTAAGTACCCCCATTTTGGCCCAAAATTTTCAAAAATTTTTTCACTTTATTTCAAAATTTTTGTGGTAATCAGTCCGCCTTATCTAAGCGACACAAGGGATTGGCTAGTCCAGGAGCAAACGGCTCTTGGTAAAGACAACTCAAATCCGTTTACGGCTGGCAATTTGCCCAAAATTGTATGGTTCATCAACTCCCCGAAAACAAATGAGTTGGCTAGCCCGCAAGATTATGGCTTGTGGTAAAGGCCGTGGAAAAACCATAATTGGTAATCAGCTCACCAAGATGTCGACTAGGTCCATCAAGATGCTGGCTAGTCCAGGAGCAAACGGCTCCTGGTAAAGACTAATCAAATCCGTTGACAGCTGGTGGTTTGCTTAAAATCACACGGTTATCAGGTGTGCCACAATTCTTACACCTGGCTACTCCAAAAGTGATGGCTTTTGGTAAAGAGTTTAAAATCCATCAAGTTTTTCTCAAAAGATTGCTAGGGACTAGCAATAGCTTAGTGTGGGGGATCGATGAGTGCTCAAACACTCATCATTTTTATCATATCTGGACTGCCAAAACATCCAAAAACACCCAAAAACGCATCAAAATACACAATTTATTCCAAAAGTGTGTTTTATATGTTTTAGATGCAAAATATTTGAAAACAAATGAAAAACGAACAAAGTTTGCACAATTGGCAGTTTCAGTCCCTCAAGTTTCAAAATTTGGCAAAACTAGTCCCTGGAAGTTTAAAACAAAAGAAAAGTCAACTCAAGGCAAAGAAAAGTCAAAAATTATCAAAATAAGTCCTTGGGTGAAAAAGTTTGAGAAAATTACACTTTTACCCCTCAAAATCCAAAATTGACATAAATGGTCCCTGGAGTTTCAGTATTTGGCAGATTTGATCCCTGGTGGGATAATTTTGAAAGTAAAAATCATTTTTGATCCTTAAAAATCATAAATTATCAAAAATGATCCTTTGGTGTGAAGTTTCAGAAAATTACAGGTTTGGTCCCTGGAGTTTGGAAGTTTTGCAGAAATAGTCCCTGGATGTAAATATGGAAATTTATCACTAACGGCCCTTGGACTATTCTCATTTGGCACTTTTCACCCCTTTAATATCTTTGAAAAGTTGCTAAGTTGAACCCTTTAAAAATCAGAAATTGCAAAACTAGTCCTTGAAATTTCACACTTAACCAAATCCGGATCACAAACAAATACCAAAACCAAATCCACCCACCTTATAACTCCACAAGCCCACCCAACTCCAGGCCCATCCTCATTTTAGCCTAACCAAAACCCCACCGTTTTAAATAATACCCTCCCACATTGACCTGGTCAAACACCCCATCTCCCACCTCAGCCTACCCTCAACCTGCTACAAACCAAAACCAATCTCATCATCACTCCTACCCTTCACCACCTGCACACTCTTTACCCCCCCCCCCTTGGCCTAACCAAACAACAATATGAGTCCAAAAATACCCCACTGGCATCAAGCAACCAGAGAATACGCCAAATTGCATCTTGGCGCCAAAACTAATCGAAGGTCAAGATTAAGAGTAAATTGATCCTATGGTCAAGAATCAACTTGGGAAGTGCGCAGGAGGTCTCCTAAACCCTAGAGTTTCAAGAATAAAAGGTGCAAGGATGGAATGAAGCTGGTGTAATTTTTTTAAGTTTTAATGTATTAATGTTGAATTTATTTTTCCAGTAAAAGTTTAATTTGTAGTTTGTTTTCTCAAGTTAATACAAGTATTTCACTACTTGTTTCAAACTCTTGTACTCTTTTTAAGTTTTAATGAAAATGGTGAAGTTTTCTCAGTAAAGATCATGCTTGTGTATTTAATGATTGAATTGTTGAAATAGTCACCCCTAAGCTCTTAAACACCTGAGATAACATAAAAAGGATAAAAAAAAAAAAAAAAAAAAAAAAAAAACGAAAAAGAAATCAATGATACATCTCAAGGGTACCTATGCATAAGACTTTGGAAGCTAAGGAAGTTGCCAGTATTGGATATGGCAAGATGGACTTTCACTAGCTTGTTTTACAATAAGCTAGAGCTTGTAGCAGTATAAAGAAACTCTGGTTCAGCCAGAGATTGAGGTTCCAATTTCTTAGTTCTAAAATGTTTATTCCTATTGTGATCTTTGCATAATATGTCTTGATTAGTTATTGTGTTTCTTTGTTAATTGTTTGTGCTTATTCTAACTTAATTTAGCTAAGTAGTTAAGTTTCAGCTCATGTTTCATAGATTTGAACACATGTCATCACATGTTCATTTTAGATGTCAAAAAATGTATTATGGTAGTTCATGAGTACAAGCTGTAAATGGTGGTGTTCTTGAGTCTAAATGAACCTAGATTATCATTAATAGCTACTGAGATTGATATTTGCAGCTTAAATCAGTTAAAAAGCTAGAAATTCATGCCTTCAATGTTTTTAAGGGGTGTTTGGAATAGGAGAATCCACTGAGTTTCAGTCAGTTATATTGGTGGTTTTTGTTTATTACAAGTCCATTTAGGTTGTAGAAGTTCATATAAGTCATAAAAACTTGGTTTTGATAGAGAAAAGTCAAATTTATAAAAATCATACCACCACAGTTAACTGTGGTGGTTTTTGAGTCCCAAATCCTATCATTCCATTAGACAAGTCAGTGTTTTAACATAATTCAGTCCTAAGTTAACTCACAAACATAATTTCAGTTGATTAGATCAAGCCAAATCTCAAAAAAGTCAAAGTGTTCAATTCTCTTCAAAAGTCAAAAGCAGTCTAATTGGATTTTGAGCAAACTTTGGAGATCTGCAATTTGCTTAATACTAGGTTTTAGGGTCTGATATTTGGCATGCTTAATCTCTACCACCTTGTTAATTTTTGAGAATTTTCTCAAATTTTTAGGATTTTGTTTACTGGGCCCCACAAGGCCACAAAGTGACCTGCAGGGCATACATCTGCCCTGTTCTCAGATACCTCAGTCACCACCACCACTTTGGTGGTGGTTTGTGGCAACTACAGTGGTCCATATCCATTGTTCTTGGTTTCCCTCAACCCCCCTCCTACCAGGGAGTGTTTTTGAACCCTTTGTTTGACCCCTAGGCTAGTGGACCCCACCTATTTTTGGCCCTAAACTTTGTCCCAAAAACTGCATCAGTCACCATTTAGCAAGTGCTTATTTGATCTTTTTCGCTTATTCAGGCCATTCATTTGCTTAACACTTGCTTATTATTGTTCATTGGACTCAGTGGAACCAAGTTTGATCAGTGTGGACCCCACACCTCACCATTTGAGCTAAAAATACTCCACAGTCAACAAAAGTCAACTGTGGGTATAATAAGCATTTCAAGTGCTTATTCTTTGGGTTAAATCAAAAGTGTTTTTGTTAAAAATAGTTGTTCTTAGTTTAGTATTAGCTTAGAAAAAGAAAAAAATCCAAAAAACCAATTTTAAAAATAGTGATAGCTTCTATTTAATAGGATTTATCAATTTAATTTTCTTTTTAATTTATTTCTAAGTAATATATCACTTTTATATTTTTAGAAATTATATTTTAGGTTAAAATAATTTTACAAATTTTTCCAGATTTTTATTTTGTCTTTTAGTGGTATTTCTAATTAATTTTAGTTTAATTTAGTTTTAATTAATATTAATAAATTAAATAGCACAATTAGTTTTTATATAGTATAACCTAGTTTTTATAATTTTTATAGCTTTTATTTTAGTTAAAACATTTTTATAAATTTTTCTAGAATTTTTACTGTTCATTTAATAGTTTTCATAATTTAAATAGTTTAATTAGATATTAATTAATAAATAGAATAATAATTAGTTAACTAGTTTAAAAATACATAAAATTAACTTTTTATATTTTTTTTAGGATTCCCATGATGGTTAATTAGATTTATAAAAATTTTCTTAATTTTCTAAGTCTTTTTAGTATTTTTAATAATTCTAATTAGTTTAATTAGTATTAAATAGATAATTAGTAATTAATTAATAATAAATAATTAAATAGTGTAAAAATAAGTTTTATTTTTCTTAAAATTTTCTTTTATTATTAGGATTGTAAAAATATTAATTTTACACTTTTAACCCTTCCCATCCTTCAGTTGTACTTTTTGTTTTGTGCGTCTGTATACGTTTTTTTTAATTAAAAACGTACGTTTTTAAGTTTTAGCTCAAATCTTCGTAATCCAAATTCCCGTAATCAATCACGTAGCTTTCCTAAGCTATATTTGTTTATAATTTCCAAATAATTCTGATCATAAACCCTTTCTGTGAATAAACACCCGATCACAAAGCACGCTAAAGTTACATTTCACACCTCAACGGGATTTAATGACCCAGTGATACCTTATATTACCCGGAGTATTGATCTAGGCTATTTGACTTTGTTGACCATTATTTGGTCAATATAAGTTAGGTGGTTCGGGAACAATCAATGACTAAGTGAACAAGTTTACACCTAGATCTTGGAAAATTTGTTGTTCTTGCTTCTTGATCACCCTAGATCGATTCTACCTTAAGAGAAAATGAGAGAAAATAGTTTACTTGCACTTGTAAAAATGGTTTGTGATAAAATGGATGAAAAGGTGTAATTTATATTTAGGAGACAAAAGTTAGGTTTGTAATAAATTTGGTTGGTGAGATTAGCTCATGAGGAGGCTAGGAGGGGGGGGGGGGGCGGTTCACAAAGGAGGGAAAAGGGGGAAATGTTGGGTGATTCATTTTTGAGAATTAGTGTAAGATTGTGTAGTATTAATTAGTTTTAGGTTTAATCGGGTACCGGGTTTGTTAGAAATAAATTTTATCAAAGTTATTCGGGACATAATAAAGTCATAAAAATTGTAAGAATATGTCGGGTACAAGTACGGAGAGTTTGGGTGATTATTATTTAGTTTTTATGAAAACCGTCGTTATTAAGTTAGACGTACGATACGTAATAAATAAATTTCCAAAATACCGGGTAAATTAATATTATAATTTTTATATTATAAAAATGAATATAAAAATATATTGGGATCATAGTCGGGAGTGTCGGACGTGTTAGTCACATTATTGATCGTTTGTTAACGTTTATTTAGAAATAAATATACTTAAAAAGTCAATTATACCAAAAGTATTAATTTAAATATCCTACGAGTGGAATAGTATGCAAGTGCCCTAATGATGATACGCAGACTATTTCTAGTCCGTATGAAATGTCCCAATGATAATGCATGAATTCGCTCCTGAACCAATACGGTTACGCGAATTTTGAATACCCGTAAACTAAGGGTGTGTTTGTTTCAGTAAGATGTTTTTGGTCTGAATCTTACTACCACATCTTACTGGTAAGAGGTGGTCATAAAGTCTTAATCTGAATGGAATAATGTTGTTTGTTTTTTTATAATTGTCTTAATGGTTTTAATTGTTCGTTTGTTTAAGCGTATATTAAAATATGGTAGTAAGATAAATAATTTTCAGTAAACGTGTTACTGTTATCACTTCAATTCCTCGGTTTTACGAAAACTAGCTAAGATTCGAATCCAATAAACCCGAAAATTCAACGCAACACTATTTGTAACACAACACAAATTGAGTCAATAACACAAATTTAATACCAGCCCAACAATAAAACTTAACTAAAGTCTAGCCCAAACTTACTACTTAAAATCTTAAATAAAGTTTTAGCCCAACTCAATATAACAAATACCCTAATCTAAAACACTCCCTAGTCTGTTGTCACTACCCTTTCAATACCCTAATATATCACTCACTCTAAACACCCGCAGTCACACACTTTTCTTCTCACAATAAGTAACTACTTTTCTCTCAATCAAAAACATGACTTTAAACAAACAATATACACACCTAGCATCTGTAACCCACGATTTATTATAAACTGCATACCCTTTTTTATCTTTGATAGCTCGTCTAAGATCCTTTTAAAAGGTCTCGGGTAGGGTTTAATGTTGATGATTCTTGTTTTTGTTCTTGTTCATACTATATATTTTTTTCTTTGTTTTATCTTTTGAAACACAAACAAAATATGGTCTCAAACTTTTGAGATGGCTGAAGATTTTATAGGAGTAAGAGCCAGTAAGACATGATCTCCAACTCTTACTGGGTAAGACATATTCATCTGACCGCGTCTGATTGACAAGTGAAAAAACAAACAACCCTACTGTCTGACCGCGTCTGACTGGGTAAGAGTCAGAGGCGGTTCAGACGTTTTTGTAAAAAACAAACACAGCCTAAGTTTACAATGAAATGAGTAATGCACATGAATAGTGATATTTCTTCCGGAAATGAATAGTGTCAAGTGAATAGTAAAATTTCTGAACACTTCTCAGAATGTCGAATTGACCTCGAAAACGATGAATAGTGATCGATGAATAGTAAATGATGAATAGTAACTTGTGAATAGTAAATTGTCGAGGTTCAGAAAATGACCGGAAATTACGAGTTGTGACAGTATTCCCTTCTAACAGGAACTTCGTCCCGAAGTTCAGTTTTGGTTGGTCTCTGAAGTATGTTTGGTAAAAAGACGTGGTTACTTGAGTTGCATTTGGTCTCCCCGTTCCCAAGTAAATTCGGGATCTCTTCAAGGATTCCAGCGAACTTTCACGATAGGAATTCGACTTTGCTTCAACCGTTCGACCTCACGGTCCATGCTTTCCACTGGTTCTCTTACCAAGTCTACGTTTGTCTCAGGGTTGGATTCCCTTCCAAATGGGATTATGATTGACTAATCTGAAGTCATTTCCTGGGATTTGAATAGGTGAAACATAGTTGTGTAATCCTGTTGTTCTCTAACAAGGCTCAAGTTTGACGGCCACTAGGCCTTCTCTGTCTGAAATATTACGTGGTCCAGTGTATATCGGGTTTAACTTTCCCAGTTTTCTGAATGATATCATGCCTTTCCTAGGCAGAACTTTCAACATGATCTGGCTACCAACTTGAAGTTTTAATGGTTTACAACTTATAGAATTTGTAATTGATTCTTGACTTGTAGGAAATTTCTGGTTATTTCATGAATGCCTACTGGAATAGTGAGTTTGGCTTTTTCCGAGTTTGGTTCGTCAATAGATGATCAGTGCTTCGTTAGGTTTATAATGTAATATGGGTAATATATGTTGCTGAATTATGTCAGAACTCCAATCTTATATGTCAGTTGGTCGATTCTAAAATGAATCTTAAATGGTCCAATATACTAAAGGTTAAATCCTTCGTATTACTAAAATCGTATCATGCCTCTCCAAGGCAAAGCTTTCAATTTAGTTCGTTCTTTCACGTGAATCTAGTTAGTTTGTTGTTCAAGGATACCCAATCCGTATGATGTGCGTCATGTACCAACCTAACTCCTACCAGTTTCTCGTCGCTTGCAACTGGTTCTTGACTTGTGAAATTTCCTTTGTTGTTCCATGGTTTAGTTCTAGACCAGTGAATTTAACTTTCCGATTTCGGTCTGTAAATGAGTAATTGGTACTTCGACCATAAAGTGCCTCAAATAGTGTAGTCTCTATGCTCGTGCGATAACTATCGTTGCAAACGAATCTGATTTATGGTAAATGGTTAGTCCAACCATTTCTAGAGTTAATCGCTCACTCTTTGAGCACAACTTTCCTATGTTTGAATCGTTCTCTTGTTCTGACCATTGGTCTGAGGATAATAGGCGGTGTTTACATCTAAATGGGGTTCCGAATGAAATCTTAAAATGATTGTTAGAAGTCTAAGGTGATTCGATTACCTTTATCAGGAACAATTGAAATAGGTACAATAAATCTTGTGACTAATTCCTCCACGTTACGTCTTTCGAACTCAGCGTCATATAAAGGGGATAGACTATGGGTAACAAACTTTGATTTCTTGTGTTTTGGTCTAATGGATTGCTAAGACATGTGTCATTCTTTGCCTACTGTGCTTGGTCTCCATTAATGACGTTTGTAATCGTTCTATGGTGTTCCTCCTAGTTTCCTTCATCACATATTCCAATATTCCTTATTGTCAAATCATAAAGCCCTAAATGCATAAGCGATGTAGTATGGTGATTGGTTTTCAAAATTTATCTCGCGATTTTTGAGTTTTTGGTCGAAATCTTTTTCTGAATAAACGAATTTAGAAAATGGAGCAAATGGTTTACTAAATAATATCTTTCTTTATGATTCAAAATTCAATAGTTAGGAAATGTGACGCGGTTTTCAAACATGTTGTGAATAGGACTGTTTACCAAAGTTTGATGTTTATATGTTTCCCATTGCACAATGGTTTAGCTAAATATTGATTAAAAGGATCGTATTTGTTCAAAATAGGCAATTCAAAAATTATTTTCTATGAGATATGTGATTTGTATAAACACAAATTTTTAAATCGACTTTACTTAAAGTGAAAATACTAACAAGGATAAAGTGGTAGGCTAGGAAATGCTCGCATAAATGCATAGATGTCTAACGTTCGGTTTCTGATATTTGGATGATGTCTATTGGTGGTTATCGGGCAAAACTACAAGCCTAGGTATTCAACCAACTTAATTCCTGAAATGGTTTATCGTTGTAATTGTCATCATGTTGGCAATATGAGGGTTTCAATTGATACTTTGTCAATGAATTTCCGTATTGTCTTCACATGTAGCTGGGGAGATATTCTTGAGTCTGATGCCTTTCTTGATGTATTGGTGAGGTTACCTAGAATTTCTTGAGAACACAATGCCTTAAGGGAATCTACATCGATACCCTTAACTCAAATCAATTTTCCTCGGTGGAAACTCATTACAGGGAAGTTTGTGTATGGATGAGACCATGTTAATTCGAAACACTCTACAGTATCGGTTAGAAGGCTTGGTTTATTTCTATAGTGTTGCTTAGCATACCTTCACCAAGTGTTTGATCTTATAGCTCAGTCTAGCTAGTACCTTTGAATAATAAATTGGATAACTAGGTCAGAGATGGTGAGTCGGATGGTCTCGTGGTATCTTAGGATTGCTGTTGAGTTATGAATTTTTCTTGCTATATACTTCTAGTCCTGGTTAGTAGTTCTAAAATCCTTTCCTTGCTTTTCTGGTATCGAGGAATCCTACTTGTAATTGATATGGAAAGTCTCTCCTAGAGAAGTCAATGGAACAATCCAACTTAATGGCTAAGTGGGTGACAGGTGAGGTAAGTATCCAGGGAGAGTTTGTCAGAAAAAGACACTTATAAAAGAGTTTACTTGTCTAAAACGCTTTTAAATGAAGATTGTTATTAGCAATACTTTAAAAAGTAACTATTTCCTTCATGGCATAATCCTTCCTGAAGTATACATAGGTGATCAGGCTATGTATAGTTGAGGACTAATGATGCGATGCTTGATATAGTCAAAATAATATTATTTTTCTCAAAAGCTTTAGATGGTGTTCAGCGCGTTGTTAATAAAAATGGTATACTAAATATTTCCTTTCAAAGTAATATAAAAATTGTTTCACGTAATAATAGTAAATATTTGGCGTAATATCAGAAAAATCAGTTTATAGTACGGTAACAAAACAGCTTATTTTAGAAATTCGGTAAAAACAATTTCCCCATAAGGTAGTAAAATTGTTTGAAATAAAACTCGTGGAATGGTTTATTGGATACATGGGTAAATACTATGGAATGGTAATAATCTACTAATCCGTCAAATACTAAATCGGTCAAATCCCTAATAAGACAATGGTATAATGTTGCTAAACGATTGAAAATTGCATAATTGCAATAGGAAATGGAATAAACGAAGGTTACGATTATCACAGAGATAACAAAGATAGTCATTACATTAGATAGGAAAGTGCTTAATATATCTAGGTTACATCAACGTACTTATGGAAAGTACCAAAAGAAAGTACAACCCTAGAGGGCTCGAACTATGGTTTTAAAACATGAACTGCCTCCTCCAGTTCCGGTATCTCAACACCGGGCATTCACTCTTGGAGTGTCCCACTACTCCACATTCATGGCAGATTACCGTGAGTTTCTGATGCATTGCGAGGGTGGGAGCCTTGCAATACTTGGCTTTGTGTCCGATCTTCTTACAGTTGCCACATGGTTCCGGGCAACGTCCTGGGTTATGATGATGTTGGCACCCTTCACACTTAGGTAAAATACCAAGGTAATCATTCTTTTCCTTTAGACCTGTAGCATTAGGTTTAGCAACTCCTTGTCTCTTGTGTGGTCCTTGTGTGGCATTCTCACCTCGGTTGTTATCCCACTTCCTTTTATTGTCACTTTTTCTTCCTAAGATCTTGGGGTGAGCTATGCGTTCCTTTGCTTCGATCGCCATCCTGATAGCTTTAGGCATGGTATCGGGTTCCAATGAGTTGACCAACATACGAATTTCAGGAGAAAGTCCTCCGACGTACCTTTCAAGTTTCTTGCTTTCTGGTTCATCCATTGCAGAGCCTAGTCGAGCGAAATCATAAAAAGAAGCAGTATACTTAACAACATCATCTCCTACCATGGTAAGGTTTAGTGTTTCCTGTTCAATTGCTTGTAATTCGCTTTTCACACAGAACTTCAAACTCATCATCCTTTTTAGTTTCTCCCAAGAGTGTGAGTAAGCAGCATCAACTCCTACTACCTGGACATACTTAGTCCACCATTTCTGGGCATGCTTCTGAAAAGTGCAAGTGGCGAACTTAACTTTGTCTTCCTCACGGCAGTCACCACTTTGAAAGATTGTTTCTAATTCTTCGAACCATTTGAGAAATTCCTTTGTGTCTCTATTTCCGCTAAAGGAGGAGGGATTACAACCCATAAATTCCACGTGAGTAAGTTCCTTGGTGAGGGCGATAGTTACGTTCCTGGCAATGGATTGTCTAACAGCAGCTTGCGTCATGCCTGGAGTTGTTTGCTTAAATCTATTTCCATCAAATCATAAGAGTCCATGAGAATCTATATGTAATAAAAATCATCATATTCATAACACATGAATATAATACATGAAAGTTTCGGTCTATATGGACCCATATCATAGATAGCACAACCATATCCATATGGTAGAGTCAACACTTGGTGATTTCGTTGTACAACAATCAAAATACCACAAGTTTCTTCGAACTATGCCACACCTCTCGTGGCTAGGATAATAGTAAAAGCTAGTAAAGATATAAGTCTAGTCTAAAGACTTCCTGTAGTCCTTCTAGGTGAAATCAGGTTTTACGGCATCATAAGGCCGGGATAGTCCTGAAGCAGTGTCTGAAGTTGTGCATCGATCAAGTCTTAGATAGTGTAGGTTCCAAACTAATCCTGAGGAATTGGCGGATGTTCCTGTTGAGTCCGTAATTCTTGGTATTATCCACAAGGCGTTATCTAATTCATGGCAAGTGAAAATGGGAAAGGAAACTGACAATGGTGGTATTCTAAAGGATGAGAATAACATTGATGACGATGAAATCCCAGTGATGAGTTAGGAGATAATGGTGATAATAGTGAATGGGATACTACCCTCTTTCGCGCTATCTCGCGGCATCCAAGAGGTAAAGCTGAAATACGCACTATGGGACGACCAATAGTGTAATAAGTAACCAACGGTGGTGGTAGTACCTAAGTAGTAAGCGTCCTACTAGTGAAGGAAAGAAAACATGCTATCTCCCTTGTAATAAGCATCCTAATAAGTCCATTAAAATTAAGTCTGAATACTCTACCAAACGGCATTCTATGTATAGGCTGAATGAGAACCTTGCTCTTATGACAATTCAATAGTGCTAATGGTGGTGTAAGTACAGCTGGTGGTATACTGGTAGTGGAAGATGACAAGGCATCTTAAATGTCGGAATCCGACGAAAGGATAACAGCGTGGGTATCTGAAGACATGTCACTTGTGAACCAGGTCAAAATAATCATATATATATGAGTATGGGTATGAATAACTCGAACAGTGTGTGCGTAAAACAACATGTATAGTGAATATGCACCTATGATGAAATGATGAGATGCTATGATGATGTGGTTATAGTCTAGGGTCCAAGATACATCCTAGTTCGCTATAACCTTAGCTCTGATGCCAATCTGTCACACCCCCAAAATACCTGAATAGCAGCGGAATGGAATACCTGGGGTGACTGTCATAGCACAATAATTACAGTTATATTGAACGACCTAAAGTGTCGTTTAGAAAATACAGCGTTTGATCATTAAAACATTCAGAGTTTACAAAGCTTAGGTCCCCAAAAGAGTTTACCAATAAAGTTAAAATAAGTTCAACAAGATCAAACGTTTCATAAGTGCAGAAAATATGGTGAGACGCGTCGACTCCGCGACTCCATGAAGGTCCAAATGTATGCAATATAAGCTACCTTAATAACCTGAGAAATACATTGCGAAAAACGGTCAACATAAAGTTGGTGAATAATCATAGGTTTATAAGTAAATCGTATGTACATAAGCCACAAGTAATAAGTAAACTGACAAAATGTCAAAAAAAAAAGCTACATTGGCTCTTAAGCTCATGACCCCGAAGCTAGACTTTGTAATGGCCCCACCAGAGTGTTTACCAGACACTCAATTTGATAAGACATGAAATGCATTCGTCCCGTTGGAGCAACCCAACGCGAATGGAGGCGTCACCCTCAATAGATCTATTCATTCACTCTCGCTTAGTACTAGAAATTAACGGTCCATGATAATAAAAGGGGACTTGTCAAGACATGGTAATTAGGCAACTTAAGCAATGTATGGAATTTGTAATACTTGGGCATGTACAAAAATAATTGTGCAATGTATTCTCCCCCGTGGGATTTAAAATCAAATAAGTAATTAAAACGGGGCTATGAGAACTCACCAGGAGTGATAGTACAAAGATGGTACAACGATGGTAAAGAAATCGGGACAATGAGGCGCGAACACTAGCCGCAACCTAAATGAATAATCGCGATCTAATTAAGATCAAGCCGTAATGAAATGAATGCACATGCACATGATACCCATACCACTCGTAATTTGGAAATACTAGTTATCGTCATAGTAAAATAGTTTCCATACTTAGGAAAAATAAGTCCATATATAGAAGTATATAACTTGTCGTATTATCTCATATGAAAATGTTAGCGTTAAATTCCTTGTATCGAAAACCTTGAAATATCGTCGTTAAGTCGTATAAATATTCTCTTGGGTCATACGTATTCATTTGATAAGAAAATAGTCCTTAGTAACATTTCTAAAAAATATACCGTTTAGCGCGTAAGTTATTATTTTTATTTGTGTCCACATATATATATATATATATATATATATATATATATATATATATATATATATATATATATAGTTTGACGATGTTAAAACGGGTATAACTTGGTCGTTTTAAGCTCATTTTCCTTGTTCTTTATGTCCACGGATTCGTTTTTGTATATACTAATATATTTTTGATAACTCGGCTCCTATAGGTTACGTTTAACACCTCTTTTTGTACGTCGAAATCTGCCAAACAGCAAGCAGTTTTTATAAGAAATAGCTTTTCGTCGTTAAATTTGCAAAAATCATAACTCCTTCGTTATAAGCTCGTTTTAATCCGTTCTTTCGCCTAAAGTTTCGTTTTTGAAAGTATTTTCTAAATCTTTGGTCAAAACTTAACCACCATCTACTGATTTTCCCACGAAATGAAAATAGGGACAGTAGGTCAATATGTAGTTTCAAAAACCATTTTCCTAGTTTCAAACTTGTTCCAACTTCAACCAAACCACTTTCAATCACCACAAAACTAGTCTAATCCTCCCATACACCTTCTTAGGGTGTCATGGGTTCCTAAACATCATAACCAAGTAGATCTAACAAAGATCTAACAATAATCACTTACTAAGGTTCAAAAGTTAAAAGTTTATAAAATAAAGTGGTATAAGCCATTATATGCATGAGTTCTTGTAAGAAAAGTATATAATCATAGTAATAACTTGTAAAAATTATAAAAATGAGTTTGTTAACTTACTTGAAGGTTTAGGGAGTTTGGATGATGAAAATCCTACTAATCCTTGAGTTTCTATTTCAAAACTCCAACAAGGATGACTAAGTGAACAAGTTTACACCTAGATCTTGGAAAATTTGTTGTTCTTGCTTCTTGATCACCCTAGATCGATTCTACCTTAAGAGAAAATGAGAGAAAATAGTTTACTTGCACTTGTAAAAATGGTTTGTGATAAAATGGATGAAAAGGTGTAATTTATATTTAGGAGACAAAAGTTAGGTTTGTAATAAATTTGGTTGGTGAGATTAGCTCATGAGGAGGCTAGGAGGGGGGGGGGGGGGGCGGTTCACAAAGGAGGGAAAAGGGGGAAATGTTGGGTGATTCATTTTTGAGAATTAGTGTAAGATTGTGTAGTATTAATTAGTTTTAGGTTTAATCGGGTACCGGGTTTGTTAGAAATAAATTTTATCAAAGTTATTCGGGACATAATAAAGTCATAAAAATTGTAAGAATATGTCGGGTACAAGTACGGAGAGTTTGGGTGATTATTATTTAGTTTTTATGAAAACCGTCGTTATTAAGTTAGACGTACGATACGTAATAAATAAATTTCCAAAATACCGGGTAAATTAATATTATAATTTTTATATTATAAAAATGAATATAAAAATATATTGGGATCATAGTCGGGAGTGTCGGACGTGTTAGTCACATTATTGATCGTTTGTTAACGTTTATTTAGAAATAAATATACTTAAAAAGTCAATTATACCAAAAGTATTAATTTAAATATCCTACGAGTGGAATAGTATGCAAGTGCCCTAATGATGATACGCAGACCATTTCTAGTCCGTATGAAATGTCCCAATGATAATGCATGAATTCGCTCCTGAACCAATACGGTTACGCGAATTTTGAATACCCGTAAACTAAGTTTACGATGAAATGAGTAATGCACGTGAATAGTGATATTTCTTCCGGAAATGAATAGTGTCAAGTGAATAGTAAAATTTCTGAACGCTTCTCAGAATGTCGAATTAACCTCGAAAACGATGAATAGTGATCGATAAATAGTAACTTGTGAATAGTAAATTGTCGAGGTTCAGAAAATGACCGAAAATTACGAGTTGTGATAATGTGTTTGGTTTTAATAGAGAAAAAGGTATGCTTTGTTAGTGTTTCAAAACTGCAAAAGTAGTCAATTAACAGTGAAGAAAAAAATAGTGTTTCTTACCCTTCTTGCAGGCATGAAATTGTGCAGTCATGACATTACTTTTTCATGTGTGCAAACATGAGAAAAAAATAGTATTTGCAGTACCAAGGCCAAAAAGGTACATGTGCAAAGACCAAGGCCAAAACAGTCAACTAATGTGGACAAAAACAGTCAATGTTGCAATTCAGGGTGTGTTTGAAACGACCTTTGTTCTTGGAACTCCAATGGCCACATTACTTGGTGGATGGTTGGTTTTAGATCATAAAAAAGAATGGAATGCAATAAACCAACATACGTAACCCTTCTGAGTTCCCGCTACAGCTCCTTTTGTCGTTTCAACTCCCTTTGAGCAAAGGCCTACACCAGGTGCATTGCTAGATTGTTGAAAAAACGAAAGGAACGACAAGGGAACTCAGAATGGAAAGGTATGTTGAAATTCCAGAGTCATTTAGATCATAAAAAAGAATGGAATGCAAACAGAGTGAGACAAACAATCTAGAAATGTTGAGTAAAGAAAAGGGTCTAAGTAACATCACTCATCTTGAATGCGATAATGAAGGAGTGTGGCCTGTCATGAATGTTGGAATATGTAAATCATAACTAATATATAAACATATAAACACATCAAGCACGCGGCGGAATAGGATCAAAAACATGTAATTGAAATTAACCGAATATAAATAAATGCGTACCTCTTTTGTGATTTCTAGCAAAAACAAGAAATCAATTGAACAAGAACTTATAAACCCTAATTAGGGTTTAATGTGGATCGACTATGGTGTAGTCAAATGGGCAATCACACGTTAGCAAAAGTATGCCAACACTTCGTTCTCGAACACACGTACTATTAGCGTTTCAATAAGAAAAGCCAGGTTCTTAATTCACGAGCAAGCACTACTAGTTGAGCCTTAGTTGATCAGTAGGGATCGTCTATAGCTCAAGAGAAAAGAGATGAGAAAGTGATTTGGCTTGCTAATGAACCAAGGGATGAGAAGAATGAATACAAGAGACCATGTATTTATACTATCTCAAACTTGGAGCAAAAGGCAATCCCAATCCATGTGGGATTGTGATTTTCGGCCAAAAATTATCCCATAGGGATATTCCGGAACCTTCTTGCCTTACAATTTCATCTCTAGTCCTTTAACTTTCGACTAACGGTCGTTTGGTACCGTTAAGTGCTTATTTCATGAATTTAATAATTATTCGTCACTAAAACAATAATTATTAATTAATTGAAACTCATACGTAAAGTGTGCAATCCCGAAGTCTCGAGTTCGAGTCCGGACATATTCATTAATTATATCCGTTAAAACTAACAGCTCCCACTCGGAAATACATTAATGTAATAATGACAATGGTTAGTCTAGCATAATACACCAATGTCCCCAGAACGATCACGAGTATGGTTTCCTGGAAAAAACCACATTTGATGATTCATCATCATACTTATCCTTTTGTTTCTAATACCACGTTAATATGGATATGGATCTAAGTCATTCCATAATTACCTATTATGTTTCTCGTTATTTATGATTGAGCAAGATTACCAATTCATCTGAACGTATTCCATATAGACTTTGGGCATGGCCATGCAAACATCTTGTCAACCCTACGAGGGGCCCAACAGTATTAAACTTCAAAACAAATTTGAAGGAAACAAATCCTGTGTTGACTACAAGCATAACCTATGAACTTCACATCACTTCTGAAAATAATCCTTATAACTACCAGTTACGGATAGCGTTAGACTATCTCACAGAAAATGAGCTACATCCACAGTTATTACCTGGTATCTCAAGTCTGAAAAATGACAACATCCATAAGTATAATCATGTAATTGGGATTTTGTCCTATATTCAATTTATTCATTCTATTGAATGTCATGTGAATTTGGCATGTACAGCGCATCAATATACTATAAGTATATTATACCAAAACTCAGATTTGTCTTAATTCAATGATACTTCCATATCATTAATTGACAACAGACTATTTAGAATAACATAACATAAGTTATTCATGGATTAAACATGCAAATATTGTGTGGAAAACTAGAAGGGGGGTTGAATAGTTTTACGTCTTTTTAAATTTATTTCCAAAATATTTTGTTGGTTATAAAAACTTTCGATTCGATCTTAAGTGAATTCAAGCAACAACCAATATGAGCAAGTCTAAACTAATATTGAAAGTATTGAAATATAATAAAGAAAAGATAGAGTTAGAAAGATCAAACCACAACACGCGAATTTATAGTGGTTCAGCTACAAGGACACCTTCCTTGCCCTACTCTACTCCCCGAGTACCACACTCGAGAGTTTTCTTCACTATGTCAACAAACTCCTTATGGTGGAGAAACCTTACACACCTTGGCTTACACAAGTTAACGACACTAAGCTAAATGTCGAGTTCTAATCATAGCTAGAACCAATCTCACACCAAATATCACACCACGTGATCTTCACACCTTAATTACACCTTCACACCTTCTTCAAGACTTCACACCGTCTTCACACCTAGTTAATCTTCACACCTTCTTCTATGCATAACTAAGTCACTACTACTAAACTAGTTTACAACACACCAAGATTCTACAATCAACAAATATACACAACACCTTAACAATTAGCTATCACTAGTACTATATGAAACTAGCAATACACAACACCACTACACTAAGAAGAATGTAGAGAAGTGTTCTTCTTCTTGCACTTGAATGGATGAAGCTTTGGATCACTTGGAAACAAAGACTTATGAAATATATGATCAAAGGATTTTAGATCTAGAGAAGAGGATTGGATCAGAAAGTTTATAGTGCAAAAAGGTAAGGAAAATGTGCAAAATGATCCACTATTTAAAGGGCCAGATTTTACTGTTCGGGAGCGTTGCCGGTCCCCTTAATTGTAGGCCAGTCCCCTTAATGATTAAGGGGGCCGCCTAGTAAAATTAAGGGGGCCGCCCTCCTGAACGTTTGAAAAGATTCTCTGGATAAAATTTGCCCTTTTTGGTTGGAAATTTGAAATCATATTTTTGTGGTTTAATAAAGCTTTACCAAAAATGATTTACAAATATATATAAAATGTTAAAATCATTTTATATAATGTTATGTATTAATATAAAATTTCCTTTGATCATGTAATGCATAAGTTACTAAGTTTATGCATACCTTAAGTGATATAAGATGTAGAAGTAAATATTTGTCACCAAATACTTGTTTATGTCTTATTCTTGACTTAATTTGATTTAAGTTTTGTGATTATCAAAACATAGGTTTATTGAGAAATATTAATAACATTCACAAACATTATTTATATCAACAATCTCCCCCTTTTTGATGATTACAAAACTTAAACTCATTAACTCAAAAGTTAGTTTTTAAACAAGTATTTTAGTGAGTTTATATGTACTTCTCCCCCTTTTTGTAACATCAAAAAGGTTTAGCCGACAAGTTTTCATTTGTGACAATTTTGACGGGTAGAAACTCCCCCTTGATGTGTACTCCCCCTCGTTTGGGGGCACCAAGAGAACGAGCTATGGAATGCTTGCAAAACAAAAATATTAGAAGCACAAGTATAGACATGCACACAAATATAATGTAATAAGGAAAGAAAGAAGCATTCATATTAGAATAATTGTTGTGTCAAGACACAACAATGCAAGTACAAGTAGAGAAAAATACAAGATATTAGCAATTACATAAGCTAACAACAATAGAAATACATCATCATGCAAAGGGTACATAGACTTCATAGAGCTTGCAAGCAAAATGGAGGGTAAAGGCTTTATTTATTAAGCATGTCATATGCTTAATTTGGAGAGCATGATGGTGATGGTGGAGTAATGGGTGAGAATTGTGGTGGAGGGATTATTGGAGAGGATGGTGGAGTTGGTGGTGGTGGTGGGTTGGTAAGCAAATGTTCAATATATGAAAACATATATTGAATTTCATCTCTAAGGCCAAAGATGACCGTGCGGTTGTGGATACAACAAAGGCAAGAATCGCCATGTGATTCAAGCATCCTCCAAGGTATGGGATTGGTAAAAAATGGTGGTGAAATTTGTGGTGATGAGAGATGAGCATCAAGTGGTGTTGTTGGTGAAAGTGAGATGGTAAGATGAGTAGACATGGGTTCTTGTGTAGGATGTGGTGATGATACTTGTGGTGACAAGTGTAAGTTGATGTAGTCATTGATTGATGAGGTTGAGGGTATGGATGATGAAGAAGTTCCATGAGTGGAAGGTGTTTTAGATGGTGCATTGGGTGCACTTGGGGATGAGCATTTGGGTGGAGGTGATGGTGTTTTGTTGTCTTCATTTGTTAAGTCAATGAAGAGTTGTTTTGGTGGGATGACCACAAGTTTTTGTTTCTTGGAGGTTTTGGAGTTTGAGGTACTTGGAGGAGTCATGATGATATGATGAATGATGAGATGAAGAATGGTGATAATGGAGGGAATTTATAGTATGGAAGTGGATAATTTAGGTAAATGTTTAAAATGGTGGAAAGAGATTCTAAAATCAGTTGGGTCAAAATGGGAAATGGTAGCTGAAACTAGAGAAAGGATTCACAAGATGCAAAAGAATACAGTAAACCCAGTTCCAGATGGCCGGTCCCCTTAATTGTATGCCGGCCCCCTTAATCATTAAGGGGACCGCCTAGGGAATTAAGGGGGCCGCCCATCTGGTGTTTTCCCAGACGACTAGAAACCCAGAATTTGCAGAATTTGGCCATTTTTCAAGTGTGTTTTTCCAGCAAGCTCTATTAGGAGTACATACTTTAGGAATGATGATATATAAACATATATATATATATATATATATATATATATATATATATATATATATATATATATATATATATATATATATAATTAAATTTTGCATGCAAATAAGCATATTATAATCCATATTGAAAAGAAGCATGGCATAACATTAATATAGAAGCATGATAATAATTAAAGTCTAAACATCATTCCAAATAACACAAGAAATTAACACAAGTATTTCCGAATAAATCGGGCAAATAGCAAACCATACAAATGTCTAAAAGAAACAAGTAATAACAAATAACAACACGTTAATATCTTCTACTTCTTTTTCTTTCCAAGCATCTTCCTAAACATCTTCCCAACGGATTTGAATCCTCCTCGCATTTCTTCATGCATTTGTTGTTGTCGTTTGATGATAGACGTTTGACGAGTGAATAGAAGCTCATCGGTACGTTCATGAGGAAGAGGAATTTGATATTCGGTATCGTCAAGATCGGAAAGATCTTCCACAAAGGTCGTGGGGGATGGAGTACTAACACGTGAGGTGTCTTCCTCCTCATCATCATCGTCATCACGATGAGATGTAGAACCACGACCCCTAGAGTACAAAGGAACACGAGATTTTCCTTTGTCACTACGAGGACGGCGAGTACGAACACGAGTAAGTTGGTTCAAAGTAGGAAGGATATGAACGTAGTAGTCTCTTTGAAGATGTGGGTAATGTTCCATCACATAACGGTAAAGTCGTGTGAGAAACATACCGTAAGGAAGATTGGCATTTGTGGTGTTTTTGGCGGACATGATTCGATGAATAAAAAGATAAGCCAAGTTGTATTGCTCTTCAGCAATAACACAATAAAGCATGTGGGCAATGCTCGCCGTGACATGATCACGGTGACCACCAGTACCAAACGCATTCTCTCGAATGATTTCTTCCCACTTCTTCATATCTTGGCTTAGCTCTTTGAGGAGGATTTGATTGGCATGAATGTCGACATTCTTCGACTTGATTACTCGACTAGTCGTATGACGTTCTAGTTCAAGCATTCGACGAATGTCTTCAGGACTAGGAATCTCAGAATAGTTGGGGCCATCCTGAGGACGATTTATTTCAAGAGTGGAAAGATCCCATTCATTTGAGAAAACGGCTTGGCCGTTGAAAGGGATTCTAAGAATTTGCCCAAATTGAGCAAGAGTAAGAGTGATGAATTGATTTTGAATCATGAAGGAAATGAGGAGATGACCATAGGGATCGGTTTGCACCGTCACTTGGCTATAGAAGTCGAGGATAAAACGAGGAATGATAGGTTCGTTGATTTGGAAAATACATTCAAAACGAATATTGGAGAACATTCGTTCTGTGTCATCAGATTCATAGAAAGATGGGTCGACAATTCTTCCTTCGTGAATGTTTCTATTTTCAATAGGACGATAGAAACACGCAACTGAAGGAGACATGCCGGGAGTAGAAGAGACATTTGGAATGTATTGTTTGGTTTTGGATACATCACCAACCGTGGTCTTAGGCATTTTCACCTAAACAAAATAACAACAAGAATAGAATTAATATAAAAACAACCATCATGCATATATTGTTTATATATATATGTATATATATAATTATATGCAATATATGTGGAACGAAATTCTACTTCGACACAAAAAAAAAATATTTAAATGAAGTAGTTTCATGATGTTCCTTTTATTTTTTATTTTAAACTCGTTTAGAATATATAATATCGAAGAGTATGATATCATAATTCATTTCGAAACAAGGCTAGATATATATTAGATTATATATCTTCCATTTCGTAAGAGTTTGACGCAACATAAGCTTGTTAAAAAAAAATTGAAATGCGAATTTTAGTTTTCAAAATTATCAGTTTAAGGATAAACCAAACGCTCCCTTAACTAGACAACAATATCCTAAAAATATCAATATATATATTGATTATATATCTTGATGACCTCTATTGATTCTAGTATTATTAACAAAACTTATAAGCTAGTTATAGGTTTCAAATAACTTCATATAGTTATGGTTTGTTCATGAACCAAACGCCCATGTTGTCTTCATGAACCCTTTAATCAACAATTTGAAAAATATGTTTTGATTGTTTAGAACGTTAAAACAACGTAATGTAGTAAATTTTAAATGGTTTTTAAGAGTTATATCAACAATGTGACTTATGAAAATAAAATTCGACTAGGGTTTATGGGCGATTAATGATTTTGACAAGATGATATGTTATACTAATTTTGAGTTGCAAAACATCATCCTAATCCTATTGGGAGCATTTGGTAGTTCAATTTCTAGCTTCAATTACTCTTAAAATTGAATTAAAATGAATTTTAATAAAATGCATGATCATTGATTAGACACCAAATCGAGTGAAATGTGATGAAATGCATGTTGGAAAACTTACAAAAGATGTTGTTATATGTTTGGTTGATGTTTGCCCTTTGCGAAATAACCTCGAATTGGTGATATGATGGAGGATTTTGAAGTTTTTGGGTATTTTGGTTCGTACTCAGTAGCAGTGGGGAAGAACAAATGAGTGAATGGAGTGTTTGGGACTAGAATTAAGAAGGAAAAACGGATTTGGAACTGTCAGATGGCCGGCCCCCTTAAACATTAAGGGGACCGCCCTCGATAACAAGCCAGTCCCCTTAATCATTAAGGGGGCCGCCTTTGAAATTTTCCAAATTTCGCGGAATTCGTTTCTGGAACAAAAATATTCATACGTATATACTTAGATTTATAATATATCAAAAATACGTAAACGTCTGTTGGCACGATGATAAGATACTTAACAACTTTTAATTACCGTTTCGATAATTAAAATATACCTTTGACAATTTTTGGATAAAATGATCAAAGTGTTAAGTTGATGAAGGGTTTGAGGTGTGTTCGGGAATATGTGAATAAGTATATATATATATATATATATATATATATATATATATATATATATATATATATATATATAGGTATAAGTGTGTTTGAAAGATGGGTTGATGAATGAGATTAGAAGGATAGTAACGGAGATAGGATATACTTGGCGAGAGGAGTTTGTTTCATCCATTGTGTTCACGTGCGAAGGCGTTCTTGCATTATAAAAGTCCACTTGACTCATATCCCTTCATCATCATGAGTCTCCTAAAAGAGGACTTACTAGAATAACGTGAGAGGGGGAAAGAAAGGGTTCGATAAAGAACGATTTCTTGGAGTTCTAGAAAGTCAACAAATGACGTATCTAGGTTATGTGCAAGTGAATATATATATATATATATATATATATATATATATATATATATATATATATATATATATTTAATATATTACGTATAATAGCATATATATATATATATATAAGTATATATGTGATTCTAACACATAGAAGACAATGACAAATTATATCTAAATAATTAACGAAATCAAACAATACATATTTATCTAAGCATGGCAATGAGTTGTGAAAGAATGGCGTACCCGGTGGTCTTCAAAAGAAATCTTCAATATCATCAAGATGAAATATAGACTTTGAAAAAGTCTATGTTGAGAGAAAAACCAAGATTGCCTCAAGGAATGTTTGTCTAGCCATTTGATCTCCATTGTCCTTTTGGTCCAAAGTTATTTGGTCCAAACATGTTTAACATTTGGCTCGGGTGCATGAAAGGTGGTAGAATGCCCCAAGGGTTGTAGCTTTGTTGGTAGTTCCACATTTGATTACTATTGTTATTATAGTTTTGTCTATTTTGATTTCTTCTTGGTTGAGGTGTTTTAGACCTAGGATGAGAATTATTTGGTTTTCTAGGTGGTGGAGTTTTAGATCTTATTTTGGGTTTAGATAATCCTACTTCGGTCTTTAAAGACGGTTTATAAAAATCTTTAACTTCTTCATCATTGGCAAGAGGTATTTTCCTATCATTAATAAGTATATACTTAGGATTAGATTCTAAAGGTTTTTGTTTGTTGAGTTCACTTTCAAATTTTACATTTTTAATCTCGCTTGTTGAAGCCTCATTTGAATTAAATCCTAAGCCGGTTTTGTCTCCGGACGTTCTTTGAATACTTATTATTTTACTAAGTGATTGACTACAATTTTCAAATTTGTCAAGTTTGTGAATTTCTTTCCCAAGTATTTCGTTTTCACCTTTAAGCTTTTGACATGATTTACATTCTTCAAAAATTTCTTTACCTTTTTCTAGTTGATGTATTTTAATTTTTAGTTCAAGTACTTCACTTTCTAATTGATTGTTAATGTATTTTAGTGATTTGTTTTTGGCCATTACTAGTTGTCCTAATTTGCATAGTTTAATATATTCCTTATCTAGATCTTTTTCATCTAATGATATACTTTCATCACTAAAATATTCGGTTTCGGAACGTACCTCATTTGGTGTATTCGCCATGAGACATTTTTCTTCCTTTGTCGTTTCATTCTCATCATCATCACTATCACTCCAAGCACCTCCAACAAATGCTCTTTGATTTTGATCTCTTGTCATCATTGGACATTTTCCATTAAGGTGATTTGGATCTCCACACTTGAAACACTTTCTTTCAATCTTGTTGTTCTTGTCATCTTTACTCTTTTGAAATGTTTTCTTTTCATCATACGGTTGTCTTACGAATCTTCCTCGCCTTTTGAAGAATTTCTTGAAATCTCTTACGGCCATGGCGTATTCTTGGTCATCACTTTCGGAAGATGAGCTATCTTCAATACTAGATTCCTTTCTAGCTTTCAAGGCGATTGACTTGCTTTGCTCTCGTTTTTCCTTGACCATTTCGGAGTCCTTTTTAATGATGACTTCGTAGACTTTTAGATTTCCAATTAATTCGTCAAGTTGCAAAGTTGACAAATTCTTCGATTCTTCAATAGCCGTCACTTTAGCTCGCCATTTTGGATGAAGAGCCCTAAGAAACTTCCCAACAAAATTCTTACTAGAAAAATTCTCATCAAGTGCTTTTAAACTTGTGATGATAGTGTTAAATCTAGCAAAAGCATTGTCAATTGATTCCTCTTCCGGAATCGTGAATTGCTCGTATTGTTGAACAAGTAGATCTATCTTATTATCTTTGACTTGACTATTACCTTGGTGAGTTATTAGTAAAGAGTTCCAAATTTCTTTTGCGGTTTCACACATAAAGATCCTTTCGTACTCTTTACGTGGTAGCGCATTATAAATAACCATTTTTGCCTCATTATTTTTAGCAAGTTTTCTTTTTAAATCATCATTTTGTTTTTCAAAAGGTACGATTTCATCTTTCTTAGTTTCCGGGTTATTTTGATTAGGTAAAAAATCACCATTAGTAATAACATGCCAAAGATCTAGATCTTTTGACTTCACATAAGTTTCGAATCGATTTTTCCAATATAAAAATCCATCACTTTCAAATAGTGGTGGTCTTTGCATAGATTGCCCTTCTAAATATTTTTCAGATTCCATAGATCGTTACAAGTTTTAAAATGCAATATATTTTAAAGATCTTGCTCGACGTGGCTCCTGATACCAATTGTGGAAAACTAGAAGGGGGGGTTGAATAGTTTTACGTCTTTTTAAATTTATTTCCAAAATATTTTGTTGGTTATAAAAACTTTCGATTCGATCTTAAGTGAATTCAAGCAACAACCAATATGAGCAAGTCTAAACTAATATTGAAAGTATTGAAATATAATAAAGAAAAGGTAGAGTTAGAAAGATCAAACCACAACACGCGAATTTATAGTGGTTCGGCTACAAGGACACCTTCCTTGCCCTACTCCACTCCCCGAGTACCACACTCGAGAGTTTTCTTCACTATGTCAACAAACTCCTTATGGTGGAGAAACCTTACACACCTTGGCTTACACAAGTTAACGACACTAAGCTAAATGTCGAGTTCTAATCGTAGCTAGAACCAATCTCACACCAAATATCACACCATGTGATCTTCACACCTTCACACCTTCTTCAAGACTTCACACCGTCTTCACACCTAGTTAATCTTCACACCTTCTTCTATGCACAACTAAGTCACTACTACTAAACTAGTTTACAACACACCAAGATTCTACAATCAACAAATATACACAACACCTTAACAATTAGCTATCACTAGTACTATATGAAACTAGCAATACACAACACCACTAGACTAAGATGAATGTAGAGAAGTGTTCTTCTTCTTGCACTTGAATGGATGAAGCTTTGGATCACTTGGAAACAAAGACTTATGAAATATATGATCAAAGGATTTTAGATCTAGAGAAGAGGATTGGATCAGAAAGTTTATAGTGCAAAAAGGTAAGGAAAATGTGCAAAATGATCCAGTATTTAAAGGGCCAGATTTTACTGTTCGGGAGCGTTGCCGGTCCCCTTAATTGTAGGCCGGTCCCCTTAATGATTAAGGGGGCCGCCTAGTAAAATTAAGGGGGCCGCCCTCCTGAACGTTTGAAAAGATTCTCTGGATAAAATTTGCCCTTTTTGGTTGGAAATTTGAAATCATATTTTTGTGGTTTAATAAAGCTTTACCAAAAATGATTTACAAATATATATAAAATGTTAAAATCATTTTATATAATGTTATGTATTAATATAAAATTTCCTTTGATCATGTAATGCATAAGTTACTAAGTTTATGCATACCTTAAGTGATATAAGATGTAGAAGTAAATATTTGTCACCAAATACTTGTTTATGTCTTATTCTTGACTTAATTTGATTTAAGTTTTGTGATTATCAAAACATAGGTTTATTGAGAAATATTAATAACATTCACAAACATTATTTATATCAACATATTGGATACAATCTATTATTAATGAAAACAAGCGTACTCAGTACTTTAATTCATTATTAAATAAAAATTGTTTAACATCCCTTATCCAAATACTAAATAGATCAATGCATGAAAATTCAAGTTAATGAATTTTGTCTCAAGTAATACCAATCATACTTGTTGACAATTATGCCTCAAGTAATGACAATCATACTTGTTGACAAGGCATTATTCAACTAACTTTGGTCTATCGGAATTTTGAGAATACTTATTTCAAGAATTCAATTAGTGAAGTTCTTGTATATGTGCATTCAAATAATTTGATATAACCACATAATACATCATAAAATGTGTGACATCCTCAACATCTAATTTATGATAATTAATGTTTCAAACCCTTTAGAGTTTTAAAGTATTCTTATTCTTTAATGTATAATGCAACTATGCTTTTAGTTAAGCATAACTAGTATACATGGCTATTAACAAGGATGAAATCCTTCCATGACTAGTATTGAGTGTCATCTCAATTTTATTAGCATCATTGTATGCAAACAACAATATGCTCTTTTCCGTAAACTTCAACGTGTAATGTTTTATGCCTTCCAAACTTCCAAGTTTGTTGGCTATGACAATTGACAAATTGTTCATTATAGAATCCAAAAATTGTTACAGGATGAGGATGTGATTCTATATCCAAATATATTCCTTTCGAATATTCATTACACAACTTATCTAATATCTTTCAATTAGATATAAATGTTGTCAAATCATCTTTTATCAAAGCATGATATAACAACAACATGATGTACATGAAAAATTCTTGTGTCCAACTGAAATTTTTATTCATATACTACATATCCATTTAAACTTCCTAAATGATATATCATGTTCTATTAGATTCATTTACCGCATATGTTTACATCAATAAACATATATTCAAGGTTGTATGTTTTACTTATTAAATCTTTCAAGTAAAGTTTCATTCCAAGTTATGACTTAACACTTAACTTATATAGAATGTTACTTCATATATGATTTAAGTAAGTAAACATAATACTCCCACTAGCTTTCAGAATTACTTAGGAGTTATCTTATTTTAAATTATAAATCAAACATGGATTTACTATTTTAAACATAAGACTTATCTCCTTGATGCATGCATCTATCCATACTTGGATTATTGCATTTTGTATACTTTCAAAGATTAAATGAATTCATAAAACTCTTAATTACTTATTGTTCTCACTTAAGTGATTATACAAGAAAGAGTTTTATAATCCATTGTCAAATTTCATATTCATAAAAATGAGTATGACAATTACCATCTTTGTATCTTTAATGTGCTTAGGAAAGAGTATTCAATCATAGTTAATTACTTAAGTATGATTAATAATCTTGTCATAAGACATGCATTAAAATATATATACAATTTCGTCCATATGATTCATTACTCAAAGATTTAAACCTCTAGGGTTTTTCTTCTCTTGAAGAAACTCATCTTTATCAAGATAAACAAAGTTTTCAAAGTTGACTTATCTTTATGGACAACATCTTAACATTCATAGTATGAGCAATTTACCATAATTCAATATTTAGTAAATGCGTCATTATGATTAACAGGCTTACTTTGATCCTGTAATTCATATTTCTTAGCATATCAATCAAATATCTGAGACATCCCTACGGATCTATGAATGAGAATTTCATCATGTTGAGGTTTAACCTTTACATTTCAAGCCTCATCATGATTTTCACTAGTGTGGTTTTAGAAGATTATGTATCTTGTAATTTTATCCTTTCAAGATAAAACTCCCACTTGCCTTTAGTAATTTATCTTTAAATACTTTAGCAAGTTGAGCAACACTTAATCGTTCTCTTTTGTGATATTACAAAACATTTTACATTTCCTGACTCTTGTTTGTTAAAACTACTTATTAACAAAATCAGGACTTCATTTTAAGACTTTAATGTGATTCATCACATTCCATAATGTCTTATTTAATCTTCTAGGTTGGAGTCTTATTGAGTATATTCAATCCATACTCAATTTTCTAACCTTGATAACTTTTGGAAAAAAAGAAGTCATATTTATCTTTTAATCAAACAATATAACAAGAGTTTGATTTTTCCTAACTGAACACACCACCAACTTGTGATGTTTCATTAGAACTTAATATTGTGAGGCAAACTAACAATATTTAAGATAAACTTATTTCCTTTTGGCTTACCTATTTACTAACTAAGTCAACTTAATGGTATAATAGAATTTTCAAGCCAATTGCATGCTATATAACATAAGTACCTTTTGAACAAGTCACTTCATGTTCATGTCTTAAGAAGACATAAACTGTTATATTCCCACTATACGTTATAAATCATTGATCAACTCAATGGTTTCTTGTTTAAAACATAACAAGTTAACGTCTTACTTTAATATAAGTCTTGTAATAGTTAAAAGACTTCATGTTTATAAGAAGATATAAACATATATAACTAAAGTATTTGTGAACACCACCATTTGGTTTCAATGGTAATTTCAAGTTAATTTACTACTCCATTTGTTTATATCATTTTATGAATTATCCAATCTTAAAAAACTGTAAACTCACATAATTCCATCACATCAGTTGATCTGCTAGTGATGAAATTATGTAGTTTACCCTTTCATTGCAATCTAGCCAGGTTACACCCTGACGTAAATTGTAATTTCAAGTGTTTCTTTTAATTTGAATATCATAAGACATAAAAGTAGTCTTTATAATAATCTTGACACATGATCTACATAAGATACCCTTACACATTAAATGTATAAGTCCTATTAGAACATAGATCTCTTACCTTGCAATTAAGAGAATCCTTTAATCATATTTCTATGTATTGTTCCTTTGCACAAAATAAACAATTCTCCCACTTGTGCATTGAACAATATCATGTAGTATATAAACAACACAACATACGTTTGTTTATGTGATTCAATATGATTTGTGTGATAAGTAGATGTAGGACTACTTTGTCTTGTCAGGAAACGCATATGGCTATCCTAAGAACATGAGTGTCTACAACTGGAAAGTAATTATCTTGAAGATAATCTGGGCTACTACACAGAAATAAAGCTTTTAGCTCCCACTGAATTAGAGAACATAACATTAACTCCATATTCAGTAACACAACACAACGCTCCCACTGGATTTGACAACATTGTAAATGTTCCATCACCAGTGAAAACAAGTTGCTTGTTTTTACTTTCCTACACATTTGAAAAACCCATACGTAATAATTACTCAGGTTCTAAAATGTGTATTCTACTATGTATATGATGGATTATCCATCAGTGATATTAACTTGAAGAATTTTGGGCATGCAGCTTCTTCCTTAATAGGCCTACCATCCCCATAATGGTATGTAGCACCTTTAAAGCACAACAACTAGATAAAAAATACTAGCTTGCCTTTTACCAATTTTGCGGTAATCTGTCTAGCTTCTAATAACTCATATTTTCCATTTAACCAAATGCCATGTTTGTTATAGAAGAATTCATTCACCAAATTAGGGTAATGAAATTTCTTATGGAAAATAGGATGTGCAATACTCTGAAGTATGAAAGATTGCTATGAGTTATATATTAGAATGTAGACAATTCTAATGTTCCTATCATACCTTTCTCAATAATGAAAAGGAATAGGGTTGAGTCTTATTCTTCTCTCATGGAAAATAAACTTTGTGTCTTTTCAGTAAATTTTTCTCAATCAAACATAATATATTGAAATAGACTTTGTGTCTTATTCTTCTCTCATGGAAAATAGACTTTGTGTCTTTTCATTATGTTTGAAAGCAGAATTAGATCAATTTACCAAATTAAGACCAAACCACGTTTACGGTTTTAATGTTGCATTAATACATTGAAAAGAATTACAAAATTCAATTTTAGTATTTTCGATAAAATTTTCAAGAAAATTAAATACCCATGGTTCATAATCATATAACCATTTAATTTTCACTGAAAACTAGGATTCAAATTGACATAGGTTCATCACATCAGTTGATCTGCTAGTGATGACGGTATTCAATACGGTACGAGTCAAACCTCAATTGCCAATATTCAATTGCAATTCCTAGAATCGATGAGATTTACATATTTGCCAACCGCAGTTGCAATGTAAGCATGTTTTATCCCCATCTTCTTATGCCTTAAGTGATCAGTCCCACTATCAACTCAATTTAGTTAACCAACTTAAGAAACAACAAACTTACATAATTTTACCACATCAGTTGATCTGCTAGTGATGAGATCATGTAATTTGCCCTTCCATTGCAATCTAGCCAGGTTACGCCCTGATGTAGACCCAATTTTAGGTGTTTCCGTTTCATTGGATGGCATATAACTTAAATTTTAAGGGTAGTAAATTTGATGTGTGTAATCAAAATATATGCACAAAGATGTCATGCATTCATCTTGTAGCATATGTTTCATGTAAAAAAAAACTTTTACTCATTAGTTTCTTTACGAGCTTAAATCTCCAAAGTTTTGATTGAGGCGTTGAGAAACTTACAAATTTACCTTAAGTGCTTCGTAGTTATCATGGTTGTTGGGTAAAACTAAATTTGACTCACAGGCGAGCGTTAAGCCAGAATGGAGGCTATCTAAGGCCGCAATTTAATGCGAAGCCAACCTTATACCCACTTTAATAGTTTGTCAAAATTACTCTCGCCTTCCAACCACTTAAAACAGTCGCGATCAATCAATCAGAAGTTCAAGATTTTGTAAGCTCAAAACAAGATTTCACCATTATTAAGTCCGTTTAATATTTTATTTATGAAATTACCCTTTGCTTACTATCATGTCACATAACATATAAAAACAAAAGTAATTTAAATAAAATAAACAAACAACAACAATAATGGACATGCAAATTAAATCAATTTAAAACACATAATTGATTAATAAACGATTTTAATAGGGTCTTCCCTAATTTTATAATTAATTAATTTTAGTAATCTTTATAGTCATAATATTTACTAAAAAACATGTCAATTATAATTAAAGCGCATAATTTAAGCATGAAATCTACAAATACGTAACCATTACAAAAAAATCACCATAATCCATAACAACACATGCATGGTTTGTCATGGATGCCCACATTTCACATATTAAAACATATAATAATGTTAATAAAGGAACGCAACCAAAATGGCATATCATAAATACACATAAAAATTACATGCAACCTAGGGTTTCTACAAGTTTTATAACAAAATTCAAAAACCCTAATTTTTCTTTTCAAAAAAAAATTCGACATTTAAAAAAAAATAAAAATAAATAGAAGTCGACATTTAAGAATAAAATAAAATTCTAGGGTTTATGAAAAAATTAAAAAACATAAGAACACCAAGCATGTAATAATCATAACGATTTAATTTTATGTGTTTCGGTAATTCATTACAACGTATTAACGGCTCTGATACCGCTGTTGGAATATGTAAATCATAACTAATATATAAACACATCAAGCACGCAGCGGATGTCACAACTCGTAATTTCTGGTCATTTTCCAAACCTCGACAATTTACTATTCACATGTTACTATTCATCATTTACTATTCATCGATCACTATTCATCATTTTTGAGGTCAATTTGATATTCTGAGAAGTGTTCAGAAATTTTACTATTCACTTGACAATATTCATTTCCGAAAGAAATTTCACTATTCACGTGCATTACTCATGTCATCGTAAAATTAGTTTACAAGTATTCAAATTCGCGTAACCGTATTGGTTCAAGAGCGAATTCATGCATTATCATTTGGGACATCTCATACAGACTAGAAATAGTCTACGTATCATCATTATGTCACTTGCATACTATTCCACTCGTAGGATATTTAAATTAGTACTTTTGGCATAATTAACTTTTACGTATAATTATTTCTAAATAAACGATAACAAACGACCAATAATGTGACTAATACGTCCGACACTCCTGACTATGATCCAAAATATATTTTTATATTCATTTTAATAATATAAAAATTATAATATTAATTTACCCGGTGTTTTCCAATCAATTGCTACACTTTACGGTCGGAGCTTATAACTCCGTCGGGTTGCGTTATTTCAACAAGATAATTATTTTGACACCCGATTCTCATCAGGAATAATATTTTACAACTCCTACAACTTCGTCGTATTTTATTTCACCTCTTTAACATTTATTTTTAGTTAACACAGTACCCGGTATCACCTAAAACAAGTAATATCTACCTAAACTACACAAAAGTCTTCACTTTTCTTCCATTTCACTTATTATGCCGCCCCCCCCCCCCCTCCCATTCCTATATCTTACACACTTTGAAAAATTATACATACTCCATTATTGATTGTACAAGTTGGATACAAGTCTTACACTCAAGATATTACACAACATTTCACTCATTTTTCAACTAGTTCAAGAAAACTCATTCTCTCTATTCTCTCTAACTCACTCACGGCAAGAACAAGAGGAGGGGCAAGACCAAGATTTTTCCAAGATCAAGTATATTATTTAGTGTATTTTGTATTCCTTTTTGGGTTTTGAAGTTTAAACACAAGGTTTTTCAAGTTTTTCATCTCCACTAATCCACTAATCCTTCAAGTAAGTTGCAAACTCATTTGATAATTTTTACAAGTTATTACTATGGTTATATATTTTCTTACAAGAACTCATGCATATATTAACTTATACCACTCCATTTTTGTATATATTTAACTTTTAAGCCCTAGAAAGTGAATATAGTTAGATCCTTGTTAGATCCACTTGGTTTGTGATGTTTAGGAACCCATGACACCCTAAGAAGGTGTATGGTAGGATTAGACTAGTTTTGTGGTGATTGAAAGTGGTTTGATTGAAGTTAGAACTAGATTAGAACCTTAGAAATGATTTTTGAAACTATATAAATACCTACTGTCCCTATTTTTAATTCGTGGGAAAATCAGTAGATGGTGTTTAATTTTTGACCAAAGATTTAGAAAATACTTTCAAAAACGAAGCCGTGGGCGAAAGAACGGATTAAAACGAGTTAATAACGAAGGAGATATGATTTTCCGAATTTAACGACGAAAACTATTTTCTGAAAAACTGCATGCTGTTTGACAGTTTTCGACGGGCAAATAGAGGCGTTAAACGTAACCTAGAGGAGCCGAGCTATTGAAAATGTATTAGTATATACTAAAACAAATTCGTGGATATAAAGAACGAGTAAAATGAGCTTAAAACGACCAAGTTATACACGTTTTAAAATCGTCAAAACTATATATATATATAGTCACTACTAGAAAATAATATAACTACGTACTAAATGAGATATTTTCTAGATTTCTTATTCAAGGAGTTTATTTTAACTAACGAAGTACGTACGACTCAAGGTTTATTACGCTACTACTAGACATTATTTTAAGGTTTTCTAGACGAGGAATATAACACTAACATTTTTATACGATATACTACGACAAGTTTTATACTTCTATATTTGGACTTATTTTCCTAAGTATGGAAACTATCATACTTTGACAATAACTAGTATTTCCAAGTTACGAGTGGTATAGGCATCATGTGCATGTGCATTCACTTCATCACGTCATGATCTAAAGTAGATCGTTATTACTCATATTAGGTTGCGGTTAGAGATCGTGCCTCATTTCAGTGTATCCACTTTTGTCATCGTAGCTATCGCTCCAGGTGAGTCATAGCCCCTACTTTTTAATTATTTTGCAAAATCTTTGGGGGAGAATACATGCTCGTTTTACTTAAAAGCATTCCTTGCTTTACCTGGTTGATTTCCTACATTTCATTGGTATGCTTGATTTCCTGTATTTCATATGACTTGTCTCTTAAACATTAGTACTTATTAGTTCTCTGGCGACATTGTCAGCATTAGTACTTATTAGTTCTCTGGCGACATTGTCAGTATTAGTTCTCTGGCGACATTGTCAGCAGTAGTACGTATTAGTTCTCTGGCGACATTATCAGTATTAGTTCTCTGGCGACATTGTCAGTATTAGTTCTCTGGCGACATTGTCAGCATTATTTATCTGACGACATTGTCAGCATTGTTTATATAACCTCATTGACTGAATTATTTATATAGCCATTTTGCTATATTTGTCTGGGAATTTGGATATCAGTATTACTTTTGTTCACGTAAACATATTTCTTTTGGCAGTGGGTTGTAAACACACAGGTTACAAGTCTCTTATGGCGGGACTTGGAACTGAGTGGATTTACGATGCCTTTGCTGGGCGATCTTTTCTCTATAGGCATTATTTGTTAAACAAACTCTATGAACTCACCAACCTCATGTTGACACTTTAGCATGTATTTTCAGGTATTAAGCAATGGCACGCTACAAGAGGTTTTGGCAGGGCATGGCATGGTCATAGAAGACTCTGATTATTCATTTGGGGACCGCTCTAAATTATTTTAATGGCCTACTTCCGCACTACTTTTAACAATGTAAATTCAACATTTTTGATTAAACCATTTTATTCTAAATGATTGAAGTGAAAACCATTTTTGAACTTGTTTTGTAATACCAATTGAGTTACACCCCAGCTACATGTATGCTTCCGCTGGACCCAATTTTGGGGGTGTGACAGATTGGTATCAGAGCTTTGGCTATAGCGAACTAAGTGTTTTTAAAACCTAGACTATAGCTACTTTTACGAAAACTTAACCCTATGACCGTCACGTGCCTGCCTGCCAGGATGATGCCTCACTTGTGGTTTGTTGCTGACTTAGGTGATGAGATTTGTGTCTCGTTATCTGGTATATTATACTCATTTATTCTAGTTGATTACTATAATGGTCTTTCATATAAGCATGTTCACGTATCATATATGTCATCCTATTATGTTTCTCCTTGCATAGTTTCATCATTCGACCTCGAGTTTGGTCACTTGCTTTTGTCTTTCAGAACGCCTTGGTATTTGTGAAGGACATAGTCTTAGTATAACTGAGCTGAGTATTTCAAAATTCATGGAACCTCGGTGGGATATAGACTGGTCATCTATATTCGACCCGGGATAGTGAGATATAGGCTGACCACCTATGTCTGACTCAGAGATGAATTTTGCAACACTGAGAATGGTTATAATAAAATTTTGTCCGGAATAAATTCTCAACTCATTTTCCAAATGCTTCATTTACGTGTGTGTATACTCTCGTTGTCATAACATTCCTACTTTTCATCACTTCGTGAACCACCGATTGTAAGCAGGTTAACTGGCCATTTCATCTCATGAATCTTCATATTTATACACAATGCACTTACATTTTCTTTTATCACAATCTCGTTTTGTCGCACTTGTCACAGTCTTTTCCCTTCTTACCATCACTATCATTTCCTTTCCCCATCCCCATATGTATATATATAAGGAATTAGGTGACACTCTATAGATTCCGATGTCACTCATCCCTCACTACTCCCTATACTGATAAGTGGATATTATCAATGACCTCCCTAGGAAAGACTTTCCATACCTTCTATGAGGATGATCCCTCGATACATTAAGACCTTTCAAAACTCAACAGAAATCTCAGGATATCACAAAACAATTCGAACCTCTATCACTGGCCTGATCGCCAAAATTCTATCATCTAGAAAGTATTTGCTTGACTGAATTACAAGATTCATTTAGATACGAGTGCTCACTAAGCAACACCATAGAGATAAATCCAACCTTTTAACCAAGACTATAAATTGAACATGTCCTCACCAATAGCCTTTATTCAAACATGGTAGACACCTATGCATTGGTGCATACATACATACCTGGCTATTTTATCCTCTTAATACTTTCACTTTTAAATGGATTTTTCTCCAAACTACCGTTATACAAAACATATATCTTGTAAGAAATACTTTTATGATGCACTTAATTTGACAAGCAAATTCCTTTTGGCTAATCTTTTACAAATCTATTGAATGTTACGAAATTTTAAACATCAAACTTTGGTAAACAGTCCTATTCACAACCTATTTGAAAACCGCGTCACATTTCCTAACTATTGAATTTTGATTCGTCAAGAAAGATATTATTTAGTAAACCATTTGCTCCATTTTCTAAAATCGTTTATTCAGAAAAAAGATTTCGACCAAAAACTCAAAAATCGCGAGATAAATTTTGAAAACCAATCACCATGCTACATCGCTTATGCATTTAGGGCTTTGTGACTTGACAATAAGGAATATTGGAATATGTGATGAAGGAAATTAGGAGGAACACCATAGAACGATTACAAACGTCAATAATGGAGACCAAGCACAGTAGGCAAAGAATGACCCGTGTCTTAGCAATCCATTAGACCAAAACACAAAGAATCAAACATTGTTACCCATATTCTATCTTCTTCGTATAACGCCGTGTTCGAAAGACGTAACGTGGTAGAATTAGTCACAAGATTTATTGTACCGTTTCAATTATTCCTGATAAAGGTGATCGAATCACCTCAGACTTCTAGCTATCATTTTAAGACTTCCTTCGGAACCCCACTTAGATGTAAACACCGCCTACTATCCTCAGACCGATGGTCAGAACAAGAGAACGATTCAAACATAGGAAAGTTATGCTCAGAGCATAAGTGATTGACTATAGAAATGGTTGGACTAACCTTTTATCATAAATCAGATTCGTTTGCAACGATCGTTATCGCACGAGCGTAGAGACTACACCATTTGAGGCACTTTATGGTCGAAGTACCAATTACCCATTTACAGACCGAAATCGGAAAGTTAAATTCACCGGTCTAGGACTAAATTATGGAACAACAAAAGAAATTTCACAAGTCAAGAACCCGTTACAAGAAACGAGAAACTGATAGAGGTTAGGTTGGTACATGACGCACATCATACGGATTGGGTATCCTTGAACAGCAAACTAACCAGATTCACGTGAGAGAACGAACTAAGTTGAAAGCTTTGCCTTGGAGAGGCATGATACAATTTTGGTAACACAAGAGATTGAACCTCTAGTATATTGAACCATTTAAGATTCATTTTGAATCGACCAGCTGACATACAAATTTGAGTTCTGGCAGAGTTCAGCAGCATATATTACCAATATCACATTGTAAACCTCAGGAAGCACTGATCATCTATTGATGGACCGAACGCGGAAAAAGCCAAACTCACTATTCCTGTAAGTACTCATGAAATAACCAGGAATTTCCTGCAAATCAAGAATCAGTTACAAGTCGATAAGTTGTAAACCCTTAGAATTTCAAGTTGGTGGTAGGGTCACGTTAAAAGTTCTGCCTAGGAAAGGAACGATACCATTTAGAAAAATCCGGGAAGTTAAACTCGATGTACACTGGACCATTTAAAATTTCAGACAGAATAGGCCTAGTGGCCGTCAGACTTGAGCCTTGTTAGAGAACAACCGGATTACACAACCATGTTTCACCTATTCAAATCCCAGGAAATGACCTTCAGATTTGTCACTCATAATCCCATTTGGAAGGGAATCCAACCCTGAGACAAACGTAAACTTGGTAAGGGAACCACTAGAAATCATGGACTGTTAGGTCAAACGATTGAAACAGAGTCGAACTCCTATCGTGAAAGTTCGCTGGAATTCTCAAATATTATCACCTTTTCACCAATACCACTCTAGAGACCAACACAAACTGAACTTCGGGACGAAGTTCCTGTTAGAAGGGAAGACTGTCACAACTCGTAATTTCCGGTCATTTTCCAAACCTCGACAATTTACTATTCACAGGTTACTATTCATCATTTACTATTCATCATTTTTGAGGTCAATTTGATATTCTGAGAAGCGTTCAGAAATTTTACTATTCACTTGACACTATTCATTCCTGAAAGAAATTTCACTATTCACGTGCATTACTCATGTCATCGTAAAATTAGTTTACGAGTATTCAAATTCGCGTAACCGTATTGGTTCAGGAGCGAATTCATGCATTATCATTTGGGACATCTCATACAGACTAGAAATAGTCTACGTATCATCATTATGTCACTTGCATACTATTCCACTCGTAGGATATTTAAATTAGTACTTTTGGCATAATTAACTTTTACGTATAATTATTTCTAAATAAATGATAACAAACGACCAATAATGTGACTAATACGTCCGACACTCCCGACTATGATCCAAAATATATTTTTATATTCATTTTAATAATATAAAAATTATAATATTAATTTACCCGGTGTTTTTCAATCAATTGCTACACTTTCGGTCGGAGCTTATAACTCCGACGGTTTGCGTTATTTCAACAAGATAATTATTTTGACACCCGATTCTCATCAGGAATAATATTTTATTACTCCTACAACTTCGTCGTATTTTATTTCACCTCTTTAACATTTATTTTTAGTTAACACGGTACCCGGTATCACCTAAAACAAGTAATATCTACCTAAACTACACAAAAGTCTTCACTTTTCTTCCATTTCAGCCATTATGCCGCCCCCCCCCCTCCCATTCCTATATCTTACACACTTTGAAAAATTATACATACTCCATTATTGATTGTACAAGTTGGATACAAGTCTTACACTCAAGATATTACACAACATTTCACTCATTTTTCAACTAGTTCAAGAAAACTCATTCTCTCTATTCTCTCTAACTCACTCACGGCAAGAACAAGAGGAGGGGCAAGACCAAGATTTTTCCAAGATCAAGTATATTATTTAGTGTATTTTGTATTCCTTTTTGGGTTTTGAAGTTTAAACACAAGGTTTTCAAGTTTTTCATCTCCACTAATCCACTAATCCTTCAAGTAAGTTGCAAACTCATTTGATAATTTTTACAAGTTATTACTATGGTTATATATTTTCTTACAAGAACTCATGCATATATTAACTTATACCACTCCATTTTTGTATATATTTAACTTTTAAGCCCTAGAAAGTGAATATAGTTAGATCCTTGTTAGATCCACTTGGTTTGTGATGTTTAGGAACCCATGACACCCTAAGAAGGTGTATGGTAGGATTAGACTAGTTTTGTGGTGATTGAAAGTGGTTTGATTGAAGTTAGAACTAGATTAGAACCTTAGAAATGATTTTTGAAACTATATAAATACCTACTGTCCCTATTTTTAATTCGTGGGAAAATCAGTAGATGGTGTTTAGTTTTTGACCAAAGATTTAGAAAATACTTTCAAAAACGAAGCCGTGGGCGAAAGAACGGATTAAAACGAGTTAATAACGAAGGAGATATGATTTTCCGAATTTAACGACGAAAACTATTTTCTGAAAAACTGCATGCTGTTTGACAGTTTTCGACGGGCAAATAGAGGCGTTAAACGTAACCTAGAGGAGCCGAGCTATTGAAAATGTATTAGTATATACTAAAACAAATTCGTGGATATAAAGAACGAGTAAAATGAGCTTAAAACGACCAAGTTATACACGTTTTAAAATCGTCAAAACTATATATATATATATAGTCACTACTAGAAAATAATAAAACTACGTACTAAATGAGATATTTTCTAGATTTCTTATTCAAGGAGTTTATTTTAACTAACGAAGTACGTACGACTCAAGGTTTATTACGCTACTACTAGACATTATTTTAAGGTTTTCTAGACGAGGAATATAACACTAACATTTTTATACGATATACTACGACAAGTTTTATACTTCTATATTTGGACTTATTTTCCTAAGTATGGAAACTATCATACTTTGACAATAACTAGTATTTCCAAGTTACGAGTGGTATAGGCATCATGTGCATGTGCATTCACTTCATCACGTCATGATCTAAAGTAGATCGTTATTACTCATATTAGGTTGCGGTTAGAGATCGTGCCTCATTTCAGTGTATCCACTTTTGTCATCGTAGCTATCGCTCCAGGTGAGTCATAGCCCCTACTTTTTAATTATTTTGCAAACTCTTTGGGGGAGAATACATGCTCGTTTTACTTAAAAGCATTCCTTGCTTTACCTGGTTGATTTCCTACATTTCATTGGTATGCTTGATTTCCTGTATTTCATATGACTTGTCTCTTAAACATTAGCACTTATTAGTTCTCTGGCGACATTGTCAGCATTAGTATTTATTAGTTCTCTGGCGACATTGTCAGCATTAGTACGTATTAGTTCTCTGGCGACATTGTCAGTATTAGTTCTCTGGCGACATTGTCAGTATTAGTTCTCTGGCGACATTGTCAACATTATTTATCTGACGACATTGTCAGCATTGTTTATATAACCTCATTGACTGAATTATTTATATAGCCGTTTTGCTATATTTGTCTGGGAATTTGGATATCAGTATTACTTTTGTTCACGTAAACATATTTCTTTTGGCAGTGGGTTGTAAACACACAGGTTACAAGTCTCTTATGGCGGGATTTGGAACTGAGTGGATTTACGATGCCTTTGCTGGGCGATCTTTTCTCTATAGGCATTATTTGTTAAACAAACTCTATGAACTCACCAACCTCGTGTTGACACTTTAGCATGTATTTTCAGGTATTAAGCAATGGCACGCTACAAGAGGTTTTGGCAGGGCCTGGCATGGTCATAGAAGACTCTGATTATTCATTTGGGGACCGCTCTAAATTATTTTAATGGCCTACTTCCGCACTACTTTAAACAATGTAAATTCAACATTTTTGATTAAACCATTTTATTCTAAATGATTGAAGTGAAAACCATTTTTGAACTTGTTTTGTAATACCAATTGAGTTACACCCCAGCTACATGTATGCTTCCGCTGGACCCGATTTTGGGGGTGTGACAGCGGAATAGGATCAAAAACATGTAATTGAAATTAACCGAATATAAATAAATGCGTACCTCTTTTGTGATTTCTAGCAAAAACAAGAAATCAATTGAACAAGAACTTATAAACCCTAATTAGGGTTTAATGTGGATCGATTATGGTGTAGTCGAATGGGCAATCACACGTTAGCAAAAGTATGCCAACACTTCGTTCTCGAACACACGTACTATTAGCGTTTCAATAAGAAAAGCTAGGTTCTTAATTCACGAGCAAGCACTACTAGTTGAGCCTTAGTTGATCACTAGGGATCGTCTATAGCTCAAGAGAAAAGATTTGAGAAAGTGATTTGGCTTGCTAATGAACCAAGGGATGAGAAGAATGAATATAAGAGGCCATGTATTTATACTATTTCAAACTTGGAGCAAAAGGCAATCCCAATCCATGTGGGATTGTGATTTTCGGCCAAACATTATCCTATAGGGATATTCCGGAACCTTCTTGCCTTACAATTTCATCTCTAGTCCTTTAACAGTCGTCTAACGGTCGTTAGGTACCGTTAAGTGCTTATTTCGTGAATTTAATAATTATTCGTCACTAAAACAATAATTATTAATTAATTGAAACTCATACGTAAAGTGTGCAATCCCGAAGTCTCGAGTTCGAGTCCGAACATATTCATTCATTATATCCGTTAAAACTAACAATGAACAATACACACAATATCATTATCGCATTGAAGACGTCTCAATGATCAGGCCAGATCTATCTAACGTTGCAGAAAGGTTCCATTGCTTTGTTTTTTGGACACCGTCTAATAACGTTTGTGTGCGCTTGATCACTAGCTTTGGCACTTTCAAGAATGTATCTTCATTGTCGGGACAAAAGTTTTAATCAAGGTACATTATTGAAAGAGCCAAAGCTTGTGATCAAGATCAACCACACAAACGGTAGTAGACGTTTTCCAAATTAAGCAACGGAACCATCTACAACGCTAGATAGATCAGCCCTAATTATTGAGCTTTAAGTTATTAGAAAACAGATTCCTACTATCATTTCTATTGCTCCCTTTGATGTAATGAACATAAATATTAATTATGTAGATTCTACGACATTAGAGAGCTAATCGTGCATGAATGAAATCATATTAAATTTATATTAACAATGCAATGAACTACCATCCTTTCTACCCTAACCAACAACAACATATTATTCAGCCTTGAATCTCTAACCTACCAACATGCTGGAATACGAAGATACTAAATTCAAGCGTCGAATCTACAAATTATACTTGATAATTGTTTATGTATTTTGACAAATAGCATTGGTTGTTGTACTTATAGCTTTAGAAGTTGTATTGCTTAATTTTAAGTATTTCTATTAATAGTAGGCCTTCCTCCATTATAAGATATATATATATATATATATATATATATATATATATATATATATATATATATATATATATATATATATATATATATATATATATATATATATATATATATATAGTGTATCTTTATTTTCAGAACCTTATTAAGTGCGGAAACTGCGAGAACTCCAATTTTGCATTAGAAAACATGCATGTTCATATAAAACATGTATGTTTTCTTACATACACTTTAATGCACATACCTGTGTAACATACATGTTCATATAAAACCTTACTCTTAAGGCTTACTTTGTGATTACAATCTTTGATATGAACCTTCTGTTTTGAACCTTTGCTATGATAAACCTTGTTATTTGAAACTTCTGATATGACAACTATGTTTCGAGCCTTTGTTTATTTATGAACCATTTGTTACCTGAGCTTCACTAGGCATGGGGGTTCCATGTCCATGTTATAGATGCACCTTTGACATGACTCTAGGGCAGTAGAATGATGTTCTGCCACATCCATTTGGTTGGTTGTACATATATAATTGTTATATGTTTTGGGCAGGGGCGTATGGATGCATCCTAGATCTGTTTATGATATGTTATGATATGATATTTGTCTGGTGAATGTGGCTGTGTGTGCAATACACGTCCTTCACAACTCTGGGAGCTAGCTACACCACTTATTTTGCCTTATGTGATGATATGATATGATATGTTTGTCTAAGCTCATGGTATTCTGATTCTGTTTATACAAGTGATTTTATAGATTCCTTACCTAAACCACACATTACATTTCCGTATTATCCATTATGCCTAGTTATCTTTTCCACATTAAACAATTGTACTTCTGCATTTATATTTCAGTTCATTTTTGTTATATATCCGTTCACTAGGCTTTTTAAGCTCAACCACATTTCTTTTCTCCGCGGCAGGTATTCAAGATAGCTTTTGGGATAGCTTATCTGGGGATTGAGAGTAGAGCTAAGTGGAGATTTTGACCATAGTCTTCTTAGATTAATGTTATTTATGTAAGACTTCTGCTTTTGTTGAATGTTCTGATATGAAACCATATTGTGATACCTTTACCCTTGTTGGGTTGGGGTGTTACAAAAGACCATTGCCTGACTTTGAAGCATGCGCCACATCTGATTTTATCATGCGCCACTTATGAAACTTTGGTCAATGAAGAAGAACCAGCTTGTTCTACTCCAGATATGCCGCATCTCATTATCAACATGCGCCGTATCACTATCAAGACTTCACCAAATACAATCCAAGATGCTGAAGGACATGCGCCGCATAAAGATTCAAGATATTCCGCATCTAAAGGCTGTGTATGAATATTCCAGAATATATTAATCTTGGACCCCACGTGAAGTTAAGTAGATGCGCCGCATCTACTTAGTTAATGCGCCGCATCTACCCTCTGACAGAAACTATAAATACCCCAAGAACTAGACAAATTTTATGTGCAACAAAACCCTAAGGAGATGAATTCAGACGACAAGACACACCTCCAACGAAGATTTTATAGCAGTAATAAGGTCCTGCATGTATTTAATTCATTAAGTAGTTTTGTTTTAATGTATTAGTAAACTATAATCCATCGGGATTGATGGGCTTGTGGCCACCATACTGCTCCCTTTAAAATTGCTTTCTCATCGATTATCAGTTTATATGATGTTTTTTTAGTGACTTGTATATGTGATTTAATAACCTCTGTGTCTAGCTGTGTTTTGCTTGGGCTGCCATACCCCCTCCATGCTTACTTATCTAGCGTCTAGAAAGTAAGATAGGCATAAGTGATCATTAAGAGTAATATGGTGACAAATCAGATACAAACAGATATAAATGCAACCATAAGTCTTATCATAAATAACCAAATGGAAGTTAAGTCAAACAATGACTAAAACAAATACATAAGTTCCCAAGGCAAAATTCAAATGAAGTACAAAACAAAATCCAAATCCAAATGTTCGTATCAAACTAGGAATAGTAAGGTCGGTCCACACACAATCTAGCTCTCATCCCAAAAGAAGCAATCCCAAAGCTCCTAGCAAAATACCTGCCGTAGGAAAAGAAAATGCGGCTGAGCTTCAAAAGCTCAGTGAACAAATATATCAACAAAGTAAATGAAACAGGAATGGAAACAAGGTATGTGTATTCGAATAATAGAAAGTATAATAAGGAATGAAAGAATAGATAAAGGTTAGGTTATATCAGCATTCTACCACGAGCCAAACAAAACAAAACAAAGTCTTCAGCATAGTAACCATGGAGTGATCAACTCCCAAATAATGTGAAAGGCATGTATTGCACACAATACCAGACACCAAACCATATGTAGTAGCAAATCAAATCAAATCTAGGATGCATCCATACGCCCCTACCCAAACCAAATGCAGATCAAGCAAAGGGACGGTGTGGAACGTCACTCGACCACACTGGAGTCATGACATTGGTGCATCAATGCCACGACCATGTTACCTTCATGGCTAGGAAAATCCTCGGGTATAATACTGAAGGGTCAAAGGCAAATCAAATAGCAAAGTGATACGCTCGGATCAACCACTTAACCACGAATGGTCAATATAGTCAACCCTAGTGTATGTGCTCCGGTATGTATAGTGTTTTCCCAGGTCATTAAATCCCGATGAGGTGTGAAATGCGAAATCGAATACCGTTTTGTGATCGGGTGATGTGAATGGGGTATAAAGAGAATTTTGGATTTCTAAACTAATTCAAACAAATAAACGCTCAAAATAACTTAACTAAACAAGTAACGAAAGCATATAAATCACAAGTTAACTAAAACATAATCTAAACCTAAAAATGTGATGCATAAAATGTAAAAACGTAACCTAAAGGCAAACTACCTAATTTAAACTACGATTATGAATTTGAAAATGAAAATCTATATAAAAAACTTGTAAAAACGCTAATTGTAACTTAAAAGAACTAAAAATGTAGTTTAAATTAAAAACTGCACGTTTAAATTGAAAATAACGTAGATGCGCAAAATAAAAAGTGATTTTTGTGCAATATTAATCCTGCGGGTGTAAAATGATTTTTCTACATTCCTAATGATAAAAGAAAATTTTGGAAGAAGGAAAATTGGTTTTTCAACTATTTTTGTATTTATTATGATTTAAAGGCTATTAAAACTAAATTAAATTATAAAAAAATACTAAAACTTATGAGAAAAATATGAGAAAATTTTGGAAACTAACTTAACTTAATACTAAACTTGGAAAATGAAAGCAAGGGGATAACACTATAAAAAAGCAGTAAAAAAGCAGTTAATAAGAGAATAAGCTAATAAACTACAAAGGTAACTAAGCTAGTATATAAATAAACTAAGGGAGATTAAACACAGAGAAGACCCTAGGGTAGATGGTTATTGTGTGGTGGTGTGTAGTGAGCCAAGTGACACATGTAACAATTTACATTTTTAGGTTAACTGCTATTCCCGAAAATTTCACTATTCACTTTTACTATTGACTTTTACTATTCATTTTCCCGAAATTTGATTTTTATTTCATATTCTCGTGTGATAAATCATTTCCATGGAAAATTAAAAGTTTGACACTCATCAGATCATTTTCGCGAAAGTTATTAAGGAATTACATGTTTTAGGGTAAAACGTCATTCAAAAATTCTACGCACAACGAAACTCGACCACGTTAATTTTCCCCGTATCAGAAAAATGTTTAATACACTCATGATTTATTTGAGAATTAATCATGACTGAGAAAAATATGACCAAATAAACCTCGGCCGTGAAAAACAGGAATTTTCATTTTTAAGCGTTTTTACTCAGCCGTAACCTTAGCCTATACCTGCACCGCATTTCTAAGACGATTTTAGTTTTCACATTTTTGGAATAAGTCAACATATTTTTCCCTCCTCCTTTGACCAAAAATCATTCCTTGATTTTATAAATCATTCCTTGATTTTTAGGCTTACGGTTTTATGTCTAAAAGACATTAAATACCAACCGACACTAGACTGAGCCCAGTCTAGACATTATAAGTCATTTTAAATCATTATTATCGTATTAGAAAAGTAACATTTTACTTTTCTCAATTTTACACAATATTCATACGTTTTACGTATTACGCGTTTTAGACCCGTGTTTCCAGTTTGAGCAGGGTTTTAGCACCCCAATGGAACCTACCACTCATTTTATATTTTATTATGGAGTATATTGACACGTTTAACCATACTTTAAAGTTCCACATTTTTACGATACCCGGTTTTACGTTTTGAGGCTTAATCATTTACGGTTAGCATTTCCCGGAGTCAAAACTAACACAATATCTAGGATAATATCATCCAAGGCACACCTCACCCTCCCTAGCCTCATGAACCGCCTATAGGGGGGGGGGATTCACCACCCTTGTGGCTTGATCTCATGCATAGAGCTCTTAGATCATTACATGTGTTAAACTTGGTCACCAAGTTTAGGAAAATATCCTATTCTTGTAACCTCCTCAAGCTCATATATAACCCCCTCCCCCACCTTTGTACGCCACACATCACACACCAAACCATCTCACACTTAGCTAAATTCCTTCTAGTTACAAGCAAGATTCAAGTACTTCATCAACTTAGATACCCTAGCTTGGTTTTAGGTAATCAAAACACTTCCAAACCTTATAAACTTTGGTGATTTCTCTTGAGTTTGAATCCACTCAAGTCACCTCAACTTTCATCATCTCTCTTTCAAGAATACAAGGGTAGAAAGATTGCATGAAGTGAATTAGGGTGAAGCTTAAGTTTATCAAAGTGCTTACCTTACATGTTAACTTCCTTTCTTAATTGAAAGCCAAAAGTTGTTGCTCGTAGAAGTTCTCACAGCATATCCATCATTCTCATTATACATCATCCAACTCACGGTGAGTTCATAGCCCCACTTTCCATTACTTAATTGTTTTACAAACCCTTGGGGGGAATACATGCTATTTTAAACCGAACACAATGCTTTGAAATTGTATGCTACCTGATTGTTTTATTATTACTAAGTACCATCCTTGCTAAAACCAATATCCCTTATTATGAACCATTTAATCACTAGAAATAGTGAGCGCGAATATTGTGAATAGGCCTATCGGGATTGACGAATCCCATTTGTATTGACTAAGTTCAAACAAATGCACTATTATTTGAGATTTAGGTATGTTAGCAAAGTACCTACCGGGATAACTCCGCCGATTGATATTGGTACCCGTTAACGTTTTGGTGTCATAAGCTTAGTGTATAAAACATTTTATGGGCGTATAATAACGTAGCCTACCTGTTTTGTTTTCCAACCATTAAACAAACTCTATGAATATCACTCAACCTTTGTGTTGACCTCTTAAGCATGTATTTCAGGTCCATGATTATCAAGGATGGCACGGAAGGGCACGGATATTCAAAAGGGCTATAAATTTTATTATCATTCGAAAACTCATTTAATGTAAATTGTAAACATGGAACCATCTGGGACCTCATTTTGTAATCTCTGATATTTATATAATTTGAATGATAAACCTTTCAAAACGACTCAATTAGAGTTCGTTTTCTATTATTGTGACTATTGTGCCGTCGAGTAACACCCAGTTTGAATTCCGCTGCATCCATGAATTGGGGGTGTTACAGATTGGTACCAGGGTCATGGTTATAGAGAAACGGGTCTAATTGAGACCTAAACTATAACTACAATTACAAGCAAAAACATTTTTATTGCCTTTCGCTCTTTGTGCCTTCCATCCTCCAGACGATTATGGACTTATTAAGCATTTTATATTACACAAACATAATTGCATATTGATATATACCCTTTTTTATATTTTGAGCATTTCCCCGTAGACATTTTTATGCTACACAAACATGTTAGCATATGGATATATGTACCCTTAGCATAATTGAGCATTTCCCCGTAAGCATTTTATACTACATGAACATATTAGTATAGTAATATATACACACTTGTCATATTTTGAGTACTTCCCATAAACATTTGAATTGTTTTAAGATAGTAATTCTTCTCATAGAAATCATGTGCGTACCTACTTCTCCCGATTATGTTCCCACTTTACCTAATAACTTCCAAGTCTTACCACCCTCACCCGAGTTCGGATTTGACTTCGTGAATACCTTCGCTTTTGATGACGAAGAAGAACCTTTCGAAGATTCAACCGACGAAGAAGAGGAGGAACCAATACCAACTAATTTTGCGTCGAATACTTCTAATTATTTTGAACAAAATTGGGTTGAGGCAGACTCCGAGGAGGATAATGAGTATGAATATGTACTAGCACCATTACCACCACCACTATCACTTCCCTTTGATATCCCTACATGTGATGAATTGGATCACTCATTATGGATCGTATCACGACCACCATTGATCCAACAAGAAAGGCAGCATGGAAACTACAGCCCCTCAAACTTCATCGACTCGTACCCCTATGACACACTAAATCAAGAAGTTGCCGATCAATCAGAGCTACTCGGACCTTCTAACCCGCAATAGACTAGTGTGATGATACTAGTTATCTTTTGTACTACTAACTGAATAGACTCAGTTGGTAAACTCTGTAGAATCCATGTAATAGCTAGCAGTAGTTGTAAAACGTTGTAATTACTAAACTGAAAGTATCAGTTAGTAGATTTTGAAGAAACTTGTAATAAGTTTCAATCTTGTAATCAATCAACATTTTATGAATAAAACTCTTGCTTTATGCTATCATGTGTTATGATTCAAACCTCCAACGTAATTATTCTATCATTTTCCATCAAAAATCATGCACTATGTTGTACTACGTGTATGTCATCCCTAGTAATGGGAATTTTATGACTTAAGAATATTTACTGTTCAATAAATAACTCTTTGTGATAATTCTCATCTATTGTACTTTCTATCTCCAAACCAATTTGACTGATTAGTAGCCTATTACCATTCTATAAGATTTACCCAGTTATCCTATAAACCATTCAACAAATTTTAGTTCAAGCTATTTTGTTACCACTTTATTGTTTCACATCATTTTACTCCAAGATATTCTACCGCCATCTTAGAAAAATTTCTTCGTTGATACCACCCTATAAATTGATATCATGTCTTCTTTACCCAGCTTCATCTCAAACCACTAAAACTCATCAAACCAAAATGAAGGACACAAGCCTCGTTCGTCTTTTCACCATCATTATCTTCACAACTGTTGCAACCACAAGCTCATTAACAGATCTTGATGCACTTTTAAAGCTCAAATCATCCTTAGTTACACCACAAGCACCCTCATCAGCTTTACAAGATTGAATACCATCTAAAACTTTTAAGAAACACAATACTACGTGACTAAACCGAACATCACATTATCGGTCCTAAATTATACATAGCCTGATCACCTATGTCTAATTCAGGAGGGATCATGTTATGCTGGGAGCAGCCACTTGTATGTTTTCTTAGAAACAAACTTCTCACCTATAATCTTAAAACAAATTTCGTGTGAGTATAGGCAATTCATAAGTATTCATACGATAGAATACGACAATTAATCACTCTTACTCTACCTTTCCCACATAAAAGTAAACCTCATCCTAAGCCATACACTGAAACGACAAATCAAACTACATCAATCTAGTCCTCATAAGTAACCACACCTCTTCATCAACACCACTCCAATATATAACACACATAGAACTTCGGGACGAAGTTCCCCGTAAGGGGTAGAGACTGTAACAATTCACATTTTCAGGTTAACTGCTATTCCCGAAAATTTCACTATTCACTTTCCCGAAATTTGATTTTTATTTCATATTCTCGTGTGATAAATCATTTCCATGGCAAATTAAAAGTTTGACACTCATCAGATCATTTTCGCGAAAGTTATTAAGGAATTACACGTTTTAGGGTAAAACGTCATTCAAAAATTCTACGCACAACGAAACTCGACTGCGTTAATTTTCCCCGTATCAGAAAAATGTTTGATACACTCATGATTTATTTGAGAATTAATCATGACTGAGAAAAATATGACCAAATAAACCTCGGCCGTGAAAAACAGGAATTTTCATTTTTAAGCATTTTTACTCAGCCGTAACCTTAGCCTATACCTGCACCGCGTTTCTTAGACGATTTGAGTTTTCACATTTCTTGAATAAGTCAACATATTTTTCCCTCCTCATTTGACCAAAAATCATTCCTTGATTTTTAGGCTTACGGTTTTATGTCTAAAAGACATTAAAAACCAACCGACACTAGACTGAGCCCATTCTAGACATTATAAGTCATTTTAAATCATTATTATCATATTAGAAAAGTAACATTTTACTTTTCTCAATTTTACACAATATTCGTACATTTTACGTATTACATGTTTTAGACCTGTGTTTCCAGTTTGAGCAGGGTTTTAGTACCCCAATGGAACCTACCACTCATTTTATATTTTATTATGGAGTGTATTGACATGTTTAACCATACTTTCAAGTTCCACATTTTCATGATACCCGGTTTTACGTTTTGAGGCTTAATCATTTACGGTTAGCATTTCCCGGAGTCAAAACTAACACAATATCTAGGATAATATCATCCAAGGCACACCTCACCCTCCCTAGCCTCATGAACCGCCTATAGGGGGGGGGGATTCACCACCCTTGTGGCTTGATCTCATGCATAGAGCTCTTAGATCATTACATGTGTTAAACTTGGTCACCAAGTTTAGGAAAATATCCTAATCTTGTAACCTCCTCAAGCTCATATATAACCCCCTCCCCCTCCTTTGTACGCCACACATCACACACCAAACCATCTCACACTTAGCTAAATTCCTTCTAGTTACAAGCAAGATTCAAGTACTTCATCAACTTAGATACCCTAGCTTGGTTTTAGGTAATCAAAACACTTCCAAACCTTATAAACTTTGGTGATTTCTCTTGAGTTTGAATCCACTCAAGTCACCTCAACTTTCATCATCTCTCTTTCAAGAATACAAGGGTAGAAATATTGCATGAAGTGAAGTAGGGCGAAGCTTAAGTCTATCAAAGTCTTTACCTTACATGTTAACTTCCTTTCTTAATTAAAAGCCAAAAGTTGTTGCTCGTAGAAGTTCTCACGACATATCCATCATTCTCATTATACATCATCCAACTCACGGTGAGTTCATAGCCCTACTTTCCATTACTTAATTGTTTTACAAACCCTTGGGGGGAATACATGCTATTTTAAACCGAACATAATGCTTTGAAATTGTATGCTACCTGATTGTTTTATTATTACTAAGTACCATCCTTGCTAAAACCAATATCCCTTATTATGAACCATTTAATCACTAGTAATAGTGAGCGCGAATATTGTGAATAGGCCTATTGGGATCGACGAATCCCATTTGTATTGACTAAGTTCAAAAAATTGCACTATTATTTGAGATTTAGGTATGTTAGCATAGTACCTACCGGGATAACTCCGCCGATTGATATTGGTACCCGTTAACGTTTTGGTGTCATAAGCTTAGTGTATAATACATTTTATGGGCGTATAATAACGTAGCCTACCTGTTTTCTTTTCCAACCATGAGTATGAGTCTAATTAACTCATACTACCAACATATTGTGTTCAACCATTAAACAAACTCTATGAATATCACTCAAGCTTTGTGTTGACCTCTTAAGCATGTATTACAGGTCCATGATGATCAAGGATGACACGGAAGGGCACGGATATTCAAAAGGGCTATAAATTTTATTATCATTCGAAAACTCATTTAATGTAAATTGTAAACATGGAACCATCTGGGACCTCATTTTGTAATCTCTGATATTTATATAATTTGAATGATAAACCTTTCAAAATGACTCGATTAGAGTTCGTTTTCTATTATTGTGACTATTGTGCCGTCGAGTAACACCCAGTTCGAATTCCGCTGCATTCATGAATTGGGGGTGTTACAGATTGGTACCAGAGTCATGGTTATAGATAAACGGGTCTAATTGAGACCTAAACTATAACTACAATTACAAGAAAAAACATTTTAATAGCCTTCCACTCTTCGTGCCTTCCATCCTCCAGACGATTATGGACTTATTAAGCATTTTATATTACACAAACATAATTGCATATTGATATATACCCGTTTTTATATTTTGAGCATTTCCCCGTAGACATTTTTATGCTACACAAACATGTTAGCATATGGATATATGTACCCTTAGCATAATTGAGCATTTCCCCGTAAGCATTTTATACAACATGAACATATTAGTATATTAATATATACACACTTGTCATATTTTGAGCACTCCCATAAACATTTGAATTGTTTTAAGATAGTAATTCTTCTCATAGAAATCATGTGCATACCCACTTCTCCCGATTATGTTCCCACTCTACCTAATAACTTCCAAGTCTTACCACCCTCACCCGAGTTCGGATTTGACTTCGTGAATACCTTCGCTTCTGATGACGAAGAAGAACCTTTCGAAGATTCAACCAACGAACAAGAGGAGGAACCAATACCAACTAATTTTTCGTCGAATACTTCTAATTATTTTGAACAAAATTGGGTTGAGGCAGACTCCGAGGAGGATAATGAGTATGAATATGTACTAGCACCATTACCACCACCACTATCACTTCCCTTTGATATCCCTACATGTGATGAATTGGATCACTCATTATGGATCGTATCACGACCACCATTGATCCAACAAGAAAGGCAGCATGGAAACTACAGCCCTCAAACTTCATCGACTCGTACCTCTATGACACACTAAATCAAGAAGTTGCCGATCAGTCAGAGCTGCTCGGACCTTCTAACCCGCAATAGACTAGTGTGATGATACTAGTTATCTTTTGTACTACTAACTGAATAGACTCAGTTGGTAAACTCTGTAGAATCCATGTAATAGCTAGCAGTAGTTGTAAAACGTTGTAATTACTAAACTGAAAGTATCAGTTAGTAGATTTTGAAGAAACTTGTAATAAGTTTCAATCTTGTAATCAATCAACGTTTTATGAATAAAACTCTTGTTTTATGCTATCATGTGTTATGATTCAAACCTCCAACGTAATTATTCTATCATTTTCCATCAAAAATCATGCACTATGTTGTACTACGTGTATGTCATCCCTAGTAATGGGAATTTTATGACTTAAGAATATTTACTGTTCAATAAATAACACTTTGTGATAATTCTCATCTATTGTACTTTCTATCTCCAAACCAATTTGACTGATTAGTAGCCTATTACCATTCTATAAGATTTACCCAGTTATCCTATAAACCATTCAACAAATTTTAGTTCAAGCTATTTTGTTACCACTTTATTGTTTCACATCATTTTACTCCAAGATATTCTACCGCCATCTTAGAAAAATTTCTTCGTTGATACCACCCTATAAATTGATATCATGTCTTCTTTACCCAGCTTCATCTCAAACCACTAAAACTCGTCAAACCAAAATGAAGGACACAAGCCTCGTTCGTCTTTTCACCATCATTATCTTCACAACCGTTGCAACCACAAGCTCATTAACAGATCTTGATGCACTTTTAAAGCTCAAATCATCCTTAGTTACACCACAAGCACCCTCATCAGCTTTACAAGATTGAATACCATCTAAAACTTTTAAGAAACACAATACTACGTGACTAAACCGAACATCACATTATCGGTCCTAAATTATACATAGCCTGATCACCTATGTCTAATTCAGGAGGGATCATGTTATGCTGGGAGCAGCCACTTGTATGTTTTCTTAGAAACAAACTTCTCACCTATAATCTTAAAACAAATTTCGTGTGAGTATAGGCAATTCATAAGTATTCATACGATAGAATACGACAATTAATCACTCTTACTCTACCTTTCCCACATAAAAGTAAACCTCATCCTAAGCCATACACTGAAACGACAAATCAAACTACATCACTCTAGTCCTCATAAGTAACCACACCTCTTCATCAACACCACTCCAATATATAACACACATAGAACTTCGGGATGAAGTTCCCCGTAAAGGGTAGAGACTGTAACAATTCACATTTTCAGGTTAACTGCTATTCCCGAAAATTTCACTATTCACTTTCCCGAAATTTGATTTTTATTTCATATTCTCGTGTGATAAATCATTTCCATGGCAAATTAAAAGTTTGACACTCATCAGATTCAAAAATTCTACGCACAACGAAACTCGACTGCGTTAATTTTCCCCATCTCAGAAAAATGTTTGATACACTCATGATTTATTTAAGAATTAATCATGACTGAGAAAAATATGACCAAATAAACCTCGGCCGTGAAAAACAGGAATTTTCATTTTTAAGCGTTTTTACTCAGCCGTAACCTTAGCCTATACCTGCACCGCGTTTCTAAGACGATTTGAGTTTTCACATTTTTTGAATAAGTCAACATATTTTCCCTCCTCCTTTGACCAACAATCATTCCTTGATTTAATAAATCATTCCTTGATTTTTAGGCTTGCGGTTTTGTGTCTAAAAGACATTAAAAACCAACCGACACTAGAATGAGCCCAGTCTAGACATTATAAGTCATTTTAAATCATTATTCTCTTATTAGAAAAGTAACATTTTACTTTTCTCAATTTTACACAATATTCGTACGTTTTACGTATTACGCGTTTTAGACCTGTGTTTCCAGTTTGAGCAGGGTTTTAGCACCCCAATGGAACCTACCACTCATTATATATTTTATTATGGAGTATATTGACATGTTTAACCATACTTTCAAGTTCCACATTTTTATGATACCCGGTTTTACGTTTTGAGGCTTAATCATACGGTTAGCATTTCCCGGAGTCAAAACTAACACAATATCTAGGATAATATCATCCAAGGCACACCTCACCCTCCATAGCCTCATGAACCGCCTATAGGGGGGGGGGGATTCACCACCCTTGTGGCCTGATCTCATGCATAGAGCTCTTAGATCATTACATGTGTTAAAGTTGGTCACCAAGTTTAAGAAAATATCCTAATCTTGTAACCTCCTCAAGCTCATATATAACCCCCTCCCCCTCCTTTGTACGCCACACATCACACACCAAACCATCTCACACTTAGCTAAATTCCTTCTAGTTACAAGCAAGATTCAAGTACTTCATCAACATAGAAACCCTAGCTTGGTTTTAGGTAATCAAAACACTTCCAAACCTTATAAACTTTGGTGATTTCTCTTAAGTTTGAATCCACTCAAGTCACCTCTACTTTCATCATCTCTCTTTCAAGAATACAAGGGTAGAAAGATTGCATGAAGTGAATTAGGGTGAAGCTTAAGTTTATCAAAGTCCTTACCTTACATGTTAACTTCCTTTTTTAATTGAAAACCAAAAGTTGTTGCTCGTAGAAGTTCTCACGGCATATCCATCATTCTCATTATACATCATCCAACTCACGGTGAGTTCATAGCCCCACTTTCCATTACTTAATTGTTTGACAAACCCTTGGGGGGAATACATGCTATTTTAAACCGAACATAATGCTTTGAAATTGTATGCTACCTGATTGTTTTATTATTACTAAGTACCATCCTTGCTAAAACCAATATCCCTTATTATGAACCATTTAATCACTAGTAATAGTGAGCGTGAATATTTTGAATAGGCCTATTGGGATTGACGAATCCCATTTGTATTGACTAAGTTCAAAAAAATGCACTATTATTTGAGATTTAGGTATGTTAGCAAAGTACCTACCGGGATAACTCCGCCGATTGATATTGGTACCCGTTAACGTTTTGGTGTCATAAGCTTAGTGTATAATACATTTTATGGGCGTATAATAACGTAGCCTACCTGTTTTCTTTTCCAACCATGAGTATGAGTCTAATTAACTCATACTACCAACATATTGTGTTCAACCATTAAACATACTCTATGAATATCACTCAACCTTTGTGTTGACCTCTTAAGCATGTATTTCAGGTCCATGATGATCAAGGATGGCACGGAAGGGCATGGATATTCAAAAGGGCTATAAATTTTATTATCATTCGAAAACTCATTTAATGTAAATTGTAAACATGGAACCATCTGCGACCTCATTTTGTAATCTCTGATATTTATATAATTTGAATGATAAACCTTTTAAAACGACTCGATTAGAGTTCGTTTTCTATTATTGTGACTATTGTGCCGTCGAGTAACACCTAGTTCGAATTGCGCTGCATCCATGAATTGGGGGTGTTACAACACAGGTTCGAATCCTGCCCTTGGCTTTTTGAAAACTATTTTTTTTTTCAAATCTGTTTACACAAACTTGTAAAACACATTAAAATGAGCAACTTTTATAACTGGACCCTTTTTTGAAACTTAATAAATAAGCAGATAATAAGGGAAGTGATAAGCAGTTTGCTTTAAAGGCTAATAAAGGGATTCTAATTCTAAAAAGAAACTACTAATAAGCTAATATAAGTTACATTAAGAGAAAACAAAGCTAAGGGTGCTAAGGGGGGACCTAATAAGCTAAAAGGGACAGAATATAGGCAATTTAAAGAAGCTAAGAGTACAAATATAAGCTAATCCTTGAAATGGCTGCAAGAAAGAGTGGCAAAAGTGGCTACTTAGGGGCTGCAAAAAGCGTGTATGAAAAATTACTAAAAATAAACTAAAAATACTAGCAAGTAGATAAGCAGCAAAATAAGCTATAAACCAAATTTCAGAGTAAAAGACCTAATATCGAAGAAATTAAAATTAAAAAACAAAATGGCTGTGCAGTGGGTTAACATGGGTCAAAATGGTTGGATTTGAGTTTGTTTGACCTCCAAAGTCAAAGAGCAGAGTTGCAACAAGTCTATTATCCTATTTTGAACTGAATGCAAACAATAACAACAACTACTTGAACCTAAATCTAAATCTTTCCTATCTACTTTCTATAAAACAGTTAACTAAGAAACTTTTGGAAAACTTGCTCAAATGCTAAAGAAAACTTTGGAACTTACACTCTTTAGACTCTAAACAACTAAAAATGGTTAACTAAAGTTAAATGAACTTGACTTTTTGGTCAAAATTGGTTTTTGGTACAAAAGGTAGCACTATCCCAAATACCCCCTTAAGTTTAGGTTTTTGCATATTTGACTAGAAAAGGCTGATTTAACCAATAAGCTTTGAACATAGAACTTAAGCTAAGATTAAAAACACCTAACAAGCACATAATATTCCTTAATAAGTAGTTTAAATAAGCAAAACAAGATAAACTATTTTGAGCAAAAAATGGTAGTTAAAATGTAAATTTCAAATTGAAAGCTATCTAGACCAACAAATGAGCATAAGTTGCACCTAATTTCACTAATAAGTAGAACTAAACTTAAATAAGCAATAGAAAAGCAGTTGCTACAGTGATAGGTACTTTTTAGTTTTATTGTTTATTTATTTATTTATTATTATATTTTTAAAATAGGAGTGAACTTGAAATAAACTACACTATAAGCTACGAATTAGCTTATATGAGCATGTGGAACAGGAAAGAAGCTTTTACACAACTTGAATAAGTAAAATTCTTGAAATTTAAATTGCAATGAATTAAAAGGAAATTTAAAATTTCATTAAAACTAAAAAAAATTACAACTGAAATTGAAGTTACAACTGAAAATAAAATGCTTAAATTAAAAGTACAAGAAAAATAAAGTGGTCAAAATTTTTATAAAGACTTGAAAAATTGGACAACTCTAACTGTGACAAGAGGAGACTATTTATAGGTACATTCTGAGCTAGGGTTTCCATCCTTGTCCTTTTTCATTTGTGCTAGTTCTGTGAGTGAGTTGAAGAAGAGTCCAAATTGTGCTTTCTTTCATCAATTCTCATCCATGGATCATATCTTGGAGCCAAAGGAGATTTTTTTAGCCGTTGATCAATTTTTGATGCCAAGGATTGCTGAGGTGGGGGGGGGGGGGGACCAAAGGTGAGCTTGTCTTGGTTCTGTGTTGGTGGGAAAGACAGGGCAAAAAGGGGTTTTGGTTTGACTGTGGGTCGTCAAATGGGATTAAACGGGGTAAAGGGTGTGTGTTTTTATTAACAGGTGTTGTAGTGGGCTGGGTAAATGGGTTAGGAGTATTAGTGGATTTGGTGTATGGGTTTGAGATTTAGGAGAGTATTAGTATTAAGTTTTATAAAAGAAGTAGTAAAAATATAAACTTGTAGAAAAACTGAATTTGTAAAAATATATTTTTGTAGTTTTTTTATAATAATAATAATAATAATAATAATAATAATAATAATAATAATAATAATAATAATAATAATAATAATAATAATAATAAAGGTAACTTAAAAATAAAAAGTTTTTGACAAAAGGTTTTTGTGGCTTTATTTTGAAAAATGGTTTTTGGTTTGAAAAAGGTTGTTGAAAATGATTTTGAAATTGATTTTTCATTTAAGGTTTTTGGGGTTAAGGGGTAAATTGGTAATTTGATGTCGGGTTAAGGGTAAAAGGGTAATTAGGGTTTTTGCTAAGGGTAAAAGTTAAATAAAGGTTTTGGTATGTTTTCCATGCTCACCCCCATATCATGTCCCGGGATTTTCTTTGACTCTTCAATTCTTCAATAAACGCTCCAAATTGTGTCGAATCGATCCGGTATTGCTCCGTTTAGCTTCTTTTCCCATCCAAGCTCCGTTTTGCACACTTTTGCCTCGTTTTCAATCCATTTGTACCTGAAATAAACAAAAACACACTCCAAGGATATCTGCAACATTATATGGTCATTTTTGGGTGTTTTTGGTCATTTTGGTGGGTTTTTTTCGGGCCTAAAATGATGAGTAAAAGGCCACTCATCAGTCCCCCACACTAAGCAATTGCTAGTCCCTAGCAATCTGATCATATAAAGTAATGACGGGATTACAAATTTTATTAAGTTACCAAGTTCCCCCCGTTTTGATTTCTTATTCCATTCAACTATACTTAAATGATAATAAATGTAAATATGTGCTTGATTTACAAAAGATGGCATCATGGAACTGGAATCACACAAAATGGGTGATTGCGGGGAATTGTAATCGTCATTATCTTTTTATTACTTCCCAAACTAAGTCTATAACCCTTGTGCAAACGTTTTTGCAAAATGATAATGCTACTTATACTAGTAAGCTATGTAAGTCGAGACTAACTTTTCGCTCCCACAATAATTATTAGGTTAGGTGTGTGTGCTTATTTTCAAAATTTTGACCGGAAAAATCGACATTTATTAGGGTTGTTATTTATTTAAGTTAATATTAATTCACCGGAAACCACGAAATCTAAGGATGGAAAGGGTCTTTTCCATGTAGCGGCTTTCTTCTCGGCACATCCTAACCTGACGGTTTTAGGTGACCAGGCTTTTGACACCTCACAGAGAATAGTACCAGAATCAGCGGGAATTCGATTCCAGAGATTTACGAAGCTACTGCTAAAGTAATATTAAGCTTAAATAGACAACAATTGACGAAGATTTAGAAATTAGAGATTCAAAGATGAGATCACTCCATGTAGCGACTTTCTTCTCAGCTTGTCCTTAGTAAACTTAGGAGGCTAGGTTTTCATCCTCGAGAATAGTATCGGAGCTCACAGGGTCTTTGAAATAAAAAACTTCCAAATATCCGTAAAATCTGTATAAGGTTTTGACGAATACTAAATGAAAGGTTTATTTAAAGTTTACAAGCAAGTTTCATACATTTATTCACAATCAACATACATATTTTTTTCATTTTTTGTCATCATTTTTCATTACTTTTTATTTCATGGCTTTTTACTAACGGAGCTTCACGGGGAAATTCCAAGACCCTAACGCCTTTCAGAATTAAGGATCCAAGGACCGATCTTGAACTGTAGTTTATAGCACTTATTCATACTCAAAACTTTAACTTTTGCAATTTCAAGCAACGTCTCACTTTCATTTTGCATTCTTATTATGTTTTCATGAAAGTATGCTTGTTCCAAAATGTAAATAAAACTTTGAATTAGTATGCGTCAAAACCGTCTAAAAAATTTGCTTTTACTAACAAAATGATTTTTGTGTTCAAATTTTTGAAAAGAAGCACGTTATTAAGTCAAATTAGGATCTCCTGGGAGGAAAAGTCATAAATTACTTATATAAGCTCTAAAGAAAACCGCTATTCGACGTTTAACATTTTCATTTCCACAATTCGTAAAGAATTATCCTAAACGTTAAGGAAAGCAACTAGATCAACACTCTAGTAGAGTCGGGATTCCCCTTGTTCTAGCCTAATCAAGTCTAAACTTTCCACAAATACCGAGGTATTTATGTATTAGCAAATTCTTATTTATTGTGCAAAGCACTTCTTTTTTATGCAAAACACGGTAAAAATTTTAAAATTTTGGTCAAAAACAGGGGTACTAGGGACTAGAAACGTACAACACGTGAAAATTTTGAAATTTTTTGAAAAATTGGGTCAAATTCGCAAGAATTCCTCCCCCCCCCCCCCCCACACTTAGAATTGAATATTGCCCTCAATATTCAACGTACCAGCACTTAGCCGAGACAATTGAACGGAAAAAGGTAATACCATCATCCAAGTGTGGAAACGAATTATTGTTTTCACACGAAGGATTATAAAGAATATCCCTGGGTTAGCAAAAAGAAAAGATCGGATATTGGGTGATTGGATTGAAAACAAGTGCATCAATCATCACGGTCTATGGGATTTCCTGAAAACAAAGGCAAATACACAACACAAGAAGGAAACAAGTAGGGGAACTCCCCCATACTTAGGTGTTAGAAATAAGAAAGTAAGAAGATGAAATGGATAAGCATGGGTTGCCACCCACGAAGCGCTTTGTTTTTTATTACCGAGTCACGTAACTTGACTCGACCTCGAATTTATTGGTCCATGGGGAAGCAAGATGTGGAAGGCAAAATCTCCATTAGACTTTCATTCAAGATGTTTGGATAAACATTGAAGTGCTTGAAAGTTCCACACCGATGAGATATACCCCGGTTTCTAAGCATTAGAAACCATAAGCGGTGATGCTGGGGTCAAAGATAGGATCCTCACTCCCGATGGAGTGAAGAAGAAAAGAAATCACATCATTTGTGATGGGATGAAGAAGGGATTGAACATTTAAGCTCCTTTGTCTTAAAAATATTCCGGGAGGGAGGGTTGGGCTTAAATAATCATTAAGAAACCTCTCATGATAAAGCACATCTTCCCCCAGGTCATGATCAAAGTAATCATACTTAGATGGAAATATGATATCACCATTAAGATAGAATAGAGGGGAATCACTTTTCTAAAGAATTAAAAGTTCCTCGGATGAGGTTTGTAACTTAAAATTCTTCTCGGGAGTCATTTTCATTATAGAATGAGTTTTTCCATCATCGAGTAATCCTGGATTGAACACTTTGTCTTCACATAAAAAATGATGCTCGATGGAAGACTCAGAAGAGAAAAAAGAATCGCCCTCGGGTGATTGAGGAGATAAGTCATGAGAAACAATTGTCGGTTCTTTAATTATGGTTTTCATTTTTGGTTTCTCATCATAAAAGTTTTCATTTTCAGAAGGTCTCCATACAAAAGATTTTTCCGTTCATTTTGGTTGGCTCCAAAATCAAAGAGTTCATCATCACTTTGTGAATCACTAAGCTCGGTGCTAGGATAAGAATCAAGTGATGGATCACGATAGAAAAGACTTTCAATTTCTTTAAGATCGGCTTTAAAATCAAAGAGATCATCATCACTTCTCGGTGGAAGTGGATCGATGTGACCAATTTCATCGACGAACTCCTCAAGAAGAGAGTCAACATTAGAAGCGTTAGCGAAAGTTCGGATGGAATCGCCCTAATCACCAACAAGCTTTAAAGTTTGTGGCGTGATATGAAGAAGCTTAAAGAAAATGTGCATGGCATTCAAGTGGGATGTGAAATTTGTGAAGGAGCTCATTTGGCTAGGGATTCCCTTTAAAAGATGATGAGAAGATCGAAGAGGTAAAATTTGGAGAAGGAAGAACGTTCCAAAATTACAACAGTAACGGTTACCGCACAGGTTATAATCGAGCTCCATATGGAGAAAAAAGATCGAACCTCGAAGATACTATCAACAAATATCTTGAAGACTCAAGAAAGAAACAAAAAGAGCAAGACGAGTTGTTGAAGAATTTTTAAGAAGCTACTAACAAGAGCCTTGCTAATCATGACGAGTCCCTAAAGAATCTCGAAGCAATGATAGGGAAATTGGCCGAGGAGATCCATGAGAAGAACGTGATCGAGGAGAGCAAAAGAACATTCGGAGCATGCATGGTGATGTTTGCCGACAAAGAGGAAGAAGATCATCCAAAAGAGTGCGAATATCTAATTTGTGAAGAAATTCTTCAAAATGAAAAACCAAAAGACCGTGACACAATTCCTCGCCAACTTCCAAATAAGGAGGAAAGTGCTGAGAGCTTTATTCTTCCTTGTACCATTGGTAACTCTAACCTTTCGGCATTGGCAGATTTGGGATCCAGTGTCAATGTAATGCCTCTGTCCCTATTTATTTCACTTAAATTTACAAGCCTCAGGAAGACATATTTGGTGATCAAGATGGCGAACATGACTAAAGAAACCCTAATCGGAGCTATTGATAATGTTTTGGTAAAGATTGATAGGTTTTTATATCCTATTGATTTTGTTGTGATCGATATAGCCAACCCCCCAAGGGAAGATCTCATCCTTGGAAGACCATTTTTAGCAACAACTCGAGCACGTATTAATGTTTTTAAGAAGGAGATATCATTGGGAGTTGAGGTTTACAATGAAAGACTCACTTTTAATATGGAAGAATTGAACATACAAAAGCACAAAGATATGAGTATGTTACGAGTGGCAAAAGGCGATGTTGAAAAAGATCCACCGGAAACACTTGGAATTTTAGGTGACATTTTCAATTATATGCCTCCGTTATGTTTAAAATATGCACATGATGCTTGCTCAGACACAAATGACGAAAGCGGGGAATCATCGGGAGAAGATAGCGACGATGACAATCCGCCACCTAAACCTTGGGACGGTGAAGGGCCTATCACCGTAACAGTGGTTCGTCATTGTTGTGAACCTAAACCAATTAAGGAAACTGGAAGGCTGTGCACGCCTTCCTATTATCCTTACATCGGAAAGTGCAATGGAGGAGGACATGCTAGATTAAGGCTATTGACTAAGGAAGCCAACGTTTGGTCTTGCTACATAGATAAAAACTTTGATAAGAAACTATGGATTCGTAATTACTTTGATGGTTTTAATTCCGGGGAAGAAGTTAATTGGACACTCCACTTTTGTAAGCCAGCTATAATGACGGATGATGGAACGATTCAAGTTTGGCCCACTTGTGACCCCACTCGGACGAAGTGCAATGGTGGGGAATTGGAAGAAGTACATATGGGAAAAAGCTATGAATGGGCATGTTTTAATGCTTACTTAAGAAGAGAAGTCGGGTACCGAGGGTTATCTTTTGATAATTGGATTAAAGTCAAGTTTGGAGAAGCCCGGCCAATCAAGAAAGATGAAATGAAGTATCGTAGTGCATGGGCAAAAGGAAATTTTCTTTTAGAAAATCATTACGGATTAACACCCTATGTCGCTCAAACAGTTTGGGACCAGTCACCGACTACCCTGGATAAGGGGAGAGGGAGACAAGCCCAACCGCCTACGTGAAGATTCACCACAGTGAGTCTAACTTAAAGACTCGATAATAAAGAAAATTGCTCTTTTGGGAGACAACCCGAATTATCTTTGTTTTCCATTTCTTTTGGCGTAGTTGGGGTTTTGTATGTGTTGTTCTAATCATTTTTGTAGGTAAAAGAGAAAGGGGATTATTGTTTGCTGATTTTGGAGCCTTTTTGCTCCAAAAATTTCCCCAAGGAAAAGTCTACGGCGTAGCCTTCTGGTTAGCTACGCCGTAGCACCTCCTAGGTGCAACACTGTATGATTTTTCCAACTACGGCATAGCTTCTGAAACTTCTACTCTGTAGTTTTCTCCTGTACCAAATAATTTTAAAAGATTTTTATTACAAACATACTTTAACCTTGTATTAGTTTTAAATGAACTTTGTGGGTGTGTTCACTGTAAACCCTCACGAGACTTCATTTGTCCATGTTGGGTCTATTAGATTTGATGATACAAAACAAGAAAGAATGAAACAATAGGGACTAATAGGACAAGAAGAAATTCTACAAAAGATGGAGAAGGACTTGCTTGCAAAAGAAGATTTATTTATTAGTCCTTCGTAGTATTTTTGTAACCCTAATTCTGTGTTATATAAACAGAATACAGGGAATAGGTTTTTATATGTCTTCCAATATGTAGTCATTAAAGGTGTGTGTGTAACATCTAGGGTTAGTGTTAGTTCATATCCTTCAAGGTCTGAGGTGTCTTAGATCCCTGTTACAGTTAGGTAACACGTTATTATTCTGATCAAATAATAATTGGAGGTGATTGGGAAAAACCTTGTGTCAATAACTTTGAATTCTTTAATTCCGCTGCGTGTACATGTTTATTATCATTGTTATTGTTTAACCCTAGTGCTCAAAACGATCCAAGGAGTCTAATAAACTCAACAAGTGGTATCAGAGCTTGTGATATAGAAGTTGTAATCAAGAAGAACTTGTTCCTTACAAGTTAACTGTTCCAAATCAACTGCTGAAGATGGGTGACGACACACACATGGTAACTGCTTCAAAGGTTCCCATGCTCAAGCCTGGAGAGTATGAGCTATGGAAGATGAGGATTAGACAGTACATTCGCATGATTGACTTCAACATGTTGAATGTGATTGTGAATGGTGACTCTCTACCACAAAAAGGTCTTGATGGGAAAGAGATACCTATTAAATCTGCAGAAGAAAACTCAGTGAGAAAGATGGAGATCAAGGCACATAGTATTCTCTTGATGGGGATACCGAATGAATTTCAATTGGACTTTGATGGCTGTGAGACTGCAAAAGCTTTGATGGATGCTGTGGTATTCAGATTTGGTGGTAATGATGCTACTAAGAAGTCAAGGAAGAATATGCTGAAGCATCAGTTTGAGAACTTTTCTGCTACAAGTGGAGAAAAGCTTGATGGTACATACAACAAGCTTAATCACCTTGTTAGTCACTTAAAACTTGTTAGTTAGGTTGTTCCTCTAGAAGATGTAAACCTTAAGTTTCTTAGAAGTCTAGCACATGAATGGAGCATGCATACAGTTGTTTGGAGGAATAAGACTGATTTTGAAACTATGAAGTTAGAAAGCCTCTACAACAATTTGAAGGTGTATGAACCTGAGTTGACTTCTTCAACTACTTCATCTTCTGCTACTCAAAATCTTGCATTTGTGTCCTCAAATACCAAAGGATCTCAAGAATCCCACTCTACTGCTTATGGGGTATCTGTTGCTACATCTGATGGATTGGCTGCTAGTTCCTACTGATAATAATTCCATTAGTGATGTTGCCATATGTGCATTAATGGCTGATCTGACAACCAACACAAGGTCATAGGTTCTCAATCAAGATATGGATCATATTGATACTAATGATCTTGAAGAAATTGATCTTAAATGGAAGATGGCTATGTTGACCTTAAGAGGAAGAAAATTCTTGAATAGGACAGGAAGAGAAGTCAAGTACAGGGCTAAAGAAAATCTAGTTTTTGATTAGTCAAAGATGGAGTGCTACAACTGCAAGAGGAAAGGCCACTTTGCCAGAGAATGTAGGGCTCCAAAGAAGAATGTTGAAACTCCAAAGAAGACCTATGAAGAATCAAAGAATACCACAACTGCATAGGTTTTTTGTGATAGGTTGGGTGATTATGATTGGAGTGACATGGCTGAGGAAGAACCCAATTACTGTATGGTGGCTCAAGTCAAACAAAAAGTGCATAATTTTGCACTTATGGCCTATGCATATCATCTTCTAGATCTGACTCTGAGGTATCTAATGATTCTGATCTATCTGCGTGTTCTTTTAAATCATGTACTGACACTGTAGAAGAACTTAAGTCTAGGAATGAGAGCCTTATAAAAGAAGTTGAACACCTAAAACTTGATAACTTAGGTCACAAAATAGGTATTCAAAATGTGGAAAGAAGATTAGAATATCTTAAACAGTGTGAGTTAGAATATGTGGATAGAATTAACCAACAGGACGTTGAGATATATAAGAAAAATATTGAGATTGAATTTCTCAAGAATAAGCTTGAAGAAGTAGAAAAGGATAGGGATGCAGCTCTTGCTGATAAAGATAAACATATATTAAGAGTAAATAAACAACAATATGCTTCTGATTTGGTTAATAAATCAATTGAGAGCACTTTGATGAGAAAAGGAAGTGGAATAGGCTACAATGAAGTTGCTCCTCCAGTTAAGAGTGCCTATACTCCACCAGGAAAAGAACTGTCTTTTATAAGTGAGTTAGACATGGAAAAACCTGTAGGTAAATCTAGTACTAGTGTCATAGAAACACCTATGGTTGAAGTTAGAAAATTTGCTGATGCTCCTATTATTGAAGACTGGAATTCAGATAGTGATGAGGAACAAGGTGAACTAAAACAAAGTGTGAAAAAGGAAGAAATTCCTGTAAAAGTTGAACCTAAAGTTGAACAGGTTAAGTTTGTGAGACCTGTGTTGGGTAAGAGTATTTCTAGGAAAATGGTAGAATATAATGAGGTCCCTAGAGATCAGATGAAAAGATTTTATAATAAGCCTAGGGGTAATCAGAGAAACTTTAATAACCTAGTTTCAAATAAGTTAGGTAATGAGTTTCAATTAAAGAAGAAGGCTTGTTATAAATGTGGTAGTTTTGAGCATTTGATAAATAGTTGTAAAGATCACCAAAAGCCAGTTTGGAATCAATACTCAAGGGTGAATCATAAATATGTTTCAAAAAATACTCACCCTCATCCTAATCTTAAGGGTGCACCTAGATCTATTTTTGCTGCTAAATCTAATGGTGCTTTTAAAACTACAACTGGTTCTATTGCTGGCTTTGCTGCTAGTAAGCACTCTGTTGCTAGTACAAAACTTTCTACTTCTGGGCCAAAAGTTTTAACAAATACAGTTGTTGGAAATCATTTTTATGTTGTTAAGGCCTCAACTTGCTGGACTTGGAAACCTAAATCAACTGTTTCAAATAATGTTTCCAAAAACAGCAGTACATCAATAGACTTAAAGAAATTTGACTATGTTGATGCACAAGGCAGATCCAAGTCAGTAATGGCTTGGGTCCCCAAGAGAAACTAATTTCTCTATTTTCATGTGCAGGGCAATCTACAGAATGATCTAAAAGATATTGTTGTTGTTGATAGTGGATGCTCTGGACACATGACAGGTGATGAGTCTCAACTTGAAGACTTTGAAGCTTTTGAAGGTGGTTATGTTTCTTTTGGGAATGATCCAAAAGGTGGAAAGATAATTGGTAGAGGTACACTAAAAATAGGGAATTTGGACTTTGAGAAGGTGTTTCTTGTGAAAGGGCTTAAGTTTAACCTCTTTAGTGTCTCACAAATGTGTGACAAAAAGAACTTTGTTCTTTTAACAGACACTGAATGTATGATCCTTTCTCCTAATATTCAGTTGCCAGATGATAAATTTGTGCTATTAAAAGTCCATAGAACTGAAAATATATACAGTGGCCATATTAAGAACATTGTTCCCAAAAGAGCTTTGACTTGTCTAACTGCAAAGGCCACTCTTGATGAGTCCAAATTATGGCATAGAAGACTTGGACATCTGAATTTCAAGACCATGAACAAGTTAGTGAAAGGAAATCTTGTGAGAGGGATGCCTACAAAGATGTTTGAAAATTGTGAAACTTGTGTGGCATGTCAAAAGGGTAAACAACATGGAGTTTCATTAAGTCCAAGACTATGAACACAATTACCATGCCCTTAAATTTACTTCACATGGATTTATATGGGCCTGTTTTTGTGAATAATTTGAACAAGAAGTCATATTGCCTAGTTGTCACAGATGACTTTAGTAGGTTTACTTTGGTGTTCTTTCTAGCTACTAAAGATGAAACTCCAGAGATTCTCAAGGCATTCATAACTAGAGTTGAAAACCTGAATAACCACAAGGTGAAGATAATCAGATGTGACAATGGAACTGAGTTCAAGAATAGTGTGATGAATCAATTCTGTGTGGGCAAGGATATTCTAAGACAGTATAGTGTTGCAAGAACTCCACAACAGAATGGTGTTGCAGAAAGAAGAAACTGGAAACTGATTGAGGCTGCAAGAACAATGTTATCTGATTCTAAATTACCTATACCTTTTTCGACTGAAGTTGTAAACACTGCATGTTTTGTGCAAAACAGAAGCAAGGTAGTTAAGCCTCACAACAAGACTCCATATGAGTTATTTCATGGAAAGAAACCAACGATTGATTTCCTTAAACCATTTGGATGTCATGTTACTATTTTGAACACTAAGGATTAGTTAGGAAAGTTAGAAGAAAAAGCAGATGAAGGATATTTTGTTGGTTACTCTGTAAACAGTAAAGCTTTCAGGGTATACAATAAGAGAACCAAACATGTAGAGGAGAATTTGCACATCAAGTTTAGTGAGAACACATCTAGTGCTGAAGGGAAAGGACCAAAATTGTTGTTCAATATTGATATTCTTACCAAGACTATGAATTATGAGCCAATTATTGCAAATGTAGACACTAACCAACCTCAAGAAGAATTTGTTTTGGTTGAGAAATTGAAGATTGGTCCAACTTTACTACCCTTTCAGAAGGTTCAAAGTTCACGAGAAGATGATGTTACTCATGAGAAACCTAAGGATACAGAAGAAGGCATTGAGATACCTGTTGATGTTGAAAAGGTAACCAATGAAGCACCTAAAGTTGTTGAAGATTTCTCTCCAACAAGGCCAAAGCAGTCTACTACTACGCCAGAAGACTCTACTGCTGACTCAGAAGACTCAACTGCTAAGCCAAAAGACACAACTACTGCTTCAATCAATTCTGCTGCTAAGCCAATTGACTCTACTTCTTCACCAAAGTTTCCATGAGTGGACATACAGGGTAGATCTTTTGCTGATCCAAACTATCCTGATGATCCAAATATGCCTCCTTTAGAGAACATTTACTATGATACAGATGATGAAGCTCTTGATGGTAAATTATTTGGAGCAGATGCTGACATTAATAACATGGAACTCAATGTTCCTGTTAGTCCTACAACTACCACAAGAGTTCATAAGAATCATCCAAAAGATCAAATTCTCAGTGATCCAACATCATCTATTCAAACAAGAAGAATGACTAAAGAGCAGAAAGATCTACAACATCAAAGTTTCTTTGTAAGATCTCTACATCAAAGAAACAGTCACAAAGATCTGCAAAATTGCTTGTTTGCGTATTTTCTATCTCAAATAGAACCCAAAAATACTTATAAATCCTTACAAGAGCCAAGCTGGGTTGATTTGCCAAATGGGCAAAGGGTGCTTGGAACTAAATGGGTTTTTAGATGCAAAAGAGATGAAAGAGGCACAATCATCAGAAATAAGGCAATATTAGTAGCACAGGGATACACTCAACAAGAAGGCATTGACTATGATGAAGTATTTGCACCTGTGGCAAGGATTGAGGCCATTAGATTATTTCTGGCTTATGCTTCATATAAAGACTTTTTTGTGTATCAGATGGATGTCAAAAGTGCTTTTCTATATGGGAAAATCACAGAAGAAGTTTATGTGTCTCAACCACCTGGTTTTGAAGACCCTGATCATCCTGACAAAGTTTACAAGGTGAATATAGCAATGTATGGTTTACATCAAGCTCCTTGAGCTTGGTATGATACTTTGTCAACATATTTGTTAGACTCTGGTTTTAGTAGAGGAAAGATTTACAAGACTTTGTTTCTCAAATGACACAAGGATGATATTTTGCTGGTATAAATTTATGTTAATGACATCATCTTTGGGTCTACAAACAAAGCTATGTGTGTTGAGTTTGAGAAGCTTATGAAGGATAAGTTTACTATGAGTTCAATGAGGGAATTCACTTTCCTCTTGGGTCTACAAGTTACGCAAAAGGAAGATGGCATATTTATTAGTCAGGATAAGTATGTTAATGATATTTTAAAAAATTTTAGATTTGAAGATCCTAAGCCTGCAAAGACAACCATGGAATCTAATAAACCATTGTTGAAAGATGAAAATGGCAAAGAAGTGGATGTTCACTTATATAGATCAATGATTGGTTCATTGATGTACCTTATGGCTTCAAGGCCTGATATTATGTTTGATGTATGTGCCTATGCAAGATTCCAAGTATGTCCCAAAGAATCACATCTCAATGTAGTGAAGAGAATTTTTAGGTATCTGAGGCATGAACCTAAATTAGGTCTCTGGTATCCTAAGGATTCACCTTTTGATTTGGTAGCATACTCAGATAGTGACTATACTGGAGCTTGCTTGGATAGAAAGTCTACATCAGGAGGTTCTCAATTTCTTGGAAACAGATTGGTGTCATGGCAATGCAGGAAACAAACAGTGGTGCCAAATACTATAACTGAAGCTGAGTATGTGGTTGCTTCAAGTTGTTGTGGTCAAGTGCTTTGGATGCAAAATCAACTACTGGATTATGGGTATAATTTCATGAACACCAAGATTCATATTGATAACAATAGCACACTTTATAAGGGATTGTTATGAAAAGAAGTTGATTCAAATTGTCAAGATTCATACTGATAACAATGTTGCTGATCTACTCACAAAACATTTTGATGTGGGGAGGTTTCAATTTTTAATTGCAAACATTGGTATGATCAATCTTTGAAAAACTTATCTCCTTATGCTTTTGTAATGTTTTGTAAAGTAACGGTGCTGCTGTTTAAGTTGTTTTTGTTGCTTATAATGAAGTATTTTGCTAGTTAGACTTTACTCTGCTGCTACATGACATTCTACTGCTGAGCATAACTAGTACCTATGCAACATGTGTTTGTCTGTTTTGTGGTTTTTGGACTAACATTTTGCAGGATAAGTTCAAATTGATGATTTTTGCTGATTTTACAAGAGTCCAAAGAAACAAGAACATCACAATTTCATTCATTCCATGTGATGCCAAAAGATTATAAAAGTTTTAAACAACCACAAGATACCAATTACATCAAAAGATTACCTAAACAGACTACAACAAATGACAACTACCAAAGACTACATCAACGTCTAGGACATGATAGACCAATAACCACTTCTCTTGACTTTGGCAAAGGAGGGTTTGACCTTCTTGTTCTGGTTGGTGGCCTTGGTCTTGATGCTTTAGGTCTCTCAGGAGTTGAAGGAGGATTGCTTTGTGGTTCATCCTCATCTGATGATGTACAAAGAAATGGTGATATGAGTTCTCTTGGAGGTGGTTGGATTGGGATCATCTGATGATTCTGATGAAGTTGAAGACTTAGGGGGCATCACACCTTTTCCTCTTGAAGTTCTTGGAGTTTGATTAAGATTCAAAAGATCCTTGAACACATGTAGGTCATGTTTCCTCTTTCATGCCTGTTCTTTGGTTCTGCATCCGTCCTGGGGAGGACGGAATGGTGGAATGTATGGAGGGAGTGGTGTGGCATCAAAAGATTTATCAGAAGAAGAATCAGATGATATGTTGATGATTTCTGGAATGGATTTCATTTTGATTGTGATTTGATTTGATTGATTGATGATTTTGGAAGATATTAGGGTTTGTGATTGATGAATTAAGGAAAGATTAGTTCCCTTTTTATATTGATCAAGGAGTGATACCAGGCATTAATGACGAAGATTTTTGACTTTTTGACCAAGAATATCTTAAGACTAGTCAACTCTACTGCTGGCAAAATCATTCTGCTGCTAGTTGTATTACCCTACTGCTGGTTCTGCTGATACTCAGGGTTCTGCTGCTATGGTTGAAAGTGTGAGGGTGGTTCGGTAACTTCTTCAAACATGTTTAAATACCTAATTGGATCTCACAATTGGTTTTTACGCGCTCCAAATTGAAGTTTTCTCAAACCCTAACACTCCATTATTCTCTAAGTCAAAAATCCCCAATTCTCTAAACCCTAATTCATGGAATCAACACGCACCTGGGCAGAAGTCGTAATAATGTTGCTTTATGGGAGGAGAAGATGGTTCCTGAAGGTTTCACAGATATGGTTAAGTTCTTTAATGCTACTTCTCTTAGGTATGCATTAACTGTGAATCCTACTATATATATTTCCTACATCAAACAGTTTTGGCTTACTGCAAAAGTCAAAACTAGGAATGGGGAAAAACATATTAAGGCCATGGTGGATGGTCAACAAGTACTTGTCACTGAATCTTCTATAAGAGAACTTCTTCTCTTTGATGATGAAACAGAGACTAAGTGTCTTGCTAAGTCTGCCATTTTTGAAGGTTTAAAAGATTTAGGATATGAGGGCCAACATTCTCGTTTAAAATTTCAAAAAGGGCTTCTCTGTTCTCAATATAAATTTTTGGTTCATAATCTTCTTCATTGTTTGAGTTCAAAAACTTTTGGGTGGAATGAGTTTAGTGCTACCATAGCATCTGCTATGATATTCCTGAGCAAAGGAGACCCATTCAATTTTTCAAACATGTTTTTTGAAGGGATTGCTAAAAGTATCAAAGAGTCTGGTTCATACTTACTTTTTCCAAGATTTATTCAATTCTTTGTGGAAAACAAAATTTCAAAAGTAAGAACACATAAAGCCACTTATGAATCTCCTAAGTTGGTTCCAAAAATGTTTACTTTCTTACTTAAAAATGGAAAAGGATTTTCAGGCACACTTACATCTCTTACACCTTATATGGTGCAAATTGTGCAAAATACTCAGGGAGAAGGATCAGGAACTCCCACTGATTCCTATCACACACCCAATTTTACTGCATCTGTCACTTAACCAAGAATACTCTACACCCATAGGAAAGCCAACAAAAACACTGAGCGACCTCATGCTAGTGTTAGGATGGATGTACCAGATGAGGCTGTCCTAGGTGATGGAGGGGACATGTTGGCAAGGGCTGTCACTACTGCTACTAGCTTAGCAGCAGAGCAGGACAATGATAACATCAGTAAGACCCAAACCAAGGAAACATCTAGTGAGGAGGGTTCTGATGAATCTGAATCCAAGATGGTAACCCTAGCCTCACAGAAAATACAGGGGGCTCAGATGATCAAACTAGGTTTGATATTGGGTTTAAGTCCCAAGATTCACCTCTCGGACCAAGTTACACATGTTGAAGTGATGAGGACAGATCAGTGACAAATGAATTGATGGATGATACTGTACAAACTGACAATGTCAATGATTCACCTCTCGAACCAGGTCACACAGGTCAAAGTGATGAGACTAGTATGAAACTTTTAAAGAAATTGATGGCGACTTGTACCAACCTGGAGCTTAAGTGTGAAACTTTGGAGGATAAGATTCTTGGTCTTCAAACTATTTCTGATGAACAAGCTAAAAAGATTAGAATGTTAAAGAGAAAGATAAAGACTTTAAGAAAATCAAGATCTTCAACCTCCTTCAGAAGATTGAAGAAACTAGGCACATCACAAGTGGTTAGTTCTCCTGAGCATTCTGTCACTTTGGAAGAGGATGCTTCCAAACAGGGGAGGAATGAAGAGCAGAATAAGGAAATGGGTTAAGGGGAGGCTACTTTGGTGAAAGATGATGATGCTCAAGATATGGATATTGGTATGGTTTCAGAGGAGGATACAAGGAATGATGATATGGAGGTGGAAAGTCCTCAAGATATGGATGGTTTTATGGTTACAAACAAGCAGGGGAATGAAGCTGTAATGGAAGAATTGGTTTGTGTTCAAGAGAATATGGTGGAGAAACTTAAAACTTTGGGGCCTGAGCAATTGGTAAAGGCTACAGGGATGATGGTTGAAGCTTTGAAAAGTTTGGGTGATTCTGTGACTAAGGATATGGATATTGCTGCTACTACTGACAAGACAAATGACTCTGCTACTGCACAAAATTCTGCTGCTCAGGATTCTATTGCTCATGAACATGTTGCTGATCCTGCTGCTAGTGAGAAACTCGATTCTGCTGATGCCCAAGGTTCTACTGGTGGATCTGGTGACAAAGCTGCTGTTGAGGCTATGGTATTGTTGAGTAAGAAGACAACAAATGTTCAGCCCAAATCACTATCTCAACTAACAACACAACAAACAACACAACCAAGTCAATCACAACCACAACAACCAACACCCACTATAACATCTCCATTACCAAGAGTACCTGTAAGTAGTAATCAGAGAACCTGCTACTTCAAAAATACATACAAGTTCAATTTCATCATCTGCTGCTACTAATAAAGGGAAAGGCAAGGTATTGAACAACTTGTGTTAGATTCTGATGATGATGAAATAGATTACTCCCAGATTCCTTTTCATTATTGGCCTAAAGAGTTACAAATTGAGCATGATGCAGCTTTTGCAAGGAAAAAACAAGAGCAAATTGATATTGCTGAGCAACAACTGCTGCAACAACAAAAAGAAAGGGCTGATAAGGAAGCTGAGTATTTGAAAAGGTATGAGGAATGGATTGATGAGAAAATAAGAATTGATGCTAACATTGAATTATCCAAGTTAGTTAAAATTGAAGAACAAGAAGTTCCAGAATTTGATGTTAAAGCTTGGATGAAAGAATTCATAGCAAGGAAAAAGAAAGAAGCTGCTGTTGTAAGAAGGAAGAAGAAAGTTTTCAGGGGACCAACTCCACTTCAACAAAGGAGAGAGCATGAGAGGTACCTTAAGAATATGAAGGGTTGGAAATTGGTACAATTAAAACACAAGGTAGATCAAGAGGTGTTTAACTTGTATCAACAGGCTAAAAGGAAATGGATACCTTCTATCCTGTGGGTTGTGCAGAAGATCAAGAACATTTTGCTCAAATGAATAAAAAGTTGGTACCTGAGAAAGCTAGTAAAGCAGAGCTTACTGTGGAAAAGGCTATTGAAAAAGGAATGAATTCTTCTAGCAGAGGTATAAAAAGAAAAAGTATAAGGAAGAAAAATTTTGCTAGGAAAAAGCAAAGTACAGTGCAGAGCAATTCTGAATATGAAGATGATGATGAGTATGTGGAAGATTTTGAACATATTCCTCCTGAGCATCTAAAACAAAAAATGCAGGCTCTAACTATGGTGGCTAAGAGGGAAGAACCTGAGGTAGTTGATGCTGAACCAATAGGAATCAAATATCCAATCATTCAAGTAACTACTGGATATCTAAACACTGTTGGAACATTTCATGATGTCAAAAGATCTGATGGGAAGACATCTAGATTTCTTAGACTTCAACAAATGTTATACTACTTTGACAGAGAGGATGTTTGTACTCTATGGAGGTTGTTCAAAGAAAAGTATGTTGCTACAAAGTTTGGTGTGGTGATTTATAATGATCAGGAAGCTATTTCTTATTATATTATCTGGAGAGCTTTGAAACTTATGTTTGATCCTTCTATGGAAGACTCAGAGTGGACAGAGACCAGAGGGTACAAAGTCAGAAAATGGATGCCCTTTCAAAGTTCTGGGGTTTATGTTTTAGAAATTGGGTCACACACTTTATATATGCTGAGTGAGAAAGATTATCCTTTGGCATCTTGATTTGAAATTATTTATCAGATGGTGAATGGTGCTAAGCAGCTTAAGCTACAAAAGACTTATGATACTGATGATCAAGCTTTCAACTTGTTGTTAAAATACAAGAATATTCTTAGTCAACAGTCATCAAAGAAGAAGTAGTGTGTTTGGAAGCATCCTCCTGGTGGTTAATGAAGCTTTGAAGAAACTTAATCATTTAGAAGAAAATATTAAGTTTAGGTAAGGATTGTTGGGTTTTGAGATTCTACTGCTCAGAATTTAACTAAGTGTCAAACTGCTGCTGATGAGAATCTGCTGCTAAGGATAATGAATCTGTTGCTAGTGTTGTCAAACTGCTACTAAGAGAAACTGTTACTGAAGAACCTGTTGCTAAAGAGATAAACTTGTATACAGGAGTGGATAATTATAGAATAGATTATGTGTATATCTTATACGATTAGGAAGATCTTATCTTGTGTAGAAAGTTATTGTAAACCTAATAGGACTCCTTGGTCTATAAAAGGAGGTGCCTAGGGTTAGAGTAGGTACGTATTACTTTGTTCTCGTTTCACTTCAAGGTTGTAAAACCCTAGCATTGTTGAGTGCTCGTATTATTAATATATTGAAGTGTTGATAGTGATTAAAACTATTCTTCTTACCTTAAGCTTTAATATTCCGCGTTATAGCTTAAAGTGTTTATTTAAGTCAACTTTTATAAGATCGTTTGCTCAACTGGGATCAACATTCAACTTAGGACACCAAGTGGTTTAAAAGGCTTGTTGCATACGCTAAATGCAACCGTGATTCCTATGAAAGTGAGTTAGGATTTTTGTTTTTCTTTTATTTTTGTTTTTTAAGTTTTATGCTTGTGGTTGTTACGTGATTTCAGGGATATGAAGTTTGCTCATAAGGCAAAGTGAAGGAACATTTTCTCAAACATGATCCTTCTACATTTTCAAGAGCAAATTTCAGGGAAGTTCTCGTTCTAATTCTACATATCTCCTTTATTCTCTTAGCTTATTTGCGTACAAAATGGACTTTGTACATTTCAAGTGGGGGGACGGGAGTAGAATGTAACTTGAACTTTTATTTGCCCCATTTTTCTAGTTTATTTTGAAAAATTATGCCATCTTTAAAATTTTTGACATGTTTTCCTTAACCTAACTAGAATTGACCTTAGCCGAGCACATTAACCTTTAATATCATGGTGAGGTTTAGCCTATTTAGTTTCCCCTGTTTTACCCCAAATCCAGCAAAATTATGAGTGTGCCGGTAGTTTGTAAACTGTAAACTTGGCCTTTACATCATTTTGAAACCATGGATGAGTAGTATATTGAGATTACTTAGTACATTTGGAAGACACTTTTCGAGAAGGCAATATTTTAGGATTATCACCCAAAAACCCTATATGTGTGTGTTTATCGATTAGTCACATTGACTATTCGACCCCTGTGTAAACCCTTTTGTTGCACTCATCTTTAGTTCAAGATACCCCTAGTTACACCCTTTTGAGCCTATCCTTTCATTTCTTACCCACATTATAAATATTTTGATACACCTATACACCTTAGCCTACCGTGTGGTCTTGACTTGTGATTGGGAAGTTCCTACTTGCCCTAGTTTGAGGTTCGAGTCAAAAGGTTCAGAAATCACGCTTACGTTGAAGACCCATCTTTGAAGATCATGAGAGACCCCCCAAATTATCAAGTATGTTTCATCTCAAGTGGGGGGATGTTATTTATTTCTTGTATTATTATTAAAAAAATGTGAATTTCAGTATGTAGATAGTTTATTTTTGGTGCAACCTTGTATAGCACAGTATTATCGAGCTTTGAAAGAACTAGCATCAAAGAGGCCACTTCTGTCACATATGAAGATTGAAATTGTTGGTTCATAATCACCAACATGAAGACCAAGTGTGGTGCCCATCACGACGTCCTCTAATGGCACACACCACACTTGTTATATGATCCAATTTTTGCATCTTGAAGATTTAACCTTAAATGAACGGAAAGTGGTAGCAACTTGGTTATAGGTTAAGAGTATTTTCTTCTATTTTTCATTTTACACCATTATTGTGAATCCCATGTCTTATCCTACCCTTAGTTGTGAATCATGCTTAGGTGAGGGATTCGAGCGGTCCTTGGTGTCTTACCTGACGTTCCAGTCATGTACCATTGCCTTTGTCGCTCTTGTCGTAGTATGTTAGTAACAACACCATACCCCTAGCCTTATATATGTTCACCCAATATTGCCTTTAAGAATTGTTTTGACCTTAGCTCTAGTGGTGGAGATTTTTGTAACTGCCAAGCCTATGATAGAATACATTCTATGAATGTGCGTTGAGTGATCACCCCGAAAATACTTAGATTAGGAGAAAGAGCATGAGTGTTTGTTCCCATTTCACGAGGTGTTTGGTTTAAGTATATTCTAGCATGGGAGATTTTTAGACTCATATCTTCCAGTTTCTTGGGAGATATCTTTTTAAGAATTATTCTAATAAGGTCTACTTGAGGGCAAGTAGAGTTCAAGTGGGGGGATATTTGATAACATCAAATCGTACCCGTATTTTAGGTGTTAATTTCCCCCTATATTGCTCATCTTTTATATTAATATGTTGGATATATATTCTTAATTGTTTATATTCAGTTTTCAGAGCAAAGATGAGCAAATGAACGAAAAGACGCGGATTTGGAAGGATTTACATGCGAATCATTGAAGTATGCAGATTCTGTATAAACTACGGTGTAGATGCTCAATCTACCTACGCCGTAACTATCATTACTGAAGACTACGGCGTAGATGCTCCATCTACCTACGCCGTAGATATTATTTCTAAAGACTACGCCGTAGCCTGCACCATACTTATGGCGTAGTTGAACATCAAAGGGTTCTATGGAGTAACCCCTGTCCACCTACGGCGTAGACCCCAAAATCAAACAGTAAGAGAAGTATCGAGGCCATAGAAGAAACTACGGCGTAGTTCCCAACATAACTACGTCATAGACATATGGTTTGTGCTTATTCACACACCTTTTTCTGTCCATATTAAGACAAAAATAGACACAAACTAACCATAAATGCCAAAGATATTGTGTTTTTGTGTTTGTGATCGTGCAGGAATGGATATTTCAGAAATTGGCATAAAACAGGCCAAAAAGGACAAAAACGAGCACGAGTTTGGAAATCATGTCAAAAGCCAGAGCCGGGGAAGCAAATTTCCATTTTTGAGCTCAGAATGTCAAAACACACCTTGGAGAATCACCGAATGCAAAAAATAGTCCTTGGAGTAAAAGTTTGCAAAATTGGCAAAAGTGGTCCTTCAAGTTTGAAATTTGGCAAAATAGCCCCTGAGCATTGGATTTTGGAAGAAAAAGTCAATACTGGTCCTTGGGAATTTACAAGTTTCAAATTTGGTCCTTGGGTGAAAAGTTTAAAGAAACTACAAGTTTGGTCCCTCAAGTTTCCATTTTGACATATTTGGTCCCTTGAAAATTCAAAAGTGGAAAATATCAAATATGGTCCTTGTACTACTCAGACTTGGCAAGAAAGGCCCCTTTGCAAACTTTGGACAGTTGTCAAAACCAGCCCCTCAAAATCTAAAAATCGCATAAATGGTCCTTGTAATAAATTCCAAACCAAATGGACCCTATCATTATTGTTACCAAAATCCAGTCCAAAATCCAACCCAATACACAACCTGATCCACCAACACCCTCACCAGCCCAATACTCCTAAGCCCAATCCCACACATCCCATTTTAATACTCCCTACGGTCAAAATAAGTCAAACAAACACCCCTTCCCTCCCACCTTCATCACCACTTGCCTGCAACACATCGACTCACCCCCACTATCTCCATTACATCCCACCACCCACGCAACTATCCCTTAACCTTCACCTCAACATTAAATGATGCCACCCCCAATTGGTACTTAATCAGGACAATTTGCAATTGTCTTTTCCCGCCAAAACACGTGGAGGGTCAAGATGGTGTTTCAGTAATCCAAGGGTCCCAATTACAAGTAGTTCATAGTTTAAATTTTCATATCGTATTATTGTAATCATCATCCTTAGTTGTCTAATTTACTTTTAAACGCGTGTACTCAGTTTCTTTAATGCAATTTGACCTTTATTCAATCTATATTTCAAGTTTCATTTCTCAAATCAAGATTTAGTATTTTTATTTTGAAAATTCCAATTTAGCTCATTAGTTGACAAAGCTTGTTGTTTTCTCTTTCCTTAAGCTCATATAAGTTCATTTATAAGATTTCAAAAGCTTTCAAAACATAGGAAGCATTTTAGCATCAAAAGAATCAAAAAAAAAAAAAAAAAAAAAAAAATCCAGAAAAATCAAAGAAAAAAATAAAAAAATAAGGGTTAAAGATGATGATGGCTGGAGCACTGTGAATATTGGATGGCAGTGGGTTAGAGCTTCTTGGGAAGCAATAGGAATTGGTAATTGGTCCTTGGTTCATGTTATATTGGCAGGAAGGATTTTGTAAAAAAATTCTAAATTTTCATGTTCTACTGTTCATCTACTTATTATCTGCTTATCAATGCTTATTTATGCTTATTAGGTATGTTTTAGTTATTGTGGTGTTTAAAATCAGTAGCTAGTTTATACAAAACACATTTTGCTTAAAATCTTATTTCAACTGTCATAGTAGCATAAGTTAGATTCTTGGGTGATAGTACTTGTAACCCTTGTTTCTGTGTTCTTGTAAGGTTATTAGAGCCTAATATCTCCTTAAAAAGCAGTTCCAAAGTCTTAGGTGTCCATTTGATTCAAAAATGTCAAAATCCTTTTTATCTTAGGTTGTTTGGAATTTCCTGCAACTCTGTGTTCAAGGTTGTTTTTATTGTTGTTCTTGGTTCATATAAGTTACAGTAGGTCACATTAGTCCATTTAGGTCATAAAAATCAACCCTCATCAGTGAAAAGTCAAAATAGCTTTCAATCTCATTACAATTGATCACTATTAGGATTTTAACTTAGCACACCCTTTAAATCTTTGTAATAATATTTAGTATAGCTTATTTCAGTTTCCTTTTAGCTTATTATAACATAATTAATCAGTAGGATCCATTATAAGTTCATAAAATTCAAAATAGGATTGAAAATCAAAAAGTCAAAATTGCATAGTTTAGAAGAAAGTCAATTTTTCAAAGATTTTTCCTGATTTTTGTGTTACAAATCAGACCCTGAGCTTTTCAGTAATCAAAATCCATTAGCTTAACTTTGGAAATCTACCTCTGGCTTATTTTTAAGATTTTTTTTCTGCGGCTTACATTAGTGCTTAATTCGGCCTACAGGGAGTGAACCCTTCCCTGCACCAGGGCATTTGCCCAAGTTTCATAAGCTCATTCTGGCTTAACCAGCGGACCCCAGCCCACAAATTTTGGCTTTTTGGATAGCTTATTAGCTTAGCTAATCAGTCCAGGGCTTATTTTGTATTTGTGAGCCTTTGCCCATAGCTTATTAGTGCCATCAAGTTATACTGATCACACTCAGTATACTAAGTGCTCAGCTTAGACACCTATTTTCATAAGCCTCTCATAAGCTCGTTAGTAAGCCATAAGCTCTGAACCCTGGCTTATTTGAAAGCTCACCAGACCAGCTTTTAGGATCAAGTCTTATTTTGGACTTCCAATCACCCCTGTGGACCCCACAGAGGGCTGTAGTTGCCCCATTTTGGCCTATTTGGCCTGTGTGATAAGCATAAGTGCTTATTTAATCTTCTAGCTTATTCCAAAGTTCTTATTCAGCCTTTTGTGCTTGATTTGTGTTCATCTCAATAGTTTGTAGCTTATCTACCTATTTGTAGCTTAATAGTAGCTTATTGCATAAAAATCCAATTTCATAACTTATTAGGACTTTCTGTCTCATTCTTTGGAGTGCACACTGCTTATTGTTAAGCTCTAATTAAGTTGCCTTTGCAAAAGTTTCTTATTTTTAGTGGTACAATAGTTTTGTAAAAGAAAATCCAGAAAAAGCCAACTTTAAAAATAGTGATAGCTTCTATTTAAGCCATTTGGCTTATTGTTCAGCTTTTTCAAAAAGCAATTTTCATTTTTATAATTTTCTTTAGTTTCTTATATATTAAAATAGTTTAGGAAAAATTTTCATAATTTTATGAGTTAATTTAGTATTTATAATAATTAAATTAAGTTTAATTAGTTTTAATTAAAAAAGCCAAAAATTAATTTTCCTTCTACTTATTTATAATCAATAGTAGCCTTTTATATTTTTTCTAGGTCTTATAATTCATAAAGTATTTTTAGAAAAATTTTTATAATTTTCACTGTTCATTTAGTATTTTTCATAATTAAATTAGTTGAAATAGATTATAATTATTAAATAAGTAAATAATTAGTAAAAGAGATTAAAAATATTTTTTATAAACTTTTTATAATTTTTAGGATTCCTGTAATAGTTAATTAGTTTTGTAAAAAATTTCATATTTTTCTAAGTCACTTTAGTATTTTTCTTAAATTTAAATTGGATTTAAATTAGTTTTAATTAATTATTAAATAGTTTAAATAGTTTTGAATTAATATTAAATAATAAAATAATCAAAAAAATAATTTTCTTTTTAATTAATTTTTTTAATATTAAGTTTGTAAAAATTTCATTTTCACCCCCTCCAGTTTAAATTTGTTCAAATATTACCTTTTTTCCACTACGTAGTAGTATTTAATTATAATTTGGTTTACATTTACATATATCTGTAATCCTGTAATTATTTATACTGTTTATTTATTTGAATATCAATCATTCCAGTAGTGTAATTAAACTCCAAATCGTTATTTGTTATTATTCCCAATCACTGATTCCCGTAAACGTTTCTCAAACACAATTTCAATCTCGCTGGGACATAACGACTCGGGGATTTCCCTATACTTCCACATATTTAATATCTTGCACTCACTCCCTTACTGCTTGACTTGTTGACCATTCCCGGTTAATTTGTGAGGTTGGTTTGGGAGGAGTCAAATTTTAGCGCCGCTGCCGGGGAGGTTGCTGCGTGTTTTAAAAACGTTTAGCGGTTTGGTGATTTTCAAAACCCTCATTTTACAAATTTCACCACTTTGTAAATTTTTGTAAAAATCTTAATCATATTAGAAAAAGTTCATTAACACTTTTCCTAAAGTGTTAACAACACCAAAAAAATCATAAACAACAAAACAAATCGTGAAGTTAAATTACTTCGTATTATTTAAGATTACAACCTATACAGGTGGTAAACGGAAGTTCTGACATTAAATTGCGAACTGAAGAGAGATCCAGTCTTCTCTCCCGCCACTCTGCGTGTAATTTTAAAGAAAACGATTTCTGTTAACGAATCGATACAAATATATTTACAAAAGTTTTTTCACACACACCCAAAAAGCCAAAAATATTTTGTTTTTCTGTTAATAATTACATAAAATGCATTGTCGAAAACCAAGGCAGAATACCTACCAACTGGGGGTATGAACATTAATAAGTTCCCAAACTAAAGATTAAAACTCGCCTTTGTATCCTTGTGATTGGTGTACCTTTTTCAAAGAAACCATTCATACTGTGATTATTGGTTTAAGTTCACTGTTGTTTTGCCTCGGTCTTGTTTTATTTGACATTGTTTTTAGTGCATGCGCACTCGTTCACAAGCAAGGCGTAATCATTAGAAAAACGTACCCGAGTTGTGTACAGTTATTGAAGAATCTAAAATAAAAATGGACAAGCCCCCTCTACCCCCACCTGACCCTCCCAAGGATGAGACAGCTCCTGATCTCCGAACGATGGAGGAGTTGTGTCAACCTACCATGCACGGGAGAGGTGGACCTATTGCAGCACTCACTATTGAGGCCACGGATTTTGGACTCAAGCATCACATGATTCAGCAAGTCCAAAACTCGTGTCAATTTCACGAATTTCTGGGCGATGATGCTAACAAGCATCTTGACACATTTTTAACCGTCACCCAGAGCATGAAACAAAATGGCATCACCGAAGACGGCCTTCATCTGTATCTCTTCTCCTATTCTCTCACTCATCATGCGACTTCCTGATTCAATCGTCTTCCAAAGAATTTGATCCACACTTTTGATGAGATGGCAAAAGGCTTTCCTCCATCCATGGTAACTAAGCTGAAGAATCATATCAGTAACTTCAGACAGCTTCCCGACGAATCCTTATTTGAGGCATGGGAACGCTATAAACTTGCCATTGATCGATGTCCCAATCATAATATGCTTCTTGTCACCATTATAGATACCTTCTATAATGGTTTAACACTTCGTCACCGTGACACCATCAATGCTGCTGCTGGGGGCACCTTTATGAAAAGAACCTCGGAAGATTGCTATGATTTAATCGAAAACATGACTGCCCATCATAATTTCTGGGATTCTTCAGCTGAGAGGAATGACTAATGTAAACCAGTCACTCTAGCAAGCAATTATATAGTTGTCCTTGCTAAAAAAACTTGATGATTTGTCCACTGCAGTTTTACGAATCCATCAGACAAATCAAAATCATCACGTCAAAGTTGTTACCCCAAGTTGTGAAACTTGTGGTGGTCCACACCCGTACACTGAGTGCCCAGCCTCCGGTGGCTTCACTCATGAAAACGTGTATGCAGCTCAAGGTTCCTATAACGCGGGAGGTAATTCCTACCAACCATAATGGGACCGTAACCTTTTGAGCTACCGTTCGAATAACTACCTTGGACCACCCGGGTTTAATCAAGCTCTGAATCAGAATCAAAACCGGAATCAAAATTTTAATCAAAATCAAAATCAAAACCGAATGAACCAAGGGAATTTCAATTTCGGTCACAACTAGGCTTTTCAAAATCAAAACCAAGGAAATTTTAATCGTAATCAAGGTCATTTTAATCAGGGTAATAATTTCCAACAGGGTAATTTTCAACAAGGAAACAATTTTCATGGTCATAACAACCAAAATCAAGGGAATTTTCAAAACATCCGTGCTCAAAATATTCCTAACCAAAATCAAGCCGTCGTTCCAACTAAACCATCATCCGATGAGTTGTTGAAACATTTTATGAAATCCCAAGAAGAAATGAACAAATTGTTGGTCAGCCAAATCCCAGAACTCAAGAAGTCTTTAAATGATTGACCCTCGGGCTCAGGTACACTACCGACCAACACGATCGCTAACCCGAGGGGCGATGTTAAGGAGATCACAACCCAAAGTAGAGTTTATTATAAAGGACCCATGGCTCCGACTACCTCTTCTACTATTCAGGTAGAGGAACGTGAAACTGAGGCCACAACGGACACGGTACTTCCTACTAACAACGGAGGTACCAATGAAGTCCCTCCTCCAGTTATCCCGTTCCCGATCCACAAAACAAGGGTCGTATTTGAACCTCCCAAGATTCCAGTTGAAAATCCGAAACCCAACCCGAAACCTTGAATTCCATATCCTTCACGATTGCAAGATCAAAAGCTTCGCGAAAAAGCAAAGCATCAAAAGGAAATTTTTTTCCAAATCTTTCAAGATCTACACTTTGATATCAGCTTCACGGATGCTATTCTCTTGATACCCAAATTTGCATCCACAATCAAAAATCTATTGAGAAATAAGGAAAAACTGTTCGAGATGACAAAAACGCTCCTCAACGATAACTGCTCTGCAGTTATGTTGAAACAGCTTCCCGAAAAGCTGGGAGATCTCGGAAAATTCCTCATTCCATGTATATTCCCGGGAATGGTTGAATGCTACGCCTTGGCCGATCTTGGTGCCGGCATCAACTTAATGCCTCATTCAATATGGAAGAAACTTTCTATTCCTGTTTTCTCTTTCTTATTATTATTATTATTATTATTATTATTATTATTATTATTATTATTATTATTATTATTATTATTATTATTATTATTATTATTATTATTATTATTATTATTATTATTATTATTATTATTATTATTATTATTATTATTTTTATTATTACTTGTCGTAATATGCTCTGACCTTCTTCTAATTCTTTGTAGTGACCATGTTGCGAAGGGTGATGCGGCATTTGTGGAAAGCGTGATCCCTCCTCAGAATGCAAACATGGAGGAGGCGGTGAAGGTGGCTGGAGAGGTGTCTGCGCAAAAGTTGTTAGAGGAGCTAGCTGCTGCTACTGCTGAGCGTCAGACTGAGCTGGTCGTTCAGTTAAAGACGCGGTATGTTGGGGAGAGCAGCACCCTCGCTCAGAAGGACGAGGAGATTGCCCTGCTCCGTACGCAGTTAGCTGATGCGCGAGCGGAGGTAGGGTCCGTCAAGGCGCATGCTGATAAGGTTACTGATGAGAAGTTGACCATGATGGCTGAGTTGCAACATGCGCGCGGGGAGCTGCATCAGTTCAGGGCGAACCTTACTTGGGGGGTAAGGTATCTGGAGGAGGAAAAGGCTGAGCACTTTGGCCATATCGATGAATTTCGGTTTCGCATGGAGAAGATACTGAAGGAGCAGGAGGAGAAGCTACGCGGCCTTAGTATAGAATACGATGAGGAATTATATCCTCATATTATGTCTACAATAGCTGAGCGCAGGTACGTTTTTGTATATTCCACAATGTTGCCTTACTATATGTATTAATTTGTCTCTTTGCTTCTAATGCATCCTTTTTCTGCGTGTACAGGTGGTTGATCAGTCATGGCTTGCGCCTGGCTGCGATGGGTACCTTAGAGTCCCCGGAGGTAGTGGAGACCTTTGGAAAGGTAGTTCAGTGCGCCGTGGAGCGTGGTAGGGCGCAAGCTATGGAGGAGCTTCATGAGGCGAAGTTGCTAACCGTGGCACTTGCTGAGGTGCCCGGTTATAATGCCGATGCCTATGATGAGCTGATGAAGGCTATGGAGGGGATGAAGCTGCTTGAGCTTCCCCATATTGCGCGGCTGGAGCGCGACCAGGATTACCCCATAAAGTTAATTATGGAGGGGTTAACCTTGGGTCAACACATCTTGGAGGATGCAGAGACGCAACCAGACTTTTTTCTAAAGCCTGACGAGTCGCAGCTGCAGGTTCCCGTTTTTGCGCAGCCGCGTGATATACTGAACCCCTTTGTTCTCGAGAAGGAGGTTCCCCTTAAGGAGGTCTTGGAACTGCACGCAGATAGAGCAGCCAAGAAAAAGGGTGTTAAGGGTAAAGCCATCCTATGTGGTGTGGGCGCTGCGCATATTCCCAGATCAGATGGAGTTGCAGTCAGCGTAGCGACCGTATCGCCTAAGGATGCGTTACTTTTGAGAAAGCTCCAAGAGGCAGGAAGCTCCGCTGCCCCAGAACATAGTCCTGAGCATCGTCATAGTGTGTAGATATAGGCTTTTGTAACTTGTATATCACTTGTATAAATAACAAATTATATATATTTGCTTTGCATGTTGATGGCATCCGTTCTTAAATTGTTATCCTTTGTGTAAAAATATCAATTAAGATACTCGTTTGGAACCTATATCTACATTAAGTGTGTGACTTAAAATAAATCATAAGTATTAAAATAAACTTGCATTATTTATTCAAAGTCTTATGAAATGACCAAGAGTCTTGGCTCTTAATTTGCTAAGCTTGTACAGTGTACGTGATATTGCGCATCCTTCGTGGAATGCGCAAGGAAAACTTACTTCAACGTCTTGAAGGTAAGGCGCTTAGCAAGGATACGTGATCCAATGTTGATGGGTTTGCAACCCTCTTACTCAACGAGTTAGTTAGTAGGTTTACTCATCCTTTCTACCATCGTGGGTCTTAATTAGTGCATGCACGCCATGTAGGCAAAAATATAAAATAACAATATTGACACATATAAGAATGTACGCAATAAAGTAAAATGTGTTATGGAGTTAGCTAGAAACCATAACGTTTTATTAATACTTGCAAGTTTTTGGAAAATAAAGACAATTCCTAAAAAAGAAAAGAAAGTTCAATGACAAATAATTATTGGGCACACACTAAGGTGCAAAGTTGTCTGTTTGTGGGCCATAGCCTTTCCTAAAGGTAGCATCTTTTGAGATTGCAGATATTCCAAGTGCGTGCCAGGTCATGTCCTTCCATATCGCGTAACCTGTATGCACCATTACCTAGTGCATCCGTGACCTCATAGGGTCCTTCCCATTTGGGTCCAAGCTTGCCTGTGTCTTCTGCGTGGCTTGCATCATTAGCGCGGTATACGAATTCTCCTGGCCTGAAAGAAGTGTGTTTGACTTTTGCATCATAATACTGCCTCTTTTTTGCTTTAGCCTTTGCTTCGCGTATAGCTGCGCGTTCACGCCTTTCTTCCAGCAAGTCCAAGTCTATGCGCCGCTCCTCGTCATTTGTTGTGACGTTTATCTCTGCTGTGCGTATAGTTGGCATTCCAATTTCAGCTGGTATGACGGCTTCTATTCCATAGACAAGAGAAAATGGTGTGTCTCCGGTACTGGTTTTGATTGTGGTGTGGTGCGCCAATAAAACATGTGACAACTCGTCCACCCATTTTCCTTTGTGTCTGTCAAGGCACGCTTTTATCCCTTCGCCTAAACTGCGATTTGCGCGTTCAACTAAGCCATTGGTTTGTAGGTGTTTCACTGAAGCAAAGTGTTGTGTGATGTTCAATTGCGCGCACCAATCTTTGAATGGGTTGTCACAAAATTGTTTCCCATTTTCTGATATGATTTCCCCAGGTAGCCCAAAGCGACACACAATATTGTCCCACACAAAGCGTTTTACCTGGTTGCCAGTGATGCTTACCACTGCTTTTGCCTCAATCCACTTTGTAAAGTAGTCTATGGCTACGATAAGGAATTTTAGCCCTCCCGCTGCAACTGGGAAAGGGCCTGCGATGTCAATGCCCCATTTATAGAATGGCCATGGTGAGGTGATGGAGGTTAACTCTTTGTTGTGGTTGGCGCGGAATTGTCCTGTGTACTTGGCAATTGCTGCATTTTTTTATCTTATCTCGCGCATCGCTGTGCATAGTAGGCCAATAATATCCTGACCGCAGAGCGCGCGCCACAACAGATCATGGCCCTGAGTGCATGCTACATGATCCAGCGTGAATTTCTCGGAGTACAGAATCTGCTTGAAGAGGTCCAACACATCGGAGCCAAGGTTGTAGGAATGAACGTTGATATAGGATTCCATTTCGTAGTTCAAATCTCTGCGCTGTGCGCCGCACTCTTCGAGCGTCCTTTTGATCTTGCGGTAAGATTTCTTTGCTAATAAATTCAATGATAGGTGTCATCCACGTGGGATCCTATTCTTCTATCACTGTAGATACTTCCATCTCTATGATTGACTTATTCTTTAGAGTTTCTACCAATACTTGTTTTGATAGGTGCGCAAAGGTTGTAGATGCGATCTTACTAAGTGCGTCAGCTTTCCTGTTGTCTCCTCTAGGTACTTGTTTGATTGTGAACCTATCAAAGCTCTGAATTAAAGACTTTGTTTTTTCAAGGTACTGGATCATGTGTTCATCCTTGGCTTCGTATTCTCCTAACACATGGTTAGCTACTAGCCTGGAATCCACGTTTGCCTCTAGGTTGCGTACACCCATTTGAATGGCAATACGCAGTCCAGCGAGTAGGGCTTCGTATCACGCCTCATTGTTTGTGGCTTTGAATTCGAAGCGCAGCGCGTAAGTGAACTCCATTCCTTCTAGATTAGTAAGGATAAGGCCTGCGCCTGATCCATCCACGCATGAGGATCCATCTGTGAATAGAATCCAAGGTTCCTGTAGATCTGTTTTCAACAATAAAGTCAGCTAATATCTGCCCCTTGATTACCGTGCGTGGTCTATACAAGATGTTATACTCGCTCAACAACACACTCTACTTTTGTAGCCGTCCTGATGCGTCAGATTTAGAGATAACTTGTTTGATTGGCTGGTCCGTGATTACAGCTAGTGGTTGCACTTGAAAGTATCTGCGCAGTCTTTTGGCTGCGAATACTAGAGCTAAGACCATCTTTTCCATGGCGCTGTAGTTAGTCTCTGTCTTCTTCAATGCTTTGCTTACAAAGTATATGGGTGTTTGTACGGAGTTCCTATCTGTCAATAGTACTGCGCTGACTACTCCGTGGGTTGCAGATTAGTACATGATTAACTCTTACCCTGGTCGTGGTGCGACAAGTTTGGGGAGTGATGCCAGATGCTGTTTTAGCTGTTGGAAGGCTTCCTCTGCTTCCTCAATCCAACGAAAGTCTCCCTTTTTGGTGCACTTCGTGAGTGTTTTAAAGAGAGGGAGTGATTTGTCTGCTGACTTAGATAAGAAACGGTTTAGCCCAGCTAACTTTCCGTTTAATGACTGTACTTCTTTCAGTGTGCGCGATGAGGGGAGATCGATAACAGCTTTTGTTTTTTCTGGGCAAGGCTTGATTCCATCAGGTTCTATTAAGTATCCAAGGAACATGCCTTCTGTCGCGCCAAAGGTGCACTTCTTGGGATTTAACTTCATGTTTATTTTTCCCAATGTTTTGAACGTCTCCTCGATGTCGCGCACCAATTCTTCCTCTGTGTGGCTCTTGATGAGAAGGTCATCAACATAGACTTCCAAGTTTTGTCCTACTTGTTTTTCAAAAGCCATGTCCACCAATCGCTGGTATGTTGCACCTGCGTTTTTTAGGCCAAAAGGCATTTTTGTGTAGCAATAGACCCCTTGACTTGAGTGGAAAGCTGTTTTTTCTTCATCCTCCACTGCCATCTGGATTTGATGGTACCCTTTGTATGCGTCTAGGAAGCACTTAATAGGATATCCGCACAGGGATTCTACTTTCCAGTCTATCTCTGGCAGTGGATAGCAGTCCTGTGGGCATGCTTTTATTGAGGTCTGTGAAGTCCACGCACATCCTCCAACTGCCATCACTCTTCTTTACCATCACTGGGTTAGAGAGCCAGTCGTGATAGTATACTTCGCGCATAATGCCTGTGTCTACAACTTTATGTACTTCTTCCAGAATAGCTTTTGCGCGATACGGGGCCTGGCCGCGCTTCTTCTGTCGTATTGGGGAATATCCTTGTCGGATTTGTAGCTTGTGCTCCGTAATAGAGCGTGGCACTCCGGTCATGTGCTTTGGTTCCCACGCAAAGATACTCAGGTTCTTTTGCAAGAGTGCGCACACAGCTGCTTTACCTTTGTCAGATAAAGATCCTCCAATTGATATTTGTTGATCTGGGTAATCAGGATGAATAGCGACCTTTAAGTTTTGTATTTTTTCTGCGCGCTGTTCTGGAATATTCTCCACCTCACTGGTTACTGCGTTGCATTCTTTAGGTGGTACTGTGGTGTTGTAGAGGGTGACAATCCCTCCTTCTACTGGCAATTTGAGCATCCCATGTGCTGTGGATGGTACATCACGCATGGATGATATTCCAGGTCTCCTAATGATGCCATTGTACGGTGAAGGAGACTTGATTATCATGAAATTTATCCACGTTGCTGTAGAGTGTTGCTCATCGCCCACAACTACAAGTAAGCGTAATTGCCCCATAGGCCATATCTTTTCTCCCGTGAACCCAGTCAGTGACGTCGTGGCTGGTATCAACTGATTTTGTATCTCAGGTCGTAGCCTTTTAAAACAATGTTCATACAGAATATTTGCGGATGCTCCTCCATCGATATACATGCGGCGGATGTCATGTCCCCCAGTATGTATCTCAATGGTCAGTGGCTCTATTACTGCATTGTCCGCAGCTAGAGTGGGGAAGGATATCTCCTTTTCTGGAGAGAACTTTTGACTGACTTTTTGCTTTGTCTTGCGTTGCCATGACTGTATCATGTAGATGATGCCCGCTTTGTATTTGGGAGGTTATTTCTTGCCTCCATTCCTTTGCTTGTCCTTCCCTTCTTTAATGTTTTTTACGAGGTGATCCATTCTACCCTCCTTTACTAATTTTTCAATTAGTTGTCATAGCTGGACACATTCGTTGGTTGTATGGCCCTTTTGGCCCTGGTATTCGCAGTCTCCATTCCCTATACGCTTGTCCTCTATGGTGCGCATTGGTGGAGGTTTTGGGAAGTTTGCGCCTTCTGTTACAAATATTTCCCTCGGAGTCTTTGTGAGAGGGGTATACTTGTCATTATCTCGTCCACCGCGATAATTCTTGTTGCGGTTACTGCTCTGATCACTGGGTTGTCTCCTAGGCTATTCTTGTTGCCTATAATTTGAGTAGCCTTTTTTACTGTCCGCAGCAGCTGCTTCTCCTTGGATGAAGGATCTTGTGCGCTTCATTAGTTCATCGAAGGTTTGGGGAACCTTGTCGTTTAACTTCCTAATGAGTTATGGGTTATTGATCCCATTCATGAACCCTGAGATTTTTAGGACTTCGGGACACGCTTTTACATGTATACACTCATCTTTAAAGCGTTCCATATAAGCGCTTGTTGATTCCCGTTGGTGCTGTTTTATTCTAGCTAGTTCCACAGGGTTTTTAGCGCACTTCTTTCTTTGGGTGAAGTTTAAACGGAATGCTTTTCGCAATTCTTCAAACCCACCTATGCTCCTTCGTGGAAGCTTACTAAACCACGTGCGTGCATTCCCCACTAACGTGGAGTTAAACATATGGCACCATACAGGTTGTGGCCAATTTTCGATAGTAGCGGCGGATTCGAAAACTTTTAGGTGATCATCAGGATCACCCGTCCCGTCATATGTTTTAACATTAGTGGGCATGCGCCTTTTCTTATGATCAGAGTAGTCGCTGATACGCCTTGTAAAGGCATCAACTTTCTGGCGACGCCACGGAAGAGATATGTCTTCGTCTTTTTCCTTGCGACTTCCAGTGTCCTGTTTCCTTATCCTCGTTGTCCGAGGAGTCATTGGAAGAAGAGTAATCTCTTTTGCGGCGCTTGCGCCGGCTTCCTTCAGAGGAAGAGCATGAGGGGCTTTCATTTGGGGATATTCTCCTCCCTAATCTGTCATGAATTCTTTTGCTCCCAGACCTGGAGGAACCTTTGCTTGGTGAATGTTGAGGTCCTAATCTATCTTGTATCCTTCGACTACCGAGTCTGGACTGAACGTTGGTGCGCCTCTTGCCGTCTTCATATTCCTATGAATATTGTGAGTCAGATATCGTACCCAGCCTATCATGGATAGTGGTACGTCTTTCGTTATTTTCGCGTCTTCCTCGTAGGTAGCGTAGTGCTGATATTTCGCGTTCAGGACCAAAGTTGAGCCGGGCTTGCAGGCTCGTACTTGACCTTCTCCTTGCTTTTTCTTGCATGAGGGCGGTTAGAGTTTCGTAATTTTGGGATACAAAATTACTAAATGTTAGGTCAGGTGCGTCCTCATTTGCTGCAAGAATATCTGCCTCAGTATTGGGCACCCTATCACGGTTAGGTGCGCCAGGCGGCACAGTGTTGTCCACTATAGGTGTCGTTTGGTGGGGAGTACTGAAGAGGGTGCGCTGAAGTTCTTCAACGCTTGGGACTACTGTGGTGGCTTGGGTAGTCCTTATAGGCAATTCTACTACTGGGAGAGGTAGGGTTGGTCACGTTTCTTGGTGACTAGGCGCACTGGTTGTCCCAGAAGCCTGCCTAGAGGTCGAATCTTGTTGTTTCTTCCTCTGGGGGTCACGTGTTTTCTCCAACTGTGAAGTCCGCTGGCTTGAGTTTTTATTCTTCCTCATTCTAGTTCTTTAGTTCTTAGTGTGGGTCCCACGGATGGCGCCACTTGTTGATACAAAAGTTGGGCGTTCCAAGTTTGGGCTCTTGCTCTCGTACCGATTAGCTCTTAATGCTTGAAACCTGCGCACTAAGAAAACAAACAAACACCGTTAGGCTTATCGTGGGATTGTCTCCCACGATTATCCTCCGGCGTGAGAGTAAGTAATCGGTTTTAGGGTTCTCGTAAAGAGTTTAGGGTTTGTGAATCATACCTTTAATGAGAATTATGTCATTCCTTATATAGGCGCAGAATCCTTGTGGGTTTCGTGCACCTTACGTTTCACACGCGTGGTGCTTATCCGGTCCAAGGATCTTTATCCATAGATAAAATATCCTTATCTAGACCATAAATAGTTTGGTTGGGCTTGGGTCTACGTGAGCCTAATCCCTTTGGTAATGCGGCCCAAGTCTTTGTTATAATAGTCCACTTATGGTGGATTTGGGCCTTAGTAATGTTTATCATTTGGGCTCGTGGCCCAAATATAGACTATACGTCATCAGTGACCATGTGGTGTTTAAAGTGAAGAAATGTGTGTTTTGTGTGACTATTGACCATCCAATGGCCACATGAATTGTATGTTTGTGTGGCCTTTTGTACCATTTAGTCACACATATCATGTTTCTTTTGGGTATTTAGTCACATACAATTAAGCATAAAGTGGCCAAAAGTGTGAATAAGTGTGACCATATGGTGTTTAAAGTGAAGAAATTTGTGGTTTGTGTGACTATTGATCATCCAATGGCCACATGAATTGTATGTTTGTGTGGCCTTTTGTATCATTTAGCCACACATATCATGTTTGTTTTGGGTTTTTAGTCACATACAATTAATCATAAAGTGGCCAAAAGTATTAATAAGTGTGACCATATGCCGTTTAAATTGAAGAAATTTGTATTTTGTGTGACTATTGATCATCAAATGGCCACATGAATTGTATGCGTGTGTGGCCTTCTGTAACATTTAGTCACACAACGAATTAATTAAACAGTCACCAACAAAAAGCCGTAAATAATAAAATTCTCATAAATTTAACTTCTTAGTCTTGATCTTCTGAGCAGCTTCACTTTTCATGGCTTCAATAGAGACGTAGTTGCGCTTCCCTGTTAATTTAGGTGGAACTTTGTTATGCTCACTAATCATTTGTATGGTACTTGGTGGTGTTGCCTGTAGGAAACAAAAAGCCAGGTGTATCAAATACTGAATTAAATATGAGAAATTATATATATATATATATATATATATATATATATATATATATATATATATATATATATAGGTTGATAAAACAGATGTTTGTATGTACCTGATCTTCGAAAATCACTTGCTCCTTTGGCCATGCATAAAAACCACCTACTGACTTCATAACTGTTTTGAAACCGTTACCTCCTACATCCTGTATGCAAGCTGCATCATGTAAGGATTTATGAATAGACACTTTGTAGCAATCCTTGGGGAGTGGTTTGTTATTAATCATTTTTTTTCCATCACTCATGTATACTCTGCCCAAAGCAATAATAGTTGTTCTCTTTGAGTGCCACAGTTTGCAGTTAATTACCTAAAAAAAATGATTTGTTGCATGTATGTATTAGAAATCAGTTAAACAAAATAATATATGAACATGTTTAAATACATACTTGTGGTAGTACTAGTAATGAAGACTCATCTTCTTGTGATTAGGAAGCTTGACGTGCATCCTTTCGTTTTGCTCTAGTCGTTTTCTTAGATGCGACAGATTTAACAGTTACCTATACATATAAAACATAGTAAATAAGACATGCATGTAGATTTAAAAAATCACAAGTGGAAGTTTTATTACTTACACTTGTTTCCTTTTCCTTTTCCAAAGTTGGTAGTCCGTTAGATTTCTGAATGCTTGCAACTTTCTCACATCAAGAAACACGTGTTCCGGCATCCGCATCAGCACTGCTGTTTATATGATTAATGTTCACTGGAGACACCTGCAATATAAAGTGTTTAAGAAGAATGCAGCAGTTTTTAAAAGGGTCAATAAAAGATGGAATGTTACTTCTGGTGGTGTCAATGGACTTGGCGTCAATGGAGTTGACGTCAATGGAGTTGTTGCCAATGGAGTTGATGTCGATGGAGTTGAAACCAATGGAGTTGACGTTGAGTTCGACTGGCCCTTTTGTGCAGCCAATTGCTTCATCAAATCCTGGATTACCGCATCTTTTTCTTGACGTTGGCGTCTCTCATTCTCAAGTTCACTTTGAAGTAACTCCACTCTTTCATTAGATGGTTGTTTGTTTCGAGGCAGATCAGAATACCTCCTGTAGGTTACTCCACCTCCCACTCCTCTCGCATATCCTCCCTTTTCTTTACCTAATACAACTGTCATGGCATCACTGCCATGATCAACCTTCAAGGTTCCTTGTTTGATCTTGTCCTCCGTTTCTTTCTGCACACACAATATGGGAAATAAGTTATTATATGTTGATCCCACTTTAATATAAGCAAGAAGACTTTTTAGCCCCACTATGCACAGTATAATAAAATATGCAGTAAAACTTACAATTTTTTCTCCCACGGCTCTAGTATCATCATCGTAAAAATCTCCGTCTTTGTTCTTCCTTCCTGACAACCACAGCGTGGTATGCAGTGGTTCTTCATCTGGTTCAATTTCTTTACGATCGATCTTATAAACATGAAATGCACACACGTAAGATAAACCAATATAAATGCAAGTATGATGCTATTAAGTGCAAATGTTTCAAGTTACCATTTGATCTATCACAAGGGTGTATCCACCTTGTCCCATTCTATGCTGATAAAGAGACTTGGAACGCGCCACTTTTGTTGCAGCTGATTTCACCTTGCAACACAAAATCAAAAGGCGTTTAGATGTAGTAATGATTATATACTATAGAACTAATACATATGGAAACAGCAAATGCTTGAACTTGAATAAAAAAGTACTAATTAACACCTTGTATTCATCGCTTTGTGTATAATTTACAAAATTGACCCAATCATCGGCTAATATAATTGCATCATAGTTAGTCGGACTTCATTTAGCTTAGAAGGTGTTTCTAGGTTAGGCAATATATTGTTTTGTGTCAATTTACTTCTGAAATTGCGTAGAAGTTGACCAAGACGATTCATTAACATTTTTCTTGCTGTCAAGTCAACATCAAAAAATCGCTGCAAAGATTAACACAATGTTCCTAATTAGTTGCACATAGTGTAAAAGCTACGTATATATTTCATGCTATATTACTGGGTTAAAAAATAGTATAGGTTTACCGTGATTTCGTCCCACAATGTTCCTAACTAGTTAAACATTTTGTCTCTTTCTTCTGAATCAACCTTCTTCCAGGATAGAATCCTGACACCTACATGCTCACGAACCAAGTCTCCCAAAAAACTAGAAAACAATGCTCGGTGTTTTCCTGATATCCTATTCATAGCATCGAAGGTTACACTGAGCTTCTCTCCACCTGCTTTTCCATATTCCCTTCGAAACTTTGCTAACCTGGTTCTGCCCCTCTTTTTGACATAACCATTTGATTGGTTGTTATCACGTTCACCATCATCAGAATACTTCACCGATTCATATCCCAAAGCGTGGTCAGGATATTTATTATCAGAAAAATCAATATTATCATGATCATTCTCGTGGGTTTCCATGATTCGTCTGAAGCAATGTGTAAAAGACAAATACTAAACTAAATTGGTGAATAATGGTTTAAAAAGTTATTGATTTAATGTTTTGAAGAAGGCTGATTTTTTGGAGAAAAAATAGGGCATATGATGGGGCAGTTTTTCGTTTAAGGAAATCACAATTTCCAGAGTTAATTTTGAAAATTTTGTTTGAGAATTTAAACATTTCACGAAAAAATTTGGCTCCAAAATTTTTAATTAAGAATTTAAACATTTCATTAAAATTTTGGCTCCAAAACACCCATGCATATAACTTTTCATGACAGAAATTATGCTTACACACAGTCCCAAACACCCATATATCTTCAAACCCGTTGTCCCAAACACACATATAACTGCATAAACACAAAATGGCGCATACGAATGAACAAACACGATATGAAAAATGAGGAAAACGTATAAAACATGTAGAAACGGTCTAAAACAAGATTAAACGTGCGAGAACGTGTAAACACGGACTAAAACGTATATAAACCGACTAAGAATTATAAGACGTAGGAAAACTAAGGAAAAAGTATGAAAAACATGAAAATGACAAAAATCTACAAAAATGGATAAAAACGTGTAGAGACGGAGTAATCCATGAGAAAACAGGGGATAACGTGTAAACATGGACGAAAATGTGTACACACGGACGCAAACGTATCATATAACCTAAAGATACCGTAACAACAGTATGACACAGTCTTCATCATAGTACATATGACTTTACTGATTTTATGGCCTCCTCAAATGTCAAAATTAACGTGCCCACCTTTAATAACTTTAACACACTTCATATAACCTTCACAATATAACTATACACATACCAAGTCTATGCAACCCATGGATGACCGGTGATAATGGCTAATTCACATGCTGGGTCATTGGTAGTAGGTTATAACTGGTCACATTCATTAATGGGTATTTGATGTGTGCTTATTTACACATCCTTTTTAGACCCAATTTCAGACCAAATGCACCAAATACTAACCAAAAATGCCAAGAGAATGTATGTTTTTGTATTTGTGTATGTGCAGGTACGGATATGAGAAAAATGAACGAAAACACAACAAAACCGACAAAAACGAGCACGAGATTGGAAAAAGGTCAAATGCCGGAGCCGGGGAAGCAAAGTGACAAAGAAAAGCTCATAATGAGATTAGAAGTCCTTAGAGATTCATTTTGTTACACAATTAGTCCCTGGGCAAAGTTTGAAGAATTGGCAGTTTTTAGTCCCTCACTTTCAGAATTTGGCATTAATGGTCCCTCAAAGATAATTCAAAGAAAAATCATCAATGGTCCTTCATGATTCAAGAGATTGACAATAAATACCCTTGGAAGATACTTTGAGCAAAAGTCAGATTCAGTCCCTAAGCTTTGGAGTTTGTACAACTTAGGCCCTTGTGATAATTTACTAGTCCTAAACCTTAACTATCCGGATCTTAAACCTTTAGCCCTTAATACTACCTAGCCCAAAAGTCACCAAAGCCCACCAACACTTAACCTCTACCCGGCCTGCCACTTAAAACCCGACCCAATCTCAACATTTAATACTTTTCAAAATACCCGCCCCCCTTTTTACCCAGAAACCCACTATTCACCAAGAACCCTAAAAAATTACCACGCCCCAAATTACCTCGTACCCCTAATAATTACCCAATGATTGGGGTGTTCTAGAAGGTCTGACAAGTCAGTATGGTCAGGGAATGATACGTGGCCCAATCAGCTCTCACACGGAGGATTCACTTATGTCACATCAATCAATCAAGGGTCAGAAATCGTGGGAAGCATCTAGAACCAAATCAAACGGCTCAGGAGGGGACCAAACAAGCACAATCCTCACACGGATTGATGATGTGGACACAGAGGACTCAACCCTAGCTCATACCTCACCTCACTTATAAATACCCCCCTTATTTCATTGTTGTAGGTGTGCCATTTTTATTATTGTTATGCTGTTTATTTTAATTCTTGTAATGAATTTTTATTTTAATGAAATTTAAGTTTTCTATTTTACTTACCTTGCAATTTACTTTACTGCTTATTGATTATTATATGTTTTTAGCTTATTGCTTTCCTTCTATTATTGTTATTTAAATTCAGTCTTTCTTATTTCAGCTTATTTACTTCTTGTCATTTCAATATTTCATAAAAAGAAAAAAAGAAAAAAAAAAAAAAAAAAAAATAGAAAATCAGAAAATAAAAAAAAAGTATTAAGTTCTTATTCAATAAGCTTGTGTTGTTTATACAGTTTCATATCAGCTTTGTATAGCTTTTGTGAAGCTTTGTTTGGCACCGAGTTCTCAATTCTCTCAATTCTCTAAAAAGTCAAAGAGTCAACTGTGAATAGCTTATTGCAATAAGCTACAGCTTATTTGGAAATTGAGGCAGCCAATTGGAGCTTTTGGCCTGTCTAAAGACAGGCTGTGAGGGAGACCCCTCTGTTTAGCTGAGGGGATAGTAAGTCTCATTTTTCAATTTTCGTATTACTTTTGAATCCGTAGTATAAAGTAATTTAGAATTTAGCTTATCTGTTTTCTTTTACTTAGTTCAGATCTGCTATTGAATTTAGTTGTTGTTTAATCTGTTTGGCTTATATTGTTGTTTGAGACTCATTATAGCATAACTTCTGTGACACATCTGTGGATCATTTTCTGAGTAACATTTGAAACTGAGATCTGTTTTTCTTCATTGGTTTATAGTTCATGGATCATTGTGAGATAATAGGCTGAGTTTTGAAGTTAATTTGGTTGATCTGTGGTGGTTTGAAGTTGTAGACAGGTAATTTAGGAGTGTTTGGCTAGGTTTAGTTTGCTAGTGTTAAGTAAGTATTAAAGGTTTATTTTGGTTCTAACTAGTCATAATAGGTCTAATATTAGTAGTAATAGAATAAAATTAATAGGTCATTAGTTAGAATAGTCAAATTGCTTATTATTTTAAAAACAGTTAAGCTTAGTTGGATTCTTAGATTAAGTAGCTTATAGAATAGCAGCATATCAGTAGTAGTAACTTTTAGTAATAGTATAATAGCTTAATATAACTTCAGTAGTTAGTAAATCAGTATCAAAAGTTCAATTTAGTCAACAGTTGTGTTCATCACAAAAGTCAAATTGCTTTTTGGGTGGTCTGTTTTAGTCACAACTTCAATCAGGTGCACAGTTTTCAATTCTTGTTCAAAATAACTTTTAAAAGCTTTTTTGCAAATTTTGGAAGTAGGGTTATAAGTATCAAAAAGAATTTTGTGAATTGGAATCCATTAGCTTATCTAAACTGCTTATTAAAGTGGACTGTTTCAGCATTCAAGTGCCCTGTGCACTCAGTTTCAATCAATAATCCTAGGTTGATTTAAAGGTCTTAATTGGATTGGAAGTCCTTATTATTGGTGGATTACTGTTCTCTGGTTACTAGTGAGTGAATAGAACCCATAAGCTTTCACTCATCAGCTTATTTACACTGCTTATTCATCTCATCAAGTGGTGTGTTTGGTACTAGGTTCTGAATTTCTAAATAGGGCTGCTATTTGGTTGTAGTGATCATAGGTTTGATTTTAGTGATTATTTGAGCTTTATAATACACATAGTCACTGTTCCAATTGGTTTTTAGCTTCTGCTTATCTGTTTCAGCTTAGTGCTTATTCCATATTGCTTATTTGATCTATTTGTGCCCAAACCTGTGTTTCTGAGCTTCATTCTGCTTCATTACTGTTCCATTAAACTTCTTTAAGTTCAAAAATCAGTTGATAAAAGTTTTGGTCAGTTTTAGCAAGTTTTGCTTATAAATAAGCACTTTCCAATAAGCAGTTTTGGTCTAATAAGCACTTCCAGTGCTGATTTTTCAACTTTTATATTTTTCCTAGATTCCAAATAGTATTTTAGAATTTTCCTGAAATTTTCAGATTTTTCCAAGTTCATTTGCTATTTTTCTTATTTAATTTTCCTTTTTAATCACTTTTAAATACTCTTTAATTACCAAAAATTCCAAAAAAATCAGAAAAAGTCCAGAAAAATCCAAAAAAAATATTAGAAAATTATTTTTAGTTATTTTAGATTTTTAGAAATTTATTTTGTATTTTTCCCATTTAATTTGAATTTCTTTTGAATTTTTAATAATTTTTAATTAGATTTAATTGTTTTTAATTTCTAGAAATTACATAAAAAGCCAAAAAAAAATTAGTTTTTAATTTTAAAATTTCTTTTTAGTTATTTTATAATTTTCAAAATTAAATTTTTATTTTTCTCACTTTATTTTCAATTTCTTTTCATTTTTAATTACTTAAAATAGTTTTTAATTCATAAAAAATTATTAAAAAGTCAAAAAAATATTTTTCTTTTTCTCAAAATTTTCTTTTATCATTTTTGATTTTTAGAAATTATTTCCAAGTTCGTAGGATTAGCGTAGCTTAAAAGTCGCATTTTATTTCGCGCGTCAGCGTTTATTTTACGTTTTCGCGTACGGTTTCGATTTACGTGACGTTTTTAGTTACCTTATTTGCTATACGTGTTTAAGTGATTGATTGTGCCTTATTTGCTATATCATTAGCGTAATCTCATCAATATCACTTTGTACCACTTTTCACGACACGTTTTCCGAATCGATAATTCGGAATTCCATTCACCCTTCACACGGAATACGACCTCGGATTATCCGTATTTCTTTGCGGATCTCTTGAGCTTATATCTATACTATAACTTGTGATTTTCACGAATCAATTTTGGCGCCGCTGCCGGGGAAGGTTGAAGTGAATTTTTGAAATTTCGTTTTTGAAAAATTGTGTTTTGATAAGCCTTCCTCTATTTTGTATATATTATATATATATCGAAAAATCAAAAAAACACTTTTCCTAAAGTGTTTTCACAAAAATACCAAAAAAATAATAAAGTTACAGCCTCGTTCCGATCGAAAGAAAGGGCGTTGTAAACCAAATAAGTCTCCCAATATAACTACGCGTGAAATTAGTTGCTAGACGGATTACTTTGATTCTACGACCGAATAAGCGGAAAATACGGAAGCTTTGACATTAAATTGCAAGCTGAAGAGAGATCCATTCTTCTCTCCCGTTCCGTCGCAAGTAGATTAAGGGAAACGTTTTACAATTAACGTAACGTTAGAAAAAGAAAAACAAAAGTAAAAGTTTTTGAATTTTGCTTTATAAAAACAAAAAATACAAAAAGATTTTCCTTTTCAAATTTGATTTTCCTTTTATTTTTCAAAAATTTTGATTTTTGTGGTGTATGAACACACGTTCTACGTCTAAACGACTTGTTTCACCACTTTCAAATCCGGAAAGTTTGTTTCGTCACACACACCGAGTTCTATTTCCTAATACGGAGGAAATGAACCCGAACGAACAACACTTGGGACCCCCGCCGATGGGTGGTATCCAAAACAATGTGATCCCGCCGATGGGACCACAACCGGTTTACGATCAACGTACTATGCAAGAATTGCTCCAGTGTCCCACCGAGGGATACGGGGATGCAATTGTTTTACCACCAATCCTTTCCGATAATTTTGAACTTAAAACTGGATTGATTCAACTTGTCACGTCAAAACAATTTCACGGTTTTGAGAGGGACGATCCTCACGCACACATCCGATGGTTTAATAAGCTAACTTCGACTTTGAAATTTAAGGATGTCCCTCACGATGCTATCAAATTGATGTTGTTCCCATTTTCACTCGAGGGTTCAGCCCGGATTTGGCTCGAAAAAGAACCCCCTCGATCAATTCACACATGGGAAGAACTCGTCTCAAAATTTGTTAATCATTTCTTTCCGCTGTCCAAAACGACTAATCTTAAGAATGATATAACTAATTTTCAACAACGTTTTGATGAGAACTTTGGTGAGGCTTGGGAACGCTTTAAGGATCTTCTTCGAAAATGTCCTCACCATGGTTTCTCCGAGTTACACCAAATCGACACGTTTTATAACGCTTTGACGCAAAACGATCAAGATTCTTTAAACGCAGCCGCCGGTGGCAATATCTTGAATCGTACGCCTAGGGATATTTTGACGATTATCGAGAACAAATCAAAGGTTCCGACTTCTCGTAACAAACCGAATGTTTCGAAAGTGACTTCTTTTACTCCTCCTTCACCTTCGTCGGTCCAATCATCGGAATTGGCCAAACTTACCGACGCTATCCGTTGTATGATGAAAGAGTTTAAGTCACAAAATCAAAAACCCGAGCCCGTTAAAGCCGTTAATGAAAAATGTGTGATTTGTGGTGGACCGCATCCGTATTATGATTGTCAAGCCACCGATGGCCAAGTTTATAATGCTAACGTAGCAGCCGTAAACTACAATCAAAACCAAGATTTTCGTGCTAACCAAACAACTCCACCTGGGTTTCCACCCGTGCAAAATCATCAAAACCGTTATCCTCAAAATAACCAAGGTAATCAAAACCAAGGTTACAATCAAAACCGTGGAACCAATTTCAATCAAACTCAAAATTTTCAAGTCCCTCCACCCCAACAAGTTTATCAACCACCACAACAAGTACAACCTTCTCCTGAGCTTGCTAATTATATGAAAACGAACGATGTTAGCATACGAGCAATGCAAAATCAAATCAATAACTTGAGGGTTGAATTTAAGAAAGAGATCGACACATCTATAACTCGACAAACAAATGAGCTTAAGCAAATGATGAGCAGTTTTATACAAATGAATCAAGCGTCGACATCTGGTACTCTTCCAAGTAATACGATTCCAAACCCGAGGGGCGAGCTTAAGGCGATTACGACTCGCAGTGGTGCTTTATATGAACCCACGGTTCCGACTACCTCTTCTTCTCTTCCACCAAAGGTAGTGGACCGTGAGACCGAGGTGACAAAGGACCCGGTACCTCCTACTAATAACGGAGGTGCTGAAAACGTCCAACCTCCGGTTGTTCAAACGTCTAAAGAAAAGGAAAAAGTCGTTTTTGAGAACAATGTGAAATACAAGTTTAAATTGCCATATCCGTCACGATTTAATGATGAAGAGCTCCGTGCAAAATCTAAAAAACAAATGGAAAAATTTCTTGATATTTTTCAAAAGTTGCACTTTGATATCAGTTTCATGGATGCTCTTGTTTACATGCCGAAATTTGCCTCAACGTTTAAAAATCTAATAAGTAACAAAGAGAAATTGCTCGAATTAGCCGAAACACCGATAAATGTTCAATGCTCCGCTATTCTTCTCAAGAAGCTTCCCGAGAAGCTTGGAGATTCGGGAAAGTTTCTTATTCCTTGTTCGTTGAAAGATCAAGAGGTTTGCAAAGCCCTGGCCGATTCAGGTGCAAGCATTAACCTTATGCCTTTGTCAATCTATAAACAACTTGGGATGGGGGAACTTAAACCGACCCGAATGACGTTAGAGCTTGCTAATCGTTCGATTACTCATCCGGTTGGAATAGCGGAAGATGTTTTTGTTCAAGTGAACTCGTGTACTTTCCCGGCCGACTTTGTCGTTGTTAATTTTGAACCCGATCCAAGAGTTCCTCTTATACTAGGGCGACCGTTTTTACGAACCGCAAAAGCCCTAGTTGATCATTTTGAGGATACTCTAACTTTACGACATGATGATGATATAATGATTTTTAAAGCCGATGCTCCGAAATCAAAGAAGTATTCCGTCAAAAGCATTGATGTTTGTGATTATTCCTTTGATGATTTTGTGAAAACGTTCGTCTCCGACTCTTCCCCATCATTTCCTCTGACTAAGGAACATGATTCTTTTTGGGAAGAGGTCGATGAATTTCTTGCTATTGATACGATTCCGTTTTCTGAGATTGACGATTCTTACTTTGATTCGGAGGGAGATACTATTTTTCTTAACAATTTGTTGAATGATGAACCGTCAATCCCTCCGGATAAAGTTAAGACGAAGATTGAGCTTATAATTGATAATCCTCTTGAGCCCGAGCTCGAGGAATTTTTACCCGACTTTGAGAGTTTCTTCTTTGATACGACTGAGAAAATAAGTGGCAATCCCACTTATCGTCCTGATTTTTATGATCCGACGTTTGAAGCTTTTCATTTCAATCACTCGGAGGAGACGAGTCGTGGCAGTACCACTTCTCATGCTTTTATCTCTCTTCCGGAATATGAGTCATTTTGCTTTGATAAAATTGAATGTAAAATTGAAAAGTTTTCTAAACCTGAATATGAAAGTTTCAGTTTTGATCTTGATGATCATGATCCGGGTGGTGTTCTTAAGAATGAAAGTTTTAATGAAAAGTTTTTCCCAACCCTCCCACCCGGACAAGATTTTAAAAGGAGCTTAAATAATAAAAGTCAAAATTTCATAATTATGAAATTCTCTTTTGATGAGGATGAGTTTTACAAGATTGTTATCATGACTTTCTTGCCATTTGTAATGTTTAGTGTAGTTTCTCTTATCCTTCACTCCGTAGGGAGTGAGGATGTTGTATTTGATCCTGGTATCGTTTCTAAACATTTTCAACATTAAAATACCAGTGGTTGTCTCTTCGGGATGGAACTTTCAATTAAGTCTTATGTTTTTCAAATTATTTTGAATGAAAGCCCGATGGAGATTATTTTCCATTTGCTCTCCCCAAGGACGAATTAATTCGGGGATCGAGTCAAGCTCATGTGACTCGGTAACCAAAAACAAGCGCTTCGTGGGAGGCACCCCATGCTTATCCATTTTCATTTTCTATATTTTCTATTTTCTAATAACATGACGTGAGGAGGGCGACCCTTTCCAAACTCGTGTTTTCGTGGTTGTTTGTTTATGAATGTTCAGGAATTTCCCCGAAGTTTGAGGACTCTCGTGCTCGTGGTTTGTCGTTCTCTCCACTCGAGTCTCATCCTTCGCTGCTCTTTCGGAAATTCACCATATCCAAAATCTTATCGACTAACGTTTATCTCTTGGCATACTTAATAAACGGCCTTAGATTTTACGTAGGATTACCCGTACCTTTTAAACATTGAGGACAATGTTTCACTTTAGTCTGGGGGGGTGAATCTTCGATTCGATTTGACCTGTACCATCGTCTGAGCTGTTAACTTACGCAACTCCGTTTTCCACCAAAAATTTAAATTTTTGTCACCGCTTTCTTATTAAAAAAAAAAAAAAAAAAAAAAAAAAAAAAAAAAAAAAAATGAAAAAAATATATATATATGATATGAATAATAAGATTTGACACCTTGTTTTGACTTTCCTACCGGCGAGAGTAGAAATAAATGTTCCGACTTGACCGGGCGTGTTGAGCCCTAGCTTGTTTCCCTTAACCAAAATAATCATAAGATTATGGCTAAGCATCCGCGGATCTCATTATTTGGGATTTTAAATTTGCGGAGATCGAGGAATGATAGAGTTTATTTAGAAGTTTCGTGCTATACACGGATCGCATTACTGGGATTTAAAAAACCCACGAGGGGTACTTGTGGCCTCCTTGTTCCCATCAGCAACGTCACCAATATATAAATAGATGTCTAGGATTAATTAAGGGTATACGGTTTGGGCAATACTTAGTTTTTTCTCGTTCCCAACAAAATCTCTGCATACGGGGGTTTGGTACACATTGAGGTACTGCCAGTGTTACGGTGAAATAGACTATTGCATCTTGCCGGTTCGCAGCCGATGTTGTGATCTTAGTAAAGGCCGTAGGACTTGGGGTTTGGCATATAGTTATGAATATCAATAATAATAGTCCAAAGCCAAATAAAAAGGCAGAGGAATCCAAAGCTATAAAAAAGCAGCGGATAGAAATCCAAAGTCATAATAAAGCTCTTACATCTTGGCGGCTCATAAACCGTTGACTGTAAAAGAAATAAAGGACTAAGGACAAAAGTATTATTAAAGTGCTTATGATTATGCAAAAATGCCAAACTTCGACTCCGGGGGTTTCCCTAATAAAAAGCTTCCGTTTCGGGTATCAAACATGGTATGTCTCGGTCGTAAATAAAAAGGGAGCCCCTACAAATCGTGTTAAATCAGAGACCTTCATGTGGACCCGATTTCTGTATGCAGGGGTTTTCGAGGGAAAGTTTGGAAACTACTTAGCGTTCAAATTTTGTGCTCTTATCGGACTAACAAATATCGAAACGAGAAAATATGAAGTAATTCATTTCTCACAAATTAAAATCTCTAGATACAAAACTAAGGATCTGGGGACAAGAGGTAATACACAAGTAACTTTTGTGGGCAGTGTTAGCATCTAACTTCTGATAAACAATGATTTCGATTTTACGCTTAGTTTGGGAGCTTGTGAAAAATCAAGGATGACGATTTTTATCCGTACGGTCTCTTCTCTGTGAGAAGTGTTTCTACTCGTAGACCCTGAAAATTATCAACAGATAAGAATTGATAATGAAAGTCAAATCAAACCGTCACTTATATAAAAATGAAAAAGTACAAAAATAGTAGTTGTAGTTGTTATTCATAAAAATTGGAAAACGGAGCGTTTTTGAGAATAAATGATTTTACTATCTCTTTTGAACATCATTGCTACTTTACAACGTCAGTAAAGAGAGGTTTTGAAAATTATTTATCTTTTAAGCGTGAGGTGATGACATTGCGTGAGGGCACGGCAATACCTTAGTCTAGGGGATTTTGATGTGTGCTTATTTACACATCCTTTTTAGACCCAATTTCAGACCAAATGCACCAAATACTAACCAAAAATGCCAAGAGAATGTATGTTTTTGTATTTGTGTATGTGCAGGTACGGATATGAGAAAAATGAACGAAAACACAACAAAACCGACAAAAACGAGCACGAGATTGGAAAAAGGTCAAAAGCCGGAGCCGGGGAAGCAAAGTGACAAAGAAAAGCTCATAATGAGATTAGAAGTCCTTAGAGATTCATTTTGTTACACAATTAGTCCCTGGGCAAAGTTTGAAGAATTGGCAGTTTTTAGTCCCTCACTTTCAGAATTTGGCATTAATGGTCCCTCAAAGATAATTCAAAGAAAAATCATCAATGGTCCTTCATGATTCAAGAGATTGACAATAAATACCCTTGGAAGATACTTTGAGCAAAAGTCAGATTCAGTCCCTAAGCTTTGGAGTTTGTACAACTTAGGCCCTTGTGATAATTTACTAGTCCTAAACCTTAACTATCCGGATCTTAAACCTTTAGCCCTTAATACTACCTAGCCCAAAAGTCACCAAAGCCCACCAACACTTAACCTCTACCCGGCCTGCCACTTAAAACCCGACCCAATCTCAACATTTAATACTTTTCAAAATACCCGCCCCCCTTTTTACCCAGAAACCCACTATTCACCAAGAACCCTAAAAAATTACCACGCCCCAAATTACCTCGTACCCCTAATAATTACCCAATGATTGGGGTGTTCTAGAAGGTCTGACAAGTCAGTATGGTCAGGGAATGATACGTGGCCCAATCAGCTCTCACACGGAGGATTCACTTATGTCACATCAATCAATCAAGGGTCAGAAATCGTGGGAAGCATCTAGAACCAAATCAAACGGCTCAGGAGGGGACCAAACAAGCACAATCCTCACACGGATTGATGATGTGGACACAGAGGACTCAACCCTAGCTCATACCTCACCTCACTTATAAATACCCCCCTTATTTCATTGTTGTAGGTGTGCCATTTTTATTATTGTTATGCTGTTTATTTTAATTCTTGTAATGAATTTTTATTTTAATGAAATTTAAGTTTTCTATTTTACTTACCTTGCAATTTACTTTACTGCTTATTGATTATTATATGTTTTTAGCTTATTGCTTTCCTTCTATTATTGTTATTTAAATTCAGTCTTTCTTATTTCAGCTTATTTACTTCTTGTCATTTCAATATTTCATAAAAAGAAAAAAAGAAAAAAAAAAAAAAAAAAAAATAGAAAATCAGAAAATAAAAAAAAAGTATTAAGTTCTTATTCAATAAGCTTGTGTTGTTTATACAGTTTCATATCAGCTTTGTATAGCTTTTGTGAAGCTTTGTTTGGCACCGAGTTCTCAATTCTCTCAATTCTCTAAAAAGTCAAAGAGTCAACTGTGAATAGCTTATTGCAATAAGCTACAGCTTATTTGGAAATTGAGGCAGCCAATTGGAGCTTTTGGCCTGTCTAAAGACAGGCTGTGAGGGAGACCCCTCTGTTTAGCTGAGGGGATAGTAAGTCTCATTTTTCAATTTTCGTATTACTTTTGAATCCGTAGTATAAAGTAATTTAGAATTTAGCTTATCTGTTTTCTTTTACTTAGTTCAGATCTGCTATTGAATTTAGTTGTTGTTTAATCTGTTTGGCTTATATTGTTGTTTGAGACTCATTATAGCATAACTTCTGTGACACATCTGTGGATCATTTTCTGAGTAACATTTGAAACTGAGATCTGTTTTTCTTCATTGGTTTATAGTTCATGGATCATTGTGAGATAATAGGCTGAGTTTTGAAGTTAATTTGGTTGATCTGTGGTGGTTTGAAGTTGTAGACAGGTAATTTAGGAGTGTTTGGCTAGGTTTAGTTTGCTAGTGTTAAGTAAGTATTAAAGGTTTATTTTGGTTCTAACTAGTCATAATAGGTCTAATATTAGTAGTAATAGAATAAAATTAATAGGTCATTAGTTAGAATAGTCAAATTGCTTATTATTTTAAAAACAGTTAAGCTTAGTTGGATTCTTAGATTAAGTAGCTTATAGAATAGCAGCATATCAGTAGTAGTAACTTTTAGTAATAGTATAATAGCTTAATATAACTTCAGTAGTTAGTAAATCAGTATCAAAAGTTCAATTTAGTCAACAGTTGTGTTCATCACAAAAGTCAAATTGCTTTTTGGGTGGTCTGTTTTAGTCACAACTTCAATCAGGTGCACAGTTTTCAATTCTTGTTCAAAATAACTTTTAAAAGCTTTTTTGCAAATTTTGGAAGTAGGGTTATAAGTATCAAAAAGAATTTTGTGAATTGGAATCCATTAGCTTATCTAAACTGCTTATTAAAGTGGACTGTTTCAGCATTCAAGTGCCCTGTGCACTCAGTTTCAATCAATAATCCTAGGTTGATTTAAAGGTCTTAATTGGATTGGAAGTCCTTATTATTGGTGGATTACTGTTCTCTGGTTACTAGTGAGTGAATAGAACCCATAAGCTTTCACTCATCAGCTTATTTACACTGCTTATTCATCTCATCAAGTGGTGTGTTTGGTACTAGGTTCTGAATTTCTAAATAGGGCTGCTATTTGGTTGTAGTGATCATAGGTTTGATTTTAGTGATTATTTGAGCTTTATAATACACATAGTCACTGTTCCAATTGGTTTTTAGCTTCTGCTTATCTGTTTCAGCTTAGTGCTTATTCCATATTGCTTATTTGATCTATTTGTGCCCAAACCTGTGTTTCTGAGCTTCATTCTGCTTCATTACTGTTCCATTAAACTTCTTTAAGTTCAAAAATCAGTTGATAAAAGTTTTGGTCAGTTTTAGCAAGTTTTGCTTATAAATAAGCACTTTCCAATAAGCAGTTTTGGTCTAATAAGCACTTCCAGTGCTGATTTTTCAACTTTTATATTTTTCCTAGATTCCAAATAGTATTTTAGAATTTTCCTGAAATTTTCAGATTTTTCCAAGTTCATTTGCTATTTTTCTTATTTAATTTTCCTTTTTAATCACTTTTAAATACTCTTTAATTACCAAAAATTCCAAAAAAATCAGAAAAAGTCCAGAAAAATCCAAAAAAAATATTAGAAAATTATTTTTAGTTATTTTAGATTTTTAGAAATTTATTTTGTATTTTTCCCATTTAATTTGAATTTCTTTTGAATTTTTAATAATTTTTAATTAGATTTAATTGTTTTTAATTTCTAGAAATTACATAAAAAGCCAAAAAAAAATTAGTTTTTAATTTTAAAATTTCTTTTTAGTTATTTTATAATTTTCAAAATTAAATTTTTATTTTTCTCACTTTATTTTCAATTTCTTTTCATTTTTAATTACTTAAAATAGTTTTTAATTCATAAAAAATTATTAAAAAGTCAAAAAAATATTTTTCTTTTTCTCAAAATTTTCTTTTATCATTTTTGATTTTTAGAAATTATTTCCAAGTTCGTAGGATTAGCGTAGCTTAAAAGTCGCATTTTATTTCGCGCGTCAGCGTTTATTTTACGTTTTCGCGTACGGTTTCGATTTACGTGACGTTTTTAGTTACCTTATTTGCTATACGTGTTTAAGTGATTGATTGTGCCTTATTTGCTATATCATTAGCGTAATCTCATCAATATCACTTTGTACCACTTTTCACGACACGTTTTCCGAATCGATAATTCGGAATTCCATTCACCCTTCACACGGAATACGACCTCGGATTATCCGTATTTCTTTGCGGATCTCTTGAGCTTATATCTATACTATAACTTGTGATTTTCACGAATCAGTATTTGACATCATATGGGCATTGGGTTATAGTTGTTTTAGGGTGTCATGTTACGACATGATTCAATGAATAGTACGTATGTATAATATTATGTTATCAAAAACCCGACCGAATGGTCAAGATGCTCGCTCCCTGAGATATTCTCAGGTCGTTTTAACTGAGCTAATGTCAAATATTAATCATGTTCGTTAAGTTAATAAATAAACGAACATAAATGAAGTTTTACCAAACAAATCATGAAATGTTCAATGAACGTTCAGTTCGTTTACAGTCCTAGCTACTCACATAATTCTAATAGGCCGGGAAATAGTAATTTGTAATTTAAAGCCTAGAAATGCAAATTAACTTTTCTTAAGTCCTAAATGACTAAAAATAATTGTAGGGAAAATAATTTTATTTTTTTGACTTTTATTTTATTTTTTAATAATTAAAAACTAATTTTAAGTAATTAAATGATAAAAAATAGTAAACTGATTGAGAATATACAAGAAAAATGTGCAATAACTACTTAAAGTATTTAAGTTTGAAGCAAAAATAAAAGTGACAAACCAACTAATTTAAATAAGCTGTAATAAGCTTAAAAGGAGAAATAAGCTAAAAGCCTAAAAAGTTTGTTTATATACAAAACAATGTAAGATATTAAATGAAGAAGTCCCATGGGCAAGTGGTAAGTGTGTGGTGTGTTGAGGCATTCAAAAGGTTGAGGTTGGTGAGGTCTCGGGTTCGAGTTTATGGTTCCCCTTGATTTCCCAGCTTCCCTTTTTATGTTTTTTAAGAAAAACGTTTTGATAAGATATTTTTAAACTTTCCCTCCAATATGTTCTTCAAATATATTTGTCAATTCCCTCCAATATGACTTAAGAAGCATTTTGGTAATGTGCCTAGTTAATTGGTTTAAGATTGAGCATTTTGTTTTTAGATAACATGTCAATTATGTCAGTTTAACAAGATTGCACAAGACATACTAAATTACATTACATGCATATTCATAAAAGTAGAGTTATATTAGATTCCATAATTGCTGAAAGTAACTAATTAACACTAATTGCTCAACTTAACTAATGTATAACAGTACTAATATTGTTCAAATTTAGTAATATATCATAAGTAAAATACCCCTAATGAATGCATGTTGACAACACACATAACTGACAAAAAATTATATACTTAAGGGGGTATTTACTAACAAAAAATATAATAAATATTGTTTGAGTGCAAATGAAGCAAAAATTGTTTGAAGCTGGACACATCCAATGAAGTTAGCACAGATGAAACACGGGATACACAGAGTCTTTCAAATGATCACCACCACTACCATCAACATTTAAATACATGAACTTGAACCTGATGAGCTTGTTTGTTGTGAAAGAGCAATCAGCGGAAAACTTCCTCCACATCCCATAGACAGTCACACCACCGGGCATCTCAGGAACGTCTTTGTGAGGCTTCATCGTCATACTCATGAAACATTCGACACCACGATGTCTCATGAGGACCCTCCTGTATGGGTGGATAGGATGCTGCAACAGGAAATCTGCTGGGATATCCTGCATTTCAAATTACTAGTAAGTATATAGTTTGTTCCAACTAATTAAACAAAAGTAAAGAATATCTATGAATGCTGAGATACGTACAAGTTCTTGATTCACTCGAATTGTTGACAATATCTTATAGAATGCATGACCTTCACCAAAGTGGTCTTGATGTGAAGGCCATTGGCAAATATGCTTCAAGCGATTGTCATCTATAAAGAATTTTAATTATAATCACTTAATAAATCACTGACAGATATAACGTGTAGTATCAAAGTATTTGGTAAATTTTTACCTCGTTCGGTCAATAACAAACCGGGCTGATCAGGTAGCAAGCTGGTGGCACCAAGGAAATGCGCGTCGGTAGTTAGACTACCTTCACGACTAAAGCCGGTAAGCAAAAAATTTGTTGCGCGCTTCCTTCTGAAGATGAGAATCATTCCAGCTTTTAAACCAACAAATTCTTCAAGCTTGTTCCAATCATCGGGGTCCAACTCATACAGCAGCTGACCGTTGGCTCCTCCCGCTTCAACAACAATCAAACCAACATCAAAGTTTTCCCCGTCTTCTTTGATTCTAATCTGCTGTGCATTACCTAAGCCACGAAGGATTGCAGCTGGCAGTGTCTGCAAATAAATTTTAAGAGTAACCTTATAAGTACATTAAAATTTAATATTTTTGACTTATGAAATCACATGTTTGACATAAGATTAGTAAATTATGAAGCTCTAATACCTGGAACTGATCATAGAAGGAAAAAACACGAGATTGGAACCTTGAAACCCAACCGGCATTCATGTGGTAGCCACCAAATTCAGCTCCATCTTGAGTGTATCCGGTAACAAAGAAGCAGTCATCACCTTCCTCAACGAAATGCAACATCCTAACATCCCGACTCAGGTTTTCCAAAGCAAACGTTCTCCATCTCTCTCCTGTAAGCACAATGGGGCGGTTAGTTTCAGTCTCTATTTGTACTCTGAAACGAACTCGCTGAGCGCTTGTGATGTAAATCTCCCGCCTTCCATGGTAACATGATTCGGCGTAGACAGGTGGAAGTTCCTGAAAGCATTTCAATAATTTCTTTGACATTCATTATACAAACATTTATGGTATAAAATGTAATTAAGGCGTATGTGTGAGATTACCTGAGAGTCCGGAAACGTGTTTTGGTTTAAACTTATCACAAATTCAACGGCCATATTTCTACACAAAAACAGGGCACATGTTAAGGTAATACATTGTTTATACTATAAAATTCAAACACACATAAAATCTTTATGTATCATAAACGAAAAACATGGCACATGTTAAGGTAAAATAGGGCACATAATTGGAAACCTATAAATTTGCATCCTTACTTGCTAATGAAAATTTGCTAATGGAACCCAAATGGATCAACACACAAATACTTTAACATTCTCCCTTTAAAGTAATTCTATATATACAAACCGAACCCGACCAAAACCAACTCATTCCTACAGGCTAATACAAGCTGAACCCGACCGAAACCAACACATTCCTACAGGCTAGCACTAACCGAACCCGACCGAAACCAACTCATTCCTACAGGCTACTACAAACTGAAAAACAGTCATTCCAAAAAGGTAATACATTGTTTATAACTGACTAACATAAGTCAAATGCATATCCAAAGTGATTAATTAATTGATTATTTGTGAGAGAAATAACCAATTTTATACCACAACTTCAATCCATTCAATATATAACATTTTCCCGTAAATAATCAACAATCCCTAATAAGGTATCTCATTACTAATCAACAAAGTTACTAGACTTAACATTGCAAGTATCATACTGTTAGATTCTAATTTCTAGGCTATCAACTGTGTTTGAGAGGGAAACCCACATGCAACTTCTTATGACTACAATAATGTTTATAACCATTTCACACAAATGAGTTTAAACTACAGTAACATGAACACATTAGTTAATCAGAGCAATACATATAAGGTAAAGTGATCGACACATTATGAACAAGTTCGGCATAAATCACTTCAAACAAGTTCATAAAAAAGGGAAATAAACAAGTTTACTTTGATATTGATCAAAAAGATGAAACCCTAACCTGTTATAGTGCAGAGAAGTTGGGGATGACGTTTTGGTTACCTGTGTGTTAGTTGGTGTTTTAGTTTTGTTGTGAAACCAAATGGCCGGAATTAAAGTTTACGTGACATATAAATGGGAGATGCACGCATAATTTTTTTGGGTCAAAGTGGTAGTAAATGAAACTTCTTTTAAAAAAAATTAAAAAAAAATAATAAAAAAAAATTATATTATTTAAATGAAAATCAGACATTCGCAAACATAAATATTGTTCATGTTCGTTAACTTAATTACTAAATAAATGAACAATAACGAGCTTTTACCAAATGCTTTATTAAATGTTCACTAAACTTTCAGTTTCGTTACAGCACTACTTACGGGATTCTAAAATGCTGGGAAAACGTATAAAAGTAAAACTGAAAAAAAAAATGTCAAAGACGTATGAAAAGTAATAAAACGTATGTAAACATATCGAAACGAATAAAATAAAAAACATATACAAAAAGTCAGTTACCGACTTACCGTGCCCAACTTATGTAACGCCACCCAAATAAAGACATATACAAAAAGTCGTTAACGTCAAAAAACGGACTAAACGGGAATAAAACGTGTGAGAAAGTAAGAAAATGTATGAATCGTAAGAAAATGTAGGATAGTGTGTAAAATAGACAAAACCATATCAAAACGGAGGAAAACGTCTAAAATATATGAAAACGGCTATAAAAGGACGGGAACGAACAAAAAACGTGTAGAAACGGACTAAAGCATGACAAAATGGGCGAGAACGTGTACACACAGACGAAAAACGTGTACACACAAATGCAAGGTATCATATAACCTAAAGATACCCTAAAGACAGTATCACACAGTCTTCATCATAGTACATATGACTTTACTGGTTTTATGGCCTTCTCAATTGTCAAAATTAACGTGCCCACCTTTAATAACTTTAACATACTTCATATAACCTTCACACTATAACTTTACATCTACCAAGTCTATGCAAACCATGGATGACCGGTGATAATGGCTAATTCACATGGTGGGTCATGGGTATTAGGTATTTGACATCATATGGGCATTGGTCTATAGTTGCTAAGGTTGATAGGTTATGTGATGATTGAATCAATAGTATATATAATATTATATTATGATAAACGGGGGATAACATGTAAACATGGATGAAAACGTGTACACACAGACGCAAACGTATCATATAACCTAAAGATACCCTAACGACAATATGACACAATCTTCATCATAGTACATATGACTTTACTGATTTTATGGCCTCCTCAAATGTCAAAATTAACGTTCCCACCTTTAATAACTTTAACACACTTCATATAACCTTCACAATATAACTATACACATACCAGGTATATGTAATCCATGTATGACCGGTGATAATGGCTAATTCACATGGTGGGTCATTGGTAGTAGGTTATAACTGGTCACATTCATTAAGGGTATTTGACATCATATGGGCTTTGGGTTACAGTTGTTTAGGGTGTCATGTTACGACATGATTCAATGAATAGTACATATTATGTTATCAAAAACCGACCGAATGGTCAAGATGCTCGCTCCCTGAGATATTCCCGGGTCGTTTTAACTGAGCTAATGTCAAATATTGATCATGTTCGTTAACTTAATAAACAAACGAACATAAACGAATTTTTACAAAACAAATCATGAAATGTTCAATGAACGTTCAGTTCGTTTACAGTCCTAGCTACTCACAGGATTCTAATAGGCCGGGAAATATTAATTTGTAATTTAAAGCCTGGAAATGCAAATTAACTTTTCTTAAGTCCTAAATGACTAAAAATAATTTTAGGAAAAATAATTTTATTTTTTTGACTTTTATTTTATTTTTAATAATTAAAAACTAATTCAAAGTAATAAAATGATTAAACATATTAAACAGATGAATAATACACAAGAAAAATGTGCAATAACTACCTAAAGTGTTGAAGTTTGAAGGAAAAATAAAAGTGAGAAAACAACTTATTTAAATAAGCTGTAATAAGCTTGTTTATTTAAACAAGTAGTAACAAGCTAAAAAGGAAAAAGTGGTTAAAAGAAATAAAGAAGAAGTGTATAACGAGAAAGTCCCAAAGGCAGAGATGGTGTTGTCGTGTGTTGTTAAGTTTGAGGTGTTGTTGAGGTCAGTGGTTCGAGCCCTAGTTCAACCCTGACTTCATATGTTTTTTTTTTGTTTTGCACTTTTTGTTTAAGAAACTTGTTTATAACCTTTGCTACTAGTTGTTAAACGTGGATAAAGCTACATTCCCTCCAATATTTTCATGAAATTTTTTGTAAATTTTGTAAAAATTTGAATGTATTCCCCCAAAGTTTTCATCAATCCCATTCTAAACTAATCAACAAAATTTCAAAACTCCTCCTATCACAGCCAAGAATACCTCTCATATGACCACAAATCCCGTCACCACCACTCTCCTGTCATAGACCCACCACACCCGTCACCACTGGTAAGTATTGTTATGTTTGTTTTGTATTAATCGTTCTAACAAAATATATACGTACCCTTACAGTTATAACCATATTAGGTAATTCAACATTTGTTTTGAAACGATAACCTCTTGTAAATTATGTCACTTTCTTGGTAAATGTAGATAGTTAATTGGATTTACAATATAAGTAACCCTGTAAAGGCTTTTACTACATGAACATGGAACAAGAATTTAGCTTCTTAATTGGTTATCCCTCTTTGACCCAAACACCCTTTTAGGAACTGTTTCATTCGACTTCATTGAATTATTAGCATAATTCAATAACACATTCCATCTTTTATATATGTTCCTTACTCGGACTGTCTTTTTAGTTTTTTATGCTCATCAATTAGAGTTTCATTTTGTCTTCTATACTCATCAATAATTTAGGCTGTCTTTTAAACTTTCCTGTAGGGACCACATTTATAAACATGGACAAGACTTGGATGGTAACTAAAAGGACCAAAAAATCTTATATTGATGGAGTAGACGCGTTTATTAATTATGCAGTAGACAACTTACGTAAGATGGGGAACATCGACCCACGAGTTAATAAACTTCATCTTAAAATGCCATGTCCGTGTACAAACTGTTGTAACCACATAAACTGAAAAGTGGAGGCAGTGTAGTGGCATTTATTCAGGAATGGGATTGATCTAACCTACATAAAGTGGCCAAACATGGAGAGAAGGATGAGCCATCAAAAAGTTCCCCAAAACCTGTTGACGCTACAACAGAATTTGTTGACGACACGGATTTTGCTTCATATATTCCAACAGATGGCCCAACAACGGTAGATATGGTTAACACTACAAAAGATAATTTTGAAACAGAGGATGAACTTGTCAAGTTTCAAGAACTATTATTAGATGCAGAGAAGCCTCTTTACGAAGGATGTCCCGACTTCACAAAGATGTCCGCAATAGTTAAACTACTCAACTTAAAGGGTAAGTACGGATGTTCTGATAAGTTATTTACTGAATTACTAGGATTATTAAAAAAGATGCTACCTACTGGTAACGAAATGGTGGAAAAAACATATCAAGCAAAAAAAGTTGTGAAGTTGATGGGTTCAGGATACAAAAAGATACATGTATGTATCAACAACTGCCTTCTTTACTGGAAAGATGACAAGGATTTGACTGTGTGCCGAACTTGTGGGACATCAAGATGGAAGGTGGATGAGAAGACACATAAAGTGTACGAAAACATTCCAGCAAAGGTAATGTGGTACTTTCCAATTATACCAAGACTGCAACGACTATTTAAGATAGAAAGAATTTCAGAAGATTTAAGATGGCACGCCACACGGAGGATAACCGACGGTGTGTCACGTCATCCCGCAGATTCACAGGCATGGCGTACCATAGACGAAAATTTCCCAGAAATTGCTGAAGATCCAAGAAATATACGGCTGGGAATATCGGCTGATGGGTTGACGTACACACGGGAAATAGGCATCACAGTGTATGGCCAGTTTTAACTGTCATATACAACCTTCCTCCATGGTTGTGTATGAAAAGAGAGTTTATCAATCTTTCGGTATTAATATCGGGATACCCGGGAAATGATATCGATGTGTTTTTAGAACCGTTGGTAGATGACCTCCACACCTTATTCGAAAAAGGGGTTCATACATATGATGCATCCACAAAAGATTACTTTAAGCTACGTGTCATTGTGTTATGGACAATAAATGATTACCCTGCACTTGGTACACTATGTGGATGCCCGTACAGTGGATTCAAAGGTTGTGTGGTTTGCGGAAAGATACAAACTGTGTTAGACTTTCTGCCTCGTCCAAGTAAAGTTATGTTGGACACAGACGATATCTACCATATGACCACCCATTTAGAAGGCAAAGGAAGGCATTTAATGGACAACCAAATTTTCTCCCGGCTCCAACTCCAATGACCGGGGAACAAATATAAAACGAGGTACAACATATTGAAAATAAGTGGGGAAAATGAAAATGAACAAACAATAATGCATCATAAAACCAAGAACATACGGGAGGCAGAGGTGGGAAGATTAAAAAGCATAAAAGAAACACAACAGACGAAGAGGGTTGTTCAAGCCAAGTAAACGGACAAAACAATGCGTATTGGAAGAAATTCAACATTTGGTACCGAAAACTTAGGTATTGGAGGCATAATTTTGTTCCACATTGTATTGATTTTATGCATGTGGAAAAGAATGTTGCTGAGAGCCTCGTCAGAACTTTGCTACATGTTCCAGGAAAGACGAAAGATGGACTGAATGCTCGATTGGATCTGGCTGAGTTGGCGGTAAAACAAGAGTTGTTTGCTAGGCAAGAACAAGACAGTACAACACTACCTCCAGCAGGTTACACATTAAGTAATGCTGAAAAAGACATTTTTTGTGATACGTTGCACAACATCAGGGTACCTCAAGGCTATTGTTCAAATTTATCTAGTTTGGTCAGCCTAAAGGATAGGAAGCTCATTGGCCTAAAATCGCATGACTATCACATGTTAATGCAAGAGTTTCTGCCCGTTGCAATACGTTCAATCATGCACCCACCCACACGATATGCTATTATCAGGTTTTGCTTTTTCTTTAAATCGATATGTAGCAAAGAAATAATATCGCAACAACTAGATAATATGCAAGCAGAACTGGTTGTGACACTCTGCTTACTCGAGAAGTTCTTTCCTCCATCTTTTTTTGATATTATGATACACTTGACTGTGCACCTTACTAGGGAGATCAAATTATGTGGTCCTATATGCTTTCGGTGGATGTATCCATTCGAAAGATGTATGAAGGTTATTAAAGGACATGTGCGAAACAGGAATAGACCAGAAGGACGCATTGCTGAGGAGACTATTGCGGAAGAAACAATAGAGTTTTTTTAGCGAATATCATAAATCCATGGAAACTATTGGTCTCCCACATGATAAACATGAAACTGAAGAAAATGAGGACGGAAAGCCATTGTCGGCCGGCAAATCAAGTGAAATTTCTCCGGAACTCTTTCAGAAAGCACATTTGTATATAATACAGAATACAGATGAAATTGTACCGTATATCGAGTAAGTTTTAATAACACTTGTCTATTTCCTTACTTAAAATGATCTATCAAATATAATAATCAAACACATTGTTTCAGGCGACACAAGAAGGTTTTGAAAACCCAAAACCCGGGTAAACGAATGGCATTTCTGGAGAATGAACACACTAAATCTTTTGCTAAGTGGTTACGCAAAGAGGTAATTAATCTTGTGCTATTTATAATTGACTTTTTTTCTCACTGCCATATACATAGTTTAGTTTTCACTGCCAGACATAGAATGAATGTGTGTTTGGGAATGCAATTAGGATGCCATACTAAATCCTTCCAACTTGTAATGAAATTCAGTTTGAGAGAGAGTTGAACATCGAAAAAGAAAGTGTATCAGAAACTGTAAGGTGGATATCATATGGACCACGCGCCAGCGTAGTGAAATACGATGCATATATCATCAATGGGTATACCTTTCGTACAAAATCTCATGAAGGCAAAGTTTACCAGAACAGTGGGGTTAGTGTTGAGGCATTAGATATGCACATATCTAAAGAAGTTGCAACCACAAGGCAAGCATTTTATTAAGGGGTTTTGCAAGAGATATGGGAGCTAGATTACCGTTACAGGCAAATTCCTCTTTTCAAATGTGATTGGGTTAATCGCAAAGGTGGTGTGAAACGCGATACTATTCATGGGTATACATTGGTTGACCTGAATAATTTAGGCCACAAAGTTGATCCGTTCATATTAGCCTCACAAGCATGACAAGTGTTTTATGTGCAAGACCAGTTAGATAAAAAATTGTCTATTGTGTTTAAGACACCTCCCAAGAATTACAAAGATAAGTATGATGAAGTCGATGAGGAATTTAGTACCGTCATTCACCAGCACAATGATAACATATTGCCACGTGTGGATCGACGTGACTTGGGTAACGAATCACAAACTGACTACTATCGAACCGACTGTGGAGGTGTTGTTATACGAAAATCCAAGTGAACCATGTTATCTAATAAGAGCTTGGGAATTGTCTAAAGTATTTAGGTGTTTGTGTTATGTTATGGCTGTATAGTTTTGTTTGGTTGTTGTTTCATGTAACATTACTTTTATGGCTCACTTTCTTAATAAATTTACCTTATTTAAGCAAACAAAAAATGTTTGAGCTGTTATTTATGCGTATTTTGTGTGACTATTGTTCATCCAATTGCAACATGAAATTGATATTTGTGTGCCGTTTTGTAACATTTATTCACACAAATTAAAGCATGTTTCTTTTGGGTATTTAGTCACACACAACTAACCATAAAGTGACCAAAATTGTTAGTAACTGTCCCCATATATGTTGTTTAAAGTCAAAGAATGTGTATTTTTTATGACTATTGATCATCCAATTGCCACATGAATTAGGTTTTTGTGTGGCCTTTGGTAACATTTAGTCACACAAACCATGGTTTTGGGAGTGTATTTACTCTCATATAACTAGCCATAAAGTGATCAACAGTGTTAATAAGTGTAACCATATGATGTTTAAAGTTAATGAATGTGTATTATGTGTGACTATTGATCATCCAATTGCCACATAAATTTGGTTTTTGTGTGGCCTTTACTAACATTTAGTCACACAAAGCATGTTTTTGGGAGTGTATTTAGTCACATACAACTAACCATCAAGTGACCAAAACTGTTAATAAATGTGACCATATGCTGTTTAAAGTGAAGGAATGTGTATTTTGTGTGACTATTGATCATCCACTTGCCACATGAATTTGGTTTTTGTGTGGCCTTTGGTAACATTTAGTCATACAAAGTATGTTTTTGGGAGTGAATTTAGTCACATAAAACTAACCATCAAGTGACCAAAAGTGTTAATAAGTGTGACCATATGGTGTTGAAAGTGAAGGAATGTATGGTTTGTGCGACTATAGATCATCTAATTGCCACAAAAATTTGGTTTTTGTGTGGCCTTTACTAACATTTAGTCACACAAAGCATGTTTTTGGGAGTGTATTTAGTCACATACAACTAACCATCAAGTGACCAAAAGTGTTAATATGTGTGACCATATGGTGTTGAAAGTAAAGGAATGTATGGTTGTGTGACTATAGATCATCCAATTCCCACATAAATTTGGTTTTTCTGTGGCCTTTACTAACATTTAGTCACACAAAGCATGTTTTTGGGAGTGTATTTAGTCACATACAACTAACCATCAAGTGACCAAAAGTGTTAATAAGTGTGACCATATGTTGTTTAAACTGAAGGAATGTGTATTTTGTGTGACTATTGATCATCCACTTGCCACATGAATTTGGTTTTTGTGTGGCCTTTGGTAACATTTAGTCACACAAAGCATGTTTTTGGGAGTGAATTTAGTCACATATAACTAACCATCAAGTGACCAAAAGTGTTAATAAGTGTGACCATATGGTGTTGAAAGTGAAGGGCAGAAGTATTACATTACAGTGACATATCAGAACAAACACAAGCATATGATTCATACATACAACGAAATTCAGGGTTACAAATGAAAATCTGAAACTACAAGGTTACAAAACAATAAATACTATGTCTAATAAAGTGAAACTTCAACTAATCGTCTCTAGTCCAAAGCATAGTCTTCTAAGTCCAGTCACACTCTCTTCCCATAACCCAGCTTCCTACTAAAACCTGCCGCAGGAAAAGGAAATGCGGCTGAGCTTAAAAAGCTCAGTGAACAGATATATAAACAAAGTAATGATAATGAAACAGAACAGAAGTATAGTGCATTGGGAATATCATAAGGAATTAAACAAAAGAGAATAATAGAAAGAAAAGAATAGGATAGTCATCTACCACGAGCCCAGAAACTCAAAGTCATAAATCTCAAAGTCATAATTCTCAAAGTCATAATCTCACAATCAGAGGGGATACCTCTCAGGCAACCAGATAATATGAGGGGTGTCCTCATGTATCATAAGGGTGGAGTAGCTAGCTCCCAGAAATGTGAAGGCCATGTATAGCACACAGTACCAATCACCTCAAAGTCATACTCAAAGTCATAGTTAAATCCATTAAACAGAACAAATCTAGGATTGCAACCCATACGCCCCTTACTCAAAGTCAATCTCAAAGTCATATACTCAAAGTCATAATGGCCATAATAGTAATCATAAAAAGGGACGGCGTGAGAAATCACTCACCCACACATGAGTCATGCCAGTGGTGCATCACAGACATGCCTATGGTACCTCCATAGGTAGGGAAACAGAAATGGCTCGGGTATCAAACTAAGAGTCAGGTCTCAAAGTCATGCAAAAGGTCATATAGCAAAGGTTTATCTCAAAGTCATCTCAAAATCATATCAGGGTTCAATCAAAAGGGAACATAGCAATGGCTTGGGGAATCTTAACTGAAATCATATATCAAGAGTGCATCTCAAAGTCATAATATCAGAAGTCATAACAATGGTTCAGAATATCCAAGGTTCATTACAAAAGGTTCATTATTAAGTTTCATAAGTTCATAAAATGTGAAAAGGGTTAAGATAAAACAAATTTAAAAACTTTAAAAAAAAAATCATTTATCCATTTTATCACAAAGATATCCCTTTTTAAACATTCTTCATAAAAGCCAGTTAATCCTTCATTTAAAATGGTCTCGTAGCAAAATCATAGAGTGTCATTTCAAAACAGTTTCCTTTCATAACATCAAGTTATATTTTCAAAAAGGTTTTTCATATCATAAAAGATGAACCAGAGATATCTGATATATACAAAGGTCAGAAGTCATCGTAGCGGCAAAAGAAACGGATCACAAGTCATGAGAAACCTTACTGAAAGGTTAGAATATCTGTACCTTAATCGCCATCGAAAATTATAACATACGTAAGCATAAGGAGACACTCCTTCTTCGACGAATCTACACGAATTAACGATCGGCTTATTGTTAATAACTTATTCAATTTAGATTTCTTATTTTAGTCGGCTTTCCAGTTTTAGGAACTTTCCATTTAAAGTGACTTTCCACTTTTAGCAAGTTTCCCGAATTAGCAAGTTAACATATTTAGTAAGATTCAAGTTTTAAAAATAGAAATCTCATAATTTACCATTCGAATACTTTATTTTCCAGAATTACACTTTTAGCCTCCAAGTTTCCAATATTTACAATTTATACCCCTTTACTTTATTAGTTTACAAATTAACCTTATACTTACATAATTACAATTTAACCTTCACAATATTCATGTTACACCTCCAGTCCCTTTTATTTCTTCAATTTACAGAAATTTACCTTCAATATAATTAAGTTACAAACAGCCCTCAACTTTCGGTAATTACACATTTGGTCCTTTTACTTATTTAAAATTCAATTCGATTTACATAATTTGCCATAATTACATATTAAGCCCATAAATACTCAAATTCACACATTTCACCCTTTATATTATTATTTACACCGAGAACCCTTGAGTTTCCAGATTTTACATTTTCAGTCCCTCAATTTATATTTGTTTTCAATTCGCCACATAAATTACAATTTAAACCCATTTCTCGCCAAATTTACATATAAGACCCTCATGTTATATTTTTTTATATCTTTCCCCTGATCTATAAAACATTACAAAAATATCCCACAAGTTTTAATAATTACGAAACACACCCTTAACTATTATTTTTCAATCGTTAATTTATAAAATAAACCAAAACCCTAACATATATCCCAATCATTACACCATCATTTCCAACAACCTTAAACTCATCATTAAGGACCAGAATATTAAAACAAACCCTAACCCTAATCGAATTACACTAGGGTTTTTATTTTATTTTCTTTCTTTTCTTTATTTTTCGTAAATCCGGTTTTACAAATAATTCCACCACGACTTTTACAGGCCATGTAAATTTGAATGGGCATTTTTACCAGGTTATATGGATTATATAGAGCTCAGAAAAATTTAGTCTTGCACCCAGAAAATTCGTACATGATTATTTAGTATTTTATCACGTTTTTAAGGTTTAATTCTCAAATAATTCATAGAGCATGCATGGTTCGGTTTTAGCATTTTATATGGGTCTTATATGATGTAAAAGACGTGAGAAAAATACCAGACCAGATCTGGGACGAGTAGAATAGGCTGGGCGAAAATACTTCTCTCGGATTGAATAAAACAACACCAAAATTCCCACGACCACAAACGCGACCAACAACCCTTGGAATCAATTTTCCCAGATCATATATGATGTAAGAAACTCAGGAAAAATAGAAAACGAATTTTACAAGGGTCGCAGGGATCAGAATGAATTTTTACCTCACTTGAGAACAAAACTCGACAATGAAAGATTCAGGCTTTTATAAATCGAGTGGCTATTTTTCTTGACTTCCTAGCACGACAATGAACTCAGGAAAATTAGTCTTGGACCTCCAGAAATTTGTATGAATGAAAGTCGACTTATTTTGTGTTTAGGGTTTACTCGGTTTCAAAAATAAAAGGATTTGGCTAAATAAAAGGATAATGCCGAGTTTAGGGGAGGGAATGGGCAAGATTTTTGGTTCAATGGAAGACTCAATCAATTTGGATTGATTTGATTTAAATTTACCATGTATAACACCCTTTTTAAATAATTACCTAATTTAAATTGTATTTTTAATATATAATTCGGCTCTAGTAACTTTTAAGGTGCCAGAATAACATTTTTAATGTGTCACAATATTATTTAGGTGCTTTAGTGTTGTATTGTTTCATAGATTATTTGTTTACAAGGATTTGGGATTAATTTGGAGCTTCAAGGACTTATTAATTTAAAATTTTAGATTGTAGGGGCATTTTGGTCATTTTACATGTTCTCAGATTTTAGGTGTTACAACTTCTTCCACTCTAAAAAGAGAAATTTCGTCCTCGAAATTTGAAGTCGCAGAGTTAGACGAAGTCGTAGTAAACCGCAACAGGTCGTTACAAACATCCTCACGTCCGGGGAGGTTCTTCCAAAAGATATTCAGACCAACTGGTTTCTCATGACTCGTAATTATTGTCAAAAACAGTTCCAGATTTCTCAGAAGGGCATATCATATTGAATTTGAATCAAAAGGATAATGTACCAAACATAACGGATGATAATCGAATTCTCCAGGAAGAGGTATAGAAATACATAGGATTTTCATCGAATTGATTAGGCGAATCAGATGAGAATACATTGAATTGTAGCAAACATGGGGTGATATAAGGTTTAACTCTTCAGCTTCTCAGATAGTCTCGGCTTTTAGATAACCTTCCAAAGGTATTCTCATAAACAAACAGGTCTCATTTCCTCAAAGTCCACAATCACATATTTTACTCATAGTAGATCATAATGAACAACTTCACGAATGCGAATCGTATACGGACAGAAAGCATGTCGTTAGATATCGTCAACGGCAGAAATTTCATAATGGAACCTAAGATTCTTATCAGAAGTTTGCAAGATCAGCAAAACACGTGTCGAGAGTCCAAACGTATCGAATCGTATATCAAGGGTAGCAGATCAAACGTATAGGTAGAATGAACCTAAAGTCTCACTATATCGCGGATAGTCGCCAACGGAAAGAAATCCAAGGCTTCTATAAGGCACTCCTCAAGATATCCTATGCCCACAACAAGTGCACTTTATATGACGTTAGTATTATCACGTTGATCAGGCGTCATAATACTAGCCTCAAATAACATGCCCTCATGGTGGTCATCCTCTATCTCAAGTCGTGAGTCAAAACCACTTATCTTAATCCACCTAGTACTTCTACAGTCTCAAAGGTCATCAGAATCAAACAACATAACTAAGAGAACGAAATTACTCGAAGAGTAACAGAAATCCGAGAATATCATTCAAAATTAAGGTACGTCATCAATAGCGTCAATCCTTTACAGCATCATCTCGTTTAAACGCAATGTCCGCTTCAGAATCCGTCCACTCAAATACGAATTTCAAAATTTCTTACAAGTTGGGGTAGTCTATTTACTCTTGTCCATCTTACCTCATGATTAAAAGAATTTAAAACTCGAGTCGGGTTCCTCCGGTCTTCAGCAGCTCCTCTTGGTAGTGTGGCATCGTAGCGGCAGTCTCTGACGCGATCACGGTGCATCCCTCCATCCGCAGGTTTGCTTCTGTTCTCAATTCATCTTAGTACAACTAAAATGAATAGAGAAACAAGACTGCGTGTCTTCGACAGGTCTTCTAACATAGGTCCAGGTTTTAAGGTACATGATGTTGTTGTCGACTCCAGGTTGTGTGTTGAATGGTTCGTCTTCTTTGGTCTGGTTGTCTTGATGCCCGAACTGAAATCTTCACGTGTTGCATGATGTATGATTGAGCACTATCCTAGTTTCTCACTTCTTTTTGTATGCTTCTTCCATGGTAATGCTTGTCGCAACCATCTTCTACGACTCTTCCACCAAGTTTCTAACTCCGATAACGATCTTCGATCTTGGTCCTTCTTGTGAAAGCTCTGTCTTCACATTATACAGGGTAGTGTTGTCTACTATGAATTCTGAACGTCAATCAAATTTCTCTTCCAGAACAAAAGGTCATCTCACCAATAATCTCTATGTTCTTCTTTCGTTTTAGAACACAACACAATGTCATACTATGACAATTTGTCCAACACACGCGAAAACATGATTATTCTAGCCAACACCATTGGCATCATTCAGGCTCATAAATGTTATAACGAGTGCAAAGGCAGCTTCAGAAATCATCTCAGGGAGTTTTCACATCGCCTTCTTTCTTCTTCAAGAACTGAAATACTTCACAAAGGTTACTCTCGGTTAGTTAACCCTCTTCTTAGAAGTTCTTGTGGTTGCTTCTTCAGTCCTTCAAATCTAAAGTGATGTAATCAGATGCGGAGTTTCAAAGGAAGACCAAATTAAATATTGGTACTCGGGAACAGATAATGATTACTGATAGTGGTACGTTTAAATTCACGATAGTCGATACGTCATCGCATACTTCTCTCGTTCTTCTTCATAAACAAACAAGAGCATCCAAAGAGAATCACAAAGGGTTAACACAGATCATATCCCATCAGCTCCTTCAATCTCTCAACTTCTATGGAACATGGTTTCTTCAACTGAGATTAGTTCAAAGGAGTACCAAAAAGGTTCATCAGAGAATACCGGAAAATCTTCATACAACAAAATATTTCCCCATAGCAGAACTTTCTAAGGGTTGATAATAATGGTTTTCAGGAAAAACTTGATAATCATATGAGTTCGGGGTTGGTGTTTCCATAGTGGCAGCAATTTTAGCAGATGTAGAGAGTCATCATAACGAAATAGGGTGAAGCAGATTGTTAAGGTTTCATTTCAGATACGGTAGTCTATGGTATCTTTACGAATAGCCATCCAGTCCAAAAGACCGTACAATTAGACATCTCAAAGTCAAAGGATTCATAGAGTGGATACAGTCGTCAAATTATACAGATAGTTCATATCTCAGAGTCAAGTACATGATTCAAGAAAAGTGTTGGGATGGATAAACGAACAGTTCAATGTGTGGGAATTTCGTTTAGCTTCTTAGCAATAGTATCAGGTAGGATACCGAACATCGCATAATTGTCAATTGTAAGATGTACAGAATATCAGTTATCAGCATCCTCACGCTTAGTTAACAATTCCATACAGAGATAGTATTTATATCGTACCCTTCCAAAGGAAATGGTTGGCAGAACAAGGTTCATCATTCAAAGAGAGGAAACAAAACTTCTCATATTCATGGTTCATAATTACCAGAATTCTCATAGGAGTAGTAATGGATCATACAGAGTTAAGTAGTATCGGGTGATACATTCATACCTAACATAAGTAATGAATTCACAGAATGTGTCGAACACATTATGGTTGAATGACCTACGATGTGGTCGAAAAGGTGTCAAACAGCTTATCAAACAAATCGGAGGCGGAGATCAAAATCTGAAGGTGAAACTTAAATGTGTAAGGTATCCAGGTAGCTTTTCGAGGTATTCCAAACTTACTCGGTTATTAAGCTTAAGTTGCAAACTTCTAACTTCTGAAACAAAGGTCCTTATAAGGCTTATCTAAGAGCAAAGGCACGATCAGAGTGATACGGAAGCAAATGATACTTACATAAATGTCTTAGTCTACCCATTCCTCACTGGTAATAACTTGGGTTCCTATGGGGAATCCTAAGGTAAAGTTTCAAAGGTTGTCTTATGAGCGCCTACAGTGGAAACTTAGGGGTCCAAACTTCACAGGTCAAGGGTAATGTATTACGAATCGCAGCCTGTCTCTGATACCATAATTGTAACACCCCAACCCGATAAGGGCAGAAGTATTACATTACAGTGACATATCAGAACAAACACAAGCATATGATTCATACATACAACGAAATTCAGGGTTACAAATGAAAATCTTAAACTACAAGGTTACAAAACAATAAATACTATGTCTAATAAAATGAAACTTCAACTAATCGTCTCTAGTCCAAAGCATAGTCTTCTAAGTCCAGTCACACTCTCTTCCCATAACCCAGCTTCCTACTAAAACCTGCCGCAGGAAAAGGAAATGCGGCTGAGCTTAAAAAGCTCAGTGAACAGATATATAAACAAAGTAATGATAATGAAACAGAACAGAAGTATAGTGCATTGGGAATATCATAAGGAATTAAACAAAAGAGAATAATAGAAAGAAAAGAATAGGATAGTCATCTACCACGAGCCCAGAAACTCAAAGTCATAAATCTCAAAGTCATAATTCTCAAAGTCATAATCTCACAATCAGAGGGGATACCTCTCAGGCAACCAGATAATATGAGGGGTGTCCTCATGTATCATAAGGGTGGAGTAGCTAGCTCCCAGAAATGTGAAGGGCATGTATAGCACAGAGTACCAATCACCTCAAAGTCATACGAAAAAGTCATAGTTAAATCCATTAAACAGAACAGATCTAGGATTGCAACCCACACGCCCCTTACTCAAAGTCAATCTCAAAGTCATATACTCAAAGTCATAATGGCCATAATAGTAATCATAAAAAGGGACGGCGTGAGAAATCACTCACCCACACATGAGTCATGCCAGTGGTGCATCACAGACATGCCTATGGTACCTCCATAAGTAGGGAAACAGAAATGGCTCGGGTATCAAACTAAGAGTCAGGTCTCAAAGTCATGCAAAAGGTCATATAGCAAAGGTTTATCTCAAAGTCATCTCAAAATCATATCAGGGTTCAATCAAAAGGGAACATAGCAATGGCTTGGGGAATCTTAACTGAAATCATATATCAAGAGTGCATCTCAAAGTCATAATATCAGAAGTCATAACAATGGTTCAGAATATCCAAGGTTCATTACAAAAGGTTCATTATTAAGTTTCATAAGTTCATAAAATGTGAAAAGGGTTAAGATAAAACAAATTTAAAAACTTAAAAAAAAAAATCATTTATCCATTTTATCACAAAGATATCCCTTTTTAAACATTCTTCATAAAAGCCAGTTAATCCTTCATTTAAAATGGTCTCGTAGCAAAATCATAGAGTGTCATTTCAAAACAGTTTCCTTTCATAACATCAAGTTATATTTTCAAAAAGGTTTTTCATATCATAAAAGATGAACCAGAGATATCTGATATATACAAAGGTCAGAAGTCATCGTAGCGGCAAAAGAAACGGATCACAAGTCATGAGAAACCTTACTGAAAGGTTAGAATATCTGTACCTTAATCGCCATCGAAAATTATAACATACGTAAGCATAAGGAGACACTCCTTCTTCGATGAATCTACACGAATTAACGATCGACTTATTGTTAATAACTTATTCAATTTAGATTTCTTATTTTAGTCGGCTTTCCAGTTTTAGGAACTTTCCATTTAAAGTGACTTTCCACTTTTAGCAAGTTTCCCGAATTAGCAAGTTAACATATTTAGTAAGATTCAAGTTTTAAAAATAGAAATCTCATAATTTACCATTCGAATACTTTATTTTCCAGAATTACACTTTTAGCCTCCAAGTTTCCAATATTTACAATTTATACCCCTTTACTTTATTAGTTTACAAATTAACCTTATACTTACATAATTACAATTTAACCTTCACAATATTCATGTTACACCTCCAGTCCCTTTTATTTCTTCAATTTACAGAAATTTACCTTCAATATAATTAAGTTACAAACAGCCCTCAACTTTCGGTAATTACACATTTGGTCCTTTTACTTATTTAAAATTCAATTCGATTTACATAATTTGCCATAATTACATATTAAGCCCATAAATACTCAAATTCACACATTTCACCCTTTATATTATTATTTACACCGAGAACCCTTGAGTTTCCAGATTTTACATTTTCAGTCCCTCAATTTATATTTGTTTTCAATTCGCCACATAAATTACAATTTAAACCCATTTCTCGCCAAATTTACATATAAGACCCTCATGTTATATTTTTTTATATCTTTCCCCTGATCTATAAAACATTACAAAAATATCCCACAAGTTTTAATAATTACGAAACACACCCTTAACTATTATTTTTCAATCGTTAATTTATAAAATAAACCAAAACCCTAACATATATCCCAATCATTACACCATCATTTCCAACAACCTTAAACTCATCATTAAGGACCAGAATATTAAAACAAACCCTAACCCTAATCGAATTACACTAGGGTTTTTATTTTATTTTCTTTCTTTTCTTTATTTTTCGTAAATCCGGTTTTACAAATAATTCCACCACGACTTTTACAGGCCATGTAAATTTGAATGGGCATTTTTACCAGGTTATATGGATTATATAGAGCTCAGAAAAATTTAGTCTTGCACCCAGAAAGTTCGTACATGATTATTTAGTATTTTATCACGTTTTTAAGGTTTAATTCGCAAATAATTCATAGAGCATGCATGGTTCGGTTTTAGCATTTTATATGGGTCTTATATGATGTAAGAGACGTGAGAAAAATACCAGACCAGATCTGGGACGAGTAGAATAGGCTGGGCGAAAATACTTCTCTCGGATTGAATAAAACAACACCAAAATTCCCACGACCACAAACGCGACCAACAACCCTTGGAATCAATTTTCCCAGATCATATATGATGTAAGAAACTCAGGAAAAATAGAAAACGAATTTTACAAGGGTCGCAGGGATCAGAATGAATTTTTACCTCACTTGAGAACAAAACTCGACAATGAAAGATTCAGGCTTTTATAAATCGAGTGGCTATTTTTCTTGACTTCCTAGCACGACAATGAACTCAGGAAAATTAGTCTTGGACCTCCAGAAATTTGTATGAATGAAAGTCGACTTATTTTGTGTTTAGGGTTTACTCGGTTTCAAAAATAAAAGGATTTGGCTAAATAAAAGGATAATGCCGAGTTTAGGGGAGGGAATGGGCAAGATTTTTGGTTCAATGGAAGACTCAATCAATTTGGATTGATTTGATTTAAATTTACCATGTATAACACCCTTTTTAAATAATTACCTAATTTAAATTGTATTTTTAATATATAATTCGGCTCTAGTAACTTTTAAGGTGCCAGAATAACATTTTTAATGTGTCACAATATTATTTAGGTGCTTTAGTGTTGTATTGTTTCATAGATTATTTGTTTACAAGGATTTGGGATTAATTTGGAGCTTCAAGGACTTATTAATTTAAAATTTTAGATTGTAGGGGCATTTTGGTCATTTTACATGTTCTCAGATTTTAGGTGTTACAACTTCTTCCACTCTAAAAAGAGAAATTTCGTCCTCGAAATTTGAAGTCGCAGAGTTAGACGAAGTCGTAGTAAACCGCAACAGGTCGTTACAAACATCCTCACGTCCGGGGAGGTTCTTCCAAAAGATATTCAGACCAACTGGTTTCTCATGACTCGTAATTATTGTCAAAAACAGTTCCAGATTTCTCAGAAGGGCATATCATATTGAATTTGAATCAAAAGGATAATGTACCAAACATAACGGATGATAATCGAATTCTCCAGGAAGAGGTATAGAAATACATAGGATTTTCATCGAATTGATTAGGCGAATCAGATGAGAATACATTGAATTGTAGCAAACATGGGGTGATATAAGGTTTAACTCTTCAGCTTCTCAGATAGTCTCGGCTTTTAGATAACCTTCCAAAGGTATTCTCATAAACAAACAGGTCTCATTTCCTCAAAGTCCACAATCACATATTTTACTCATAGTAGATCATAATGAACAACTTCACGAATGCGAATCGTATACGGACAGAAAGCATGTCGTTAGATATCGTCAACGGCAGAAATTTCATAATGGAACCTAAGATTCTTATCAGAAGTTTGCAAGATCAGCAAAACACGTGTCGAGAGTCCAAACGTATCGAATCGTATATCAAGGGTAGCAGATCAAACGTATAGGTAGAATGAACCTAAAGTCTCACTATATCGCGGATAGTCGCCAACGGAAAGAAATCCAAGGCTTCTATAAGGCACTCCTCAAGATATCCTATGCCCACAACAAGTGCACTTTATATGATGTTAGTATTATCACGTTGATCAGGCGTCATAATACTAGCCTCAAATAACATGCCCTCATGGTGGTCATCCTCTATCTCAAGTCGTGAGTCAAAACCACTTATCTTAATCCACCTAGTACTTCTACAGTCTCAAAGGTCATCAGAATCAAACAACATAACTAAGAGAACGAAATTACTCGAAGAGTAACAGAAATCCGAGAATGTCATTCAAAATTAAGGTACGTCATCAATAGCGTCAATCCTTTACAACATCATCTCGTTTAAACGCAATGTCCGCTTCAGAATCCGTCCACTCAAATACGAATTTCAAAATTTCTTACAAGTTGGGGTAGTCTATTTACTCTTGTCCATCTTACCTCATGATTAAAAGAATTTAAAACTCGAGTCGGGTTCCTCCGGTCTTCAGCAGTTCCTCTTGGTAGTGTGGCATCGTAGCGGCAGTCTCTGACGCGATCACGGTGCATCCCTCCATCCGCAGGTCTGCTTCTGTTCTCAATTCATCTTAGTACAACTAAAATGAATAGAGAAACAAGACTGCGTGTCTTCGACAGGTCTTCTAACATAGGTCCAGGTTTTAAGGTACATGATGTTGTTGTCGACTCCAGGTTGTGTGTTGAATGGTTCGTCTTCTTTGGTCTGGTTGTCTTGATGCCCGAACTGAAATCTTCACGTGTTGCATGATGTATGATTGAGCACTATCCTAGTTTCTCACTTCTTTTTGTATGCTTCTTCCATGGTAATGCTTGTCGCAACCATCTTCTACGACTCTTCCACCAAGTTTCTAACTCCGATAACGATCTTCGATCTTGGTCCTTCTTGTGAAAGCTCTGTCTTCACATTATACAGGGTAGTGTTGTCTACTATGAATTCTGAACGTCAATCAAATTTCTCTTCCAGAACAAAAGGTCATCTCACCAATAATCTCTATGTTCTTCTTTCGTTTTAGAACACAACACAATGTCATACTATGACAATTTGTCCAACACACGCGAAAACATGATTATTCTAGCCAACACCATTGGCATCATTCAGGCTCATAAATGTTATAACGAGTGCAAAGGCAGCTTCAGAAATCATCTCAGGGAGTTTTCACATCGCCTTCTTTCTTCTTCAAGAACTGAAATACTTCACAAAGGTTACTCTCGGTTAGTTAACCCTCTTCTTAGAAGTTCTTGTGGTTGCTTCTTCAGTCCTTCAAATCTAAAGTGATGTAATGAGATGCGGAGTTTCAAAGGAAGACCAAATTAAATATTGGTACTCGGGAACAGATAATGATTACTGATAGTGGTACGTTTAAATTCACGATAGTCGATACGTCATCGCATACTTATGTCGTTCTTCTTCATAAACAAACAAGAGCATCCAAAGAGAATCACAAAGGGTTAACACAGATCATATCCCATCAGCTCCTTCAATCTCTCAACTTCTATGGAACATGGTTTCTTCAACTGAGATCAGTTCAAAGGAGTACCAAAAAGGTTCATCAGAGAATACCGGAAAATCTTCATACAACAAAATATTTCCCCATAGCAGAACTTTCTAAGGGTTGATAATAATGGTTTTCAGGAAAAACTTGATAATCATATGAGTTCGGGGTTGGTGTTTCCATAGTGGCAGCAATTTTAGCAGATGTAGAGAGTCATCATAACGAAATAGGGTGAAGCAGATTGTTAAGGTTTCATTTCAGATACGGTAGTCTATGGTATCTTTACGAATAGCCATCCAGTCCAAAAGACCGTACAATTAGACATCTCAAAGTCAAAGGATTCATAGAGTGGATACAGTCGTCAAATTATACAGATAGTTCATATCTCAGAGTCAAGTACATGATTCAAGAAAAGTGTTGGGATGGATAAACGAACAGTTCAATGTGTGGGAATTTCGTTTAGCTTCTTAGCAATAGTATCAGGTAGGATACCGAACATCGCATAATTGTCAATTGTAAGATGTACAGAATATCAGTTATCAGCATCCTCACGCTTAGTTAACAATTCCATACAGAGATAGTATTTATATCGTACCCTTCCAAAGGAAATGGTTGGCAGAACAAGGTTCATCATTCAAAGAGAGGAAACAAAACTTCTCATATTCATGGTTCATAATTACCAGAATTCTCATAGGAGTAGTAATGGATCATACAGAGTTAAGTAGTATCGGGTGATACATTCATACCTAACATAAGTAATGAATTCACAGAATGTGTCGAACACATTATGGTTGAATGACCTACGATGTGGTCGAAAAGGTGTCAAACAGCTTATCAAACAAATCGGAGGCGGAGATCAAAATCTGAAGGTGAAACTTAAATGTGTAAGGTATCCAGGTAGCTTTTCGAGGTATTCCAAACTTACTCGGTTATTAAGCTTAAGTTGCAAACTTCTAACTTCTGAAACAAAGGTCCTTATAAGGCTTATCTAAGAGCAAAGGCACGATCAGAGTGATACGGAAGCAAATGATACTTACATAAATGTCTTAGTCTACCCATTCCTCACTGGTAATAACTTGGGTTCCTATGGGGAATCCTAAGGTAAAGTTTCAAAGGTTGTCTTATGAGCGCCTACAGTGGAAACTTAGGGGTCCAAACTTCACAGGTCAAGGGTAATGTATTACGAATCGCAGCCTGTCTCTGATACCATAATTGTAACACCCCAACCCGATAAGGGCAGAAGTATTACATTACAGTGACATATCAGAACAAACACAAGCATATGATTCATACATACAACGAAATTCAGGGTTACAAATGAAAATCTTAAACTACAAGGTTACAAAACAATAAATACTATGTCTAATAAAATGAAACTTCAACTAATCGTCTCTAGTCCAAAGCATAGTCTTCTAAGTCCAGTCACACTCTCTTCCCATAACTCAGCTTCCTACTAAAACCTGCCGCAGGAAAAGGAAATGCGGCTGAGCTTAAAAAGCTCAGTGAACAGATATATAAACAAAGTAATGATAATGAAACAGAACAGAAGTATAGTGCATTGGGAATATCATAAGGAATTAAACAAAAGAGAATAATAGAAAGAAAAGAATAGGATAGTCATCTACCACGAGCCCAGAAACTCAAAGTCATAAATCTCAAAGTCATAATTCTCAAAGTCATAATCTCACAATCAGAGGGGATACCTCTCAGGCAACCAGATAATATGAGGGGTGTCCTCATGTATCATAAGGGTGGAGTAGCTAGCTCCCAGAAATGTGAAGGGCATGTATAGCACAGAGTACCAATCACCTCAAAGTCATACGAAAAAGTCATAGTTAAATCCATTAAACAGAACAGATCTAGGATTGCAACCCACACGCCCCTTACTCAAAGTCAATCTCAAAGTCATATACTCAAAGTCATAATGGCCATAATAGTAATCATAAAAAGGGACGGCGTGAGAAATCACTCACCCACACATGAGTCATGCCAGTGGTGCATCACAGACATGCCTATGGTACCTCCATAAGTAGGGAAACAGAAATGGCTCGGGTATCAAACTAAGAGTCAGGTCTCAAAGTCATGCAAAAGGTCATATAGCAAAGGTTTATCTCAAAGTCATCTCAAAATCATATCAGGGTTCAATCAAAAGGGAACATAGCAATGGCTTGGGGAATCTTAACTGAAATCATATATCAAGAGTGCATCTCAAAGTCATAATATCAGAAGTCATAACAATGGTTCAGAATATCCAAGGTTCATTACAAAAGGTTCATTATTAAGTTTCATAAGTTCATAAAATGTGAAAAGGGTTAAGATAAAACAAATTTAAAAACTTAAAAAAAAAAAATCATTTATCCATTTTATCACAAAGATATCCCTTTTTAAACATTCTTCATAAAAGCCAGTTAATCCTTCATTTAAAATGGTCTCGTAGCAAAATCATAGAGTGTCATTTCAAAACAGTTTCCTTTCATAGCATCAAGTTATATTTTCAAAAAGGTTTTTCATATCATAAAAGATGAACCAGAGATATCTGATATATACAAAGGTCAGAAGTCATCGTAGCGGCAAAAGAAACGGATCACAAGTCATGAGAAACCTTACTGAAAGGTTAGAATATCTGTACCTTAATCGCCATCGAAAATTATAACATACGTAAGCATAAGGAGACACTCCTTCTTCGATGAATCTACACGAATTAACGATCGACTTATTGTTAATAACTTATTCAATTTAGATTTCTTATTTTAGTCGGCTTTCCAGTTTTAGGAACTTTCCATTTAAAGTGACTTTCCACTTTTAGCAAGTTTCCCGAATTAGCAAGTTAACATATTTAGTAAGATTCAAGTTTTAAAAATAGAAATCTCATAATTTACCATTCGAATACTTTATTTTCCAGAATTACACTTTTAGCCTCCAAGTTTCCAATATTTACAATTTATACCCCTTTACTTTATTAGTTTACAAATTAACCTTATACTTACATAATTACAATTTAACCTTCACAATATTCATGTTACACCTCCAGTCCCTTTTATTTCTTCAATTTACAGAAATTTACCTTCAATATAATTAAGTTACAAACAGCCCTCAACTTTCAGTAATTACACATTTGGTCCTTTTACTTATTTAAAATTCAATTCGATTTACATAATTTGCCATAATTACATATTAAGCCCATAAATACTCAAATTCACACATTTCACCCTTTATATTATTATTTACACCGAGAACCCTTGAGTTTCCAGATTTTACATTTTCAGTCCCTCAATTTATATTTGTTTTCAATTCGCCACATAAATTACAATTTAAACCCATTTCTCGCCAAATTTACATATAAGACCCTCATGTTATATTTTTTTATATCTTTCCCCTGATCTATAAAACATTACAAAAATATCCCACAAGTTTTAATAATTACGAAACACACCCTTAACTATTATTTTTCAATCGTTAATTTATAAAATAAACCAAAACCCTAACATATATCCCAATCATTACACCATCATTTCCAACAACCTTAAACTCATCATTAAGGACCAGAATATTAAAACAAACCCTAACCCTAATCGAATTACACTAGGGTTTTTATTTTATTTTCTTTCTTTTCTTTATTTTTCGTAAATCCGGTTTTACAAATAATTCCACCACGACTTTTACAGGCCATGTAAATTTGAATGGGCATTTTTACCAGGTTATATGGATTATATAGAGCTCAGAAAAATTTAGTCTTGCACCCAGAAAGTTCGTACATGATTATTTAGTATTTTATCACGTTTTTAAGGTTTAATTCGCAAATAATTCATAGAGCATGCATGGTTCGGTTTTAGCATTTTATATGGGTCTTATATGATGTAAGAGACGTGAGAAAAATACCAGACCAGATCTGGGACGAGTAGAATAGGCTGGGCGAAAATACTTCTCTCGGATTGAATAAAACAACACCAAAATTCCCACGACCACAAACACGACCAACAACCCTTGGAATCAATTTTCCCAGATCATATATGATGTAAGAAACTCAGGAAAAATAGAAAACGAATTTTACAAGGGTCGCAGGGATCAGAATGAATTTTTACCTCACTTGAGAACAAAACTCGACAATGAAAGATTCAGGCTTTTATAAATCGAGTGGCTATTTTTCTTGACTTCCTAGCACGACAATGAACTCAGGAAAATTAGTCTTGGACCTCCAGAAATTTGTATGAATGAAAGTCGACTTATTTTGTGTTTAGGGTTTACTCGGTTTCAAAAATAAAAGGATTTGGCTAAATAAAAGGATAATGCCGAGTTTAGGGGAGGGAATGGGCAAGATTTTTGGTTCAATGGAAGACTCAATCAATTTGGATTGATTTGATTTAAATTTACCATGTATAACACCCTTTTTAAATAATTACCTAATTTAAATTGTATTTTTAATATATAATTCGGCTCTAGTAACTTTTAAGGTGCCAGAATAACATTTTTAATGTGTCACAATATTATTTAGGTGCTTTAGTGTTGTATTGTTTCATAGATTATTTGTTTACAAGGATTTGGGATTAATTTGGAGCTTCAAGGACTTATTAATTTAAAATTTTAGATTGTAGGGGCATTTTGGTCATTTTACATGTTCTCAGATTTTAGGTGTTACAACTTCTTCCACTCTAAAAAGAGAAATTTCGTCCTCGAAATTTGAAGTCGCAGAGTTAGACGAAGTCGTAGTAAACCGCAACAGGTCGTTACAAACATCCTCACGTCCGGGGAGGTTCTTCCAAAAGATATTCAGACCAACTGGTTTCTCATGACTCGTAATTATTGTCAAAAACAGTTCCAGATTTCTCAGAAGGGCATATCATATTGAATTTGAATCAAAAGGATAATGTACCAAACATAACGGATGATAATCGAATTCTCCAGGAAGAGGTATAGAAATACATAGGATTTTCATCGAATTGATTAGGCGAATCAGATGAGAATACATTGAATTGTAGCAAACATGGGGTGATATAAGGTTTAACTCTTCAGCTTCTCAGATAGTCTCGGCTTTTAGATAACCTTCCAAAGGTATTCTCATAAACAAACAGGTCTCATTTCCTCAAAGTCCACAATCACATATTTTACTCATAGTAGATCATAATGAACAACTTCACGAATGCGAATCGTATACGGACAGAAAGCATGTCGTTAGATATCGTCAACGGCAGAAATTTCATAATGGAACCTAAGATTCTTATCAGAAGTTTGCAAGATCAGCAAAACACGTGTCGAGAGTCCAAACGTATCGAATCGTATATCAAGGGTAGCAGATCAAACGTATAGGTAGAATGAACCTAAAGTCTCACTATATCGCGGATAGTCGCCAACGGAAAGAAATCCAAGGCTTCTATAAGGAACTCCTCAAGATATCCTATGCCCACAACAAGTGCACTTTATATGATGTTAGTATTATCACGTTGATCAGGCGTCATAATACTAGCCTCAAATAACATGCCCTCATGGTGGTCATCCTCTATCTCAAGTCGTGAGTCAAAACCACTTATCTTAATCCACCTAGTACTTCTACAGTCTCAAAGGTCATCAGAATCAAACAACATAACTAAGAGAACGAAATTACTCGAAGAGTAACAGAAATCCGAGAATGTCATTCAAAATTAAGGTACGTCATCAATAGCGTCAATCCTTTACAGCATCATCTCGTTTAAACGCAATGTCCGCTTCAGAATCCGTCCACTCAAATACGAATTTCAAAATTTCTTACAAGTTGGGGTAGTCTATTTACTCTTGTCCATCTTACCTCATGATTAAAAGAATTTAAAACTCGAGTCGGGTTCCTCCGGTCTTCAGCAGCTCCTCTTGGTAGTGTGGCATCGTAGCGGCAGTCTCTGACGCGATCACGGTGCATCCCTCCATCCGCAGGTCTGCTTCTGTTCTCAATTCATCTTAGTACAACTAAAATGAATAGAGAAACAAGACTGCGTGTCTTCGACAGGTCTTCTAACATAGGTCCAGGTTTTAAGGTACATGATGTTGTTGTCGACTCCAGGTTGTGTGTTGAATGGTTCGTCTTCTTTGGTCTGGTTGTCTTGATGCCCGAACTGAAATCTTCACGTGTTGCATGATGTATGATTGAGCACTATCCTAGTTTCTCACTTCTTTTTGTATGCTTCTTCCATGGTAATGCTTGTCGCAACCATCTTCTACGACTCTTCCACCAAGTTTCTAACTCCGATAACGATCTTCGATCTTGGTCCTTCTTGTGAAAGCTCTGTCTTCACATTATACAGGGTAGTGTTGTCTACTATGAATTCTGAACGTCAATCAAATTTCTCTTCCAGAACAAAAGGTCATCTCACCAATAATCTCTATGTTCTTCTTTCGTTTTAGAACACAACACAATGTCATACTATGACAATTTGTCCAACACACGCGAAAACATGATTATTCTAGCCAACACCATTGGCATCATTCAGGCTCATAAATGTTATAACGAGTGCAAAGGCAGCTTCAGAAATCATCTCAGGGAGTTTTCACATCGCCTTCTTTCTTCTTCAAGAACTGAAATACTTCACAAAGGTTACTCTCGGTTAGTTAACCCTCTTCTTAGAAGTTCTTGTGGTTGCTTCTTCAGTCCTTCAAATCTAAAGTGATGTAATCAGATGCGGAGTTTCAAAGGAAGACCAAATTAAATATTGGTACTCGGGAACAGATAATGATTACTGATAGTGGTACGTTTAAATTCACGATAGTCGATACGTCATCGCATACTTCTCTCGTTCTTCTTCATAAACAAACAAGAGCATCCAAAGAGAATCACAAAGGGTTAACACAGATCATATCCCATCAGCTCCTTCAATCTCTCAACTTCTATGGAACATGGTTTCTTCAACTGAGATCAGTTCAAAGGAGTACCAAAAAGGTTCATCAGAGAATACCGGAAAATCTTCATACAACAAAATATTTCCCCATAGCAGAACTTTCTAAGGGTTGATAATAATGGTTTTCAGGAAAAACTTGATAATCATATGAGTTCGGGGTTGGTGTTTCCATAGTGGCAGCAATTTTAGCAGATGTAGAGAGTCATCATAACGAAATAGGGTGAAGCAGATTGTTAAGGTTTCATTTCAGATACGGTAGTCTATGGTATCTTTACGAATAGCCATCCAGTCCAAAAGACCGTACAATTAGACATCTCAAAGTCAAAGGATTCATAGAGTGGATACAGTCGTCAAATTATACAGATAGTTCATATCTCAGAGTCAAGTACATGATTCAAGAAAAGTGTTGGGATGGATAAACGAACAGTTCAATGTGTGGGAATTTCGTTTAGCTTCTTAGCAATAGTATCAGGTAGGATACCGAACATCGCATAATTGTCAATTGTAAGATGTACAGAATATCAGTTATCAGCATCCTCACGCTTAGTTAACAATTCCATACAGAGATAGTATTTATATCGTACCCTTCCAAAGGAAATGGTTGGCAGAACAAGGTTCATCATTCAAAGAGAGGAAACAAAACTTCTCATATTCATGGTTCATAATTACCAGAATTCTCATAGGAGTAGTAATGGATCATACAGAGTTAAGTAGTATCGGGTGATACATTCATACCTAACATAAGTAATGAATTCACAGAATGTGTCGAACACATTATGGTTGAATGACCTACGATGTGGTCGAAAAGGTGTCAAACAGCTTATCAAACAAATCGGAGGCGGAGATCAAAATCTGAAGGTGAAACTTAAATGTGTAAGGTATCCAGGTAGCTTTTCGAGGTATTCCAAACTTACTCGGTTATTAAGCTTAAGTTGCAAACTTCTAACTTCTGAAACAAAGGTCCTTATAAGGCTTATCTAAGAGCAAAGGCACGATCAGAGTGATACGGAAGCAAATGATACTTACATAAATGTCTTAGTCTACCCATTCCTCACTGGTAATAACTTGGGTTCCTATGGGGAATCCTAAGGTAAAGTTTCAAAGGTTGTCTTATGAGCGCCTACAGTGGAAACTTAGGGGTCCAAACTTCACAGGTCAAGGGTAATGTATTACGAATCGCAGCCTGTCTCTGATACCATAATTGTAACACCCCAACCCGATAAGGGCAGAAGTATTACATTACAGTGACATATCAGAACAAACACAAGCATATGATTCATACATACAACGAAATTCAGGGTTACAAATGAAAATCTTAAACTACAAGGTTACAAAACAATAAATACTATGTCTAATAAAATGAAACTTCAACTAATCGTCTCTAGTCCAAAGCATAGTCTTCTAAGTCCAGTCACACTCTCTTCCCATAACTCAGCTTCCTACTAAAACCTGCCGCAGGAAAAGGAAATGCGGCTGAGCTTAAAAAGCTCAGTGAACAGATATATAAACAAAGTAATGATAATGAAACAGAACAGAAGTATAGTGCATTGGGAATATCATAAGGAATTAAACAAAAGAGAATAATAGAAAGAAAAGAATAGGATAGTCATCTACCACGAGCCCAGAAACTCAAAGTCATAAATCTCAAAGTCATAATTCTCAAAGTCATAATCTCACAATCAGAGGGGATACCTCTCAGGCAACCAGATAATATGAGGGGTGTCCTCATGTATCATAAGGGTGGAGTAGCTAGCTCCCAGAAATGTGAAGGGCATGTATAGCACAGAGTACCAATCACCTCAAAGTCATACGAAAAAGTCATAGTTAAATCCATTAAACAGAACAGATCTAGGATTGCAACCCACACGCCCCTTACTCAAAGTCAATCTCAAAGTCATATACTCAAAGTCATAATGGCCATAATAGTAATCATAAAAAGGGACGGCGTGAGAAATCACTCACCCACACATGAGTCATGCCAGTGGTGCATCACAGACATGCCTATGGTACCTCCATAAGTAGGGAAACAGAAATGGCTCGGGTATCAAACTAAGAGTCAGGTCTCAAAGTCATGCAAAAGGTCATATAGCAAAGGTTTATCTCAAAGTCATCTCAAAATCATATCAGGGTTCAATCAAAAGGGAACATAGCAATGGCTTGGGGAATCTTAACTGAAATCATATATCAAGAGTGCATCTCAAAGTCATAATATCAGAAGTCATAACAATGGTTCAGAATATCCAAGGTTCATTACAAAAGGTTCATTATTAAGTTTCATAAGTTCATAAAATGTGAAAAGGGTTAAGATAAAACAAATTTAAAAACTTAAAAAAAAAAAATCATTTATCCATTTTATCACAAAGATATCCCTTTTTAAACATTCTTCATAAAAGCCAGTTAATCCTTCATTTAAAATGGTCTCGTAGCAAAATCATAGAGTGTCATTTCAAAACAGTTTCCTTTCATAACATCAAGTTATATTTTCAAAAAGGTTTTTCATATCATAAAAGATGAACCAGAGATATCTGATATATACAAAGGTCAGAAGTCATCGTAGCGGCAAAAGAAACGGATCACAAGTCATGAGAAACCTTACTGAAAGGTTAGAATATCTGTACCTTAATCGCCATCGAAAATTATAACATACGTAAGCATAAGGAGACACTCCTTCTTCGATGAATCTACACGAATTAACGATCGACTTATTGTTAATAACTTATTCAATTTAGATTTCTTATTTTAGTCGGCTTTCCAGTTTTAGGAACTTTCCATTTAAAGTGACTTTCCACTTTTAGCAAGTTTCCCGAATTAGCAAGTTAACATATTTAGTAAGATTCAAGTTTTAAAAATAGAAATCTCATAATTTACCATTCGAATACTTTATTTTCCAGAATTACACTTTTAGCCTCCAAGTTTCCAATATTTACAATTTATACCCCTTTACTTTATTAGTTTACAAATTAACCTTATACTTACATAATTACAATTTAACCTTCACAATATTCATGTTACACCTCCAGTCCCTTTTATTTCTTCAATTTACAGAAATTTACCTTCAATATAATTAAGTTACAAACAGCCCTCAACTTTCGGTAATTACACATTTGGTCCTTTTACTTATTTAAAATTCAATTCGATTTACATAATTTGCCATAATTACATATTAAGCCCATAAATACTCAAATTCACACATTTCACCCTTTATATTATTATTTACACCGAGAACCCTTGAGTTTCCAGATTTTACATTTTCAGTCCCTCAATTTATATTTGTTTTCAATTCGCCACATAAATTACAATTTAAACCCATTTCTCGCCAAATTTACATATAAGACCCTCATGTTATATTTTTTTATATCTTTCCCCTGATCTATAAAACATTACAAAAATATCCCACAAGTTTTAATAATTACGAAACACACCCTTAACTATTATTTTTCAATCGTTAATTTATAAAATAAACCAAAACCCTAACATATATCCCAATCATTACACCATCATTTCCAACAACCTTAAACTCATCATTAAGGACCAGAATATTAAAACAAACCCTAACCCTAATCGAATTACACTAGGGTTTTTATTTTATTTTCTTTCTTTTCTTTATTTTTCGTAAATCCGGTTTTACAAATAATTCCACCACGACTTTTACAGGCCATGTAAATTTGAATGGGCATTTTTACCAGGTTATATGGATTATATAGAGCTCAGAAAAATTTAGTCTTGCACCCAGAAAATTCGTACATGATTATTTAGTATTTTATCACGTTTTTAAGGTTTAATTCGCAAATAATTCATAGAGCATGCATGGTTCGGTTTTAGCATTTTATATGGGTCTTATATGATGTAAGAGACGTGAGAAAAATACCAGACCAGATCTGGGACGAGTAGAATAGGCTGGGCGAAAATACTTCTCTCGGATTGAATAAAACAACACCAAAATTCCCACGACCACAAACGCGACCAACAACCCTTGGAATCAATTTTCCCAGATCATATATGATGTAAGAAACTCAGGAAAAATAGAAAACGAATTTTACAAGGGTCGCAGGGATCAGAATGAATTTTTACCTCACTTGAGAACAAAACTCGACAATGAAAGATTCAGGCTTTTATAAATCGAGTGGCTATTTTTCTTGACTTCCTAGCACGACAATGAACTCAGGAAAATTAGTCTTGGACCTCCAGAAATTTGTATGAATGAAAGTCGAATTATTTTGTGTTTAGGGTTTACTCGGTTTCAAAAATAAAAGGATTTGGCTAAATAAAAGGATAATGCCGAGTTTAGGGGAGGGAATGGGCAAGATTTTTGGTTCAATGGAAGACTCAATCAATTTGGATTGATTTGATTTAAATTTACCATGTATAACACCCTTTTTAAATAATTACCTAATTTAAATTGTATTTTTAATATATAATTCGGCTCTAGTAACTTTTAAGGTGCCAGAATAACATTTTTAATGTGTCACAATATTATTTAGGTGCTTTAGTGTTGTATTGTTTCATAGATTATTTGTTTACAAGGATTTGGGATTAATTTGGAGCTTCAAGGACTTATTAATTTAAAATTTTAGATTGTAGGGGCATTTTGGTCATTTCACATGTTCTTAGATTTTAGGTGTTACAATGTGTGACTAATTCGTAAATGCTGTCAATTTACCTACCTTCAGCCACACAAATATTTGAATGTGTGGCTGTTCCAAATCGACCATGTGTGACCATAGGTCGTTTTTGTACTAGTGTCACCCAAACCTCAGGTGGAAACAAAACCAAAACATGCCCCAAAACAATTCTTCCAATCCACCAAATTGTTACCAACCAAACGGTCCACCCTCTAACCGTACTTTCAACAACAATCCTTCGAATAACTATGGTAGTACCAATAATCTTGAAGGATTGATGTCCAAGTTTATGGCATCTAAAGAAGCTCACATAGCTATGTTTGAAACCGAATTCAATCAACAACAAACGGAGATGACCAATAAAATTGACAACTTGTTGAAAACCCTCAACAACCAAGTTCTAACTACACCTAGGAAGGACACTAGGGACACTAGTAGCGGAATCCAAATTAAGGACCCCTCATCATCCAAACACGTCCACTTTGGCAATGTTGTCACCATTAAGCCAATAGATAAAATATAGAAGAAAGTGACAAGGATGAAGTTGGAATAGAAACTGGACCTAAGGATGAGATTAAGGAAGTTGAGGATATTAAGGAAGAAAAGTTAGAGGAAGTAGAAAATGTAGAAGAATACTTGGATAAGTTACCCACCAAGGAAGAACGGGAATACCATAAGGATCTATTCGATGAACCCGAGACACCATACGTCCTTGGTTCACCACATATCAAAGCGGGTGATCCCCCTAAGATCAACATACTATGCAAAATTGGGCATATGCATGTGTGGAAAGCTTACATCGATCTTAGGTCTCCCATAAACATTATGACTAGGACCTATTATAATTAGGTAATGAAGAAGCAACTTGGATATAGGATGATGCCTAACATGGGTTGGATGAGCAACTTTGTAGGAAGAGTGAAAGGATTACATGTTTTTGTAGGAATCTTCACTTATGTTACCGACTTTGTGATTGTAGAAGATATTCGTCCGATAATAGATGGTTGCCTAAGTCAAGTAGTGTTCGGAAAACCGTTTGTTGAAGCCTCTAAGATGAATTATGACCCATCCCTAGGGATAGTTAGATTCAAGGATGAGAACGATGAAATTGCTTACCAAATGCCCTATAAGATTGAACAATTCTGTCTTCTATCAAACCTTGAAAAGGAAGACAAGCAAGCGGTTTACTATAGGAATGATGAGGATAGACGTAGAGGAGTAGACTATGTCATGAGTAGAATATTTGGTTTCTACAAGGAATGTTTGCAACTAGGTCCGGAATACAAAACTAAGATTGAGGATGACCTAGAGAATGTGACCAATGACGAGGTCACGTGATAGCCCATGGCCATGAGTCTAGCTACAAGACTCGTAAATAAAGAAAAGCGCTTCTTGGGAGGCAACCCATGTTTTGTGTGTTTTTATTTGTTTTATTTATTTTGTTAGTTTGATTTTATTTGTTTCCGTATGCATGTTTCATTTTTATTGTTGGTAAATCATGTTTCAAGGTAAATTGTGAAAATGCTTTATTTTGTTTTTAACTTTGTCTTAATTACATATAAATGTATTTTGCAAAAGCTAAGTGTAAGGGGAGACCCAAATTTGTTTATAAGAACAAAAATGAGCATGATTCACTACAATATTAAATGAGCATGTATATTAGTATTTGTTATAGTCAAATGCTTGTATCGAGTCATAATGATGTTTTACAGGATTTTCCAGGAAAGAAGGCAAAACTTTTTCCAAAAATTTTCCGAAAACTAAACATAAGATTTTTCCAGGAACATTCTGACGGCGTCAGGAGTTTTGTTTAAACCGGAGACTTAAAGTTTTTGTTGATTCTTTAGTTTTATAAACTTCAGGAAATCTGCAAACATTCATTCCACAAGCATTATATCTTAATTTGCTTTTTAGGATTTGTTAGTATATATAGATTGTCGCCGATTTTACGCGAGGTTTGCCTTGATTGTTTTCTCAGGTTTAACAGGTTATATATGACAAGAAGATGATTTATATTTCTGGAGGGAAGCTTTCAACGTTCATTTTCTTGGAGGAAGATCTAACCTTATTGACACACTATCCACACCGAACGAATCAGGGGAGTATTTGTTTTCATTCTTTTACCTCCTTTACTTTTACATCCTTTAATTGAACATTAGGGACAATGTTCATCCTAAGTGTAAGAGGAGGGTAAATGATGATACCTTATAGGATACAATTGCACTTGAGTTTGTTTGTTTGATAGTAGGTTGTTGGGAATTATGCTAAATAGAGAATTCTGCTGAAGATACTATTGACGGTTCCTGCTGAAGAGTTGTTTCCTGCTGAAGCATTGTAACTGCTGAAGACTAGTTTCAGCATAATTAGTTTCTGCGGAAATAGATATTCCGTATATTATGTAATGTAGTTAGGATATGCATGAGTTTATTTAGGAAGTGATAATGCATATCTTTTGAAGGTTTTAGAAGATACTTTTCTTGTGAAACGGTTTAAGGTTCCTTGGCTATCAAAGGAACACACGATTATGTATTGAGTACACGTTTTAGAAAACACTTTCAGTATTATTCAAAGATCCATAGAGGATAAAGCATTCTTAGTTATCATTGTTTATACTTGTGTTTATTTTCCGCTTCAGAATACAAGTTATAGAGATTTTCTTTTAGTGTGTTTGTGATTACATAGACATAACTAACAATCCACGAGTGCTCAAAGATCTATCAAGGTCTTAGGTTCAACAAGTGGTATTAGAGCCTCGGGAGAGTCTCTGTGATACTAAGAAACATCAATCTTACACCCTCTCAATAAAAAACAACCAAAAACAATGCCTGGAACATATGATGAATCTGATGCAACTCAGAACCAAAACACCACTACTTTCCAACAACACACTCTCACAAACAGTAATGCCAAATTCCCATACCTTAAGAATGCAGAGGAGTATGAATTGTGGTCTATGAAGATGCAAAACTGGATCACAAATATTGACTGGAATCTTTGGGAAGTTGTCCGTAAGGGTACTAGCTTGAAGAAACACGTCAAAGATGCTGATGAGGTGGTTACCATCATGGGTCCTAAAACTACTGAAGAAGTTCTAGCTGTTCAGAGGGAGAATAAAGTCAGAACTATTCTCCTTCAGGCTATACCAGATGACCACATGGGTGACTTCCACTTCATGGAAGATGCCAAGGACATTTGGATGGCAATCAAGGCTAGATTTGGAGGGAATGAGGAGTCAAGGAGGATGAAGAAATCAATGCTGAAACAACAGTTTCAAGAGTTTCAAATATCTGAGGAAGAAGGAATCCACAAGGGCTATGACAAGTTCACAGGATCTTGAGTCAACTCAATCAGCTGAAGGCTAGACTAGATAATGAGGACAGCATTGCTAAGTTTCTAAGATCTTTGCTACCATCTTGGTTGCAAGTAAGCATTGCTCTCAAAGCTAAAGGTGGATTGGATATGCTCTCTTTTGATGACCTCTACAACAAACTTAAATCTCTTGAGCCTGATATTAGAAGTCCCATTCGTACATCCACTCACTCAGCCTTTGTTAGCACCACATCTAATTAGGTGCATCATGCCTCAAGCCCATACACCTCAGCATCATCTTCCCACATCCATACTAAATCAACTCCTCAACCAAAATCAAGTAATATAATGGAAGAGGTACTTCACTCTTTTGTTACTGAATATGAACATCATCAGTTTCTAGCTGATGAGGATTTTGAGCAGTTGGATCCATTGGAGATGGAAGAGATGAACTTGAAATGGCAGTTGGCAATGATTTCTCTGAATATCAAAAGGTTTGAGAATAAGTCTGGGAGAAAGTTTGGTTTCAAGGGAAGAGACGCAGCAAGATTTGAAAGAAGAAAGGTTAAGTGCTACACTTGTGGTCAGATGAGTCACTTCTCAAGAGAATGCAAGGAAAAAAAGCCTGGTGATGAGGTTAGATAGGGTTCCTATCAGCAGAGTCTAGTGGAAGCAGGAACTTCTAAAGCTGGAACTTCCAAAGCTTTGGTGACTGTGGATGAACATGTCAATTGGACGGTTCATGTGCCTACTGAGGAGGAAGCTTCTGGTTCTGAGCAGGTGACTATGCTGGCATGCTGCACTACAGAGGATAAGCATGATCAAGTTGCCTTAATGGGCATCTCTCAGGTACATAACTGTGTTTTTGGCTGTAGTGTAAGATATAATGAACTTAAAGAAGCATATGATGAATTGAAACCTAAATATAATGAATGCTATGTAGAAGTTGAGGCTTATAAACAGGCTTTAAAAACTTTATAAAGACAAAAAGTATGGTTTCAAAAGAATCAGCTTGCTTATGAAGAAAAGATAAGATTGTTAGAAAGTGATTTAGAATGTGCTAAGATTGATTTAAGGCGTACTGAGAAAGAGAAAGCTGATGTAGTTTCAGAAAATCTAGTGCTAAAAGAAAAACTAGATGAGGAAGTAGCTAGACATAAAAATTGATTAATATCAGGTGATAACTTAGCTAGCTTACTTTGTGGTAGTCAGGCTATTAACTCTGGAATAGGTTTAGGATTTAAAAAGTATGTTGGTTTAGAAGCTAGGAATGACCTAGGTAAATCAACACCAGCAGGATTAGCTAATTATGTAAAAGAAGGTAAATTACATGCTGTAGTTGGACCTATTAGAGGAGAACACATGCCTACTGACCTGTCCATAACTGTTGACTTTGATGGATCACACCATCTTTATGGCAAAAACTCAAGTGACTTGCCAGACCCTGATTCTAAATCTACTGACTTTGTCTCTTGTTCTGACAGTGACAAGTCCTCTGACCAAGGGTCTACTACATATAACAGTTGTGATTCAAGTGAAAAGTCAGACCTTCCCAATACCTCACCCAAGACATCACCCAAGACTCCCCACAAGCCTTTTAGAGTTACTGCTGATTCCAAGAAAGTTTCCTCTGAAGACTTGTTATTTAATTCTTTGCAAAACAGTGTTTTTAATTCTATGTAAAACAATTCTGTTAGTGGTTATGGTTTGAATGCTTTTTCATGTTATGGAACATCTTTCACTTTGAATAAATCTTCTAAAAAGAAGAAATACTTTGTGTGTGGAAGTAAATTTCATTTGATTAAGGATTGTAATTTTCATGAGCAAAGAATAGGTGTATGTACTAGTCAAAGGAAACCTAGACCAATGTTGAAAAATGTTAATGATATACTATCTTTTGTTCCACAAGCAACTTATAAAACCAGCAAACACAATTCTGCTGGTAAAACTTCTCCTTGGAGAAGATCTGTTGCTAGACCATATGTGAGACCAACCAGTTCTTATTTGCAGCATGGTTATTGGCCTAGACATTTTGACTCTATGTATGTTGGTGGAGGGTATTGGGATACTGGTGTGAAGCCCTTAGCAGGTTGTTCTTGGACTAAGAAGGGACCTAATTTTCAATACAGGCCCAAGAACAATGGTGGGTCTAACACATCTACATGGCCTAAATCTTATGATCCACAAGGCAGGCTCAAGTCAGCAATGACTTGAGTCTCCAAAGTGTACTAATTTTTATATATTATTTTGTTGTTATTGTAGGATCATCCCCTGAAGAGTACAAAAGTAGGCATAGTAGATAGTGGTTGTTCCAGGAGCATGTCAGGGAACAAGGATAAGATGCATGACTTTGTACCTATAGAAGGAGGAGGCAATGTGACTTTTGGTGGAGGAGATGGCAGAATCACTAGGAAAGGCACAATAAGAACACCTGTGTTGGATTTTGAGAATGTATATTATGTCAAGGAACTGCAACACTTTAATTTGTTCTCAGTATCACAAATTTGTAACACCAAGAATAAAGTATTCTTCTCTGAGGATGAATGTCTTGTGCTCTCTAAAGACTTCAAACTTCCAGAAGATACAACCATTCTGCTAAGAGTTCCTAGAACCTTTAATTTGTACACATTCAATCTCAATGATGTCCAACCTGAAGGTGATCTAACATGTTTGGTGGCCAAAGCTTCCCTGGATGAATCTACAAGATGGCATAGGAGGATGGCTCATGTGAATTTCAAGACCATTAACAAGCTTTCTAAAGTTGGTCTGGTTTAGGGACTTCCTTCGAAAGTCTTCACCAACGAACATAATTGTGTTGCCTGTAACAAAGGAAAGCAACACAGAGACTCATACAAAGCCATAACAGCTGTGAGCACCATCTCAGAACCTCTTCAGTTGCTGCACATGGATCTATTTGGTCCAACTCCAACCAGAAGTATTGATCATAAGTACTTCTGCCTGGTAATCACTGATGATTATAGCAGGTTTTGCTGGGTATTCTTTTTTAAAACTAAAGATGAAACAACTCCTATTTAAAAATAATTCATCACCCTTATTGAAAACCAGCTAAATTAAAAGGTTAAAGGCATTAGGTGTGACAATGGGACAGAGTTCAGAAATGTTATATTAATAGAACTTTGTATGTCTAAAGGGATAAAAAGGGACTACATCACTCCAAGGACCCCACAACAAAATGGGGTTGCTGAAAGAAAGAATAGGACCTTAATAGAGGCAGCAAGATCCATGCTTGCAGACTCTAAGTTACCCACTATGTTTTGGATTGAAGTAGTAAGCACTGCTTGTTATGTTTTGAACAAGGTATCCATCACTAGACCTCATGTCAGGACACCTTATGAACTTCTCACTGGGAAAGTTCCTGACATTCATTACCTTAAACCTTTTGGTTATAAAGTGACCATTTTGAACACTAGTGATTCACTGGGAATTTTGATGGAAAAGCTATTGAGGGGTATATTGTGGGTTATTCAGCTCGTAGTAAGGCCTATAGGGTTTACAATTTACATGCTAAGAAGATAGAGGAGACCCTCAACCTGAGATACCTAGAAGATCAGCCTAATGTTCAAGGACAAGGTTATACTTGGTATTTTAACCTGGATTACTTGACCGATCACTTGGGTTATACTAGACATGTTTCTAACCAATCTGCAGGTACAAAAGAGTCTCCTACTAACCCTGCAGGTACCCTGGATGATGACTCAGAGAGTGACTCTGAGAAAGATGAACAAACCATTGTTGTACCTTCTTTCCCCCTAACCCATTTGCAGGTGATCTTTCTGCTGAAGAATATGAAGATGAGTCACATTATGCAGAGGATCTTGCTAGACTCAAGAAGCAAGAACACGCAGCCACTGAGGAAGCTAAGAGGCTTGGTGAAAAGTTTGGAAAAGAGAATGAGGCTTTACTGAAGCAATCAGCACAAGCAGTCAGTGGAAACCAGGATTCTGCTAACAGTTCTACTAAAGGTTCTCCTGTTTCTGCCGATGTGATCAAATCTGCTGATAGTCCTGCTGCACAATCTCCAATCTCTACAAGTGTATCCACAGACTTTGGAAAACCATATACAAGATTTCCAAGTCCTTCTGATCTTGGTAATCATTAACCCAAAGCTGGAATATTCAACTCCTCTTCCTATGACAGTGAGTTTGGACCCACTGTGAACAGTCTTGACACCACCATTAATGTCAACCCCACAGCAACAAAAAGGATCAATATTGCTCATCCCCTATCAAAGGTTATTAGAGATCCTCAAGCACCTGTTAGAACTAGAAGTACTGTGAAGAACACTAAATATCGTGAAGTTGCTTTCATCTCCTATGTCTACAATCAACAAAGGGACAATCATACAGACTTTAAGCATTATTTGTTTGCTTGCTTCCTTTCTCAAATGGAGCCAACCAATGTTCCTCAAGCACTTTCTGATTCAAGTTGGCTTGAAGCAATGCAAGAAGAGATGCTAGAATTTAAGAATTAGCAGGTATGCATACTGGTACCTCTCCCTGAAGGAAAATTTGCAATTGGGACAAAATGGATTTTGAAGAATAAAAGAGATGCAAGGGGTATTGTGGTGAAAAACAAAGCAAGATTAGTGGCTCAGGGGTTCAGGCATAGAATATGATGAAGTCTTTGCACCAGTGGTTTGAGTTGAAGCAATCAGAATCTTCTTGGCCTATGCATCTTATATGGGTTTCATGGTGTATCAGATGGATGTGAAAGGTGCCTTTCTGTATGGTGAGATTGAAGAGGAGGTTTATGTAACTCAACCCAAGGGTTTTGAAGACCCAGATCATCCTAATCATGTTTACAAGGTTGAAAAAGCTCTCTATGGACTACATCAGGCACCAAGAGCTTGGTATGTTAGGATTTCTGCATTTCTGCTCAGGCATGGTTACAGAAGATGTGCCATTGACAAAACACTGTTTCTTAAGAAAGACTCTAGGGATATCATTCTAGTCAAAGTTTATGTGGATGACATTATCTTTGGCTCCACTAAAGAGGAATGGTGCAGGGAGTTTGAGGACTTGATGAAGGGAGAGTTTCAGATGAGTGCCATGGGGGAGCTTACTTTCTTTTTGGGTTTACAAGTTCAGCAAAAACCTGATGGTATATTTATCAGTCAGGATAAATATGTGAGAGATATGTTGAAGAAGTTTGATATGGAGAATGTCAGAACTGCCACTACACCCTATGAAGCTCCAAAACAAAAGAATAATCTTGAACCAGATCCTGCTGTAAATGTTCATCTATACAGATCAATGATTGGTTCATTGATGTATTTGACAGATTCTAGGCCTGACATTACATTTGCTGTGAGTTCTTGTATTAGACACCAGGTCACTCCCCTTACTTCCCACTTGAATGATGTCAAAAAGATTTTCAAGTACCTCAAAGGCCAACCCAATTTAGGTCTTTGGTACCCAAAAGAGTCTCCTTTCAAGTTGGAAGCATATAGGGATAGTGACTATGCTGGTGCTAATATAGATAAAAGATCCACAACTGGAGATTGCTAATTTCTTGGGAGAAGATTGATTTCTTGGCAATGCAAGAAACAGACCATTGTTGCTACCTCTACTACTGAAGCAGAGTATGTTGTTGCTGCCAATTGTTGTGGACAGGTTCTATGGATTCAGAATCAATTACTGGATTATGGGTTTAATTTCATGAATACCACAATTGACATTGATAATCAAAGCACCATATGCATAGTTAAAAATCCTGTTTTTCATAATAGAACTAAGCATATTGAAATCAGGCACCACTTTATAAGAGATGCATATGAAAATCATTTGATTAAATTGGTAAAGATTCACACAGATGATAATGTGGCAGATTTGTTAACTAAGGCTTTTGATGGACCTAGGTTTGAACACTTAGTGATCCATATTGGTATGCTTAACCCTCAGGGGAGGCATATGCCGCAAGGGAGGATTGCCATTGTAACTTTGTATATTATGTGTATATTATTGTTTGCTAACACTAACCAACTAATGTTTTTGTCAGTTTTGTTTGTTATATTCGCTATTTTGTGTCTGACTTGTAGAATGCCCTTATAAGTAGTTGCTGATGTTAAGTTGAAAGTCACCAAGAGTTGTATCAAAGGGACTGTGGTCATGTATGCTGAGAGTTGTTTCTACTGAAGAGTCATATATGTTGAAACTCATTGCTTTTACTGAAGTAATATTCAAGAATTGACAAATAAGAAAAGTTGTTCCTTCATTCAAGAAACAATTTACAGCTTGCAATCAACTTCAAAGTGGAATACAAGACCATTCCTACACTATGTCTACCAAACTTATACTTGCTCCTATCATCTATTACAAAAGGCTGGTGGATATGCATGACCAGTACGATGAAGAAGTTGAAGGTGAAAATGGAAAGGAGGGAATGATGATGATGACGACGAAGATGCTCAAGAACCTAGTTTTATATCTTTAGTTCAAGGCAAGAAGATGCTCAAGAACCTAGTTTTACATCGTTGGTCCCTGGAAACATCCCATCATCTTCAACTCCACCTTCCTTTTCCCCTTACCCACCACCTCTGCCTCCTTGCCCTTTCCCCTGTGTCCATGGTATGAAGCACCAGATTCTGGAGCAGGAAGACCCAACACCACATCCGGTGATGTTGGAAGAGATTGATTACTCTTCCTTGGCCTTGGTTGGGATCTCTATGGTATGGAAGGAGGAAGGAATGATGGATCTTCATCTTCATCCTCTGAAGAGTCTTCATCAGAAGTAAAGATGAAGGGAGAGACATGTTGTCTCTCTCAGCATCTAAATCATCTAAATCAGCTGGCTCCTCTGATGATGTGGGACTTGGGAGTTTCACATCTGGTTCTTCTTTGGATGTTCACCGGGTGGAAAGTAACCACTCCAACCATCACTTGATGATGTAAGGAGGAAGTGGAGGAGGTTAAATCGATTATTTCTGGTTTGGAAGACATGATTTTGGTGGATTATTGGGGTTAATTGAGAAATTAGGGTTTTGATAAGAATTAGGGGTAGTTGATATCTGTAAAAGTGTGATTTGGGGGTTATTAAATAGCCGAAGTCAAGGCTTTATGATAATTAATATGAGTTGGGTGGCATAGTAAAACTCAAGATATTTACTAAAGATATTTTTACTCTTGAGTGGATTCTACTGATTGACCATTCATCAGCAGATTGACTTTCGTTTCTGCTGAAGGGTAATTTTGAAATTGGATGGAGCTGCTTTACACGTCAGATATGGTCAATGATTGGTTCCGATATTCTTGACCACGATTGGGGAACTTCCATTTATAACCTATTTCGCATATCTTCGCCCAAAACTAACTTATTCCCTCATCAAACGATATAAACCCATCATTCATTAGCATAATTCATAACAGTTTCTCACAAATCCTTCAAATGGCAACACTTCAATTCAAGAAAGATCATAACAAAGTTGCTTTTCTGAAAAAGACAAAAGATCATGAACTATATGATTCAATGGTGGAGTTTCTACAGCGTTCCAAGATTCATTATGCTTTAACACATTCTCCAAATGTGTTATATGAATCTATGGTGAAGCAATTTTTGGCATCTACTAGGAAAAGATCTAACACAGAGATCGTGGCTACTATTGATGGAAATGAGTATGTGGTGACTGAATCATTGATTAGGACAAAGCTTCAGTTGGATGATGAGAATGGAGTTTTTCACTCCAACACTGAAGAGATTCTTTCTTGGTTGAGGGAAGCTGGTTATCAAAGCACTGACACAACTAAGTGGCTTAAGAATCAGTTTTGTCCCAAGTGGAGGTTTTTTGTGCATACACTGCTCCAATGTATCAGCAACAAGTCTGGTGGTTGGGATCAATTCTCTACCCAATTGGGTTGTGGTATTGTCTGTCTCTCAAAAGGGTTAACTTATAATTTCTCAAAGTTTATTTTTGATAATATGATAGAAATATTGAGAAGAAAAAGCATAAGTTTTTAATGTACCCTAGGTTTCTACAAATAATTTTAGACATAACCACACAAGACAGAGTCCATGTTCCCATTAAGGGTCTTAGTTCTAAGTTATTTGCCTCTATGCAAACTAACTATGATGGGGTACATCGCCCTCTGTTAGCTGCTATGTTGCCACATGGCAATGATGTTGCAGGTGAGGCTGATGCTACAGGTGATATACCCTCTCAAAATGCTGCTGATGATGGTAATCCATCATCTTCTGGTGTTGATGCTGATGGTAATCCATCAGTGGTAAATGATGGAGAGCCATCTACAACTGATGAAGCATTACATGTTTCTCCTGACCAGCCTCCACCTTCCCCTTTACCTATGTCACCTAGTCCTGTTCCATCACCTTCTCATGTTGCTCTTGATGAGCCTGTTCCGGAGGTTGAGGAGAAAATTCAGTCTCTTGGTACCCAGGTACCTACACCTCTTGAACCTGAGATTACCAGACTACTCACACCTAGTCATATAAGAGAGCTAATTGATGAAGGCTCTCCCAATGTTGTACATATGTCTGTTTCTCCTGACAGGTTCAATGAAGCTCCCATGACCACTGAGCAATCAACTGGTGGAGCTGAGGACCCTATTACTCTCACCTCTGTATATGATTTGCTTTGCAGGTATGTTAAAAAGACCGATGATCTTCAAAAGGAGCTTGTAGATACCAAATCTTCTCATGGTGGTGAGATTGAGTTGTTGAAAGCAAGGGTTCGGGAGTTAGAAACTCAACTTGATCAGCAAAACAAAAGAAAGGTTGTGATTGATGCTGATGAAGTTAATAAGGATAGGAATATGGAATCACTTGAGATCTTGGCTGAAGTTGCTCAAAACTTAAGAAGCCAATTCAGTTCAGCAGAAGAAGTAGAAGACAATATTTGGCGAAGAAGTTTGTTGAATCTTCTATGGTGTCCAATGATGATGAGATTCAAATGACAGATGTTGGTGATACTCTTCAGGATGATGAACCAATCATTGATGTTGCTGCTGAAAAGACTACTGAAGGGGTTCACACATCAGTAGATTCTTTCTTTGTAGCTGGTAAAGAGTATACGAATTCACCTAGCATTGATCCATCTGTTCTTGAACAAGTTTCTCATGAAGACACACCTGTAACTCCCCATACTACAGGATCTGAAGACACACTAATTGATTCAGATGTTCAAGATGTATCTGTTGATCCTTTGGAAGAGTTAGTCATTCCTCATGATGATTCTACTGAAGTTAATGAAGTGAGTGCTATTGATCTTATCTCAAAAGAAGAAACACTTGAGCAAGAAAGACTTTTGAAAGAATGGGAAGATCATAAGAAAAGCACAGAATTGTCAAAGCAAGAACAAGCTAAATATGACAAAGAGTTTCAATCTGCTTAAAACAAGTATATTTCTACTCTGCCTCTTGAAATAAAAAGAGAATTGGATGCTGCTATTCCAAACTTTGATGAAGTAGACTGGATGCATATTGGGGAACAAGTGATTGCTATTCCTGGTTTGGCTACAGATATTCTTGGAGAGGATGTGAGTAAAGATGATTGGGCTTCTGGAATAGTTGAGATAATGAAACAAAGAAAGAAAGAAGCAGATGAGAAAATTGCCAAAGCAAAAAGGGATAAACCAATGACTCAAGCACAACAGAGAACTTTTATGAGAAATTATGTGAAAAGTCAAAGCAGTGCACTTTATAATAGTGCTTGGACTAGGAAACAAGTGTGGTCTCTTTCAGATGAACAATTGGTTCATCAATATAATAGAATCAAGACTAGATGTGAAAAGGATGGAATGAGTACTCCTAAGCTTGTTCCTACTCTCCTTGTTGCTGATGCAGAACCACATTCTAGAGAGTCCAAATTGATGAAGCTATTTCTATTAATGTACCTGCTATGTCTCTGTCTTTTTCTGCTGATGTTGGTTCTACTATGACTATGGGTGTTCCTGCTGTTGATCAAGTACCTTTACCTGATACTTCTTGATGCGTAGGGATTGCACCACGCTTTACCTCTCAAGGGATCTTGAGAAGCTTACAACCCCCACCAGGCAGTGTACCTGATCGATGTAGTATAGTATAATGACAAGTACCGGGGGATTGATCGTTCAGCTAGGAATAGTGTTGCTAGGATTAGAAAACCTAAAGACTAGGTCTAGGGATGAGGGATGATTCTCTTTGTATTTTTATATTTTTTAAAAAGCAAGTAAAAATCTCGGGTTTGAAGGATTTGGGCGGAATTAGTTGCTAGTCAACTAACCCAATACTAAGATGCAATCAAAATAAAATACTTAAAATGAAAATAAAACTATATTAAACTAAAGTTGTGAGCAATAAGTGGGAGAAATGTGTTTACTTAGATTTCACTACTCCCTAGATATCTTTTACACGTTAATTACTTGTTATAGTTTCGTGGATGATGGATTGTATTCCTTAATACCATTCATGGGGTGGCGTACTTACTTCCCCAATCCTATGAGTGCCTACTTCACTCCTATGTCGAGCCGGCTAAGAAGCTCCTAGCATGGGATCATTAGAATTTACTCATGCATTAAATACAACCAATAAAACCTAGTACACATCGGTTCATGTTTCCTAAGACGTTCAAGCATGTTACACAATGGAGATTTGCTAGTTTTCTTAAGCCTAACATTGAAATCATTCATCCAATACAACCATAAACAAGTAATCAACACATAATTAACATCTAGGTTTCATTAGATCTAAGCAAACACAATATAAATCTAGCCTAGCATGTTGAAATCAAGACAAGCACAAGATATAGACAACCAACACATAGACATATTGATTGAATTAAGAGAAGACTTATCTTAATAGCACATGAAAGGATTCAAGGGGTGAAAACCCTTGAATATACTGTAAAATACGAGCTAGGGTTCACAAAGTTCGGCCCTAGGATTTCTCCACACAAGTTCCCTCCTTAGTGAATGAAAATTAGAAAACTATATATAGAGTTTGGAAGGTGACGACGTCAAGAACAAAGGTCTAACGCCGTCATCTCGCCGCCAAATAGTTCCTCGGACTGCCTAGATCTGGGTCTGATGCCGTCATGTGGTCTCCTTATGCAGGCCGTCACAAAATTATCTCTTGACGCCCTTCTTGTGACGCCGTCAGGTTTGTACTGGATTGTCACCACTTTTACTCTTGACGCCGTCATGAATTTCCTCTTGACGCCGTTAGGTACTGTTCTCAGCATGGAAAATTAAGTCTTTGGCGTTTTCTTCACTTTTATGCTCCAAAAACGTCCGAATTGCTTCCTTTTCCAGATTTCACTCCCAAAGTACCTAAAATCACAAAATGAACGATTTAGGGTAATATTTGATCAAATAAATTCAATTCCGGGCTTAAATGACCCCCTAAAAGTGGTTCATTTTTCGCCTCATCACTTCTGCTGATCCAACAACTGCTGGTGCTTCATCTGTTATTGATAAAGGCAAAGCCAAAGTTGAAGCAGAAGCTCTTAGATTGGGTGAAGAGGCTGTAAAGAGGTTACATGATGATCAACAAGCTGAAATGGCAAGATTTCATGAGATTAAAGAGCGAGAAGTAGAGCTTCCAGCTTCTAGGACTAAACAGATTAGGATGGCAATGGATGCACAATATGATTCTAACCTTGTTGACACACTATCCATTTGCTAGGGCTAAACAGATCAGGATGGCAATGGATACACAGAGAGGGAAGCTTTCAACGTTCATTTTCTTAGAGGAAGATCTAACCTTGTTAACACACTATCCACACCGAACTAATCAGGGGAGTATTTCTTTTCATTCTTTTACCTGCTTTACTTTTACATCCTTTAATTGAACATTGGGGACAATGTTCATCCTAAGTGTAAGGGGAGGGTAAATGATGATACCTTATAGGATACAATTGCACTTGAGTTTGTTTGTTTGATAGTAGGTGTGTAATAAAACTAAGAGAAATACTTGTTAGTGCAATTTTAGCACCAAATTTAAATTTTTTTACAACATTTAGGAGTGAAACTTTAGCCTTAACAAGCGTCTCATGGATAGGAGTTGTATGACTAGCACAAAACCGTACCACTTAAAAATTTTTCCACCAAAATACGTGAGATTCGCCTTTAGATTTGATAGGAAAAGCATAAATTATTAGTGCTTATGAGTGTACCGGTAGCATTTAGATTCTAGAACTTGCGTTAGTGATACATCCCGAGACTGCTAGTGAGACTACATTCGTGTAGTAGGATTTACTACATGATAAGAGGCATTAGGATCACCCTTGTGTTAAACCCATATCATAATTACTTGACCATTTAAGTCATATTACTTGACTAATAAAGTCAATTAATTTTCCCACACGTTAGCGTTGTACTCCTTTTTTAGTACACGATACCCCTAGTACACCCCTCCGAGCCTATCTTTTCGTTTCTAACTTTAAGCATCTTACTTAAAGGAAGAATTTGTTACAACCCACCCAAATGTGCAACCAAATCGCATTAGCCTTTCTTGTATACACTCATCTTTAGTGCATTCTTGTTATTTGTTTAAACATTTAGTTAATTATGTAATTGATTACATGGTTGCTAAGTCGAGTCATATCTTGTACATATTGATTTAGGACGATTGGGACTCATGGGTAAAGTACTAGTGTTATGCAGTAATGGGGAAGAACATCAAATTATTACCCCCATATGTGCATTAATCTTAAAAAGTACTCCAAGTGTTTTAATTATCTTGATTCGAGTCATTAGAGTAGTTTATTGTAAAGTATGTAAAAATTCAAGTGTAAGGGGAATGCAAATTCCCTACGATGTGTTATTTTGGATGGTAGGGTAAGAGTGTATGCAAAAAAAAAAAAAAAAAAAGTCAAGAAAAAGAAAAATAAAATAGAAAAAAAAGAGAGAAAAAAACATACGGACTACCATCCCGTTTCATTCTATGTTTATTTTTAAGTTTTTGTTATTTTTGATTTATTAGCTTAAGTCGAGTCGAGTCTTGGCTTAGCAACGCCATATTGTACATGTAATTAACCAAGATGATTAACTCGCCACCAGTAAATATTACCTTTATCCAACAAAACCGTGTTTTCCATATCCCTACACCTAACGTCAGTGTTGCAAAAATCGGCTGAGGCGGCCGATTAATCGGCCTCGGCCCTGGAACTTGTAGGAAATTCCAAGGTAATCGGCCGATTAATCGGCCAAAAATTGCAACTCGGCCCCCGACGGCCTCGGGACCGATTCACGATTTTTGCAACATTGCCTAACGTTATAACCCTTTAAAAGACCTCTTTGATAGTTTATCCTAGGTGCTTACGCCAAGTGGTGGAGGTTTGATCCTTTCCCAAGCCTATGGTAATCTATTTGCTATGATAGGTAGTGAGAGATGTTTTCCATTTCCATATTGTGATATAGATTGTATTACACCCGAGAGAAGTGAGTATCTAAACACTATTTGTGAGGTGCTAGTGTGTGACCTCCGTACTTGTTTTTGGTTTTAAGTGGAACGATTATTTGTTGTAATTACTTTTATATTAGTGTTAAATGACCCCTAACTTGTATTTTGATTAGAATAACAGCGCATTTGCTTGAGGACAAGCAAATCTCAAGTGTAAGGGTATTTGATGAGGCGAAAAGTGTACCGCTTTTAAGGGGTCATTTAACCCCGAATTCGTGATTATTTGATCAATTATTGCCCTAAATCATTCCTTTTGTCATTTTAGGTACTTTTGAGGAGAAATCTGGAAAAGGAAGCATTTTGGACGTTTTTGGAGAATAAAAGTGAAGAAAATGGCAAAGTCTCAAATTCCTTGCTGGAAATAGTACCTGACGACATCAAGGCTTAACACATGACGGCGTCAAGAGTGGAAAAAGAGGTGGATGTGGAAATTATAACTTGACGGCCCAGAGTATTTTCAGTGTTAATGACCTGACAGCGTCACCAAGGCCGTCAGGGTCAAAATGCAAGTGATGGCCCAGAGTATATTTACACATGAAGGCGTCAAGACTGGATCTAGGCAATACGACTCTTAACTTGGCGGCGAGTTGACGGCGTCAGAAGCTAATACATGGCGTCCTCAGGATGCTTTGTCTATATCTGACACCGTCAGGATGCTTTGTGTATATATATTTTTCCATTTTTTCATTTTAAAGTGTGGAACAAAGTGTGGAACATTAAAGCACAAACCCTAGGTCGAATTTTCTGCTTATTGGAGGGGTTCCAAACCCTTCTTTCTTCCATGTTTGAATAAAGATAAGTTCTCCAATAATCATTCAATATGTCTATGTGTTGTTTGATTCTATCTTATGCTTGTCTTTCTTTTAACATGTTAGGCTAGGTTTTCATTGTGTTTGCTTAAATGTAGTGAAACCTAGATGTTGATTATTGGTTGATTGTTTGTTTATAATTGTTACGGATGATTGTATTCGATGTTAGGCTTAAGAAAACTGGCAGACTTCCATTGGTAACTTGCTTGAACGTCTTAAGAAACATGATCGGAGGTGTACTATAATTTTTGGGTGTATTTAATGCATAAGTGAATTCTAATGATCCCATGTTAGGAGCTTTTAGTCGGCTCGACATACGAGTGAAGTAGGATCTTATAGAGTTAGGGAATATTGTACACGGCCCTACGACTAGTATTAAGGAATATAACCCGTCATCCATGCAATTGTAACAAGCTAATCAACCGGTAAAAGATATCTAGAGAGTAATGAAATCTAAGTAAACACATCTTTTCTCATTATTGTTTCCACCACATTAGTTTAATTTCATTTCTTTTATTTTATTTTGATTGTATTTGTAGTTATTTGGGTTAGTTGACTAGCAACTAATTCCGCCCACTCCTTCAAAACCCGAGATTTTACTTGATTTCATAAAATAAAATAAAAAATACAAAAAGAATCATCCTTCACCTCTAGACCTAGTTTAGTAGGCTTTCTAATCCTAGCGACACTATTCCAGAGTTGAGCGATCAATCCCCCGATACTTGTCACTATACTATACTACAACGATCAGGTACATTGCCTGGCGGGGATTGCAAGCTTCTCAAGATCCCTTGAGAGGTAAAACCTGTTGCGAGGGCGCAATCCCGCGTATCAAACTTATATTTTAAACTTATAATATATACAAAGAGTATCAAACACACTTCACTTTAAACTTATAATATACAATATACAAAGCTTATCAAATATGCTTCACACACCTCCACATAATCCTCTCTTTCTCTCTCACAGCTATAAAACTCACTCGGTTACAATTGACCAAGTAAACGGATCTAGGGTTTTTGATCATTTATTCTCAGTTTTGTCTTACATTTGTTAGAGACTTGTTACTTTATGTATTAGGTTTATGTTGTGTTGTTTTTGCAAATAATGAGAGCAAAAGAGATATGATGGTGTGTTTTTATTAGCTTATTTTGTGTGTTTATCGGCTTATTGAGTTTTGGGAAAGTTAATAAGCTCACTATTTATTGGCTTATTAGCTTATCCACTTAAAATAACATAGGCTTATTGGCATCCCCAAATCTCAAAAAGCTGATAAGATCATAAATTAATATAATCCAAATACCCCCTTAGAGCTATTTATTCTTAGGCTTAGGTTGAGTATCTGTTATAAGAAGTATGTTGCATTTGTATTGATAGAATAAGGAAGAACATGTTGTGTTATTTTTTCGGAATAATTAGAGCAAAAGAGATATTAAGGTTTGCTTGGATTAGCATATTTTATCTTAGGCTTAGGTTGACTATCTGGTATAAGAATTATGTTGCATTTGTTTTGAGACAATAAGGAAGAAAAGTGGCGGATGTGTATGCGAATATTTAGGTTAAAACACCCAAGTATCAAAGATGGAAGAAGTATCAATGATGGGTGAACAGACACCACTTTCAAGTATGAACATAAATTTGTTTTGGTGTTGTTCATCAATTGTTGATTCATCTTTGTTCTTTGTCAAAATACAGAAACAATTATCAAGTATAATTTGTAGGTTCGATGCTTGAATTTAGTGTCTTCATATTCCAGCATGTTGGTAGGTTATGTTGTTGTTGGCTAGGGTAGAAAGGATGGTAGTTCATTGCATTGTTAATATTAATTTAATATGATTTCATTAATGCACGATTAGCTCTCTAATGTCGTAGACTCTATATAATTAATATGTATGTTCGTCACATCTAAGGGAGCAATATAAATGATAGTAAGAATCTGTTTTCTAGTAACTTAAAGCTCAATAATTAGGGGAGATCTATCTAGCGTTGTAGATGGTTCCATTGCTTAATTTGGAAAACGTCTACTACCGTATGTGTGGTTGATCTTGATCACATGCTTTGGCTCTTTCAATAATGTACCTTGATTAAAACTTTTGTCCCGACAATGAAGATACATTCTTGAAAGCGCCAAAGCTTGTGATCAAGGTCAACCACACAAACGGTAGTAGATGGTGTCCAGAAAACAAAGTAATGGAACCATTCTACAACGTTAGATAGATTTGGCCTGATCATTGAGATGTCTTCAATGCGATGATGATATAGTGTGTATTGTTCATGACAAGCCACATTCCTTCATTATCGCATTCAAGATGAGTGATGTTACTTGGACTCTATTCTTTACTCAACAATTCTAGATTGTTTGTATCACTCTGTTTGCATTCCATTCTTTTTTATGATCTAAATGAGTCTGGAATTTCAACATACCTTTCCCTTCTAAGCTCCCATATAGTTCCTTTTGTTTTTTCAACAATCTAGTAATGCGCCTGGTGCAGGCCTTTGCTCAAAGGGAGTTGAAATGACAAAAGGAGCTGTAGCGGGGACTTAAATTGGTTACATATGTTGGTTTATTGCATTCCATTCTTTTTTATGATCTAAAACCAACCATCCACCAAGTAATGTGGCCATTGGAGTTCCAAGAACAAAGGTTGTTTCAAACACACCCTGAATTGCAACATTGACTGTTTTTGTCCACATCAGTTGACTGTTTTGGCCTTGGTCTTTGCACACCTGCATTTTTGGCCTTGGTACTGCAAATACTGTTTTTTTTCTCATGTTTGAACATATGAAAAAGTAATGTCATGACTGCACAATTTCATGCCTGAAAGAAGGGTAACAAACACTATTTTTTCTTCACTATCAATTGACTACTTTTTGCAGTTTTGAAACACTAACCAAGCATACCGTTTTCTCTATAAAAACAAGACACACCAAGCAAGCTCCCACAACCCCATTCTACCTACTGAAACAATGAGTTCCAAGAACAAAGGTTGTTTCAAACACACCCTTAATTGAAACATTATCTTTTATTTCATTTACACTATATAAATATTTTTTTTAATTTTAATATATTTTTTATTTTTTTTGTAGAAATCATTAATATTGACAGCAGTAACTCAAGTTCATTTCACATATCAAGCAGTTCTGAAGGTCCTCAAAATATATGGGCAGACTACTTTCCAAAGGGATATTCTGGATCAGGCACAAAAAAGGAAGATGCTAGGAAGGTTAAAACTCCGAAAAAGACTACCAAAGAGCTTTTTGATGAGAGGGTTCAGGTGCTAGGCCTGCCCAATGCGAAGACTTGTGAAGACAAGGGTATAAAACCATGGGAACCAAAAATGCCCAAAGTTTGTTCAAAAGGGAAGGGTAAAAAGAAAATGTATTAGTTGAGTTAGGAAGTAATTTGAATAAACCTGTGTAATCCTTTTGTACTATTTTATTTGACTTTATTAATAAACATGTTGTCATTGCTCAATTTTCTCATTAATTGTTAGAATATTTTGATTGTTGTGTTCATTAAGAAGAACTTGGGATATATTTTGTATTATTTTAATCAAAAGTTTATGCTGCTTAGAAAACGTTACTGCAGCTGGGTTTGTACTGCTAGAAATGAGAGTGCAGGGGTGGATTGGTAACATTTACACTTAAGGGTTTAAAACACCAATCAAATCAATAACTTTTACATTATAGTTTTAAATGATTGTTACAAACATTTAAAACTACAATTTGTATTACAATAGTTAGCAAATCTTTGTAAATTTTTAAAAAATAAAACAATCCTATCTAAATTCAGTTTTCAACTAACTTAATCTATTTAGGTAATGATTAAATTAATTATAGTAGATTACAACAACGTCATTTATGTTGCAAGGATAAATGTGTACATGGTTAATGGTCAAAGTTCAAATTTTAACCTTCCAAATTCCACAATTAATTTCTGTCGAATTACTAGGCCTATAAAACTTTTACCTTTTTGTTGTACTTCATCGTTGTCAAACAATTTCTAATTAACACATACTTTCTAATCTGCAAATGGATCAACCAGGTTTGTGGTTTTTGTTTCTTACACATATTTACCAGTTTTATAAAATCTCAACAAACATCTGTATTTAGATATATGTAACATCATTTTCTTTGCTCTAGTTCTAATCGTTTTATTGCTTTATGTTTTACAGCGGCATCATCCACACCACAACATCCTGCAGTTTGGTATATTGCAAAAATGGAACAAATGAGGAAGAAGAAGATGAAGGCTTGGGAGAAGAATGAAAAGAAGAAAAGGAAGAAGTACAAAGCAAACAAGTTCAAGGCTGCAATAAGAAGAAAGAAGAAAGCTAAACTTGAAGAAGATGAAACTGTCAGCCATGATGATCCTTTGGATCGCATTGACTATGACAATCTTTATCTTGCTTATGATAAAGAGAAGGATCATAAGTTTAGCTTTTAGATTGTTTTGTTATTTTTATTGTTATGTTTATATATTTTTTTTATGTAATGCAAGTAATGAACTGAATATGAATCGTTTAATTTTTGTGGCATTTCATTTTTATCCCTAGCAGCATTATGTTATGCCAAGCAGCATTAAGGTCTGAGTTACTAGCATTCACCCAAGCACCGATGTAAATAACAATTATACAGAAAAATTAATGGTAACATATTGGTTCATATTGAATGATTAAAACATTAAAATAACATAATAATGATTAATATCATCTTACATCAGGTTAAATTCAATGAAAATTATACAAACTATTTTGAATGCCTTTGTAAATATCAAGAATGTTTCCACGGGTTTCTTCTATTTCTTTATTCCGAATATCAACTTTGTTCTGATGCGCCAGTATGATCTCCTAATGCGCCATGATGATCTCTTGGTCTTTTATATTCTGTTCTTTCAACCGCGTGATTCGTTTGTTGTAAAGTTTAACCAACTGTCGTTCAGTACCATATTGGCCTGCAGAATGGCATTTGTTCCAGCACTCTTGGGTTAGGCCGTGTATTTTATATTTTTCTGGCATTGGAGGAGGAGGAGAAGTATCCCATGAACGTTTTGTTTTCTTTGAAGAATTTGAAGATGATGAAGCCATTGCCTTCCAAACAAAAATTAAATACGTAATGAAAAGATGAAAGAAGTTGGTTGTAATTCCTTTGTATTTATAGGCACACAAGAGTCGCAATGTCACAACGTTTAAGTGTCATAACGGTTTACAATTAAGTATTTAAGTGTCACAACGTTTTATAATAACTTTTTTTACAGTAACACCGGTTTACAATAAGTATTTAACAGTCACAACGTTTCCCAAGCAACATTAAGTTATGCCTAGCAGCATTAAGTTATGCCAAGCAGCATTAAGTTCTGCCTTAATAGCATTCACCCAAATTCCAATCCGAACAGCTTTGTTAGTCTAGAAACAAAGAAAACACAAGCCATAACATATGTATCGAATTGTGACTACACTTAAATAATGTGTGACAAAATATGACTCTATGATTTAGACACCTAAATAAATACTTCATGTGACCATATATAACATCTTGAATTTAATTACACAAACACTCAATGTGACTAATATCAAGGTTAATGATAACTGAGTTCACATTTTGCTATAAATAATAGTCACATAAATATTTCACTATGTGACTATTTTAAATGTATTGGTCACATATAATACCCTTATAATGTGGCAATAAACATAATTTAGATACGCGTTTGTGATATGGTGTGACTATTGTAAATCATATAGTCACATGATCGTGTTTCAATTAAAGTGACTATACACATTAGGATTGGGCAAGCAAACACACACTAAACTTTAGGCACACATATTAACTTACGCGACCATATGTATCGAATTTTGGTTACACTTAATCATGTATGTATATGGTTTAGTGTGACCATATATGACATTTGGTCACATTGTTCAAGTTTGTGACATATATTTGTCACTTTTAAATGCATATCGTGACTAACGCTTCAAACTTACTTTTTAGTTGTCACACATTTCAAATTCATATGTTGCTAAATATTCAGCAAAGAATAGCAATCACGTTTAAATAATGTGTGACAAACTTGACTATATAATTTAGCCACATACGCAAGTACTTCATGTGACCATATATCTTTTTGGTCACACTGTTCATTTGTGTGACAAATATTTGTCACATATGTATATATATAGTGTGACTAATGTTTCGAGCTGATTTGCGTCTGTCCCACGTCTCGAATTAAAAGTGACTAAAATGTCGACAAATATTTACCAGTTACCCTCTAGTCACATATATACACAAATGTGTGACATATATTTTACGAAATGGTCACACAAGTCGGATCAAGTGTGGCTGTTTATTTAAGGCTGGTACATTTAGTCACGTAAATATGTTGTTGTGTGACCATTCGAAATACGCTATGTGAAAGGCCTTATCTGTACTAGTGGAAGCTTATCAAGAGAAAAACACAATTCCTTGTGTTTTAAATTTATGAAGAAATATTCAATGAAAAAGTGTGCGGGATTACACACTAGTTTGGGATTGACATCTATGATTTGGAAGTATTGGCATTTTTCGGGCAAAAAGGGCAATTGGAGACTACTCAGTTAAAAGCTAAGATTATTTGCTTTGAATTTTACTTTTCACCCAATATAATACCCAATATCTTATCCTACCCTTTAGTTGTGAATTATGCTTAGGTGAAGGATTCAAGCAGTCCTTGGTGTCTTGCCCTGCGTTCCGGTCATGTACCATTGCCTTTGTCGCCTTTGCCATAACATATTAGTAACAATACTACACCCCTAACCTTTCACCCAATATTGTTTTCAAAATAGTTTTGACCTTAGCTATAGTGGTGGAGTTTTCTGTAATTGCCAAGCATATGATAGAATACATGCTATGACTGTGCAACTGAGAGAGCACCCCGAAAATTAACACTTAGAATAGGGAGAGCACGAGTGAATTTCTTTCCTTCTTTTCGTGAGGTGTTCGACTTAGTTTATGTTCTAGCATATGAATGCATCTAAATTTGTATGTTCTACGTGATTAGGAGGATACCATTTTATAATTAATATGGTGTACTTGAGGACAAGTAGAGTTTAAGTGGGGGGATATTTGATAACATCAAATTGACCCCATATTCTTAGTATCAATTTCCCTTGTTATGACATCATCTGGTGCTCAATTACATTCAATTATGCTCTTATTTCTTTATATTCCATTTCAGGACAGGAAAAGAGCAAATGAGCGTTTTTTATGATTATTTGGAGCTATTTTACTAAAAATTGAAATCCATGCTCAAGACCGTTCTGATAATACGAGACTACGGTAAAATATGGACAAATACCAGATTGATATTTCATTGAGACCCCCGTTGGATGAAGATTACGCCGTAGCAAACAATATAGCTACGGCGTAGTAATGACAGCTAGGATGCTATGTCGTAGTTAGTAATAGGACTACGGTGTAATGGTGACGATGAGTGCTCTACACCCACAAATTGCTATTGAGATATGGCGTAGATGATTTAATGTGAAGGCTACGGTGTAACAATAAGCAAGTTACACCATAGTAATTATTGACAAAGGCTATGGCATAGTAAGTTCTAAAACCTACGCCGTAGCCCATTCGGGCATTATAAATACACGAAGAATTCTGATTATTGGATATCTCCCCTCTCCCAAACCTTAACTAGGGTTTGCAGAGAACGACCCAGAAGAAGAATGAAGATCAGAAAAGACCAAAGGAGCGACATTAGGTAGGAGAAATCCTAGTCTAATACAAGTTTGGATTCTATTATGTTTTGTCTTTCATTTTAGAAGAATTATGTTTGTTGATTAAGATTTGGTTTATTTCTCTACCTTTATCTATATAGAAGTTTATGTGTTTGTTTAAGAACCTCTTGTTTTGGTAGTATTAAAGCTTGGTAGTATCTATTAGTTGGGAGAATTGACCATAGGACCCCGTACGAGTAGGTAGCATGGATTGGTAACATTTTTTCGTATTACCTTTCCTTGTGTACGAATTGACCATAGGATCACCTATCGATTGGATTTACTTAAGGAATTAGAGGTAACTTTAGCTCGACCACTTTTGTTTCATTTAAATAAAGTCTATTAAACATGGCACTTAATGACTCAACATAGTCTACCGGTGACCTTCATTCATCACTAAGGTTAAAATCCTTAGATATCGGAGTAGGAGTCTATGGGAAATAGGACTAAACAAATTGAGAAACGAGTTTAGTTGATTTTCACCCACTATGTAGAATCAACCACGTGGAGATAACTAGGCCTTACATCTTGTTAGGAATACAAATATTCCTATGGAAGACTCGGTTACCCAATGGATGTAATAGCATTGAGATAGCTCATAGTTATATTAACATTTAGTTAGATACTAGATTAGTTAAGTAACACTGTGGAGGAAGGACGGGTCTTTACCCACCGTACACCCGATCCACAGCCCGATAGAGGGCGTTTTCTTTGTAACTATAAATACCCCTCTCCCACCAAAGGAGAGGGTTGGACCTTTCATTCAAGCTAATACATTTCACATTGTTTCTCTCTCTAAGGCTCCCATTTTCTCTCTTGTCTCTCACTCTAACCAACAAATCATACCACTTGTATAATCATGTTAGTGACTTAATGTTTATCCTTCAATTGGTATCAAGAGCCGTGGTTTCATCTTTGGGCCTTGGAAATTCGAATTTGGTGTGGTTTTCTTTGGTTTTTGTTGTTTAGAATAGTTTTCTTGGTAAACACCTTGGTTTGATCTTGTTTGTGATATATAATGTGTTATGGGTGTACTTTTGTGATTAGTAGTGCTATATTTACTTGGTGTTTCGGTTGGATAAGCTCTATCATTCGTTAATTTGGATTTGGAGTAATTTTGAGGTGTGTTTCTTGTTAGCGATTAGCTCCACGATGTGAATTTCTTGGTAGCGATTACATCCACAATTTAGCGTTTAGGTCCATTTCTAGTTAGCGATTACTATTTTGGGATAAAAAGACAAAAACGCTAGATAGTGACTTCTTTGGACTCTTGCGTTTAGTGATTAGCTCTAGCGATTAGTTCCAGTGATTACCTCGTCCAGCGTTTAGCTACTCTTAGCGATTACCTCGTCCTGTGATTTTCTATTTCAAGTGTTTACCTCAGTTCAGCGATTAGCTACTTCTAGCGGTTACCTCTTCTTAGCGATTAGCTCTAGATAGCGATTAGTTCCAGATAGCGATTACCTCACTTTAGTGATTAGCTTCATCTCGCGATTACCTCAAGCTAGCGATTACCTCTTCATAGCGATTTGCTCCAGCATTTTGGTTGTGTTTTGCGATTAACTCAGTCGTGAGTTTCTAGTGATTGGTTAATCATTTGTACTTGGTGAATTGTTGTAACTTAAGTCATTTCGATTAATCTGATTGTGATTTGACGTTGTGAGTTTGTTCTTACAACTTGACTTATCTCGATCGGATATATTGTAACTTGACTTGTCGAGACTTGACACTCATTGCAAAGTGTAACTTATCCAAGATCTCACTCTAAGTCTAACTCGCATATCACGTCTTTCGGTTTCTTTTATTGACTTTAGTAAAATCCCGGGAAAGAATCGATTTCTCAGTTTAAGTTACAAGAGTTGTAAAATCCCGTTTGAGATTTCGTCATGGCAACCATTTCTGATGACATTCAAGCTCCCGGGTCAGATACCCGGCCTCCTATGCTCGATAGGACTGACTTTGAATCATGGGCACAAAGAATTAGACTTTATTTCCTGGGTAAGGAAAATGGTGAGAACATTCTGCGATCAATTGATGAAGGTCCCCTGCAGATGGGTACAACAAGGGATGTTATCTCCACTGCCGATGATGGAACTGTCACCTTTAGAATTGACAGGACACATACTTACAATGATCTTAGTGATGCTGAAAAGAAGCGCTATGATGCAGATATTCGAGCCTCCAACATTGTGATACAAGGATTACCCAAAGATGTTTACAAGCTAATAAACTTCAACACTGAAGCAAAGGCCATTTGGGACAATGTCAAAATGCTTCTATCTGGCTCGGAGCTGACCAAAGAAGATCGTGAGTCTCAGTTGTATTATGAATTCGAGCATTTCAAGATGAATCCTGGTGAAAATATTACCGACTACTATGTCAGATTTCACAAGCTTGTTAATGATAAGAGAATGATCCGAATGACAATGCCTAACATCCAACTCAACTCTAAGTTTGTCAACAACACGTCACCCGAGTGGGATTGCTTTGTCATTGTTGTGAAGCTCAACAAAAGACTGAGAAATACAAACTATGAACAGCTGTTTGCCTACTTACAATAACATGAGAAGCATTCAGCTTTTGATCATCAATTAAGGGAAAAACTCAATCCAACTACTACTAATGACTCACTTGCATTCATGACTATTACGTTGCCGACTAATCAGCCTTTGTCATCCGTGGATCACTCATCTCTGCAATCACCAGCTGCAATGAACACTCACCTTGACTTAGGGTATTCTCATAATGATAAGATGATTGACAATCTTTCCAATCAAGTGTCTTTACTCGTCCAACAATTTAGAGCTACACTTCCTCAGACCAACAACCAACTTAGAGCTTCCTCTAATCCACGGAATCAGGCTGTTGTGGAAGATGGAAGAGTGATGGTACAAAATGTTCAGGGTAGACAAAATGTGAATCAAAGGAATGTTGCTCGAGGTAATTTGCAGAAGAATATTGGGAATGTTAATCAGGGACAAGGAAGGCAACCTAAATCTTACATCTGTGGGGGTTTGGGTCACATCGCAAGAAACTGCACACAGCCAAAACATCCACAGAACTCAGACTACTTCAAGGACAACATGTTGCTCATGCAAGCTCAAGAGAATGGAGTAGTGCTGAATGAGGAAGACTTGGCATTTCTTGCTGGGGATGAAGGGAATACATTTGATGCTGATGTGGATGATCAACATGTCCAAGATCTAGCCCTTAATGATCCAAACATCTTCAAAGCTGATGATTTTGATGCCTTTGATTCAGACGTTGATGATGAATCCACTGATCAGACTATCTTCATGGCCAATTTATCATCAGCTGTCTCAGCACCACAACAATCTAGTCCCTCGAAATCAGTACTAAAGTTATATGATGCATGCACAATTAATGGTGAACAGAAGACTCAACGATAAATGTTGGTGAACCAAATTAGGCTGAATTGGCAAACAATAATGTTATTCCAATTGAGCAACATTCGGATCACAACAAAGATTCGGGCGTATCTAGTGGAACGTCTTCTGTTGTATGTGACAATAATGTTATGCAAAAACAAAGGATTTATAACGAAGTACAACAAACAAAAGTTGCAGGATTAGATATTGCTAATATGGGAAATATCAATGTTGTCCCATATGAACAATATGTAATGCACGACGTCGACTTTGTTGTATCAAGTGATGCATCCTCTGTTGATGATAAGGTGTGTGAATTAGATGAGTATACTACTGTTGCACTCGATGACACCCTGACCACTAGGATTAATATTCTTAAGGATCAAGTAATGTGTTATGAACAACGTGCAAAATTTGAGCTAACCGAACGTGAACAAAAGATGGATTGGCAAATGCGGGCATATATAACTGAACATAACTCAAGGGAAGAAACACTAAAACAAGAGATAAAGTCTGTTCAAAATTAACTTGATCAAGCTGTTAAGGAAAAACAGGAGATTCAGGATAGTTTAAGTGTTCCAAAAGGTGAATTTCAAGAAAAGGAAACTGAATTATTAAATGAATTTTCCAATCTTAAGGAGTTGAAAAACAAACATGAAAACAAGTTATACACCTAAAGCAAAACCATACAAACAGCTTAAATGATTCAAAAGCATATTAAACTACGAGATAAGCATAGTAATAAGGATTTAGGTGTGCCTAAAACGAACTTCCTTAAGAGCGTTAGTGCCTCTCAACCTGCCCTGTATGATGCTAATGTTATGCTTACAACTAATCATGTCGCCCAGATAGTTGGTCTGATGAAGAAATGGATGATATTTAATCTGCCAATAGAGAGAGATTTGATAATAAAATTAAGGATCCTAAGTACATTAAAAAACATGTCATTGTCAAACCTCATGATTACTATGAACAAAATCGAGTGACTATTTTTACACCCCAAACTAAGTTAACACCAGAACAAGTATTTTGGCCATTAGATGTTGAGAAAATGAAAGCTGATGAACTTAAGGCCAAAATCCCTCAAAAGTTTGCTACCCTAACGGTGTATCCCCCCAATACACCAATGCACTTAGTTCAGTTATCACTTCCCACACAATGTAGAACTCTTATTAGCATATACGTCCTTTGTTAAATGTTCGCTGATTTAGATAAAACATGCAAAAAGCGAATCATACAAACGGGAATTACTGGGGGTGAAAGGGGTTTTGAACATACGAAAGAGTGTTACTTAACTGAAGTTATCCCATTTTTTAAACTAATCAAAGAACATTTTTAGAGTTTACAACAATCCCTTGAAATTGAACTGAAAGAAATTAAAGAGGTGTTTAAAAATGTGGAAAGTGAGGGAAAATGAATTGCAATAGATCTTCAACATAGTGAAATAACAAGGAAAAATGTCCTTATCATGAATGACAATTTGATTGCTAAGAGCATTGCACAAGATGTGTTCTACACTACTACTGATTCTACATTAACTGCTTGTCAATTTCATGAAATGTCTATTGCTTTGAATGTTCTCCAAAATCTAGTTGTTGAGCTTGAGGAGGAGAATTTAAAACTGCATGAAAAAAATACAAAATGTTGATCATGATAACATGGTCAAACACTTTTCTAAACAAGAAGTTGATAATCTTAACTTACAATTACAATATCAACATTTAGAAGGAAGGATTAAAATATCAAATGTCAAGATATCTTCTGATGCTCCTGAATTTGATACATATTTTGAATTACCAAAAAGGGATGAAAAAATTCAAGCTCACACCAACACGATTCGGAAATTGAGGGCCCAAATTGCCCAATTGAAATCTTCCAATAATGATGTGATCGGCACCCATAAACCACAGTCTTTAGATTCTCAGGACTTTGAATTTCAAGACATGATCAACAAACGCAAATATGAAAATAAGTGTTTTCAAGTAGAAAATTCTAAAGTCAAACAACATTATAAAGAGTTATATGATTAAATTAAGATCACTCGTGATAAAACCAATGAAAAGATAACTTCTTTGCTAAATGAAATTGAGAATCTAAAGACCAAGGTGAAAGGGAAAATGCCGGTCACTGCATGTGACAATGTCACTTCAAAGGTCTGTGAATGTAAAAAATATGCATGTGAGGCTGTGTACATTCCACTTCCCCTTAGGAACAATGAGTTAGTCCATAGTGTTTACCTTAGACATCTTAAGGCTTGCCTTGACATGACCCGTGAGACCATTGAAGAAGATAGAATAAAGAGACCCTCTGATAACACATTATTAGATGTTACTTTTCTCATCAAACGATCACGAGAACTATTAGAATATGCCATAGGTACGTGTCCTAAGATTTTCAACATGCGAGATAGAAAAGTTACATCCTCATCTAAGAATTTGAATAAGCATGTTACCTTTGACAAGATCTGAACATATCACATGACCTCCTAGAAACCAAACAACTATGCAACAATCTAATGTTCCCATCGGTAATTCTATAGGAGTAAGCAATGACACTAAAGCTAGCGGGTCAAAGCCTAAAATTAATACAAGGAATGATAGGACTTCGCCAGCTAAGAGTGCTCAAGGGGAGAAAGTAGAAGACCACCTTAGGAACAATAAGACTGATTTGAGTGAAAAGAATCGTGTTGATTCTAGTATTTTCTTTAAGCATACTGTAATTAATTTAAATTCTAATGCCACTTGTAAGACTTGTAATGGATGTTTAATTTATGGTAATCATGATGATTGTGTTGTGTCATTTTTGAAATCTTTTTACGTATCCTTAGTTAAGATTGCTAAGACACATAAACTGGAAAACCATACTTGGAAAGCTAGAGGAAAGATGTTTACCAATGTAGGATATCAGTAGAGAACTACAGGAAGAAAGTTCACTTTAGGAAGCCAGTGTCCATTAACAAGAATGCCCGATCCCAAGTCTCTAGAGCTAAAGAAATGGAAGGCAATTGGTAGAAAGTTTCCTTTAGTGACACAATGCCTTGACGATAAGTCAGTAGCACCCACTAGTATTATTTCCTCTGAGGAACCCATTGCAAATGTTAATCCTGCTTCTTTTAAGTATGCTTGTGCTAACCAATTGGATCCCAATTACACTTGGGGATCCATGTTTTTCAGTTATCCATATCTGTCTGGTTTCAAATGCAGGTCGTACAAATCGTCCTATGGTATTTAGACTCAAGCTGCTCAAAACATATGACTGGGGATCTCTCTCGGCTAAGAAATTTCGTGAAAAAGGTTTTTGAGCCATTATGGGCTATGGTGATTATTTGTTTGGTGACAGTGTGATCTCTAGAGTCTACTATGTGGAAGGACTTGGGCAGAATCTATTCTCTATTGGACAATTTTGGAACTCCGACCTCGAAGTGGCCTTCAGAAAGTACACCTGTTTTGCTAGAGAATTGGATGGAATTGATCTTCTTAAGGGAAGTCGTGGCACAAATCTTTATACCATCTCTATCGAAGACATGATGCGGTCCTCTCCCATTTTCTTGCTCTCTAAGGCCCCAAAGAACAAATCGTGGTTATGGGACCGTCGTTTAAACCACTTGAACTTCGGCACCATTAATGAACTTTCTCGCAAGGATCTTGTTCGAGGCATGCCCAGATTGAAGTATGAAAAAGACCATCTTTGCTCAGCATGTCGATTGGGTAAAAGCAAGAAGCACACTCACAAACCGAAACCAACATATCTCCAACACAGAAGCACTGCATACCCTTCACATGGATCTGTGCGGACCCATGAGTGTGCAGAGCTTCAATGGGAAAAGATATATTCTCGTAATTGTGGATGATTACTCACGATTTACGTAGGTGAAGCTTTTAAGATCCAAGGATGAACTCCCAAAATCATCATTAAGCTCATCAAGCAACTGCAAGTAAGGCTCAACAAGACTCTTAGAATCATTCGCACTGATAACGGAACTGAGTTTGTCAACAAACAACTCACTCAATTTTATGAAAGTGTCGGCATCAGTCATCAAACGAGTATTCCTCGAACGCCTCAACAAAATGGAGTTGTTGAAAGACAGAATCGTATGCTAGTTGAAGCTACCCGTACTATGCTGATATTTTCTAAAAGGCCAATGTTTCTATGGGCTGAGGCTATGCTACTGCTTGTTACACTCAAAATCGATCATTAATACATCCTATCCACAACAAAACGCCATATGAGCTGGTGTATCTCAGAAAGCCTGATCTTTCCTTTTTACGTGTGTTTAGAGCTCTATGTTATCCAACCAATGATAGTGAAGACTTAGGCAAGCTCAAGGCTAAGGCTGATATTGGGGTATTTGTTCGATATGCGCTAGATCGCAAGGGGTACCGAATCTACAACAAAAGAACCCAAAAATTCATGGAAACAATCCATGTCACGTTTGATGAGCTGACAGAGCATACAGTTTCAGGACACACCAGTTTTGGACCCTCACCATATATTTTATCTCCTGGACCAATCAGTTCGGGACTTGTACAGAATGCCAATCCTGCCATTCCTTATTTTGCTCCCACTAGTGAGGAATTGAAGAAGTTATTTGATCATATGTTTGATGAGTACTTTGAGTTACAGTAACCTCACAAATCTGAAGAACAAGCTGCAGGTCCTAATGTTTTAGCTGTAGATGCTCCTCATGCCACTAATGGTCCATCCACTTCCATCTCCCTTGATCTGGATGCTACAGAATCTAGTCAGTCTCAACATGCATCAAATGTACTATCATCTTCAGAACAACAAGGAACGACATCAGATAATTCATGTGAAGTTAATCCTTTTGCCCCACCTGACGATGAACCGTTTGAAAATGTATTTGCTCCTGAACTCTCTAACGAAGCATCCTCCTCAGGAGAATACAACTCTGTTGTATCAGTACACTACCCTCAACCTCATGAACATCTCAGAAAGTGGACCAAGAATCACCCTATTGACAACATCATAAGGAATCCCTCTCGACTAGTGTCTACAAGAAAACAACTTGCTACCGATGCCTTGTGGTGCTTCTTCAATTCCATTCTATCTAAAACCGAACCCAAAGATTTCAAGGATGCTTTATCAAAAGAATGCTGGTTCACAGGAATGCAAGAAGAAATCCATGAGTTTGATCGACTTGATGTATAGGAATTGGTGCCACCTCCAGAATGCGCAATGATCATTGCTCTTAAGTAGATCTTCAAAGTAAAACTTGATGAGCATGGTGATGTTTTGATAAACAAGGCAAGGCTAGTTGCAAAAGGATACAATCAACAAGAGGGAATTGACTTTTGAAGAATCATTTGCACCTGTTGCTCCTATAGAGGCCATTAGAATCTTCCTTGCCAATGCTGCTAGCAGTAACATGATTGTTTACCAAATGGATGTTAAGACTGCTTTCCTGAATGGAGATTTGAAAGAAATGGTCTATGTTACTCAGCCTGAAGGTTTCGTGGACCCTGAACCGCCAAATCATGTGTATCGTTTGAAGAAAGCTCTATATGGCCTAAAACAAGCACCCAGAGCTTGGTACAACACTTTGTCCAAATTTCTTCTAGCAAACCGATTCACCAAGGGTGTTGTTAATCCTACCTTGTTCAGTAGGAAGAATGGAAACCATCTGCTCCACGTTCAAATTTATGTAGATGATATCATCTTTGCATCGTCTGATTCCATTGAATGTGATCGATTCGCAAAGGAAATGAGTTCCAAGTTTCAAATGTCAATGATGGGACAAATGTCATTCTTCTTTGGGTTACAAATCTCACAAAATCCAAGCGGCATCTTCATTAATCAAGCCAAATATGCTAATGACATTCTGAAGATATTTGGTTTTGATTCAAGTGACTTAGTTGACACTCCAATGGTTGAAAGATCCAAACTTGATGACGACCCAACAGGCCTACCTGTTGATCAAACCAAATACAGAAGCATGATTGGATCTCTTATGTATCTCACTGCGAGCAGGCTAGATCTTCTATTTGCAGTTTGTATGTGTGCTCGGTATCAATCCAGGCCTACCAAAAAGCACTTAGAAGCGGTCAAGAGAATCTTTAGGTATCTTCAAGGGACTTCTCACATGGGTCTCTGTTACCCTAAAGACAATGCAATGGCTCTCACTGCTTACTCAGATGCTGACCATGGGGGGTGTCAAGATATTTGAAGAAGTACGTCAGGAGGTGCTCAATTTCTGGGTGAGAAACTTGTTAGCTGGTTATCTAAAAAGCAAACGGTCCTTGCTGTCGAAGTTTACTACTGGATAGGAATTCCATCGGTATGGCATTAGAAGTACGTCGATCTCATCCACAGAGGCTGAATACATTGCCATGTCGTTTGTGTTGTGCTCAAATTTTGTGGATGAGATCTCCACTATCAGATTATGGCTTTGTCTTTAACAAAGTCCCGATGTATTGTGACAACATAAGGGCTATTGCTTTGTGTTGCGACAATGTCCAGCATTCCAAATCCAAGCATATCGACATCCGTCATCACTTCATCAGGGAACAAGTAGAGAAAGGGGTAGTGGAACTCTACTTCGTGAGGACAGAGTTTCAATTGGCTGATATCTTCACAAAGGCTCCGTCTCGAGAAAGGTTCCAGTTTATTCTTCCACGACTTGGAATGAAGAGCCTCACGCCGGAAACTCTTTAGTGTCTTCAGGAAGAAAATGAGGAGTGAAGGATTGCTCTCACATATCCTTTGTACATAGTTTAAAACAAAAAGAAAATAGAAAAATATAAAATCTATAAAAACCATAAAAAATCTGAAAAATCATAAAAGTTCCAAAAATATTCTTCTTACGACATGTCTCTTGTGTAATCAATATTATGTACGCTTCTAGAAATGTCATTCAATAATGACAGGGAAACATACATATGCTTGAGCAAGAGTTTTACTCTAAATTTCAAATAATGTTTTTCAAAAACATGTCGTTTCTCAAAACATTCTTTCAAAATGGCTTTCTATTACTTCAGATAGCAACCCGGTTTTTTGAAAATGAGGAAAACACGTCGTCAAAAAGATGGTTGTTCCTATACAAAGGGTGTCGTTCATCTGAGCGTGAATTACTTTATATTCATGCACCCTAGATCTGATGTGCGCTTCAGTGCATCATTTCTTGTATAAGAAGAGAAATCCTTTTTTATCGCCAATACTTTTCCTTCTATGATTTTTCAGGAAAGTATTTGTGCAAAACTTGGTGGTACCATGAAATTTTGTTTGGAAATCAATCTGAATTCACATTTTCATAAAATTTATCACTCAATCAATGACATTAACTTTTTCAATCTTAACATGTGTCATTGATTGAGGGTGAGAGTGATTTCAAAAAAAATTATGTATCATCAATACTCTCCACTTTGTACATATCAAGCAGTTGTGAAATCTCAAATTTGTGATGGTTATGTGTCAATACATGAATTTTTCATGAGTTTCTAGTTAAACTCAAAATCATTTATAAACTCATCAGTTTTGACATATAACCGTCCCCCTCATAGATTGAGGGGGAGCTAAAAAATGTTCCTATTATCAGACCAAATTTAACCTGACCACATTTTCTCCCAAAAAGCTTTCTAACTTATTTAAATCAATTGAGATCCAAAAATTCAAAAGGTTTGATATTTTTGATTTGGGGAGAGAATGTGATTTAACTATGAAATCTGATAAAATGTAATCATTTGGACTCAATAATAGGCTCCCTTATGTGTGCTAAAGTCTTTCACAATACCGATGCACATATTAAGGGGAGCTACAGGCGTATTATGGAAATTGTGGAATAATACCAAAGACCGACCAATTTACCTTATGTAATGGTGTTATAAGGTTGATTAGGTTAGGTATTAGTTCCCACGATCCACCAGAACCGGAGAGATCTACCTAGGGACAATCCTCTAGTAAGAGTAGAAGTCCTAAGGTATGATGAAAAAAGGAGAAAAGTGAGAAAGGGAAAAGTGCCGACTGAGGTAGAGCTAGAACTGGAACAAACCCAACAAGTTTCTAGTAATGAAGTCTCGGTAAGCACTAAAGGGGTTGAAGAATGAAAAAGAAATGATATGAGAAAGGGTGAAAAGAAATAGCCCTTCAAATATTCAACCTTAGGGCAGAAACCGGGTTCAAGTCATATGCTACTGGTTGTTGCGAAAGCGACACCGGTATTGAAGACAAGACGTCATGGACCCAGTGACGCACTACTCCGAACTTCCTATTCACTCAAGTTCTCTTAAATGGACTAGTTTCATTCTCACAGGGAACCCTGCATAATGTATCGACCGCTCATTGTGAGCCATGTTGATACTAAAACAGGAGACACCTCTCCAGTCTCCGGGAGCAGATCAAAACGCACTATTGACTCTAGAGCCAAGAGATCATCCATAAATATCATTAGGACACATATACAATATGCTTACTGTTTCACACAATGTGGAAAGTAAGATAATATATTAAGATTCCTACACATTATCCTTGTGGTATTGCTAGAACATCTGAGTGATATGCAATTATTCACAATGAAGATGGAAATCCTTCTAGAGTGAAAATCACAGAAGCACTTGGTAGGTGACATGTGAGACCCTTCTTTGATCAAACTAGTGACAAATAGAAAGCAACAATGAGGTGATTCACTTTTTGAATAAAAATTGTTCCAGGAAATGGATTGACGGATGCTTTTGTATAAAACCATTCAATGTGCTCACCAACTAACTTTCGAGCACATTGGCTGTGTATAAATTTTATAAAACAAAAGTATTTATGATGGAAATGTGATTCAAACTACAAAACTCTCGTCGTGTCAGAAAATGTTTATTCAAGGTCACATGAGTGATTTCTCATATCAATTTCTCATCAATCTGTGAATTTTATATTCACCGATTCACTCTATCGTGTTGTCTGCTTTGAGACATTCTGGTATGAGAACATGCTTAGTATGATGATTCTGAAGTGGATTCTTCAGAAAATTCATTACTACAAGATGGAAATTCATGTCAAGGAGAGTTTTCTTTAAAGAAGATTCTACCTGATCACAGGTTGGTCCTCACGGATTCGAAGGTTATGTGGAAAACTAGAAGGGGGGTTGAATAGTTTTACGTCGTTTTCTATTTATAAAATGGTTGTTAAATGATAACTTCAATTTAAGTTTTTTTTTGAAAACTATACTTGATCGAAATGATCAATTGAACATGTATATGTGTATATATGTATTTTATCCTTTTAGGTTGTTTGTAAAAGCTTTATGTTTGTGAATGAACCTTTAGTTTGATCTTCGTTTGGAATCAATATTAGCACAATATGATAAGTTGTAACAATATGTAAATGTCTATGTCTACGTATGTAAAATGATGTAAATAAGATAATAAGCAAGAGATGGAAGGATCAAACCGAGACACAAATGATTTATAGTGGTTCGGCTACAAGGACACCTTCCTTGCCCTACTCCACTCCTCGAGAGTCTTCTTAACTAAATCAACGAACTCCCTTTTGGCGGAGAAACCTTACACGACTTTTGCTTAAACCAATTAGCGATACTAAGCTAAATGTCGAATTCTAATGGTAGCTAGAACCAATCTCACACCACTAGTCACTACACACCTTTTTCACTACTTGTTCACACCACACCTTCTCCTTCACGACACTACTTCTTCTTCTTCTTCACAACACAACTTCTTCTTCTTCTTCACAACACAACTTCTTCTTTTCTACTTCTCTACACTACTAACACACCTAAATCTACCTATTATAAAACTTCTACACCTTTACAAATAATTTATACAACTACTAACAATATTCACACATCTACAATACTTCTTAACTAGATGTTTAAAGGAGTATTCTTCTCTTGCACTTTGAATGGTGAGGGATTGAATCACTTGAAACAAGAACTTATAATCTTATGATCAAAGGATTTAGGAAGATGTTTTGAAAGGATTGGGACAGAAAGTTATAGTGCAAAAGGTGAGGAAAAAATGCAGGATTGGACCAGTATTTATAGGCAAAGATTTCTGACAACAGGAGCGTGCCGGGCCCCTTAAATGGTGGCCGCCCCCCTTAAAATTAAGGGGGGCGCCCCTTATAATTAAGGGGGCCGCCCACGGCCAGAAATCTTTGTCTTTTCTGGGGAAAGTTTATTTGGTGAAAATTTAACTGATTTTGGTTAAAAATTTGAATTCATATATTTATTATGAATTAAACATTTTCCTTTAATTACCAAAAGTGTTTTTTTTAATATATAAAATGTTTATACCATTTTATATAACTTGTAATGATTAAATAAACCTTCCTTTGATCATAAAATGTATTAGGTAATTATTTATTCATACCTTCAGTGATTAAGTTGGATATAATGATATTTTGTCATTAAATACTTGTTTACGTAATGACTTTACGTTTAATGATTTAAGATTTTGTAATCGTCAAAACATAGGGATATCGAGAAATATTAATAACTTTTTTACGCATTATTTATATCAACAGGTTAATCCAACCACCTAGAGCGAGTGACAAAGCCATATTCGCTCTCCAACTTTATTGCTAACTGTTTTATTTCAGGGATTCATATAAAGATGGCAATGGTGGTACCTAATTCCAGCTGAATCATGTCAATCCACACCTCATGCTCACACATCCAACTCATTATCAATGAAGATCTTGAATAAAGAGAGATTCACCCACAATGCTTCCATAACTCTGATGCAAAGTCTCCTAATCCAAAAGGATGTGAGCATGATGGTCCTAAAGTCACTACTTCACATGAAGGCGATACAACTAAGGATGAGCTTGGAGATTTAACAGTGGCTGATGATCTCATGGAATGCTCAAAGATCACACATACCAAAGTAACATTAATCACAAGGTCATTGCTTGAAGTACAAAGTGAGCCAAACTTGAAGAATCAAAGACTACGAGCTACAAGATTACAAGAATGCTTGAAGACAAGAATTTAATTTCTAGGGTGACCTCGCTTAGGGGGAGATTGTTAGGAATACAAATATATTCCTATGGAAGACTTGGTCACCCAAATGGATGTAATAGCATTGAGATGGCTCGTAGTTATATTAATATTTAGTTAGATATTAGATTAGTTAAGTATCACCATGGAAGAAGGACGGGTCTTTACCCACTCTACACCCGATCCACAGCCCGAGAGAGGGCGTTTTATTTGTAACTATAAATACCCCTCTCCCACCAAGGGAGAGGGTTGGACCTTTCATTCAAGGAAATATATTTCACATTGTTTCTCTTTCTAAGGCTCCCATTTTCTCTCTTGTCTCTCACTCTAACCAACGATCCATACCACTTGTATAATAATGTTACTGACTTAATGTTTATCCTTCACATCTTGATTAGTTTCCCTTTGCATTCATCTTATCTTAGTTTTAATTATGTTTAATTTTGTTTTATTCTTTTATTCTTCATTTACCCTTTATTCATATACCCCTTTTTAGTACTTACCTTGTTTCGCCAAAACAACAGCTCTTGGGACGACACTCGGATTAATCTAAGACTATACTTCACACGACCGGGTACTCTGCCCTTGAGTATGTGTTAGTCCTTAATATTTCCAACTTTATGAATTTAAGACAGGATGAAAATAACGCATCACCTATTAGTAATGCAACTTTGTTTGGTTAAATTTGTTATTTTCCATTATAGTAACTAGTTGATATGAGAATTTACTTAAGGTGATTGGGTAGGTTTGGGTATTTTTTGACTTTAAAAAGTCAACATGGGTAAATCCAAGCAACCCAAAATACTGGATAAGCCATTGAATGGACATGTTTTGGTATACATTGACTTTTAAAAGTCAAGAATTGGTCAATCCAAATAAAATTAAAAATTATGCAGCCTTCCCATAGTCATCATAAGCTTCCATCCAAAACAATAGTCACACCTTTTTATTTTATACCCTTAAACTACTTTAAGAGGAACATATTAGGTATTAGGAAGTTGTTGACTTTAAAAAGTCAAAATTAATAAACACAAACACCCCCGCATATCCAAATGCACATGCAAAATGGTTAAGAAGAAAAAGGTTATGTAAGATGAAAAATGCTTATCCAAAGCTATCACATAAACATGTCTTACATAGATTAACTAAAATTGTCTTAAAACATCCCATTACATTCAAATAGTACAACGCAGAAGAAGAACATTATCCTGCATTTATTTTTTTCTTGGATTGCAATGAACAACACTTTGAACCTCTTTTGGGAGCTGGTTCTTTCTTCTTTCCTTTTAGGCCAAGGACACAACAGGTTACACTCGGAGGAGGCCTTGCCTTCCTCTGTTCATTGGTACCCTCATCTAGCCTTGCCTTCATCTGTTATCATCAGATTCCTTCCCTTGGTTACTGGTATCCTCAGTTGGGGTGTCTTCAAAGTTAGTGATGATAATACCAAAATTCAAAACTGCATAAATTATACAACAAAGGCAAATTGTTATACAAGCTATAATATTCACTTCCAAGAACAATATTTAAATTAGTAACATCTATATGGTAGAAACACATTCCAAACACCCTTTAAGAGCTTGAGTATATTTACCTTGTACCGTTTCCTTCTTTCTGATAATAAACAGCTCATCAACAAGATTTGCAGCCACTTTTGCCTTTCCCATGGCATCTATAAAGATAACCAAAATGAAATAAATTAGACTTATTTGCTTTTCCAAACACCCTTTAAAGAGGTTGAATACTTTTACCTTTTATTTCAATCTATATCCTCTTAAGCTGCTCATCAAGAAATTCATCTACATTTTCCTCTCTAATGGTTTTGTATGGCCCATATCTTGCTTTCATCTACTCAAATAATTCTTCATTAATGTTATTGCCCAGCTTACACCATACTTGTTGATCATTCGCCAAACATTCATTAATTTTAAGGTCAACCTTCTTTATGACAATTGCAAAGATTATTCGAGATAGCCAAACTATAATACAAACTCAAATGATAGTATTTACAGTACACCATAAGAGGTTGAATAATTAACCTTTCTTGATTCTTAACATGTATAACTGTAAGATACTGATTAAATCACAAACATGAAGTATAAGGTGGTTATGTTGGCGTTGAGTTAGAAGGAGGAGGAGGAAGAAACAAAGAAACTAGGAACCTTTGAGAGAAAACTAGAAATCTATTAGCTTGTAAAATGAAGGTCCAACCCTCTCCACATGTGGAGAGGGGTATTTATACTACCTAACAAACAAATAATAAAACGCCCACACCCGGGCTGTGGATTAGGCATACAGTGGGTAAAGACCCGTCCTTTTTTCACGATGTTACTTAAACTAAACTAATATATAATTAACTAACTACGAGCTAACTTAAATTCTATTACATCAATTAGGTGACCGAGTCTTTTATAGGAATATTTGTATTCCTAACAATCTCCCCCTAAGCGAGGTCACCTTGGAAATTAAGCTCTTTGATCTTCAAGCATTCTTTAGAATTTGTAGCTCGTAGGTTCTGATTCTTCACTTTAGGCTCACTTTGTACACCAAGCAATGATATTGTGATTTGTGTTCCTTTGAGACGTGTGATCTTTGAGCTTCTTTGAGATCATCAGCCAACGTAAATCTCCAAGCTCATCCATAGTAGTATTGCCTTCATGTGATGTAGTGACTTTAGGACCGTCATGCTCACAATTTTCTGGATCAGGAGACTTTACATCAGAGTTGCGGATCAGGAGACTTTTCATCAGAGTTGCGGAAACATTGTTGGTAGTCTCTCAACATTCGTTGTAGTAAGTCTCTCTTCATCATTGATAGTGAGGAGGATGTGTGAGCATGAGGTATGGATTGACCTGATTCAGCTGGAAATAGGAGCCATCAACGCCATCTTTATATGTGTCCCTGAAATAAAACAGTTAGCAATAAAGATAGAGAACGAATATGGCTTTGTCATTCATTCTGCAAGGACAGACTACTCTCCGGTTTTGTGAAAACTGACATGTGATCAGGTAGAGTCTCTTTTAAAGAAGACTATCCTTGACAGGAATTTCCAGCTTGTAGTAATGAATTTTCCAAAGAATCCACTTTGGAATCTTCATACTTGGCATGTTCTTATACCGGAATGTCTCAAAGCAGACAGCACGATAGAGTGAATCGGTGAATAAATATTCACGGATTGATGAGAAATTGATTTATAGAAATCACTTGCGTGTCATATGATAAACATTTTTAGACACGTCGAGAGTTTTAAGCTTTGAATCACATTTCCATCAAAAATACTTTTGTTTGAAAGATTATACACAATCAATGTGCTCTAAAAATTAGTTTGTGAGCACATTGAAAGGTTTTAGCAAAAGTATCCGTCAATCCATATCCTGGAACAAGTTTGATTCAATGTTGAATCGCACCATTGTTGCTTTCCAGTTTTCACTTGATCATTGATCCAAGATGGATCTCACATGTCACCTACCAAGAGCTTGAGTGATGTTCGCTATAGAAGGATTTCCATCTTCATTGTGAATATTTACATAACATTCGGATGTTCTGGCAATACCACAAGGATAATGCGTAGGACTCTAAATATTTTATCTTATTTTCCACATTGTGTGAAACAATAAGCATATTTGGAAGTGTGTCCTAGTGAGATTTATGGATGATCTCTTTGGCTCTAGACTCAATAGTGCGTTTTGATCCGCTCCTGGAGATTGAGGAGGCGTCTCCTGTTTTAGGTACCAACATAGCTCGCAATGAGCGGTCGATACATTGCACAGAGTTCCCCGTGAGGATGAAACAAGCTCTTTTAAGAGAACTTGAGTGGTTGGAAAGCTTAGTGCAGTGCGTCACTGGGTCCATGACGTCTTGTCTTCAATACCGGTGTTACCTTAGTAACCGCCAGTAGATTATGAATTGAACCCGGTTTCTGCCCTAAGGTTGAATATATAGAGGGCTATTTCTTTTCACCCTTTTCAGATTTCATTTCTTTTTCATTCTTCAACCCCTTCAGTGCTTACCGAGACTTCATCACTAGAACCTTGTTGGGTTTGTTCCAGTCCTAGCTCTATCTCCGTCCGCACTCTTCCCTTTATCACTTTTCTCCTTTTTTTCAATCATTCCTAAGGGCTTCTAATCTATTTATGGATTGTCCCTGGGAAGATCCTTCCGGTTCTGGTGGATCATGGGAACTCATACCTAACCTTAACCATCCTTATAACTCCCTGTATAAAGATAAATGGTCGGTCTTTGGTATTACTTCTACAAACGCCTTTGCTCCCCCTCAATATGTGCATCGGTATACGAAACAGTTTAGCACCTATGTGGGAGCCTATTATTGAGTCCAAAAGATCACATTTGATATCAGATTTCATATTTAAATCATATTCTCTCCCCCGATAAAAAATTTCAAATCTTTCGAGATTTTTGGTCTCAGTTGATTTAAATAATTTAGAAAACTTTTAGGAGAGAAATGCGGTCAATTTTAATATTTTCTGATAAAAGGAACCTTTTTCGTGCTCCCCCTCAATCTGTGAGGGAGGTTGTTATGTGTCAGGTTTGATGAGTTTACAAAAATATTTGAATTTTTAATGAAAACTCTTTGAAAATGTTCTCATTCTGACACATAACCATCACAAATCGTTTTGTTGCAAGGTTTTTGTAAAAAGTGTGGAGAGTTTCGATGATACATAAAATTTTGAGAAATCACTCTCCCCCTCAATCAATGACGGATGTTAAATCTTAAATAAATGATGTCATTGATTGAGTGAAAAATTTTATCAAAATTTTGAGTTCAATTTGATTTTCAATCAACATGTCATGGTACCACCAAGTTTTGCACAAATATTTTCCGGAGAAATCATAGAAGGGAAAATATTTGGCGATAGAAAGAAGATTTCTCTTCTTTATCAAGAAATAATGCACTGAATTGTACATTAGATCGAGGAAACATGGATATAAAGTAATCCATGCACAGGTGAACTGCAGCCTGTAAAAGGAACAACCGTCTTTTTGGCGACGTGTTTTCCCCATTTTGAAAAATGGGTTGCTATCTGAAGTAATAGAAAACCATAATTTTGAAGTCCGGGTTACAACCTGAAATGACTTTAAGCCATAATTTTGAAGAATATTTTGAGATACGACATGTTTTAGAAAAAAAACTTTATTTGAAAATGAAAAACTCTTGCTCAAGCATAAGTATGATTCCGTGTCATTATTGAATGACATTTCTAGAAACGTACATAATATTGATTACACAAGAGACAAGTCGTGAGAAGAATATTTTAGGATTTTTTATGGTTTTTATATCTTTAATATTATTCTATTTTCCTTTTAGTTGATTTAATTTATGTACAAACACTATAAGAACTATAAGGATATGAAAGAGAGTTGGTCAGAAATTTCATTAAGTACAAGTTACAGAACATCACAGCACCCAAAATACAACATATAACAAAGCACCCCTCCACATAAGACATCATTCAGTGCGTTGTAGAAGGTGGTAGTCTCCAGTTCAAACCCTGCCACCCACGTAGCACTCCAAACTACGAAAGATTCTTCTCAACTTCAATCTTTTACGAATACCAGCCAGGAATTTCTTGTTCAGTGTCAGGTCGTGATCTGTCCAGTGATTGGTATACCTTCTTGATCCATAGTTATACGCATGGTATTCTTTCACTCTGAAGTCCAAAGCCTCTTCGACCATTTGTAATGTACCATCAATGAATTTGTGTATGTCATTGAAGCGCAAGATCATAGGAACGTTGTATCTGTCACGAAATATCACGGCCAGTGGAAATTCCATGATCGTAAAATTAGCAACCGGTCCCATGCTAGTAACATCCCATAGAGGTCGCGTGAGATTGAGCTGAGATTTATAGCTTTCAATGCCAAGCTGGAAGTCTTCGACCCTTTTTCTGATGATGATGCCCCGGACCGAATGAAGTACAACAAACACAAGAGTCTTCTTCTCACGAGATGGCAGGTGTTGCAATTTTACTTGAAGGTGTAGCAGATACAAATCTTCAAAATCATTAGGACGAAGATGTTTGAAATTAGCTCGACGGAGAACTATGCTCTTGAGATAGTCATATCCGTGGATGGGGTGTATTTGTACCTTGACTACACTGATGATTTGAAGTGGTAATCGAACAGACCTTCGGTCACTTTGAGCTTGAAATCGATCTATGTAAAAACGCTGCTTCTTGAGCCACTAGTGAGAGATTCCAAGAGATGCGGAGATGTCATAATCACATTCATGAGCAATCCACATGCCATCAGGGACGAGCTGTTCCAATCCAATGTCTGAATAATGTGCAGCTTTCATTTTGGTGATGGACAAATCCGATTTGCATTGTCTGCTACCTAATCTGAGATATTCAAGATCTTTGTTGAAGAAAAACTCTGCTTGGATTGTGACATGACCAGGAGAACCACCTAGTGGAGTGGATTGCTATAATTATACTTCATGATTCCATCATCCACAATATCGTTAAACATCTTGTGGCATTCTTCCATTTGGTATTGTAGATGATTTACGTCCTGATGAAAGACTTTAACAATGTTGAAAGCCGGTCCTTCAAGGTCCTTTTGAGTAAGCTTGGATAATCCACACTTCTTACAAAACCATGTAATAAACGTTCCCATATCACCCGTTTGTGATAGTAGAGAGTCTTCAGAAGGAGGAACAAAGTCGGTAGTGATGGCATTGACCCAATTGTTGTCATTAACAGGCAGATCAAAAGAGGGAATAGTCCAGTTAGGTTCAGGTGAATGCGACTGCTCATCATCAGGTTTCCACCATGATGCGTGGAAATCGCAACAGGCTTTACCTCTCGAGGGATCTCGAGAAGCTTACAACCCCCACCAGGCAGTGTACCTGATCGTTGTAGTATAGTATAGTGACAAGTACCGGGGGATTGATCGTTCAGCTTAGGAATAGTGTCGCTAGGATTAGAAAGCCTAATTACTAGTTCTAAAGGTGAGGGTTGATTATTTTTGTATTTTTATATTTTATGAAAAGCAATTAAAATCTCGGGGTTCGAAGGAGTGGGCGGAATTAGTTGCTATTCAACTAACCCAAAACTAAGATGCAATCAAAATAAAATACTAAAAATGTAAATAAGCTAATTTATACTAAAGTTGTAAGCAGTAATTGGAGAAAATGTGTTTACTTAGATTTCACTACTACCTAGATATCTTTTACACGTTAATTACTTGTTATAATTGCATGGATGACGGATCGTATTCCTTAATACCATTCATGGGGTGGCATACATAACTCCCCAATTCTATGAGCTCTTATCTCCTCCTACACCATACCCAGCACAACTATAGGGATTGTAAACAGTGGCTCATGCATTAAATACAACCAATAAAGACCTAGTGCACATCAGTTCATGTTTCCTAAGACGTTCAAGCATGTTACCATTTGGAGATCTGCCAGTTTTCTTAAGCCTAACATATAAATCATTCATCCAAAACAAGAATAAACAAGTAATCAACACATAATCAATATCTAGGTTTCATTAGATCTAAGCAAACACAAAAGAGATCTAGCCTAGCATGATAGAATTAAGACAAGAACAAGATATAGACAACCAACACATAGACATATTGATTGAATTAGAAGAACACTTATCTTGATTAATCATGCAAGGTATCAAGGGGTTGGAACCCTTGAAAAACCTATAAAGTTACACCAAAATCGTCTTTAGGGTTTCTCCCAAAACTTCTCTCTTAAACTTCTCTCTTAAAATGTGAAAAACTAGAAAACTATATATAGGAAAATAGGGATGACGGCGTCAAGAACAAGGGTGTGACGCCGTCATCTCGCCGCCAAATACTTCCTCGGACGGCCTTGATCTACTTCTGACGCCGTCAAGGCCTAGGCCGTCACACAAATTACTCTTGGCGCCCTGTGTGTGACGCCGTCATCAACTACGGATTTTTATTCTTGGGGTTTTGACGTCGTCAGGAAAACTCTTGACGCCTTCATGAACTCTCGGATTTTATTATTGAGGTTTGACGCCGTCAGAGGTTTACTCTTGACGCCGTCACCTACTGTTCCCAGCATGGAAAATTGAGACTTTGCCGTTTTCTTCACTTTTATGCTCCAAAAATGTCCAAAATGGCTTCTTTTCCAGAATTCACTCTCCAAGTACCTAAAATCACAAAAGGAACGATTTAGGGCAATATTTGATCAAATAAATTCGGATTCGGGCTTAAATGACCCCCTAAAAACGGATCATTTTTCGCCTCATCATATACCCTTACACTTGAGATTTGCTTGTCCTCAAGCAAATGCGCTTTTATTCTACTCAAAAGACAAGTTAGGGGTCATTTAACACAAATATAAAAGTAATTACAACAAATAATCGTTCCACTAAAGACCAAAGACAAGCACAGAGATCATACACAAGCACCTCACAAATAGTGTTTAGATACTCACATCTCTCGGGTGTAATAAAGTGTAAATTACAATATGGAAACGGAAGATATCTCTCACTACCTGTCATAGCAAAATAGATTACCATAGGCTTAGGAAATGATCAAACCTCCACCACATGGCGTAAGCACCTTGGGTAAACTATCAAAGAGGTCTTTTAAAGGGTTGTAACGTTAGGTGTAGGGATATGAATTACACGGTTTTGTTGGATAAAGGAAGTTTTACTGGTGGCGAGTTAACAATCTTGGTTAATTACATGTACAATATGGCGTTGCTAAGCCAAGACTAGACTCGACTTAAGCTAATAAATGAAAAATAACAAAAACATAAAATGAACATAGAATAAAAAGGGATGGTAGTCCGTATGTTTTTTTTTATTATTTTTATTATTATTTTTTTTTGCATACACTCTTACCCTACCATCCAAAATAATACATCATAGGGGATGAGAATTCCCCTTACACTTGAATCTTTACATACTTTACATTAAACTAATCTAATGACTCGAATTAAGAAAATCAAAACACTTGGAGCACTTTTAAGATTAACGTACATATGGGGGTAATAAATGATGTTCTTCCCCATTACTCCATAAAATAAGTACTTGCCCATGAGTCCCAATCGTCCCAAAACTGTCACACCCCCAAAATACCTGAATGGCAGCGGAATGGAATACCTGGGAGTGACTGTCATAGCACCATAGTTTACCGTTATATTGAACGACCTAAAGTGTCGTTTAGAAAATACAGCGTTTGATCATCAAATCATTCAGAGTTTACAAAGCTTAGGTCCCAAAAGAGTTTGCCAAAATAGTTAAAATAAGTTCAACAAGATCAAACGTTTCATAAGTGCAGAAAATATAGTGAGACGCGTCGACTCCGCGACTCCATGAAGGTCCAAATGTATGCAACATGAGCTACCTTAATAACCTGAGAAATACATTGCGAAAACGGTCAACATAAAGTTGGTGAATAATCATAGGTTTATAAGTTAAATCGTATGTACAATAAGCCACAAGTATAAAGTAAAGTACTAAAATGTCAAAAAGCTACATTGTCTCTTAAGCTCATGGCACCGAAGCTCGACGAACTAAAATTGGCCCCAAAGGAGTGTTTATCAGGCACTCGTGCTATAATTAGACATGAAATGCATTCGTTTTCCTTATGGAGCAACCCAAACACGAATGGAGGAGTCACCCTCGATAGATCTATCCACTCACTCTCGCTTGGCAATATAATTAACGGTCCATGATGATAAAGGGGACTTGAAGTGATAGTACTACCAACTTAAGCAATGTATGGAATTTAATACTTGGGCATGTACAAAAATAATATAATTGTGCAATGTATTCTCCCCCGTGGGATTTAAAATCAAATAAGTACTAAAAACGGGGCTATGAGAACTCACCTCGAAAGGATGGTACAATGATGGTACAATGATGTAAAAGTAGTCGGGACAATGAGGCGCGAACACTAGCCGCAACCTAAATGAATAATCGCGATCTAATTTAGATCAAGCCGTAATGAAATGAATGCACATGCACATGATACCCATACCACTCGTAATTTGGAAATACTAGTTATCATCATAGTAAAATAGTTTCCATACTTAGGAAAATAGTCCATATATAGAAGTATATAACTTGTCGTATTATCTCGTATGAAAATGTTAGCGTTAAATTCCTTGTATCGAAAACCTTAAGATAACGTCGTTTAAGTCGTATAAATATTCTCTTGGGCCATACGTATTCTTTTGCTAAGAATATAGTCCTTAGTATCATTTCTAGAAAAAATATACCATTTAGTGCGTAAGTTATTATTTTTATTCGTGACCAAAAATATATATATAGTTTTGACGATGTTAAAATGGGTATAACTCGGTCGTTTTAAGCTCGTTTTCCTCGTTCTTTATGTCCACGGATTCGTCTTTGTATATACTAGTATATTTTTGACAACTCGGCTCTTTTAGGTTACGTTTAATGCCTCTTTTTACCCATTGAAATCTGCCTAACAGCAAGCAGTTTTTGTAAAAGTAGTTTTCGTCGTTAAATTTGCAAAAATCATATCTCCTTCGTTATAAGCTTGTTTTAGTCCATTCTTTCGCCTAAAGTTTCGTTTTTGAATGTATTTTCTAAATCCTTGGTCAAAAATTAGCCACCATCTACTGATTTTCCCACGAAATTAAAATAGGGACAGTAGGTATTTCAAAAGTTTCAAAAACCATTTTCAAGTCTCCAAACTAGTTCCATTCTCCATCAAACCACTTTCAAACACCACAAAGCTAATCTAATCCTACCATACACCTTCTTAGGGTGTCATGGGTCCTTAAACATCATCAATCCACTAGGTCTAACAAGGGTTTCATATGTTTCCATTTCTAGGGCTTGAAAGTTATATATGTACAAAAATGGAGTGGTACAAGTTGATGCATGTATGATATCTTGTAAGAAATTTATATAAACATAATAATAACTTGTAAAAATCATAAAAAATGAGTTTGTTTACTTACTTGATGGTTTAGAGAGTTTAGATGATAAAAAGCCTACTAATCCTTGAGTTTTTATTTCAAAACTCCAACAAGGATGATTATATAAACTAGTTTATACCAAGATCTTGTAAAATTTATTCTTCTTGCTCCTTGAACACCATAGTTCGATTATACCATAAGAGAATAGAGAGAAAATAAAGTTTACTTGAACTAGAAAATGATTTTGTGATAAAGGGATGAAAAAAAAGTTTAATTTATACTAGTAGACAATTGTTTGGTGGACAATAAATTAGGTTGGTGAGGTTTTAATGTTTGAAGACCATTAGGGGGGGGGGGGGGGGTTGGCCGGTCCTAAAAGGAGGGAAAAGGGGGGGGTTTGTCTTGGGATTAATTAGGGATAGTTAGTGGTAATGTGTAGTTATGTTAGTTTTAGGTTTAATCGGGTACCGGGTTTGTTAGAAATAAATTTTATTGAAGTTATTCGGGACGTAATAAAGTCATAAAAATTGTAAAAATATGCCGGGTACAAGTACGGAGAGTTTGGGTGATTATCGTTTAATTTTGTTGAAAACCGTCGTTATTAAGTTAAACGTATGATACGTAATAAATAAATTTCCAAAATACCGGGTAAATTAATATTATAGTTTTTATCTTATAGAAGTGAGTATAAAAATATATTGGGATCATAGTCGGGAGTGTCGGACATGTTAGACACATTTATAGTTCGCGTATTAGCGTTTATTCAAAATAAACATACGTAAATCGTTAATAATACCAAAAGTATTAATTTAGTTATCCTACGAGTGGAATAGTATGCAAGTGCCCTAATGATGATATGCAGACTATTTCTAGTCCGTATGAAATGTCCCTGATAATAATGCATGAATTCGCTCCTGAACCAATACGGTTACGCGACTTTGAACACTCGTAAACTAAATTTACGATGACATGAATAATGCACGTGAATAGTGATTTTCTCTCGGAAATGAATAGTGTCAAGTGAATAGTAAAATTTCTGAATATGTCTCGGAATGTCAAATTGAACTCAAAAACGATGAATAGTGATCGATGAATAGTAAATGATGAATAGTAACTTGTGAATAGTAAATTGTCGAGGCTTGGAAAAATGACTGGAAATTACGAGGTGTGACAGTCTTCCCCACTAACAGGAACTTCGTCCCGAAGTTCAGTTTTGGTTGGTCTCTGGAGTATATTTGGTCAAAAGACGTGGATACTTGAGTTGCATTCGGTCCTCTCGTTCCCAAGTAAATTCGGGTCCTTTTCAAGAATTCCAGCGAACTTTCACGTTAGGAATTTGACTTTGCTTCAACCGTTCGACCTCATGGTCCATGCTTTCTACTGGTTCTCTTACCAAGTTTACGTTTGTCTCAGGGTTGGATCCTTTTCCAAATGGGATTATGATTGATTAATCTGAAAGTCATTTCCTGGATTTGATTAGGTGAAACATAGTTGTGTAATCCGGCTGTTCCTTAATCAAGGCTCAAGTCTGACGGCCACTAGGCCTACTCTGTCCGAACTATTAAGTGTTCCAGTGTATATCGGTTTTAACTTTCCAAATCTCTCCGAATAATATCATGCTTTTCCTAGGCAGAACTTTCAACGTAATCTGGCTACCAACTTGAAGTTTTAGTGGTTTACAACTTATAGAATTTGTAATTGATCCTTGACTTGTAGGAAATTTCTGGTTATTTCATGAATGCCTATTGGAATAGTGAGTTTGGCTTTTTCCGAGTTTGGTTCGTCAATAGATGATCAGTGCTTCTTCAGGTTTATAATGTAATATGGATAATATATGTTGCTGAACTCTGTCAGAACTCAAATCTTATATTTCAGCTGGTCGATTCTAAAATGAATCTGAAATGGTCCAATATACTTAAAGGTTCAATCTCTCGTGTTACCAAAATCGTATCATGCCTCTCCAAGGCAAAGCTTTTAACTTAGCTCGTTCTTTCACGTGAATCTAGTTAGTTTGTTGTTCAAGGATACCCAATCCTTATGATGTGCGTCATGTACCAACATAACTCCTACCAGTTTCTCGTTGCTTGTAACCGATTCTTGACTTGTGAAATTTCCTTTGTTGTTCCATGGTTTAGTTCTAGACCAGTGAATTTAACTTTCCGATTTCGGTTGGTAAACGGGTAATTGGTACTTCGACCATAAAGTGCCTCAAATGGTGTAGTCTCTATGCTCGCGCGATAACTATGGTTGTAAAAGAATCCGATTTATGGTAAATGATTAGTCCAACCATTTCTAGAGTCAATCACTCATACTCTGCGTATAACTTTCCTATGTTTGAATCGTTCTCTCGTTATGACCATCGATCTGAGGATAATAGGCGGTGTTTACATTTAAATGGGGTTCTGAAGGAAATCTTAAAATGATTGCTAGTAGTCCAAGGTGATTCGATCACCTTTATCAGGAATAATTGAAACGGTACAATAAATCTTGTGACTAATTCCTCCACGTTACGTCTTTCGAACTCAGCGTCATATAAAGGGGATAGGCTATGGGTAACAAACTTTGATTTCTTGTGTTTTGGTCTAATGACTTGCTAAGACATGTGTCATTCTTTGCCTACTATGCTTGGTTTCCATTAATGACGTTTGTAATCGTTCTATGGTGTTCCTCCTAGTTTCCTTCATCACATATTCCAATATTCCTTATTGTCAAGTCACAAAGTCCTAAATGCATAAGCGATGTAGCATGGTGATTGGTTTTCAAAATTTATCTCGCGATTTTTGAGTTTTTGGTCGAAATCTTTTTCTGAATAAACGAATTTAGAAAATGGAGCAAATGGTTTACTAAATAATATCTTTCTTGATGATTCAAAATTCAATAGTTAGGAAATGTGACGCGGTTTTCAAATAGGTTGTGAATAGGACTGTTTACCAAAGTTTGATATTTATATATTTCCCATTGTACAATGGTTTAGCTAAATATTGGTTAAAAGAGTCGTATTTGTTCAAAATAGGCAATTCAATTTTTTTTTTTTTTTTTTTTTTTTTTTTTTTTTTTTTCCTACGAGGTATGTGATTTGGATAAACACAAATTTTAAATCGACTTTACTTAAAGTGAAAAATACTATCAAGGATAAAATAGTAGGATAGGCAATGTTCGCATAATGCATAGATGTCTAACGTTCGGTTTCTGATATTGGACGGTATCTATTGGTGGTTATCTGGCAAAACTACAAGTCTAGGTATTCAACCACCTTACGTCTTGAGATGGTTTATCGTTGAATTTGCCATCATGTTGGCAATATGAGGGTTTCAATTGATACTATGTCGATGAATTTCCGTATTGTCTTCACATGTAGCTGGGGAGATATTCTTGAGTCTGATGCCTTTCTCGATGTATAGGTGAGGTTATCTAGAAGTTCTAAAGAGCATAATGCTTTAGGGGAATCTATATCGATATCCATAATTCGAATCAATCATTCTTGTCGTAAACTCACTGCAGGGAAGTTTGCGTATGGATGAGACCATGTTAACTCAAACACTTTACAGTATCGGTTAGGAGGCTTGGTTTATTCCCATGGTGTTGCTTAGCGTACCTTCACAATGTGTTTGATCCTGTAGATCAGTCTAACTAGTACCCTTGAACAATAAATTGGACAACTAGGTCAGAGATGGTGGGTCGGATGGTCCAGTGGCATCTTAGAACTGTTATTGAGCTATAAATTGCCTTGGTGTATACTTCTATTCTAGGTTAGTAGTTTTCGTAACCCTTTTATTGTTTTTCTTGTATCGAGGAATCCTCCTAGTACTTAATATGGGAAGTCTCTCCCAAAGAAGTCAATGGAAAGTCTAACTTAATGACTAAGTGTGTGACAGGTGGGGTAAGTATCCAGAGAAAATTTGTCAGAAAGAAATATTCATAAAAGAGTTTATTTGTTTAAAACGCTTTTGGATGAAGATTGTTATTAACAATACTTTGTAAAGTAACTATTCCCTTCATGGCATAATCTTTCCTGAAGTATACATAGGTGATCAGGCTATGTATAGTTGAGGACTAATGATGCGATGCTTGATTTAATCAAAATAATATTATTTTTCTCAAAAGCTTTAGATGGTGTTCAACGCGTTGTTATTAAAAATGGTATACTAATTATTTCCTTCCAAAGTAATATAAAAATTGTTTCGCGTAATAATAGTAAATATTTGGCGTCATATTGGATAATCAGTTTATAGTACGGTAACAAAACGACTTATTTTAGAAATTCGGTAAAAACAATTTCCCCATAAGGTAGTAAAATAGTTTGAAATAAAACTCGTTGAATGGTTTATCGGATACATGGGTAAATCCTATGGATTGGTAATAATCTATTAATCCGTCAAATACGAAATCGGTCAAATCCCTAATAAGACAATGGTATAATGTTGCTAAATGATTGAAAATTGCGCCATTGCAATAGAAAATGGAATGAACAAAGGCTACGGTTATCACAGAGGTAACAAAAGATAGTCATTACATTAGATAGGAAAGTGCTTAATATAACTAGGTTACACCGACGTACTTATGGAAAGTACCAAAAGAAAGTACAACCCTAGAGGGCTCAAACTATGGTTCACATAACTAAAACATAAACTTCTTCTTCCAATTCTGGCTTCCCAACTCCGGGCATTCACTCCTGAAGTGTCCCGCTACTCCACACTCGCGGCAGGTTACCGAGAGTTTCTGATGCTTTGCGAGGGTGGGAGCCTTGCAATCCTTGGTTTCATGTCCAAGCTTTTGGCAGTTCTTACATTGAGAGGGGCAAGATCCTTTGTGATGAAACTGACACTTGTTGCACTCGGGTAAATTACCAACATACCTTTTCTTTTGGCTTGACCCCACAGCACAGGTCTCCACCACTTGTTGTATCTTAAACGGTTGTTGAGAAGCATTAGCATCCAGATTACCGTCCCACTTTCTCTTGTTGTTATTATTGTCTCCCGATGTCTTGTCGCGAACTATGAGTTCCTTTGTTTCGATTGCCATCTGGATAGCTTCAGACATGGTATTGGGTTCACATGCGATGACCATCCTACGAATTTCAGGAGAAAGTCCTCCGACGTACCTTTCAAGTCTCTTGCTTTCCGGTTCATCCATTGCAGAGCCTAGTCGATCAAAATCATAAAAATAAGCAGTATACTTGACAACATCATCTCCTTCCATGGTAAGGTTTAGTGTTTCTTGTTCAATTGCTTGTAATTCGCTTTTCACACAGAACTTCAAACTCATCATCCTTTTTAGTTTCTCCCAAGAGTGTGAGTAAGCAGCATCAACTCCTACTACCTGGACATACTTAGTCCACCATTTCTGGGCATGCTTCTGAAAAGTGCAAGTGGCGAACTTAACTTTGTCTTCCTTACGGCAGTCACCACTTTGAAAGATTGTTTCTAATTCTTCGCACCATTTGAGAAATTCTTTTGTGTCAATATTTCCGCTAAAGGAGGAGGGATTACAACCCATAAATTCCACGTGAGTAAGTTCCTTGGTGAGGGCGGTAGTTACGTTCCTGGCAATGAATTGTCCAACAGCGGCTTGCGTCATGCTTGGAGTGGTTTGCTTAAATCTATCTCCATCAATCATAAGAGTCCATGAGAATCTATTGGTAATAAAAATCATCATATTCATAACACATGAATATAACACATGAAGGTTTCGGTCTATATGGGCCAATATCATAGATGGCACAACCATTCCCTTATAGTAGAGTCAATACTTGGTGATTCCGTTTGTTCATCAATCAAAATACTACAAGTTTCTTCGAACTATGCCACACCTCTCGTGGCTAGGGTAATAGTAAAAGCTAGTAAGGATATAAGTCTAGTCTAAAGACTTCCTGTAGTCCTTCTAGGTGAAATCAGGTTTTACGGCATCATAAGGTCGGGATAGTCCTGAAGTGGTGTCTGTAGCTGTACATCGATCAAGTTCTAGATAGCGTAGGTTCTAAACCATTCTTGAGGAACCTGCGGATGTTCCTGTTGAGTCCGTAATCTTGGTATTATCCACAAGATGTTATCTAATTCGTGGCAAGTGAAAATGGGAAAGGAAACTGACAATGGTGGTATTCTAAAGGATGAGAATAACATTGATGACGATGAAATCCCAGTGATGAGTTAAGAGATAATGGTGACAATAGTGAATGGGATACTACCCACTTTCGCGCTATTTCACGACATCTAAGAGGTAAAGCTGAAGTACGCACTATGGGACGACCAATAGTGTAATAAGTAACCAACGGTGGTGGTAGTACCTAGGTAGTAAGCGTCCTACTAGTGAAGGAAATAAAACATGCTATCTCCCTTGTAATAAGCATCCAAATAAGTCCATTAAAATTAAGTCTGAATACTCTACCAAACGGCATTCTATGTATAGGCTGAATGAGAACCTCGCTCTTATGACAATTCAATAGTGCTAATGGTGGTGTACGTGTAACTGGTGGTATAATGGTAGTGGAAGATGACAAGGCATCTTCAATGTCGGAATCCGATGAAAGGATAACAGTGTGGGTATCTGAAGACATGTCACTTGTGAACCAGGTCAATATAATCATATATATATATGAGTATGGGTATGAATAACTTGCACAGTGTGTGCGTAAAACAACATGTATAGCGAATATGCACCTATGATGAAATGATGAGATGCTATGATGATGTGGTTATAGTCTAGGGTCCAAGATACATCCTAGTTCGCTATAACCTTAGCTCTGATGCCAATCTGTCACACCCCCAAAATACCTGAATGGCAGCGGAATGGAATACCTGGGAGTGACTGTCATAGCACCATAGTTTACCGTTATATTGAACGACCTAAAGTGTCGTTTAGAAAATACAGCGTTTGATCATCAAATCATTCAGAGTTTACAAAGCTTAGGTCCCAAAAGAGTTTGCCAAAATAGTTAAAATAAGTTCAACAAGATCAAACGTTTCATAAGTGCAGAAAATATAGTGAGACGCGTCGACTCCGCGACTCCATGAAGGTCCAAATGTATGCAACATGAGCTACCTTAATAACCTGAGAAATACATTGCGAAAACGGTCAACATAAAGTTGGTGAATAATCATAGGTTTATAAGTTAAATCGTATGTACAATAAGCCACAAGTATAAAGTAAAGTACTAAAATGTCAAAAAGCTACATTGTCTCTTAAGCTCATGGCACCGAAGCTCGACGAACTAAAATTGGCCCCAAAGGAGTGTTTATCAGGCACTCGTGCTATAATTAGACATGAAATGCATTCGTTTTCCTGATGGAGCAACCCAAACACGAATGGAGGAGTCACCCTCGATAGATCTATCCACTCACTCTCGCTTGGCAATATAATTAACGGTCCATGATGATAAAGGGGACTTGAAGTGATAGTACTACCAACTTAAGCAATGTATGGAATTTAATACTTGGGCATGTACAAAAATAATATAATTGTGCAATGTATTCTCCCCCGTGGGATTTAAAATCAAATAAGTACTAAAAACGGGGCTATGAGAACTCACCTCGAAAGGATGGTACAATGATGGTACAATGATGTAAAAGTAGTCGGGACAATGAGGCGCGAACACTAGCCGCAACCTAAATGAATAATCGCGATCTAATTTAGATCAAGCCGTAATGAAATGAATGCACATGCACATGATACCCATACCACTCGTAATTTGGAAATACTAGTTATCATCATAGTAAAATAGTTTCCATACTTAGGAAAATAGTCCATATATAGAAGTATATAACTTGTCGTATTATCTCGTATGAAAATGTTAGCGTTAAATTCCTTGTATCGAAAACCTTAAGATAACGTCGTTTAAGTCGTATAAATATTCTCTTGGGCCATACGTATTCTTTTGCTAAGAATATAGTCCTTAGTATCATTTCTAGAAAAAATATACCATTTAGTGCGTAAGTTATTATTTTTATTCGTGACCAAAAATATATATATAGTTTTGACGATGTTAAAATGGGTATAACTCGGTCGTTTTAAGCTCGTTTTCCTCGTTCTTTATGTCCACGGATTCGTCTTTGTATATACTAGTATATTTTTGACAACTCGGCTCTTTTAGGTTACGTTTAATGCCTCTTTTTACCCATTGAAATCTGCCTAACAGCAAGCAGTTTTTGTAAAAGTAGTTTTCGTCGTTAAATTTGCAAAAATCATATCTCCTTCGTTATAAGCTTGTTTTAGTCCATTCTTTCGCCTAAAGTTTCGTTTTTGAATGTATTTTCTAAATCCTTGGTCAAAAATTAGCCACCATCTACTGATTTTCCCACGAAATTAAAATAGGGACAGTAGGTATTTCAAAAGTTTCAAAAACCATTTTCAAGTCTCCAAACTAGTTCCATTCTCCATCAAACCACTTTCAAACACCACAAAGCTAATCTAATCCTACCATACACCTTCTTAGGGTGTCATGGGTCCTTAAACATCATCAATCCACTAGGTCTAACAAGGGTTTCATATGTTTCCATTTCTAGGGCTTGAAAGTTATATATGTACAAAAATGGAGTGGTACAAGTTGATGCATGTATGATATCTTGTAAGAAATTTATATAAACATAATAATAACTTGTAAAAATCATAAAAAATGAGTTTGTTTACTTACTTGATGGTTTAGAGAGTTTAGATGATAAAAAGCCTACTAATCCTTGAGTTTTTATTTCAAAACTCCAACAAGGATGATTATATAAACTAGTTTATACCAAGATCTTGTAAAATTTATTCTTCTTGCTCCTTGAACACCATAGTTCGATTATACCATAAGAGAATAGAGAGAAAATAAAGTTTACTTGAACTAGAAAATGATTTTGTGATAAAGGGATGAAAAAAAAGTTTAATTTATACTAGTAGACAATTGTTTGGTGGACAATAAATTAGGTTGGTGAGGTTTTAATGTTTGAAGACCATTAGGGGGGGGGGGTTGGCCGGTCCTAAAAGGAGGGAAAAGGGGGGGGGGTTTGTCTTGGGATTAATTAGGGATAGTTAGTGGTAATGTGTAGTTATGTTAGTTTTAGGTTTAATCGGGTACCGGGTTTGTTAGAAATAAATTTTATTGAAGTTATTCGGGACGTAATAAAGTCATAAAAATTGTAAAAATATGCCGGGTACAAGTACGGAGAGTTTGGGTGATTATCGTTTAATTTTGTTGAAAACCGTCGTTATTAAGTTAAACGTATGATACGTAATAAATAAATTTCCAAAATACCGGGTAAATTAATATTATAGTTTTTATATTATAGAAGTGAGTATAAAAATATATTGGGATCATAGTCGGGAGTGTCGGACATGTTAGACACATTTATAGTTCGCGTATTAGCGTTTATTCAAAATAAACATACGTAAATCGTTAATAATACCAAAAGTATTAATTTAGTTATCCTACGAGTGGAATAGTATGCAAGTGCCCTAATGATGATATGCAGACTATTTCTAGTCCGTATGAAATGTCCCTGATAATAATGCATGAATTCGCTCCTGAACCAATACGGTTACGCGACTTTGAACACTCGTAAACTAAATTTACGATGACATGAATAATGCACGTGAATAGTGATTTTCTCTCGAAAATGAATAGTGTCAAGTGAATAGTAAAATTTCTGAATATGTCTCGGAATGTCAAATTGACCTCAAAAACGATGAATAGTGATCGATGAATAGTAAATGATGAATAGTAACTTGTGAATAGTAAATTGTCGAGGCTTGGAAAAATGACTGGAAATTACGAGGTGTGACAAAAACAATATGTACAAGGATATGACTCGACTTAGCAACCATGTAATCAATTAGATAGTTAACTTAGGGTTTAACAAATAACAATAATGCACTAAAAATGAGCGCATACACGGAAGGCTAAGGCGATTTGGTTGTACATTTAAGTGGGGTGTAACAAATTCTTCCTTTAAGTAAGATTCTTAAAGTTAGAAACGAAAAGATAGGCTCGGAGGGGTGTACTAGGGGTTTCGTGTACTAAAAATGAGTCAACGCTAAGGGTGTGGGAAAAATTAGTTGACTTAACTAGCCAAGTAATATGACTTAAATGGTCAAGTAATCATAATACGGGTTTAACACAAGGGTGATCCTAATGCCTCTTATCATGTAGTAAATCCTACCACACGAATGTAGTCTCACTAGCGGTCTCGGAATGCATCACTAACGCAAGTTCTAGAATCTAAATGCTACCGGTACACTCATAAGCACTAATAGTGAATGCTTTTCCTATCAAATCTAAAGGCGAACCTCACATATTTGGGTGGAAAATTTTTCTGAATATACGGTTATGTGCTAGTCATACAATCTCCTATCCATGAGACGCTTGCTATGGCTAAAGTTTCACTCCTAAATGTTGTAAAAAAATTTAAATTTGGCGCTAAAATTGCACTATAAAGTATTTCTCATAGTTTTATTACACATCTACTATCAAATAAAGCAAACTCAAGCGAAAGTGCATATGTAAGGTATCATCTTTTTACCCTCCCCTTACACTTAAGATGAACATTGTCCCCAATGTTCAAGTAAAGAATGTAAAAGTGAAAAAGTAAAGAGAATGAAATCAAATACTCCCCTGATTTGCTCGGTATGGATTATAGGTTGGCCAGATTGGATCTTCCTCCAAGAAAATGAACAATCAAAGCTTCCCTTCCAGAATATAAATCATCTCCTTGTCGATCATAACCTGTAAATCCTGACAAAAATAGACAAGACAACCTCGCGTAAAATCGGCGGCATCCTATATAAGTTACTAAATCCTAGAAAACAAAGTAAGATATAATGCTTGTGGAATGAAGTTTGCAGATTTCCTGGAGATTATAAAACTTAATAATTCACAAAAAACCATAAGACTCCGTTATAAAAGCAAAACCGGTAAAATTTCCAGATTTTAACTCCTGACGCCGTCAAGAGTAAACCTCTGACGCCGTCAGAATGGACCTGCAGAAATTCTTATGTTAAGTTTCCGGAAAATTTCTGGAAAAACTTGGTCCTACTTCCTGGAAAATCCTGCAAAACTTCATTATGACTCAATACAAGCATTTGACTCTAACAAATACGAATATACATGTTCATTTAATATCGTGGAGAATCATGATCGGTTTGTTTCTTAAAAACGTATTTGGGGTTTCCCCTTACACTTATCTTTTGCAAAAATACTTCTAGGTGGAGTTAAGACTAGGCCAAACAACAAAGTAAAGTATTTCCACTTTTTAGTTTAGAAACATGATCAACCAACAATAAAAACTAAACATGCATACGGAAGCAAATAACAATCAAACAAATAAAATCACACAAAACATGGGTTGCCTCCCAAGAAGCGCTTTTCTTTATTTACGAGTCTTGTAGCTAGACTCAAGGTCATGGATTACTACGTGATCTCATCATTTGAAATGATATACCCCATGTAGTTGCGATCATTACTATTATGGTGGTAGTGCCTCAACCTATCGATACTCGCAATCACCATTCCACCTAATTTGCTTCTCAATTTAGCTACCCCATCTTGGCTCAATCCTTCGATTGTGAATGGCCCATACCACCAAGGACTTGGTTTATCGGGTGGTATTGTTGTTTCTAAGTGTCTCAAGAGCACCAAGTTCCCTTCCTCAAATGGTGTACGATTTTTTTCGTGTCGAGTATGTTCGAGTTCAACCTGAACCTTACTGCTTTTTCTCCTTTCATCCTTAGCTTTCTTATAGCTTTTGATTCTTGCCTCCCATGCAAGAATCTTATTCTGAACACGAATGGGTGTCGCGCCAATGTTGTTTTTGATCATTCTCCAACTCAAATTCTCATGCCCACTTCGCGGGGTCATGGGGAAGCTAATCTTTCTTTTTCCAGATTTAAGCTCAATCTTCCTACCTTCATACTTAATGACAGCCCTAGCGGTGGTAAGGAATGGTACCCTAAGGATTATTGGCATGCATCCATCCCCTTTATCATCGATGATCATAAAATCAACGGGGTACATGAATCCTGCAACATTAACTAATACATCTTCTGCGATTCCTAGGGGGTATACGTACGAGTGTCCAACAAGAGATAACCTAACACGAGTAGGTGCTGGAATTTTAGACGTTAGTTGGATGTAAATAGTTAGGGGTATAAGATTTACTTCCGATCCTTGGTCGGCGAAAGCACTAAGATGTTTCAAGTCCCCGATGCTCGTTGGTATTTCAAAGTTCCCACATGCTACCTGCTTAGTAGCCACTTTCTGTACCAATAACCTCTCGAATACTGATCCTCCAGGAAGCGTATCATACTCATCTTCCTCTTCTTCCTCTTTCTCAGGAATCTGTCCGGAGGATTGGTTACGTCCATCACCCTTAATCCAATTTGTTATGGTGTTTTTGTTAATATCATGTTTCAGGTAGTAACTCAAAGGTTGGGATTCTAGTGGTTTTTCTAAGGTCTGTTTAGCAGGAGTTTCTACCTTCTCGTTATCTTTATGGACAATGGTGATGGAGTTAACAAACTGGGTGGTGGGAGTGATGCTTTCTTTCCTTAGTAGTATTCGTTCGGGGGTTCTCTGGTTGGCATACTCCTCCAATAGACTCAACATCTCATTCATTTTCTCCTGCATCTCCTCTTTTTGCTTATAAACTGCTTCTTCGAACCTAGCAAGCCGATCTGAGTGAGTTGCCATATATTCTCTCATCCTAGCCTCAAACTCCGAGCTAAGTTCCTTGGGAGGGGAACAAGGTGGGGTGCACCTTTGAAAAGTCTCGACATGTTCTCTAGAAGGTGACTCAGATAATGGTGCCGAAGTTATTTTTGAGACAGAATTGACAGTGGCTTGTCTAGGACTTAAAGGTCTTCTTTGCCTTTCTTCTATCGTATGTTTTAATTCCCATATCTCATGATTATCAACAGCGAGCTCTTCGATAATTGCCCAAGACTCCTTGGCGTTCTTATCACGCAATTTACCTCCCGCGGCCCTGTCGATGGTGCGCTTGGTGTGATAGTCAACATGGTCGTAGAAAATCTGGACTAATAACCAAAGGTTTATGCCATGATGAGGGATCTTGTGGAGGAGATCCTTAAAACGGGCCCAAGCCTCGTAGAAAGTTTCACCCCGCTGTTGCTCAAACATCAAAATGTCCCTTCTAAGCATTGCAGTCTTTTCCGGTGGAAAGAATTGGGTAAGGAAGCGATTGGTGAGATTGTCCCATGTGGTGATGGATCCCGCGGGTAAACGCTCAAGCCATTGACTAGCTTGATCCCGTAGAAAGAATTGGAATAGGCGTAATCGGGTTGTCTCTCTAGTTTCACATCTAGGTCTATGGAATCTACGATTTTGAGAATGTCCTTAAGATGTTGGTTTGGATCTTCGGAACAAAGTCCATGGAATGCATATCCGCTTTGCACCAACCGGATGGTGTCGGATCGCAAGGGGGTCAAATTGGCTCCGGTGAGCTCAATGGTGTTTCGGTAGCCTTGATGGCTAGGTCGGGAGTACTCTCCTAAGGTTCGGGGCCTAAGGGGTTCTAGTGGTGGGTTTTGTTGTGGTGGGATGATGGGTTCAAAGATGTTACCACCTTCCATGATGTCGGATGGTAAAGAGTTACGAACAAAAGCACGAAGAAATAAGATAGACTAAAGAAGACCTAAAAATAAAAAATAAAATCTTACTAGAAAGGAATCTAGCAAGTAGACCTAATAAAAAGAAATCCTAACCTAGACAATAACTATTCCCCGGGCTGCGGCACCAAAAACTTGATTCATGGAAATCGCAACAGGCTTTACCTCTCGAGGGATCTCGAGAAGCTTACAACCCCCACCAGGTAGTGTACCTGATCGTTGTAGTATAGTATAGTGACAAGTACCGGGGGATTGATCGTTCAGCTTAGGAATAGTGTCGCTAGGATTAGAAAGCCTAATTACTAGTTCTAAAGGTGAGGGATGATTATTTTTGTATTTTTATATTTTATGAAAAGCAATTAAAATCTCGGGGTTCGAAGGAGTGGGCGGAATTAGTTGCTATTCAACTAACCGAAAACTAAGATGCAATCAAAATAAAATACTAAAAATGTAAATAAGCTAATTTATACTAAACTTGTGAGCAGTAATTGGAGAAAATGTGTTTACTTAGATTTCACTACTCCCTAGATATCTTTTACACGTTAATTACTTGTTATAATTGCATGGATGACGGATCGTATTCCTTAATACCATTCATGGGGTGGCATACATAACTCCCCAATTCTATGAGCTCTTATCTCCTCCTACACCATGCCCAGCACAACTATAGGGATTGTAAACAGTGGCTCATGCATTAAATACAACCAATAAAGACCTAGTACGCCTCGGTTCATGTTTCTTAAGACGTTCAAGCATGTTACCATTTGGAGATCTGCCAGTTTTCTTAAGCCTAACATATAAATCATTCATCCAAAACAAGAATAAACAAGTAATCAACACATAATCAATATCTAGGTTTCATTAGATCTAAGCAAACACAAAAGAGATCTAGCCTAGCATGATAGAATTAAGACAAGAACAAGATATAGACAACCAACACATAGACATATTGATTGAATTAGAAGAACACTTATCTTGATTAATCATGCAAGGTATCAAGGGGTTGGAACCCTTGAAAAACCTATAAAGTTACACCAAAATCGTCTTTAGGGTTTCTCCCAAAACTTCTCTCTTAAACTTCTCTCTTAAACTTCTCTCTTAAAATGTGAAAAACTAGAAAACTATATATAGGAAAATAGGGATGACGGCGTCAAGAACAAGGGTTTGACGCCGTCATCTCGCCGCCAAATACTTCCTCGGACGGCCTTGATCTACTTCTGACGCCGTCAAGGCCTAGGCCGTCACACAAATTACTCTTGACGCCCTGTGTGTGACGCCGTCATCAACTACGGATTTTTATTCTTGGGGTTTTGACGCCGTCAGGAAAACTCTTGACGCCTTCATGAACTCTCAGATTTTATTATTGAGGTTTGACGCCGTCAGAGGTTTACTCTTGACGTCGTCACCTACTGTTCCCAGCATGGAAAATTGTGACTTTGCCGTTTTCTTCACTTTTATGCTCCAAAAACGTCCAAAATGGCTTCTTTTCCAGAATTCATTCTCCAAGTACCTAAAATCACAAAAGGAACGATTTAGGGCAATATTTGATCAAATAAATTCGGATTCGGGCTTAAATGACCCCCTAAAAACGGATCATTTTTCTCCTCATCACACCACGACTCTTTATCTTCTTTAGTTAGGAGAACTGGTGGTGGATCAGTAGAGTCACTTCTGGTGAACGATTTCCACCACTAGTTTTGTGGGATATGAGTCGTAGAATCATCATCTTCATCATCATCAGAAGAATCAGTAGGCTGAGGAATGGAGGATTCTTCATTAAAGACAACATCACCATTGATTGGAGATGCAAAAGAGGTCGTGCCAGCGTCAATGGAGGTCCATGCAACATATGTGACTTGCTTGGCATGTTTGGATGGTGCTGACTTAGAAGATTTGTTTGTTTGTTGTTTCTTTGATGATGAGGTGGGTTGTGATGGCAAGGTACGAGATTGAGAACCACCAGGTAGAGTAGAATTGCCCGATGGACCTGATGCCCCAGCAGGTGGTGGAGGTTGTGGAGGTGATCCTGAAGGAGGCCTGGGATGACCCTGATGTCTCTTTTTCCTCGTTCTTTCTATTTCCATGTCTCTGGCGTGCTCCTCGGCATCATCTTGTCTCATAGAGGCATCTAAAGCTTCATATAATTTGACGTGTGCCTCATGTCCTTTGTGTTGACCTTTCTCGTACAAAGTATGCTGCAGAATTACTTTCATGTCATTGATGGGTAAGTCTTTGAATCTGGATCCGAGGGGAGCTTCAAGAGCGATGCTGACAGCTTCAGCGACTTATTCAATGATGGCCTAAGACACTTGTTGCTCGAGATCAAGATGTTCTAACTTGTATAATCTGCTGCCATGATTCTTAATTGTTTGAGGCAAGTCGAGATTCACAATTGTTCTTAACACTAAAGCGTGCTTTTCCAACATTTCATGAATGGTGAGATTATCTTGAACAACGCCAGCAGTAATACTAGCTAAATCATCCAATCCATGATCTAATTTCTTCTTAGTGGTGGAAGGAGTTGTGATCTTAGCGGAATCAGTGGATTTCTCTTGAGTGGTAGCTGCTTGAGTGGTGTCAGTGTTGTCAGTTGCAGCAGTAGGAGTTGGTGTAGACCTGGTAGGGATAGTAAAAGTGTCCTGCTGTATAAGGACATCAACCATTGAGACAACTTCTTCTCGCTCATCACCAGACTTGTCACCTTCTACATCATCAGGCTTATCGACTAGGAATTGATCTCCAAATGTGTCAAGGTTCTTAAATGAAGCCAGAGTTCTAGTAGAGCTGTCAGGTTCCACTGTGAGCTTAGGATCACCTGTCTTGAGTTTGAGATTACCTTGTAAGTCGGGGTAAGCAGTGAATACAAACTCGTAATGAAGTGGGTCAATAGGTGTTTCAGACTCAACAGCTTTATCCTGCACAGGTTTATTACTGGTGACGTCTTGGGTAGCTAAGTTGGAGTCATCACCTTTGAGTTTTGAGCTGGTATCAGTTTCTGAGCCACTTGAGTTTGCTGGTTGGCCCAGACTAGGTGACGAAGTTTTGTCAGGAGATACTTTGGTTGAAGATGATGACGGAGAACGTCTTTTGAGGATATACTTTGTGCTGGTTGATTTGGAGGTAGGAGATGAGATTTTCAACAGAGTGTGTGCAACCAGTTCTTCCTTAGCGACATCCTTACCTCTACCTTCTACATGCTGGAGTTGTTGACCTTTGTCTGATTCAGGTTCTTTGATGCTGACACCACTGAATGGAGGTACCGGTGGCATGTACGCATCCTTCAAACTTTCAGCAGTTGCAATTCGAACCATTTCTTCTTCTAAAAGAGGCAATTGTGTGGTTCTAGGTGCATCTTCAGGATCATTTTCATTTGGAAGAGTTTTCTTGGAGCTGGGCTTTTTGCTCCCAGTGGTGCGTTTCACCAGTTTAGTACCTTCAGAAGAGGCAGCTGAGGTTGTCACACCCTTACGTTTCTTTGATAGAGCTCTTTTAGACTTGGTGGACAAAGAAGGCTCACTAGCAGATGCTTCCCGACTTGCTTTCAGAAGTTTGATGTACTCCCCATAATATGGTGCAGTGAGAATATCACGAGTGAGTAGGGCATTCGGAATATCCATACCAAAGATTATTTCGCTCGTACTGTTAGCATCGTACTTAAGATAACCTACTGGATGTTCATCTGTGGGTTGATGAAGAGCAGAGTCTTCTCTAGCGTGAAATTTAAGAGATCGTTGAAGACTTAATATGATCAGCTTTGTAATCGAATGCTTGGAATTAGAAGCTTGGCAGATCTCTTCTTTCCATCTTTGTTTGCTTCAAGATTCGCTTTATCAACCAGGAACGAGTGGATGGACTGACTGAATTCCTCCCAGATTCTTTCAACAAAGTTTACATCCTTCCCATTGACTACTCCCCAAAGGATTTGTAGAGATGGAGCTCTTAGTCTTTCGTAGCCAGAGGTTTTGCCCGTCAGACATAACTTAATGAGACTGGCGATTGCTCTCCATGGTTGATAGAAGTCGTGAGTGATGACAGTGGATAGTGTTGTGGAAAACTAGAAGGGGGGGGGGGGGTTGAATAGTTTTACGTCCTTTTAAAATTTATAAAAACAAGTTTGTTTTAAAAGCTTCGATTCTAGTTTATGTGATCTCAATACTTGCACTATATGAACAATTATATAGTAACTAACTAACTAAGCTAATATAGTAAAGGTAAGTAAGTAAGTAATGAAAAGAGTTGAAGATATCAAACCACAACACAAGAATTTATAGTGGTTCGGCTACAAGGTCACCTTCCTTGTTCCTACTCCACTCCCCGAGTCACCTACTCGAGAGTTTTCTTCACTATGTCAACAAACTCCCTTATGGCGGAGAAAACCTTACACACCACAACTACGTCACAACTTGATCACAACTTCTTCACACCTATTTACTTCACACCTATCTTCTTCACACCTTTCTTCTTCACACCTATCTTCTTCACTTCAATCTACTTCACACCTATCTTATTCACAACTACACTACTTCACTACTAATCAACTTCTACTTCCTACACAACTTCTATTTCTTCTAAACTACTTATTACAAACACAACACAACTTCACAAATGATATATATATACACTATGCACAACTACTCTTCAATACTTCTTGAACTTAGTTGTAGAAGGAGTGTTCTTCTTTTGCACTTTGGATGAGGATGGATGATGAGGGATTGAATCACTTGAAACAATGATTAATATACAAATGATCAAAAGGTTTTAGAGGATGTTTAGAGAGTTTAAGATTTGAAAATTTCGTGCAAAAGGTGAGCCAAAATTCCAGAATTAAGGTGGTATTTATAGGCAACAAGTTCTGACAGATGAGCGTGGCCGGTCCCCTTAAATCAAGGCCGGCCCCCTTAAAATTAAGGGGACCGCCCCTTATAATTAAGGGGGCCGCCCAGCTGTAACGGCCAGAAATTTTGTTTTTTAGTAGGGAAAGTTTATTTGGTGAAAAACTAACTGATTTTGGTTAAAAATTTGAAATCATATATTTAGTATGATTAAAACATTTTTCTTTATTACCAAAAGTGTTTTTCAAAAATATATATAATAAGTTTATATAATTAAATAAACTTTGTATTAGTTAATTAAATACCCTTTTGATCATAAGATGTATTAAACACTTGTTTATCCGTACCTTAAGTGATTAAGTTGGATATAGTGATATAAACTAGCTTAATACTTCTTTACGTAGTAATCTTACGTTTGATGAGTTTACATTTTCTGATCGTCAAAATATAGAGATCGAAAAATATAAATAACGTTTTCATACATTACATATGTCAACAATCTCCCCCTTTTTGATGATTAAAAAATCTAAACTCATTAATCGAAAATTAGTATATATACAAGTATTATTGTGAGTTTGTATCAATTCTCCCCCTTTTTGTTAGCATCAAAAAGGTTATCCTAATTGTATAGTAGCTCCCCCTTGAAGTATACTCCCCCTCGTTTTGAGGTCAAGAAGAAATCAAGATATGGATATCTTGCAAAAATATTTAGTGGACAAGCAACATATATATGTATATAGCATGTAAGAGTAGAGACTAAACATAACCATAACATTAATAAAGTTAAATATATAAATCAAGCATTACATTAATAAACATAACAAGTAATGCGACTAACAAAAGACTTAAAGGCTTACAATCATCACTTAAATAAAAAACCAAAGCTCAAACATGAGAATCCTCTCTAGAGCTTGCCATCCAAAATGGTTTAAGACAATTTTATTTGTAAGACACCAAGCATGTTTAATTTGGAGGAATGAATGGTGAACATGGAGATGGTGATGGTGGAGGAGTGTTTGTTGATGGTGGTGGAGGAGTTGTGTTTGTTGTTGGTGGTTGTTGCAACAAGTTTTCAATGTGAGAAAACATGTATTGCATTTCATCTCTTAGTCCAAACACAATTGTTCGGTTGTGGATGCAACAAAGGCAAGTGTCTCCATGAGCTTCAAGTAAGCTCCATGGGACGGGGTTATAGGTTGGTGGATTGATTGGGGATGATGAGAAGTGTGCATCAAGAGGTGTTAATGGTGATAATGAGAGAGTGAGTGCAAGGGTTGTGGTATTATTGGTAGGTTGTAATGGTTGATCAATTGTTGGAGGAGATAAGTGGGTGTTTATGTAGTCATTTATGGATGAAGTGGATGGTATGGAGGAAGTAGAGTTTCCATTTGTTGATGGTGTTTTGGAGGGTGCATTTGGTGCACTAGGAGATGTGCATTGAGGTGGTGGTGATGGGGTGGTGTTGTCTTCATTATTAAGATCAATGAATAGTTGTTTTGGTGGAATAATGACAAGTTTTTGTTTCTTGGCATTGTTTGAATAGGTGGTTCTTGGTGATGACATGATAAAAAGATGATGTTTGATGAAGGTTGAGGATGATGGAATGAGAATTAAACATGCATGGGGATTATATAAGATGAAAAAATGTTTAGAAATTAAATTAATTTGAAATTGTATTGTTAGATTCCAAAATCAGTTTAGTTTTTAAGGGAAATGGTAGCTGGGACTTGCAAAAGAGATCACAAGGTGCAAAAGAAAACAGTGTAAAAACTGTTCCAGATGGACGGTCCCCTTAAATGGAGGCCGGTCGCCTTAATTTTAAGGGGGCCGCCCATCTGACGACCCAGAAATCAAAAAAATTCAAAAATTTTCTGGAAAAATGTTATATTCTGTTTTGTTTTTGCAGCAAGCTCTATTTGGACATTTCACATTTGTTTTGGTCTATTGGAAAGCATACATGTTATATATAAACTAATCATGCAAGCATATAAATAGATTAAGTAGTAAAGCATGCATTCATAAGCATATATTAAATAGAAATAAGCAAGTTAACAATCTAATCAAGTACTCAAAACAATTATCCAAAATAACAAGTACTTCCGAATATACTTCGGACAAATAGCACACAAGACATAAAAACAAATATTGTTCAACAAGCATAATCCAAGCAAATCATCTCTTTTTCTTCCCGAAGATACCCTTCAATGTCTTCCCGATAGATTTGAAGCCACCTCTAACTTCTTCATGCAAACTCTTTTGTCTTCTAAGCATCTCGGTAGTTCGTTCATGAAGCACTTCTTCGGTTTGATCACTAGGAGATGGGGTAGAATACACGGGATAGTTAAGATCCTCTAAATTGTCAACGAACTCAGAAAATGAAGGGGTACTAGCATCATGGATGTTTTCCTCCTCATCGTCATCGTCTTGTCTAGAAGATGATCCATGAAAGCTATGACGACGAGATTTTCCCTTGTCACTTCGAGTTCGTCGAGCTTGTTTTAGAGCGAGAGAACGTAAGGTGGGATAGATGGACTCATAGATGCTATTGTCAAGATCGGGGTAGTACTCGATAACATGACGATAGAGACGAGTGAGGAACATTCCATATGGAAGATTGGCTTTGGGAGTTTTTCTAGTACACTCAATCCATTTGATAAAGAAGTAGGCCAAATTGTACAGCTTTTCGACAACTATATAATACAACATGTGAGCAAGGCACGCCGGGAGATGGTCCCGGTGTCCTCCAGTACCAAACGCATTCTCACGAATGAGTTCTTCCCAACGCTTCATGTGGGGGCCTAATTCTTTGAGGAGAAGTTGGTACGAAGAGATTTGAACGTTTTTGGATTTTTTTTTTCGGGTTGTAGTGGCACGTTCCACCCCAAGGATTTGACGAATTTCGTCGGGATGAGGGATATCGGATAGATAAGGACCAAAGGTTGGTTTACAACGATGAAGAGATTCGAGGTCCCACTCATTTTTGAAAATGGCTTGACCTCTTAAAGGAATTTGGAGGATTTGACCAAATTGTTCGAGAGTTAAGGTGATGAATTCATTTTGAATCATGAAGGAGATGGTGATGAAACCAAGATCATTGGTTTGGACGGTGACTTGGCTATAGAAATCGACTATGAAACGCGGAACGATTGGTTCATTAATTTCATAAAGACAATTGAGGTTGATGCTTGAAAACAAGCGATTAATGTAGTCGGATTGAGCAAAGGCTAAATCTACTACACGTCCCTCATGAACGTTTCTATCTTCAATTTCACGATATATACGTCCAATGGAAGGAGATGTAGTAGGGAGTTGGGAAACTTTGGGAATGTATTTTTTGGTGTGGGAAAGATCTTCGGTAGTCGCTTTTGGCATTTTCACCTAAACACATCAACAATACAAAAGACCAAAATAAATATAAAGAAAAAAATATGTATATATATTGTTAAGACTTATGTTGGAACGTAAACATACTTCGACACTAATCCTAGGAAGTAGTTTACCATGTTCTTCAATATTGTTTTTAACTCGTTTTAGATATATTTTACGATGTTTAGTAAGTGGTTATGGACAAATCCAAACGCCCTTTTAAACATCTTAATATATCATGAAATTTACTAGATTTACATTGGGTTGTAAAACTAGCCATTTCTTACGAGTTTCTTATGCATGTAATTTGTTTTCGAAAAAGATGGTTTGTATTTTGACTCAAAAATGTCATATTAAGTATTAAACAAAACGCTTCCTTAACTATCCACTTATACTACTAGTATGTCAATATATATATGAGTTATATATCTTGACAAGTCCGATTTACAAGTTTTAGATTTATAATCAAGACAACATTTTATAAAAATTATAATGACTAAGTTTCGATATTATTTGGACATAATCCAAACACCCCCTTATTGTGAACAAAAATATTTTTAGTTGGTCGAAAAATATAGTTTCATGTTTTACAAGTTATAAAAGTATAATGTGATTAGTTTTAACAAGTTTTCAAAGCATTATTTAACAATGTGTGTACCAAAAATTTTGAAGAGAAGTATATGAAATTTTTCAAAAATTTTCGACAAGGGGGTTTATAATTTTTAGTTTCTAGTGTTGATTAATCATACATATCCTAGGGGAAGCATTTAGTTAAGGAGAATTACGACTCAATTTGAAAGAAATTGTGAATTTGAATAAATTAATAAAACATGCATAATCATGAGTTTGAACAAACTAGATGTAATTAGATGAAATGTGTTATGAAAAACTTACAATACGTAATGGTGATTGTGTTAGATGAGTTTGCCCTTTGCGAATTAACCCGAATTATGTGATTTGGAAGTGATTTAAGGTGTTTTTGGGTTTTGGTTTTCGTCACAGCAGTAGCAGGGGAAGAGGAGTATGAAAAAGTGGAGTGTTTGGCAAGAGGAATAAGAGTAAAAACGGGTTGGAGTAATCAGATGGACGGCCCCCTTAAACATTAAGGGGCCGCCCTTCATTATGATGCCGGTCCCCTTAAACATTAAGGGGACCGCCCTCCAAAAAAAATTTATTTTTCATGTTTTGGTTTCTGGAACGAACAAGAAAATATTTATGTATATATTAGATTTATATTTAATCAAAAATACGTTGGAGACTATTCGCAAGAAAGGGATTACTTGACAATTTTTTTACTTGACATTTCGTCAATTAAATTTTCTTGATTATTTCGGATGAAATTCATCAAGTTGTCAAGTGGACGAGAGAGTTGTGGAAGGTTCATAAGTATATATATATATATATATATATATATATATATATATATATATATATATATATATATATATATATATATATATATATATATATAGTAAGGGATTATAAGACGAGAATATAGGAGGGAGACGTATGCAACGGAAGCTGGGAGTTTGTTTCTTCCATAGATTTTTTGACTCATCTCTCTTCATCAACATGAGTGTTGTTGTACTTTAAAGTTCAATAAAGCAAATGGGGGAAAGAAAGGGTTCGTAAACGAACAATTTCTATTTCTAGAAAATCAACAAATGAATTTTCTAGGTTATATGATCCTAGATGTAACTAAGTATATATATTTAGATATAATATAATTAGATGGATATATATATGTATAGATATAAAGACTAAAAGAAACAATGAGCCAAACAAAATTACATAACAACTAGATACTAAACTAAGCATGTATTTCTTGGCAAGGAAATAAAAGGAAATGTGTACCTTTCGTCTTCAATGCGTTTATCTTCAAAGTCTTCAAGGAATAGTCCGAACAAGAAGTGACATCAAAAGTTTCCATGTTTGAATGGCGAAAATTTTTACGTTGGTCCCCATTGTCTTATTTGACCAAAGTTATTTGATCCGAACATGTTTTGTATTTCACTTGGGTGCATATATGGTGGAAACATTCCCCACGGATTGAAGTTCCACATTTGTTGATTATTGTTAAAGTTTCGTCTATTTTGGTTTGCTCTTGGTTTAGGTGTTTTAGGTCTAGGGTAAGAATTATTTGGTTTCCTAGGTGGTGGAGTTTTAGATCTTGTTTTAGGTTTGGACGATCCTACTTCGGTTTTTAAAGATGGTTTATAAAACGGTTTTATTTCTTCATTACTAGAGACAGGTACTTTCTTATCATTTATGAGTATATACTTAGGATTTGATTTTGAAGGTTTTAATTCCTTGAGTTCACTTTCAAATTTAACATTTTTAATTTCACTTGTTGAAGCTTCAGTTGAGTTAAATCCTAAACCGATTTTATCTCCGGATATTCTTTGAATACTTATGATTTTACTAAGTGAGTTACTACTATTTTCAAATTTATCAAGTTTGCAAATTTCTTCCCTAAGTTTGTTGTTTTCACTTTTAAGCTCTTGGCATGATTTACATTTTTCAACAATTTCTTTGCCTTTTTCAAGTTGATGTATTTTAATTTTTAGTTCTAGTACTTCATTTTCTAGTTGGTTGTTTATGTATTTTAGTGATTTGTTTTTAGCCATTACTTGTTGTCCTAGTTTGCATAATCTATTGTATTCACTATCTAAATCTTTTTCATCTAATGATAAATTTTCATCACTAAATTATTCGGTTTTGGAACGTACCTCACTTGATGTCTTAGCCATGAGACACTTTTCTTCCTTTGTTGTTTCTGTCTCATCTTCATCACTATCACTCTAAGCTCCTCCAACAAACGCTCTTTGATTTTGATCTCTTGTCATCATTGGACATTTTCCAACGAGGTGATTCGGATCACCACACTCGAAACACTTTCTTTCATTTTTGCTATACTTGTCATCATTATTCTTTTGAGGTGCTCTCCTTTCATCGTGTGGTTGTCTAACAAATCTTCATCGCCTTTTGAAGAATTTCTTGAAATCTCTTACGGCCATGGCATTTTCTTCGTCATCGCTTTCGGAAGATGAGCTATCTTCGTTGTTGGATTCCTTTCTAGCTTTCAAGGCAATTGACTTGCTTTGCTCTCGTTTTCCTTTAACCATTTCGGAGTCCTTCTTTATAATTGCTTCGTAGACTTTCAAATTTCCAATTAATTCATCAAGTTGTAGTGTTGACAAATACTTTGATTCTTCAATAGCCGTCACTTTAGCTCGCCATTTTGGGTGAAGAGCTCTAAGAAACTTCCTAACAAAGTTCTTACTAGAAAAATTCTCATCAAGTGCTTTTAAACTTGTGATGATAGTGTTAAATCTAGCAAAAGCATTATCAATTGATTCCTCTTCCTGAATCGTGAATTGCTCATATTGTTGAACAAGTAGATCTATTTTATTGTCTTTGACTTGATTATTACCTTGGTGAGTTATTAATAAAGAATTCCAAATTCCTTTCGTACTCTTTACGTGGTAGCGCATTGTAAATAACCATTTTTGCTTCATTATTTTTAGCAAGTTTTCTTTTTAAATAATCATTTTGTTTTTCAAAAGGTACGATTTCATCTTTCTTAGTTTCGGGTTTATTTTGAATAGGTAAAAAGTCACCATTGGTAATAACATGCCAAAGATCTAGATCTTTTGATTTCACATAAGTTTCGAATCTATTTTTCCAATATAAAAATCCATCACTTTCAAATAGTGGTGGTCTTTGCATAGATTGCCCTTCAAAATATTTTTCAGATTCCATAGATCGTTACAAGTTTTAAAATACAATATATTTTAAAAATCTTGCAAGACGTGGCTCCTGATACCAATTGTGGAAAACTAGAAGGGGGGGGGGGTTGAATAGTTTTACGTCCTTTTAAAATTTATAAAAACAAGTTTGTTTTAAAAGCTTTGATTCTAGTTTATGTGATCTCAATACTTGCACTACATGAACAATTATATAGTAACAAACTAACTAAGCTAATATAGTAAAGGTAAGTAAGTATGTAATGAAAAGAGTTGAAGAGATCAAACCACAACACAAGAATTTATAGTGGTTCGGCTACAAGGTCACCTTCCTTGTTCCTACTCCACTCCCTGAGTCACCTACTCGAGAGTTTTCTTCACTATGTCAACAGACTCCCTTATGGCGGAGAAAACCTTACACACCAATTTACACACCACAACTACGTCACAACTTGATCACAACTTCTATACAACTTCTTCACACCTATTTACTTCACACCTATCTTCTTCACACCTTTCTTCTTCACACCTATCTTCTTCACTTCAATCTACTTCACACCTATCTTATTCACAACTACACTACTTCACTACTAATCAACTTCTACTTCCTACACAACTTCTATTTCTTCTAAACTACTTATTACAAACACAACACAACTTCACAAATGATATATATATATATATATATATATATATATATATATATATATATATATATATATATATACACTATGCACAACTACTCTTCAATACTTCTTGAACTTAGTTGTAGAAGGAGTGTTCTTCTTTTGCACTTTGGATGAGGATGGATGATGAGGGATTGAATCACTTGAAACAAGGATTTATATACAAATGATCAAAGGGTTTTAGAGGATGTTTAGAGAGTTTGAGATCTGAAAATTTCATGCAAAAGGTGAGCCAAAATTCCAAAATTAAGGTGGTATTTATAGGCAACAAGTTCTGACAGAGGAGCGTGGCCGGTCCCCTTAAATCAAGGCCGCCCCCCTTAAAATTAAGGGGACCGCCCCTTATAATTAAAGGGGCCGCCCAGCTGTAACGACCAGAAATTTTGTTTTTTAGTGGGGAAAGTTTATTTGGTGAAAAACTAACTGATTTTGGTTAAAAATTTGAAATCATATATTTAGTATGATTAAAACATTTTTCTTTATTACCAAAAGTGTTTTTCAAAAATATATATAATAAGTTTATATAATTAAATAAACTTTGTATTAGTTAATTAAATACCCCTTTGATCATGAGATGTATTAAACACTTGTTTATCCATACCTTAAGTGATTAAGTTGGATATAGGGATATAAACTAGCTTAATACTTGTTTACGTAGTAATCTTACGTTTGATGAGTTTACATTTTGTGATCGTCAAAATATAGAGATATCGAAAAATATAAATAACGTTTTCATACATTATTTATGTCAACAAGTGTTGAAACATGAGTCGGATACCCAAGTTCATTGATAAAGCTAAGTAAGGTAGCTGGATTAGGCGGGGGAGTGTACTCCACATTATCACCAGTTGGTAATATTTGAAGTGCACTGCCAAGAGTTTCCTTCGTGATATTCACCCAGTGTTCATCCAGCTGACATTTGTATGTGTTGGTAGCTCTATCATAGCAGATGGTATTCCAGAACTGTTGTATGTAAATGGATGGGATTGTAGAGGATGCAGTGAAAGCATTGAAGAATGTGGTGTTCTTAAGTAAATCCAGGGCCATTAGGAATATGGGATGATTTTGAGGTTTGTCAGTTGATGAGTGCTCAAACACTCATCATTTTCATCGTATTTAAACTGCCAAAACATCCGAAAATGCTCAGAAATGCATCAAAATACTAAAAATATCCCAGGGATTGTATTTTATACGTTTCAGATGAAAAATGAGCAAAGTTTACACAATTGGCAGTTTTAGTCCCCTAACTTTCAAAAAGTTACAAAACTAGTCCCTGAGCATGTGTTTTGAAAGAAAAATCAACCTAAGGCATTTAGAAATAAAAAATGGTCAAATTTAGTCCTTGGGTAAAAACTTAGGAAAAATTACATTTTTGGTCCCTACAGTTTGGGAAATTGACGAAATCAGTCCCTGGGAATGTTAAAATGAAAAATAACTTTTGTGACCCTCATCTTTTGGGAATGTAACATGTTTGGTCCCTGGATTAACTATGGATGGTTGGCAACTTTAGTCCCTCCAATTCAGCATATATACAATTTTGGTCCTTGATTGTTTTTTCACTAAGCTACAAACGGACCCTTGTGTATTATTTCATAAGCCAAACCAAACCACAAACCAAACTCCCCAAGCCCACAATACCCTATCCCAAATACAACCCCAGCCCACCCATTCATTTTACTAATAAAACAGCCGGGTCAAATGAAAAGTCAACCCTCCCCACTTTTTCCCTTGCCGCCATAACCAACCAAACACCAGCCCCATAACCTCTGTAACTCCCAACATACTTTTCCCCTCCCCACTCTCCAGCCACCCTACTCCCCCTCCACTAAACCCTAATTTGCACCCTAACTGTCCCCCACCTTCATATAACACCAACTCTAATCTAGGGCTGAATGAAGGGAGCAGCAATCAAAGGGCTAAGAGATGTTTCTAGGGTACAAAGACAACACACAAAAGCAAGAGACAAAGAGGAAAAAAGTGGAAAAAGGAAGAAAAGACAGCCTGGTTCAAGTCTCTTTTTATTTTTATTTATTAGTATAAGTATTCCATTGTAAGCCTGCAATGGCAGTTAGCTAGTTAGTCAAGTAGTAGTTTTCATTTATGTAATTTTCATTTCAGCAATCAATGTAATATGTAATCTTTTTTTTAATTAATGCAAGCATTTTCAGTTCTAAAAATTCCAAGTTGTTATTTGCAATCTCAGAACTTATTCTAAATCCTCTTAAAACTTGTTCTTAGTTTGAGTTTATTGTAGTCTTAGTCTTTCAAATCCTCAAATTAGCTCTCAGTGACCAAAAAGGAAAACACAAAAAAAAAAAAAAAAAAAAAAAAAAAAAAAAAAAAAAAAAAAAATTCAATAAGAAAAAGAAAAAAATTATATCAATGAAAAAGAAGGAAGGGCAAAAAGTGAAGATGTCAGATTGCTGGTTAAGGGTGAAGTAGCAAGGAAGTGGAATGGTTTAGAGCCTTGGGGGCACATAGGTTGTATGCTCTTGGTTTTGGTTCTCTTGATTCTGTGGCCTGGCTCAGTTGTAAGCCCTTCTCCAATTTGTTCAGCTTAATATATATTATTAGTTTTAATAGTCATTTCAAGTGTGTTTCTGCTTATTTATGCCTAGTATAAGATAGTGTTTTAGTTTACTAGATTAGATCGTTGCTTTGTTGTGTAAAACTATCACAACAGATACTTAGGGAGTGTTTGGATCTAGCAGTTGTATTAAGTTGTTGTTGTTATTAGTGTTCAAAGATTGCTTGCTTATTGTTCTTATAATCAGCTAAGGTCATTTTGGCCATTTGATTAGTCACTTTTATTGAAAAAAGTCAAGATTAAAGGAACCAACACCAACAGCTTAACTGTTGGTGTTTTGGAGTATCAAATCTTTGAATCAAGCTCAAATCTGGTTAGTGTTAGTTGAAGTAGCTTAATTTGGGTCAAATAAACTTCAATAAATCATCTAGAGTCAGTATAAATCCACATAAGTCAAACTTAGCTCAAAAAGGAAAAAGTCAAATGTGCATTCTGAAAAATTGAACAGATTTCAATTGGATTTCTAGGGGTCACTTCTTGTTGAAAATTCAAAGTATTTGCTGATTTACAAACCTTGTCAGCTTGTTTTTGAACTTTAATAAAAAAAATCAAAGTTGAAACTCATTAAGGCATTCAAATCTGGCCTTGAATCTACCTGCAGAGGAAGAACTCTCCCCTGTGCACCCAGTTTCTTACTTTGACCCATTTTTCTTTAAGCCACAAGATGGGAAATTCTGGGGTATTGAGGGTGTTTGTTGTAGATTTAGGAAGCCACCCAGCTGGTAAATAGGATTTAAGAACTTGTTGCCCTAAACTGCTTATCCACTGCTCATAAACAAGCCATCTTTTGGCCTGTTTGATCTCAGTATACTGAGTATTCAGCAGATAGCTGAGCTTGAGCTTGTTTTTGTTAATTTTTCTTGTTATTCAATTTAGTTGTGTGTACCTCATTAGTAATTGTGTATGTGTATAAGTGCTTAGGAATAGCTTACTCTTTTAACTTTTGCTTATTGTTGGTAAACTGCTCATCCTTGTCACCATTGAAATTTCAGTTTGAGATCCAACTTTCCAAAGGACACCACAAGCTCACCAGTTGAGCTTATCCATTGGTCTTGGACAATTTAGAAAGCCCTCCTAGCAGGCTTCTTGGTTCCACTTTGACCCTAGACATTTGATCACCCCTGTGGGCCCCACTAAGGGCTGCAAGTGAGCCCTTAGTCCTGTTTGGACCTGATTGTACTTAGAAGTGCTTATTAGTTAAATTTAGCTTATTCAGTTGAAACTTCTTGATTTTCTTGGTCAATTCTAGTTCATTTAATCTTTGTCTAGCTTAATTTGTACCTTAGGCCAGTAGTGTAACTTGTTTACATCTTGTGCATCATCAAAATTTCATAATCAATAAGCTGTCAAGAAGATAAGCTCATCCATGGCTTATTTCTAAATTTCATAACAAGTCCCTTTACAAAAGTTGGTTAATATCAGTTGTAATATAGATTGGTAAAAGAAAATTTTGAAAAAGAAAAAAAAAAAATTAGAAGTGATAGCTTCTATTTAAGCCACTTTGACTTATTTTCTGCTTATTTATAAGCAAAAGCTATTGTTAAATTTTTTCTAGGCTTCTGATATCATAATAGATTTTTAGGAATTTTTTCAGATTTTTCTGTAATTATTTAGTATTTTTTATAATTTAGTTTAATTTAAATCAATTAAATAATTAGTTTTTAATTATTAGTAATTTATTAAAAAGTAGGAAAAATAGTTTTTCTGTTTCAAAATTAGTTTTATATTATTTTAGATTTTTCTAAATTTTATTTTCATTTTTCTAGTTAATTTTCATAATTAATTGTAATTTAGGATATTTTAGTTAATTAAAAAGTAATTAATAATTAGTAATTAATTAATAGTAATTAATTAAATAGTGTAAAAATTATTTTTCTTTTTCTAAAAATTTTCTTAAGTCATTAGGATTGTAAAAATATAAATTTCACGTTCGTAGGACTTTGTTTACTCCCGTTTCACTTTTTTATTTGCGCGTTCGCGTTAATTTTAAACTAAAACGCGCGTTTTTAGGATAAATTACGTTTTTAGGTAATCTGATCATCAGTAATTGTTAATAAAGTCATTCTCAATCATAATCTCGTAGTTTAATCACTCAAATCAAATTTCTGATCCTCTTGTTAAATCACTCGATCACTTTAAAACGTTTTTGAATACAATTGCTTACCTCGTTGGGACATAACGACCCGGGAATACCCTGTACTCCTTGGTTAGTTGGTTTTAGACGTTTGACTAGGTTGACCATCACCTGGGAAACTTAGTTGACCGTTTAGGACCAATCATCAGTCTTCACATAACAGTTACTCTTCCCAATAGCTACCCATTTGTTGAATGGAAGGATATCATTGTCAGAACGAACAGGTGGGGCCGATGATCCTTCGATATTGGTTTCTGCCATATTATCTGCATTTAACACAAACCACCACAGAAAATAAACATACGGGATTGTATATGTTAGTTACAAGCAAATCCATGACATCACATCACAAGGTGATATCATCAAATCCATCAGAGAACCGTGGTAGAAAGTGACAAGATAACTTGTACAAATGAGCACATGTCATATAACACGTAAGTCAATGATAGTTATCATTAAAGAAACCAACGGCATAAGGAAACCACATAGCATAACACACATGTATTCCATGAGACATGAACAGATGATTACAAGATAAACAAGGTGGCAATTAAGAGAGAGAAGCCATCACAAAATAATACGCCAAACTGGGATAACCGCAAGATAGAACAAATCACAATCAGAGGTAAACACAGATTGAGTTAACCACAATACACATTACCCACAGGTTAAAGTAACCACAAGGCGAGTAAATCACAATTAACAACATAGCAAATTGATCACTAGTGACCGCAGGGCGAATTAACCGCGGGTCTAATTAACCTCAGTGCAAGATAATCGCAAGGCGAGTTAACCGCAAGGCGAGTTAATCGCAAGGCGAGTTGACCGCAAGGCGAGTTAACCGCAAGGCGAGTTAATCGCAAGATGAATTAAACTCAGATCTAGTTAAACGCAAACTAAGTTAATCGCAAGAGAGGGTAACCACACATCAAGTTAAACGCAAGCACAGTTAACCGCAACACACACTAATCTCAGTTATGAAAGTTTGAGTGAACCGCAGTCAAGAATGGTAGCTAACCGCTAATAAGAACGAGCGCTAATCACAATCAAGAATATCACTCACAACAAGCCACCTAACGTCATATCCTACTACAACTATCTTAAGCAACTACAAAACCAACAAAAGAAGGAATAAAACTAACAATGTTATAGTCCAAGTCCCTACCCAGCACCTCAAAACACTCCTATAAGTATCACAACTCTATACGCAACACTCATAGGCAATATCTAACAATCAAATCAAAGAACATAGAAATGGAAGTAATAGGGAACCAACAAACGCAATTATAAACAGACATAATCTAACCTATTGGCGATAAACAATCACATGAGACTCGAACGAAGAATTTCACCACCTAGATTATGAAAATGACGACTCGAGTGAGCATTGATGAGTGGGAATCGCACCAGGCTTTACCTCTCAAGGGATCTTGAGAAGCTTACAACCCCCACCAGGCAGTGTACCTGATCATTGTAGTATAGTATAGTGACAAGTACCGGGGGATTGATCGTTCAGCTAGGAATAGTGTCGCTAGGATTAGAAAACCTAAATACTAGTTCTAAAGGTGAGAGATGATTCTTTTTGTATTTTTATATTTTTTAGAAAGCAAGTAAAAATCTCGGGTTTGAAGGATTTGGGCGAAATTAGTTGCTAGTCAACTAACCCAATACTAAAGATGCAATCAAAATAAAATACTAGAAATGAAAATAAACTAAATTATACTAAGGTTGTGAGCAATAAGTGGAGAAAATGTGTTTACTTAGATTTCACTACTCCCTAGACATCTTTTACATGTTAATTACTTGTTATAGTTGCATGGATGACGAATTGTATTCCTTAATACCATTCACGGGGTGGCGCACTTAACTCCCCATTTCTATGAGCTCTTATCTCCTCCTATGCCATGCCCAGCACAACCATAGGGATTATAAACAGTGGCTCATGCATTAAATATAACCAATAAAGACCTTGTGCACATCGGTTCATGTTTCTTAAGAAGTTCAAGCATGTTACCAATTGGAGATCTGCCAGTTTTCTTAAGCCTAACATCAAATTCATTCATCCAAAACAATTATAAACAAGTAATCAACACATAATTAACATCTAGGTTTCATTAGATCCAAGCAAACACAAGATAGATCTAGCCTAGCATGATGGAATTAAGACAAGAACAAGATATAGACAACCAACACATAGACATATTGATTGAATTAGAAGAATACTTATCTCAATTACACATGAAAGGTATCAGGGGCTTAGAACCCTTGAAAAACTTGTAATATTCGCACCAAGTTCGTACTTAGGGTTTCTCCAAAACTTCTCTCTTCTTAATGTGAAAATTAGAAAACTATATATAGGAAATAGGGTCTGACGGCGTCAAGACCAATCTTGTGACGCCGTCACCTCGCCGCCAAAACTCTTCTCGGACTGCCTTGATCTACTTCTGACGCCGTCATGTGTTATGCATTTCCAGGCCGTCATGAGTTTTACTCTTGACGCCCTTTCTTGTGACGCCGTCAAATCTGTACTGGGTCGTCATGGAAATTACTCTTGACGCCGTCAAGGTGTTGCTCTTGACGCCCTCAACTACTGTTCCCAGCAAGGAAAATTAAGACTTTGGCGTTTTCTTCACTTTTATGCTCCAAAAACGTCCGAATTAAGACTTTGGCGTTTTCTTCACTTTTGTGACGCCGTCAAATCTGAAGTAGTGACACGGTGAGTGGTGCCATGACGTCCTGACAGGCTGTATGTGATGCACCTGTGGACCAATCTAACTATGGGGTCCCTGATGGATGATGCCCCAGTAGTCGAGGTGTAAACCTCGTCCCCTATGGTCGGCCAAAAAGTGACACACCTCATCTCACTCCTCTGAGTCTCCCCATGCAACAACCTCTGCATAAAACCTCCATCAACCGCCTCCTCCCTAGCATACAACCCAATCTTTCAACCAAACTCAGTGACTGAACATGACCGCACCTCCCCTCCTAGCATAAAATAGATAGTGGTGCCCCCCACATCCGTCCTAGCCTCAGCCTGATCAAAACGGAAGGTCGCAAAGAACTCCCTCACCAACTCACTATACACCGTCTCCCTAATCCTAAACAACCTCTCCCACTGAGGACCCGCAAACCCATCAGTGTGGATCCTTTCCAAAAACACAGCTTCCAACCCTTGGGCCCTAAGAAACTCCCAATCAACCACAGCCCCAGCATCAATATGGTGGTTACAAAGTTCCGCATACTTGGTGGTGGCGCCAACAGTGTCAAACTCGCTCCAACCATGGACCAATTCTCCATAATTAACTCTTTGGGACCAAGAGGAACTGCCCCGATGTTGTCGAGATCTCTTGCTCATTTTCCTGGAAAAAGGTAGAGTGAACGGAAACGATTAGAACGAGAATTTTAATGATTTTCCTGCTGTTAGACACATCTGACGCTGTCAGGAGTAGTCCTGACGCCGTCAGACTTAGCAGAATCCGAACCATGCAAATGCGAGGGAAAAATCAATTTTCAAACTCTTAACCCATTACCCAAACGCTCCTTTAATCAGAAAACATGGGTGGGGGGTCAAAAAATCCGTGGCATGAGTGGCTTTCCCTAAACTAATGCATGATTCGAGTGGGATAACATAATCAATGGGTAACCCCATGATTACAAATCACCAATTTAATGGCATTACGATTTGTCAATGATGGGTCAAGAATGGGGTTTCGGGCGAAAGGGGTTTTCAAAATTGATTGATCCTAAGGACAATTGATCGAAAAAGAATAAAGAAAAATCACTTACCAAGTGAAGATTGGTTGCGGAAGACGTCGAATTGAAGGGTGGAGATTCGTAGTAGTAGCAGCACTTTGGGTGAGATTTGTGGGGTATGGGTTGAAAGTGATTGGTTTTGGGTTAATATTGCTGATCTATCGAGGTGACGGCGTCAAGAGTAATTGGCTGATGCCGTTAGATGCCCGTGTGAAGTGAGAAATGGAGTAATTCCACATTTAGTCCCTGCACTTTGTGTGAATAGCTAAACATTAGTAAAACCATGAGTAGCTATTCCGTTAACGAGGTCCACCAGGGTCGAACGTTTCATTACTGTCACGGAAAGAGGTGAGGTTGTAGAGGGGATTGGGTGACGTTTTGGTTAAGTTGTAACCTGCGCACGGGTCATCGGTGTGTAAAAAGAGATGTTGTTCCATAGAGGGTTTCAAATCAGTGATGTTTTTGATGTACAACCTCTTTACACCGGGTTTAAAACCAACAGAACATCTCTTGGATAGTTTTGGGAATGTGGTTCGCAAACATCCAACGAAAATGTTATGGAATTGCGAATTCTTCTCTTCCTGGGGATGCTCACGAGAACGGGGGGTAGTTAATGGTGAAGCACTTGGGGAAAATTTCTAGCTATCCTCTTGGTCAAACGCCAAAGGGGTTGAAACCTCGAAGACTTTTTTAATTTTTTTAGGTACGGAATTTTCTTTGATCTTTTCTTTGACCCTTGATATGAATTGGTCTGCTAAATTCATAAAAGCTTTATGAGTGCTTTCCATGCGTGCTTCTAGGTGCTGGATTTGTTTTTCCTGGTTATCTATGAAGGTTACCATTATCCCTTCGAATTCCTCTTGTCGTGAACGTTCAGGAAAATCGTGGTCGATAACCACATTCCTACGTAAATTAGGATTCCACATGGGTTCATCAGCAGGTTTTTCAATACTCATTAATTCTTTTACCTGCTTCTCGATGCTTCCTAATAATTTTTCTTGGGTGGCGTGTGCGTAGTCAAGTTTTCCCTTGCTTGGAAACATCGGGTCCTCCCATCCTTCTTCTTCGTATTGTGCCAACCCCTCAAGAACTTTCCAGCATTCGTCAATGCTAAGTCTATTTAGCCTGCCCTTGGCTGCGTAATCAATGGCTCTCCTTGTTTGATAGTCAACTTTATCGTAAAAGATTTGAATCTGTAGCCATGGTTCAATGCCATGATGAGGGACTGTTCGGAGTAGGTCTTTATATCGAGTCCATGCTTCATAAAAGGTTTCATTTTGACGTTGTTGGAACATCAAGATGTCATTTCTAAGCTTAGTAGTTCTCCCCGGTGGGAAAAATTGAGCAAGGAAACGAGTGGTGAGATCATCCCATGTGGTGATGGATCCCGCGGGTAAACGCTCAAGCCATTGACTAGCTTGATCCCGTAGAGAGAATTAGAATAGGCATAATCGGGTTGTCTCTCTAGTTGCAACATCTAGGTCTATGGAATCTATGATTTTGAGGAAGTCCTTAAGATGTTGGTTTGGATCTTCGGAACGAAGTCCATGGAATGCACATCCTCTTTGCACCAACCGGATGGTGTCGGATCGCAAGGGGGTCACATTGGCTCCGGTGAGCTCAATGGTGTTTCGGTAGCCTTGGTGGCTAGGTCGGGAATACTCTCCTAAGGTTCGGGGCCTAAGAGGTTCTAGTGGTGGGTTTTGTTGTGGTGGGATGACGGGTTCAAAGATGCTCCCGTTGTCCATGATGTTGGGTGGTGAAAAGTTACGAACAAAAACACAAAGAAATAAGATAGACTAAAGAAAACCTAGAAATAAAAATAAAATCTTACTAGAACGGAATCTAGCAAGTAGACCTAATAAAAAGAGATTCTAACCTAGACAATAACTATTCCCCGGGTTGCGGCGCCAAAAACTTGATGAGTGGGAATCGCACCAGGCTTTACCTCTCAAGGGATCTTGAGAAGCTTACAACCCCCACCAGGCAGTGTACCTGATCGTTGTAGTATAGTATAGTGACAAGTACCGGGGGATTGATCGTTCAGCTAGGAATAGTGTCGCTAGGATTAGAAAACTTTATTACTAGTTCTAAAGGCGAGAGATGATTCTTTTTGTATTTTTATATTTTTTAGAAAGCAAGTAAAAATCTCGGGTTTGAAGGATTTAGGCGGAATTAGTTGCTAGTCAACTAACCCAATACTAAAGATGCAATCAAAATAAAATACTAGAAATGAAAATAAACTAAATTATACTAAGGTTGTGAGCAATAAGTGGAGAAAATGTGTTTACTTAGATTTCACTACTCCCTAGACATCTTTTACATGTTAATTACTTGCTATAGTTGCATGGATGACGGATTGTATTCCTTAATACCATTCACGGGGTGGCGCTCTTAACTCCCCAATTCTATGAGCTCTTATCTCCTCCTATGCCATGCCCAGCACAACCATAGGGATTATAAACAGTGGCTCATGCATTAAATACAACCAATAAAGACCTAGTGCACATCAGTTCATGTGTCCTAAGACGTTCAAGCATGTTACCAATTGGAGATCTGCCAGTTTTCTTAAGCCTAACATCAAATTCATTCATCCAAAACAATTATAAACAAGTAATCAACACATAATTAACATCTAGGTTTCATTAGATCCAAGCAAACACAAGATAGATCTAGCCTAGCATGATGGAATTAAGACAAGAACAAGATATAGACAACCAACACATAGACATATTGATTGAATTAGAAGAATACTTATCTCAATTACACATGAAAGGTATCAGGGGCTTAGAACCCTTGAAAAACCTGTAAAATTCGCACCAAGTTCGTACTTAGGGTTTCTCCAAAACTTCTCTCTTCTTAATGTGAAAATTAGAAAACTATATATAGGAAATAGGGTCTGACGGCGTCAAGACCAATCTTGTGACGCCGTCACCTCGCCGCCAAAACTCTTCTCGGACTGCCTTGATCTACTTCTGACGCCGTCATGTGTTATGCATTTCCAGGCCGTCATGAATTTTACTCTTGACGCCCTTTCTTGTGACGCCGTCAAATCTGTACTGGGTCGTCATGGAAATTACTCTTGACGCCGTCAAGGTGTTGCTCTTGACGCCTTCAACTACTGTTCCCAGCAAGGAAAATTAAGACTTTGGCGTTTTCTTCACTTTTATGCTCCAAAAACGTCCGAATTGCTTCCTTTTCCAGATTTCACTCCCAAAGTACCTAAAATCACAAAAGGAACGATTTAGGGCAATATTTGATCAAATAAATTCAATTCCGGGCTTAAATGACCCCCTAAAAGTGGTTCATTTTTCGCCTCATCAAGCATATAATACAAAGTTAAGTTAAGAAACAAACAAAGAGAGATCTGACCTACCAAGGAGATCAACAAAGGAAGCAAGTAAGCTCTGTTGTGATTAGTACGATAGGTTAGGGAATAGTGGAGAAGAAACAATGTAGTGTTGTGAGTATGTGACTAACCGCAAGAAAGAGAAGCATGTATATGTGGGAAAACATTTAATAAAAGTGACACAACTAGTCCTTGTACTACTATACCTCTTAGTTGACATAAGTTCACATATACAAAATTTGTCCCAAGAGTTAAAGAAGTAACAAATATAGAAAATATTCTACAGGAGGCACGAATTAAATCATGGGACCAGATAAAATCGATAAGCAACATATCAACTAAAGCAGCTGATGAGTGCTCAAACACTCATCATTTTTGGTCAATCTGAACTGCAAAAACATACAAAAACACTTAGAAATGCATCAAAATACTAAAAATATTCCAAAATTGTGTTTTATATGTTTCAGATGCAAAATGAGTAAAAACAGATGAAAAACGTACAAAGTTTGCATAATTGGCAGTTTTAGTCCCCCAACTTTCAAAACTTGTCAAAATTAGTCCCTAAGCATTTATTTTAAAAGAAAAGTCACCAAAGGTCCTTTTGAGATCATAAGTTGTCATATTTAGTCCTTTGGTGAATAATTTCAAAAGTTTTGAGAAATTTGCAATTTAGTCCCTAGCGTTTCAAATTTTGGAAAGATTGGTCCCTGGTGAAATATTTTTGGAAGAAAAGTCAATATTTTTGAGGAATTTACAAAATTGGTCCCTATAGTTTCAACTTTGGCAAAAGTGGTTCTTAGAATTTCAAAACATGGAAATTATCAATTGTGGTCCTTGTACTATTCATAATTGGCAATTTACACCCTTGTGAAAACTATGGAAAATTGACAAAATCAGCCCTAAAGTTTCATGAATTACAAAAGTAGTCCTTGTCATTTATTCCTAAACCTAAAACTAAAATCCAAAAATAAACCAAACAAAACAAATCCAAATCCAAAACCTGATCCACAAAAACCCCAACCCACCATCACCAAGCCCAATCCACCCAAAAATATAACTCCCCCGTTTTTATTAATCCCCAAGGTCAACCCTCTTTGACTATCTCCTTCCTCCCACCACTTGTACCTGTTCTCCCCTGCCACACTCCACAACACCCCACCTCCACCTCATCTACCCCATTATATGTCCCCCAGCTCACCACAACCTTCCAAGATACATTTAATGCCCTTCAATCCCTCCAAGTAACACCAACTGACCAAGTGAGACTTTTGGCGCCAAAAAGTGTTTCAACGGACAAGATGGTTTGCAGTGATCCAATGGCCAATATTGCAAGTGGGAAATGTTCCAGTGGGTCCCACAAACCCTGAAAGTCACTATAAATCAAGAAAGAAGCACAGTGGAGGGGGTAGTAGTTAGTAGAGTAGAAATATTGTCGTGTTAGTGTAATTTCCCTTTTCAGTTGTAACCATAGCCAAATAAACATTGTGCTCAGTTAATTTAGTGTAATATAAACTTTCTTAAAGCTCAATTCCAAGTTTCCTTTTGTGAATTCAATTTTAGCAATTTTAAGTAAAATTGACAAATTTGCTTAATCTTGTTTAAACTTGTTAATTCCTGTTCCATTTAGTTTATTTAAGTTTAAGTTTGAATTTTTAAAAGCTTGTTATGCATTAAAATCTATTTCAGTCAATAAATCAAAAATACAAGAAAAATATAAATAAATAGCTAAAAATAAAAAAAATAAAAAGAAAATCCAAGAAGTACAAGAAGCAGAGAGCAAGGTAAATCAAGGATGGAAATGGTTTAGAAGCTTTATGTGAAGCAATTGGTCAGTTGAGAAATCTTATGGTACCTTGTTCTGAGTTGGATCCATTTGTAAGCATGTTTTCTATTTTTTTGCATAGTAGCTATAGCTTGACTTATGTACTGTTTATTAGCTTAGTTTGTGTTTGTTTAGCTTAAATTAGCTTGTTATAGCTTATTTTGATGTTATGCTATACTTATGTATGCTTATTCTCAGTTTGGATGTGCTACTGCCTTGATTGAGTTAAAATTGCAAAATTAAGTTCTTGTTGTTGTTTGTTGAATTTAAATGTTCAAATAGCTTCCAATTTAGTTTAGAAAAGTAGTTATATCTTTTGTTCAAATAGCCTAAATCACCCATTTGCTTTGAAAAGCCTTAGCAGACACCATATAAAGGGGTGTTTGGATTTTATTTGTTAATTGTGTTATGGTCTGCTTCAGTGGTTATATATAGTCTCAATATGCTCATTTAGGTTCTATTAGGTCATTTGAGTCATAAAAACTAGTTGCCTTTTGTTAAAAAGTCAAAACTTACTCCATTCCCTCCTCACAGTTAACTGTGAGGGTTTGGGTTTGAATAACTTTTCATATAAGCTCATTTATAGTCATAGTAGCTAAAAATTACCTCACATCAGCTTATTATCAATTCTAGACGCACTTAGGATAGAACAAAGCTCACCAAAGTCAACTTTTCATGTTTTCTCAAAAAGTCAAAAATTGCATTGTGTCCAGTTTTCCAAAAACTCCAAGAATTCTTGTGATTTTTCTGCTTAGATTCAGACCCTGAAATTTTTAGGAGTAATTGTCCACCAACTGAACTTTGGAATCTCACAACCCATATATTTTTGTGAATTTTTGTGTCCAAGTTACTGAGGCTCAAAGTTACATGCAGGGAAAGGACCTCCCATGTGCATCTGTTGCATCAACTCACTGAGCTTTCTTTAGTGGGTCCCAAAGGACACCACAGTGGGTCCCACAGGCCCCCATTGGTACCTTTGAACCCCCAAGCTGGCCCCCAGTCCATAGCAACTAGGTTTGACCCTTAACACCATGTGGACCCCACTTGTTTCAGCCTTGAACTTTGTCCCATTTCTGCCTTAGTCCACCAATAAGTAATTGCTTATTGTGGCTTATTTGCTTATCTAGTGGACCCCATTTGCTTTTTCCAGCTTAAACATGTCCAACAAACTAATTTGAACCAGAATTCATCATTGTGGACCCCACATAAGCTCATTTGAGCTTAATTTCTTGTTTGGTCAAAGAAGGTCAACTATCAAGCTTTTAAGCTTGCATTTGGCTTATTTTTAAGTTTTGAAAATGTTGTCTTCATAAAAGTTAGTTGTTTTCAGTATTTAGATAGTTTTGTAAAAGAAAAATCCAGAAAATCCAATTTAAAAATAAGTGATAGTTTCTATTTAATGTAATTTCACTTTTTAATTTTCCTTTCTAGATTTTCATGAAGAACTTTGTATTTTTATATTTTTCTTAATTTTCTTTTATATTCAAGTACTTTCAGTAATTTTTCCAGAATTTAATATTGCCATTTAGTATTAATTAGATTTAATATTAGTTTAATTAATAATTAATTAATAATTAAGTATTAAATAGCAAAATTAGTTTTTATAAAGTAACACCTAGTTTTATATTTTTCCTAGCTTTTATAATTTATAAAATAATTTTAGGAATTTTCTTATAATTTTTACTGTTCATTTTCTATTTTTATTAATTTAAAATAGTTTGAATTAATTAATAATTAGTTTTTAATTAATAGTAATTATTATAAAAGTAGGAAAAATATATTTTCAGTTTGAAAATTAGTTTTATAATATTTTAGATTTTTCCAAATTTATATTTCATATTTTTAGTATAATTTCATAATTAGTTATAATTTAGGTTAATTTAAATAATTAATAAGTAATTAATAAATAGTAATTAATTAATATTAAATAATTAATTAGTGTAAAAATTCATTTTTTTTTCTAAAATTCTTCTTTCATCCTTAGGTTTGTGAAAAAGTCATTTTCACCCCCTGTGGGTTTTCAGATTTCAGTTTTCACTTTTTATTTTGTACGTTCGCGTAAATTTAAACTGAACGTACACGTTTTTAGGTTTAAAACATTTATGGTTTTTCTACTTTTACAACCTTGTTAACATAGCTTATTTAAGCTATTTCATTGTATATCTCAGTAGTGTAATCAATCTCAAACCCCTTTCTGTCCAAATTCACCTGATCACAAACCCGTTTAAATACAATCCACAACTCGTCGGGACATAACGACCTGGGGAAACACTGTATTCCGCCGAGATTAACTCTAAGGAGTTTGACTATATTGACCACATCCGTGGTTGACTTTAGTTGACTGCTTTTGCCTCAATCAGCATCATATAAGAGGGAGAAGCACACAATAAATATATAAAGACAAGTCATGTTTATACATGGGTGGAGGAATAGAGCCTGTAAAGAAAAATAAATGAATGCAAAACATGCACAATTATATACAAGAACTATGAACAGGATAGAGACTGGGTATTAGTTAGTTAGTCAGTTAGTGACAGGTGAAGAACGAGTCCTGGACATAATTAACCAGGAGTCCACAAGATTATACATCACATGAGAGTAGACATGTCTCCAACCGTGGGAGATATCAGTGTCTTTGGTTGCCACACAAGGACATTCTTAAAACTGTTGTGTAGACCCTTTGAAACTTCAATGTCTTTGGTACACACATGTGACCATTTATTACAATTCATCATGAATATCCTTCCAGTTGGTACCCATATCCAAGAAGATCTAAGCTTGTATGGTATTTCATGCATTATAACATTCTTATGGTGAATGGTTCGGTTATCAGATTTCCTTGGTCTATGTCTTAAAGGCATTTCAGGTTTGTGGCCATTTGATTTATGATTTTGAACCTTAACTTGAATGTTTACCAATTGATTATGAGTTTTAATTTTTGAGTCCACAGACTTAATCAAAGCACGTTTCTCAACTACTTGGGAGACACACCGAGCTTTCGAGAATTTTAGTCTTTCAGAAATAAAAGCATTTTGTTGTCTAATGGTAGATTGATTACCAACTGTTTTAAAAACTGGTTTTCCCAAGATAGATGGTTTTGAAAGATTAAGGTTCATTTGACTCTTTGTGACGCAACTTGGCACACTTTGTTCACTAGAAATTGTGGGACATGTAGTCAGACTATGAGCAATGAGATCACTATGTTTAGTTAACTGAGAGGTTGTCAGATTGATATTCTTAGCCTTTATTTCTTTAATTGAGTCACACAGTTCTTTACATTGCACTTTCAGAGTCTCATTTTCCATACGTAATTTAGCCATTTTGCATTTAGTTACATTAATTTCATGTTTCCATTTGGCTTCATTACGTTGCTCATAGATCTTAATTCGATTTTTAAGGCTGTTGATCGTTAAGTCCTTGTCTTGCAGCTGAGTTTTCAGATTATTTATCAAAAAATATTCATTAAGTCCAGGCAATTCCGGATTCAAACAAGGTTTGCTATTTTGAAGACATTCTTCTTTTTGTTGCATTTCAATTTCAAGTGAAAACCTTTTTAGAAGTTGATTAAACGTCTCTTTTTCAACCATGTTATGGTCCATTGTCTTAGAAAACTCAACCTTAAGGCAAAAACTTTCATCATATACATCACTTTCTCGCCCTTTATGACACATATTTGTTGAGTTAGAGGAGATTAAACTGTCAGTCTTTTCCAACAGATTTGTGTCATAACAAGGTTTAATTTGATCTGTATGACGAGTTACATTAGAGAGGATATTATGTTGATCATTTGAAGATACCTCATCACTTGAGTCAAGTGCATGAACAGGTCTGAGCTTATCGTCAATAGCACGCGACACTAACTTGCCCGTAGTTTCAATCTTATCAGCTTCAAACTCCATGCATTCAGTGATGACAGACTCAGCATCCGATGCTATACCTAAATAATCACTGTCATCACTTAGTTGTACCTCGTGTGTCTTCTCCCTGTCTTCATACATTAGTTCGTGCTTTGCCTTTTCCTGAATGTACTCCTTAACCTTATCCAAGCGTTGGAGTAACATGTCTCTGAATGTGTCAACATCCATTTCTGTGTGGTCAGCAAAACACTTCATAGTCATCTGACTCTCGTAGTCATATATCATTGCAGATTTAGAGTTTATGAAGCTCTGCAATTGTTTGCTGAGCACACAGAGGGCAGCTAAGGATCCAGCATTGGTAGATTCTTCCTGGTCCAGTTGTTGTCGTAATTGATCCAAGTTAAGAATCATAATCTCTGTGAATGTTTGAACATCTTGACCGAAAAGAGTTGTAAACGCACGTTCGAACCCCATTTTGAATCCATCACCCTCTAACAGTACGGAAAGATGTGACTGAAGCATTCGAAAGCATTCAATGTGGCATTCCCTTGCATATTCAAGTAAATTACATGACTGATGAATCACATTCTCTTGAGAATCCGAGCACGATTGTACCATTGAATCATTATCAGATACAAGTTCGTTCATTTGTAGATGAAGATTAGAAGTCAGCGGTACTTCAACCATGTCATATAATTTGAGAATTTCGGGTATTACTGAATCAGGAGACGTTGTCATGATGAAACAGGTGGGTTACAGTTTGCACTAGGTGTTAAGTTGTGACAAGTTGATCAGTGGTAAACCGTCAGATTATTATTAACCAAGGTTAATAAGTCAAAAACAGCTTAGACTAATGCTCCGTGGAGTACAATGTATCCTCGGGTCGTATTTCCCAACGAGGCGTGAAATCTGTAATAAAACGAAATTTGGGATCGGGTGATTATGAATGGGCAAAGGTGAGTTTGATTTATACTACTGATTGAATGAGAATTTATTTAGAAACAGTAATTAATCATACAACAATCAGATACACAAAACATGTAACACAAAGAATTTAAAAACGTAAGTATGAAAAATATAAAAACTAAATATGACAAGTTTATAACTACAAGGGTGTAAAATGAAAATTTTAAAAACTTTTTAACTTAAAAGAAAATTAAAATCTAAAAAGAAAATATTATTTTAATTTAATATTAATTAATTAATAAAAACTATTTAAAACTTATTTAAAATCTAATTAACTAAATCTAAAAGGTGTTATACTACAAATTTAACTTGGAAAATTATAAAAATAATTTCTAAAAATCTAAATTAACTTTAAAGATTTATAAAAATTAAAAAGAAATATTTTTGGCTTTTTATGTAATTTTTATTAATTAAAAACTATATTATTAATTTAAATTTAATTAAACTAAATAAAGGTGGAAAAATATAAAATGAAAAAGGAAATTTATAAAAATATTTTTTACAGGTTCTAATAAAGTTTATAAAGTTAGGAAAATTATAAAAATGAAAATTATATAAAATCTTAACAACTATTCTAATTTTTATTTGGTTTTTATGTTTTAAGTAATTTAAATAAAATTAAATGTAAAAATTATAAAGACTACAGTAAAAATTCTAAAAAAATTATTACAAACTTAAAATCAAATAAGGAATCTAGAAAAAATATAAAAACACACTACTGTAGAACAACTTTTAACAGTTACAAATTATTTAACAGATTTAATTAAATACTAGATAAACTATAATTAAATCTAATAAATACAAGATTAGCATAGAAAATTCTAGGAAAATTACTACAACTATAAAATATAACAAAGTAATTTAGAAAAATATAAAAACAGGTAATCACTTAACAAAATATTAAAAAGGAAAATTAAAATTAAAAAATATTAAATAGAAACTATCACTTATTTTAAATTTGATTTTTCTTGAATTTTATTTTACAAACCTATTTTATACCTAATAGTAACTAACTTTTGTAAAAACAATTATTTTATAAGCTAATAATAAGCTAATAATAAGCTACTAACTAAAACAGTTGACTTAGTTTGACAAACTAAGCAATTAAGCTAAACTGAGCTTGTGTGGGGTCCACTTGGGTAAAAATTGGTTCCTCTAAGTTAAGTGAACATGCATAAGTTAGAAAAAGCACAAAGGTTCCACTGGATAAGCCAATAAGCTACAATAAGCTTATGCTTATTGGTTTTCTGAGACAGTAATTCGGACAAACTTAGGGGCTTAAATCAGGTGGGGTCCACTGAGTCCTTTGTCAAAATTATGGTCAAAGTTTAAAGCCAGGTAGGAGGGGAGTCCAATGAGCCAAGGATGGAGGAGTGGGGCCCAATATGGTGGTCACAAATCACCACAAAAGTGGTGATGGTGGCCTGAGTAACTGGTGCACAGAGCAGGGGTGTTCCCTGCAACTCACTTTGGTGAGTTGTGGGGTCCACAAGAAAAATCACAAAAATATGGTGGTACTGAGACCTTCAAGCTGAGATGGTAGGTTTTAACTAGGAACAAGTTTTAAGGTCCAAATACAAACACATAAATCACAATAAATACTTGAATTTTTGGAAAAAAAACTAAGATGAACAAATTTGACTCAAGACTTGTAATTTTGACTTTGATGAGTTTTAACTTACTCTTATTGACTGAAAATGATGTTGTAAGTTAAAAGGAAACCAAATCAATCTATGTTTGACACTAATGAACTGAAATGGGTGGTTTAGGACACTAAAAATCGAACAGTGTTCATGGAAATCAGAGATTCATGTGATTTTGACTTTTCATTGAAAAGGTATTGGATTTTATGACTTACCTAAGTTATATGAACCTATTAGAGACTGTATAACTTATATTTGACAACTAATAGCAATTAGGACTTATTGAACAGGCCAAAACCAAACACTCCTTTTAGGTTCTGTCTTGTGGAGTTATTACACAACATGAGTTTTAAAACTAAGAGGTTACTTCCAACTGAATTACTATGTTATGCTAAGCTTTATAAAACATAAGAAACACAGGTACATACCACAATGACCAAAGATTACTAATGAGACTAAAATGACAGTCAACCTAAACTTTTTAGGTAGAATGAAACCTAAACTACTGTTGACTAATTTTAAGCTTTGATTACTTTTAACTATTCCTATTGAGCACAGATAATACAGAAATAAGCTATAGTAAATAGTTGAATGGTAAAATTAAGATAAAATAAAAAATGATATAAGTAACTCACAATATGCTTCCTGCCAAATCCACATGAACTAAGAACCAAATCACCAATCCTACTGCTTCCCAAGAAGCCACTAAACCAAATCCATCCAGAATTTAATTTGCTCCATTGCTTCTTCCTTGTTCTCACTAATTTTTTTTATTTTCTCTCTATTTAATTGATTTTTTTTTTTTTTATTTATGAGGAACTTTGATTTCTATGAAACTAAAACCTTAATTTAGTTATTCTAGGAGCTTATATGAGATTATAAGTCCTATAACAACATTTTTATAACACCTAAATGAGTAAACATGAAAATTTGAAATTGTAAACTGCATAAACTATAATTGATCATGAAACTGAAATTAGAGCTTGTAAATAGTTTTATTGAAACACTAGAACATTAGTACAATACTTAGAAATTGAAACTTGAACTGAAATGATAAACTAAAATTTGAACGACATACATGAAAATGAAATTAAACTACTACATCTAATCCTCTGCTTCTCTTCTCTTTTATAGCCCTCAATTCTGTTCCAGGTGTCTTGATAAGCATTTCCCACCACATTGTATCCCTTGTACGTGTCCAATTGACCATGACTGTTCAAACCTACTTTTGGCGCCAAAAGTAGTAGGGGTTGAATTGGACTGATCCAAGGCAATTAATGCCTCTTGTATTGTTGTGGAGGATATAGGGAACATTTTGGGATGTAGGGGTGAGTTGAGGGTGATTGATGTGATGGTTGCAGGTTGTGGGTGTGGTGGAGATGGTGGGGGTAGTACGTGGCTTCTCCTAGGGTTAACTTTAGGAGTGGGTTTTGTTGTGGGATTGACAGAGAGGCAAGGAGGTGGAAAGGTATTGCAAGTGGAGAGGTTGGATGGTGGATGGAGGATGAGCAGGTGACGAGGAGAGGTTGAAGATGGGTGGGGGACGGGTCAACGGAAGTCAAAGATTTGTCCGGGTTTTATTTTTTTTATTAAGTGGAGTGGGCCATTGAGTGTTGGGCTTGGAATATAAAAGTTTGGACCAGGCTTTTATTTATTATGGATTTGGATTGGATTTTTTTATTTGTATTTTTGATCCGTTTGGTTTTGTAAGGTTTAGCCCAAGGACTAAACTTGTAAAATCTGATTTCCAGGGACCAAACTTGAAACTTTTCCAAACTATATCACAAAGGACCTTTCTTGCCATTTAAAATATTATAAGGTCCTTTTTATTATTTTTCCAAATTTAAAAGTAACCGGGGACCAATTTTGCCATTTTTCCAAATTGCAGGGACTTGTTTTGTAATTTTATGAATTTATCATCTGCGGGTAAAATTTGTCAATTTATGAATTTCCAAGGACCATTTGATGATAAAATTCCATTTTTGAACACTGAGGGGTATTTTCTGACAATATTGAAACTGCAGGGACCTGTTTTGCCAATTTTTATATTGTGAACTTCCAAGGGTAAAAATTGTTATTTCATGATTCCTGAGGATTGTTTTTGACTTTTCTTTAAAATAAATCATCCAGGGATCATTTCTGACATTTCTTGAAAGTTCAGGGACTGATTTTGACAATTGGGTAAACTTTGGCGGTTTTTCCCTGTTTTTAGTTCTTTTATGTTTGAAACATATAAAAACACCTTCTAAGGATATTTGTAGTATTTTGTGGTGTTTCTGAGTATTTTTACATGTTTTTGTTGTTCAGATTTGACAGAAATGATGAGTTTTTATGAACTCATCAATCCCCTACACTTAACTATTGCTAGTCCCTAGCAATCTGGCATCAACTAAAAACCCATTTTTGAAAATTTAATGGATTTTTTATATCTCTTTACCAGACCGCCATTACTTCTGGAGTAGCCAGGTGTGAAAACTGTGGTACACCTGATAACCGTGTGATTTTGAGCAAACCACCAGCTGTCAACGGATTTGATTAGTCTTTACCAAAAGCCGTTTGCTTCTGGACTAGCCAACTCTTGATGGACAAAGTCAACATCTTGGTGAGCTGATTACCAATTATGGATTTTCACTGCCTTTACCACAAGCCATAATCTTGCGGGCTAGCCAACTCATTCGCTTTATGGGATATGGGGAGTTGAGGAACCATACAATTTTTGGCAAATTGCAAGCCATAAACGGGTTTGAGTTATCTTTACCAAGAGCCGTTTGCTCCTGGATTAGCCAGTCCTTATGTGGATTAGACATGGTGGACTAATAACCATTTGTTGCGTTAATGCCAAGTACTTCATTAAGTGAAAATTTTGAAAAATTTTTAAAATTTTTGGCAAAAACGGGGGTACTAGATGTATAATGTGATTAAATTCGCTAGAATTTCCCCCCTACACTTAGAAATGAATATTGTCCTCAATATTCAAAGTCCCGGCTATTATGCCGCTTCTTTGAACGTAAAAAGGTAATATCACAAGTTAAATGCAGGAACAACATTTATTTTATTTTTGAATTTTTCATTTTTATTTTTATTTTATGTACTTTATTTATAGTAGGGCAACTCCCCTACACTTGGGTGATACACACGGGTGAAAACCCATGTTTATGCTGCTGTTTTTGATTTTTAATTTTTATAAATGTTTTTGTATTTTTAAATTTTATATATGTACAAAAGAAAGAAAATTCCTAACAACCGCCCCTCGAAAGGGAATCTGGGTCTGACAGAGCTCAGTAACTGTAAACAGCCAACAACCAAATGTTGTAACTAAGAGGCTAATCAAACTGGGCAAGTTGTGTGCAAAGGAAAAATATTTTTGTATTTTATATTGTTTATGAAATGAAATATGATATAGTATATGTAATCACTACCTCCCAGGCTTGTGTCAGGTTTACCACGCTAGCTAATCACTTGTGAATGATTAACTGTAATAAATATGCCCTGACAGCCCGGGAGTTGAATGATAAAGTATATAATATACATACAAGGATAGATATTTGAACAAAATTTACAAAATTCATTATTATTTATGTACATGATACTAATGTTTTTGTTTTCCGAGTCACTAGCTTGACTCGACCCCGTATTAATTAGTCCGTGGGGAAAGTTTGGAGATCTGGGACAACCACTTGTGGTATGTCCCCTCCAAAGTAGTGTTTCAAACGATGTCCATTTACTTTAAAGTTGGGACCGTCGGGTTGTAATAACTCAACAGTTCCGTATGGGTATACTTTTGCTACAGTAAATGGTCCAGACCAACGGGTTTTTAGCTTGCCCAAGAAAATTTTCAATCTTGAATTGAAAAGAAGAACTCTATCACCAACGTTGAAAACGCGGTTCTTTATTTTAGAGTCATGTATCTTCTTAGTCTTTTCTTTATAGATTAAAGAATTCTCGTAAGCTTGATCACGTAGTTCATTTAGTTCATTTAGCTGAACCTTACGATGATCACCCGCTGTCTGAATGTCAAAGTTTGCATGTTTCAAAGCCCAGTAGGCTTTGTGTTCTAATTCGATCGGAAGATGACATGTCTTTCCGTACACCAACTTGTATGGAGTACACCCAATGGGTGTTTTATAAGCCGTACGAAAAGCCCAGAGTGCGTCGTCCAATTTGTCCGACCAAGAGGCACGGTTTTCTCCTACCGTCCTCTCCAGAATTCTCTTTATGCCTCGATTTGAGACCTCCACCTGCCCACTAGTTTGGGGGTGATATGCAGTAGAAAGACGGTGAGTTACACCATATTTCAGCATTACTCTTGCAAATTGATCATTGCAGAAGTGTGTACCACGATCACTGATAATGGCACGAGGAGTCCCGAATCGAGCAAAGAGAGACTTCAGAAATTTTACAACTACTCGGGCATCATTGGTGGGTAAGGCTTTTGCCTCAACCCATTTTGACAAATAGTCGACTGCCACGAGTATATACTTGTTACCTCTTGAAGATGGGAATGGGCCCATGAAATCAATGCCCCAGATATCAAATATTTCACAGACTTGGATGATGTTTTGAGGCATTTCATCCTTCTTAGAAACATTCCCGTGATGCTGACAAGCGTCACAAGTTTTGACAAGTTCTTGGGCATCTTTATAGATGGTGGGCCAATAGAAACCAGAATCAAACACCTTTTTGGCGGTGTAGTTTGAGCTGTGATGTCCCCCAGTGGGTCCATCATGACAAGCTTTGAGGATTTCCATGGCTTCATTACCATGGACACACCGTCGGATGACTTGATCCGCACATATCTTAAAGAGGTAGGGGTCGTCCCAGAAATACTGTTTAACGTCTTTGAAGAATTTTTTCTTCTGTTGGGACGACATCCCTTTCACAACGAAATTACCCGCATGGTAGTTTGCAAAATCTGCAAACCATGGGGTAGAGGTATCATCCCTGGTAGAGATTAGATTGAGAGTCTCCAGAGGAAAAGTTTCATTAATTTCTTTTCTCTCGAGAATATCCTGATGAGGATTCTCTAACCGGGATAAGTGATCAGCAGCAAGGTTCTCTGCTCCTTTTTTGTCTCGTATGAGTATATCGAATTCCTGAAGGAGCAGGACCCAACGGAGCAGTCTTGGCTTTGCATCCTGTTTAGTGAACAGGTATTTCAAAGCCGAGTGGTCCGTGTACACCACACATTTGGTTAGGATTAAGTAAGACCTAAATTTCTCAAAGGCATATACCACAGCTAATAATTCTTTTTCTGTGGTGGTATAATGTACTTGAGCTTCACTCATGGTCTTACTTGCGTAGTGTATTGGCTGAAAATGTTTGGATTTGCGTTGCCCCAGAACTGCACCAATAGCGAAATCGCTAGCATCGCACATAAGTTCGAAGGGTAAGTCCCAGTCGGGGGCAACAAGGATCGGTGCCTCGGTAAGCTTTTTCTTTAAAGTAGAGAAAGCTTCGATGCACTCGGGGGAAAAGATGAAAGGAGCATCCTTTTCAAGAAGATGAGTCATGGGCCGGGCTATTTTGGAGAAATCCTGAATGAATCTCCGATAGAAACCGGCATGGCCAAGGAAACTCCTTATTCCTTTAACAGTGGTGGGATGAGGCAGTTTAGCTATAACATCAATTTTGGCCTTATCGACCTCAATCCCACTTTTTGAAATTTTATGGTCGAGGACAATGCCCTCCTTAACCATAAAATGGCTCTTCTCCCAATTTAGACAAAGATTAGTGTCTTCACAACGTTGAAGCATCTTTTCTAAATGGGAGAGGCATGAGTCGAAAGAATTCCCAATGACTGAGAAGTCATCCATGAATACCTCCATAGTTTTCCCGATCATGTCGTGGAAAATAGCCATCATGCACCTCTGGAAGGTGCCCGGAGCATTGCATAACCCAAAAGGCATGCGACGATAGGCAAATGTTCCGTAAGGGCATGTGAAGGTAGTTTTATCTTGATCCTGTGGATCAATGGGAATCTGGAAGTAACCCGAGAAGCCGTCGAGGAAGCAATAATACTCATTCCCCGCTAGTCTCTCGAGCATCTGATCCATAAAGGGCAGAGGGAAATGGTCTTTGCGGGTGGCTTCGTTAAGCTTTCTGTAATCGATACATACTCGCCACCCTGTAACCAAACGAGTTGGTATCAACTCGTTATCCTCATTTGTGACAACCGTGATGCCACCCTTTTTTGGAACACAATGTATTGGGCTAACCCAAGGACTATCTGATATAGGGTAAATCAATCCCGCATCGAGAAGTTTAAGAACTTCTTGTTTGATAACTTCGTGAATTTTTGGATTTACCCTTCTTTGATGCTGCACGGTAGGTTTAAAGTCCTCTTCCATTAGGATTTTGTGTGTACAAAAATCCGGGTTAATACCCTTTATGTCTGAGAGTTTCCAAGCAATTGCTTGCTTGTGGGACTTTAAAACCTTATGCAGCGCGGTTTTCTCCTCATCCTTTAAGTCTTTGGCAATAATGACCGGTAACTTATCGTTACCTTCCAAGAATGCATATTCTAGATGAGGAGGCAGGTCCTTAAGTTCGACCTCAGGGAAATCATCAGTTTTCTCAACATTTTTGACTTCCGCGTTATGAAGTTGTGGAGGTAGAACAGGAATGGGAGAGGGATCTTTGTTCAATAATTTCTCAAGGAGAAGTATATCCCTTTCCGGGTCAATCTCTTGGTTATCAATCCCCTCGGGAACTGAATCACTTTTGAGAAAGGCCTCTAATTCCTCAAGGACGAAATCACTTCCGTCAAACGGAGTGAGGGAAGGAGAAGAATTAGCGATTATGGGGTGAGAAGAGGGAGTGGGATTGCCACTCGGAGAACTATCAGCAAAACCAAGGATTTCCTGAGCATACTCCTCGGATGCAATGTCAATGACATCAATTCGGTTGACCGATTCAGCATCATAATTTGAGGAGTATCTCGAGGTTTGATCAAGGTTGAACGTTATCGCTTCAGTGCCAACTCGTAACGTGATTTCCTCATCGAAAACATCGATTAATGCACGACCCGTCCTTAAGAATCCCCTCCCTAGTATGAGAGGAACTCTAGGATCCGCATCAAAATCAACAACGACAAAGTCTGCCGGAAAATGGAACTTTCCCACTCTTACAAATACGTCCTCGGCAATACCAAGGGGACGTGAAATTGAACGGTCTGCAAGCTCGAGAGTCATGCATGTGGGACTAAGTGCCTGAAGAGAGAGCTTTTTCCAAACTGAGTAGGGCATTAAGTTGATGCTTGCACCAAGATCGGCCAAGGAAAAACAGTCAACCATTCCTGGAAATACACAAGGTATTAGAAATTTTCCAGGATCTCCTAGCTTCGCGGGAAGCTGTTTCAACAGAACTGCAGAGCAGTTCTCGTTGAGTGGAGTTCGTGCCATCTCAAACAGTTTTTCTTTATTGCTCAACAGGTTTTTGATTGTCGATGCGAATTTGGGCATTAAAAGAAGAGCATCCGCGAAGCTAATATCGAAGTGTAGTTCTTGAAAAATCTGAAAATTTTTTTCCATCTGATGATTAGCTTTTTCACGGAGCTTCTGGTCTTGCAATCGTGAGGGATATGGAATTGTTGGTTTTGGGTTGGCTTTTGGATTTTCAACAGGACCTTCGGTAGTTTCAAACACAACTCTTTTAGGGGGAGTCGGGATAACTGGAGGTGGGACGTCGTCGGTACTTCCTTTATCAATAGGAGGTATCGTGTCCGTTGTAACCTCAGCTTCTTTTTCCAGTACCTCAGGAGAAGAGAAAGAGGTAGATGGAGTTTTAGGTCCTTTGTAAGAAGCTCCACTTCTTGTGGTGATCGCCTTAACATCGCCCCTCGGATTAGCGATCGTGTTGCTAGGTAAAGTACCTGAGCCCGAGGGTCGATCATTTAAAGATTTCTTTATGTCAGAAATTTGGCTGATCAACAACCTGTTGGTTTCTTCCTGTGCTTTCATGAATTGTTTTAACAATTCATCAGAAGAGGTAGGGTTTGGAACAACAGCTGGTGTTTGAACGGGAGGGGTTTGCCCTCGAGTGTTCTGCTGAAACCCTTGATTTTGGAATTGTCCCTGATTAGGGTTTCCATGAAAGTAGCCAGGATTATAGTTACTCGGTCCCTGATTTCTATTCCCCTGATTTTGAAAGTTTTGGGGATAACCTTGATTAAAGTGACCTTGGTTAGAATAACCTTGGTTACTTCTGTTTGGGTTTTGGGGACGGTTTTGGGTGTTCTGGTTAAAACCAGGTGGTACAGAGTAAGTGCTCGGACGCCATGGTGGCTCAGCAGGAGGACGATATGGATTGCCTCCTTGGCTAGAACTACCAGCAATCGCGTTGGTTTCAAATGTGTTATTGTCTGTGGCAGTACAATTATAGTAGGCATGTGGTCCACCACAGGTAACACAAACATCCACTTTCTTCACTTCAGCATGTGAAGGATTCTGTGGGAACGAGACTTTCTTCTGATTGGAGTGAACTAAGGCTTGTATAGCATTCGTGAGTTTATCAATCTTAGCATCAGTACTAGATTGACTCACGGTAGAAGAAGTAGAAGGATCGACCTGTTTATTACGTATGGTACGAACCTTGGACTTATTTTCAATTATTGCTAAAGCTTCCTTGACAGTACGACTCAAAAAATTCCCTCCTGCTGAGGCATTAAGGGAATCCTGGTCTGCTTGGCTTACTCCGTTATAAAATGTGTCGAGTTGCATCAACTCAGAAAATCCATGGTGGGGGCATTTGCGAAGCAACTCTTTGAATCTATCCCATGCTTCACTGAATGTCTCACCAGGTCTTTGTGAAAACTTGGTGATCTCATTCCTCAGATAAGCAGTTTTGGATGGTGGATAGAATTCATTCACAAATTTCTTAACTAGATCTTCCCATGTTTCTATGGATCGAGGGGGTTGTTTCTCTAGACAGACTCTGGCTGCTCCCTCGAGAGAAAATGGAAACAGAAGTAGTTTAATAGCCTCCGGCGGGACATTCTTATATTTGATGGTAGATGTGATTTTGTTAAACCATCTTATATGTGAATGAGGATCGTCCCTTTCGAAACCATAGAACTGATTAGAAGTAACCAGATTAAGTAATCCGGTTTTTAATTCGAAATTATCAGATACTATGGCGGGTACAATAATAGCATCTCCATAACCCTCGATGGGTGCTTGGAGAAGCTCTGACATTGGGCGTTCTTCTGCCATGATGACTGCAGTTTTAGGTTCAGTCTGTATTTGAGTTTCAATTTTCGGGGCAGATTGTGTACGTTTTCGAGGAATACTGACAAGCTCGCGATGAGGACTTGTAGACCTAGAAGAACGTGTGTGCATGTACTAAAAACAAAATTTTCAAAACAAGATCGAGGAAAAACCACAGTAAACTTAACCCAATAATCACAGGTAAAATGGCTTCTTTATAAAAGGTACACCACTTACAGGGATATTACGTTAAATTTTTTATCTTATGTTTGGGAACTTATTCTGAAGGTTATTTAATTTATTCACAAGAAAATGTTTTTGGGTATATGTGTATGGGTGAAAACTTGGAAAATATTTTTGGAATCGATTCGTTAACCGAAATCGTTCCTTTAAAATCACTCGCAGGCTAGCGGGAGGAAATAAATGGATTCCTCTTCAGTTCACAATTTAATGTCAGAACTTACCTTATACCAGCTGTATAGGTTGTAATTTTAAAGAAAACGAAGTAATTTAACTTCATGATTTATTTTGTTGTTATTTAATTTTTTTGGTGTTTTTAACACTTTAGGAAAAGTGTTAGTGAACTTTTCAGTTATGATATTTATTTTAACAAAAAATTACAGACTGATGGTATTTGTACAATGAGTTGATATTCAGAACCACGTATGCTTCCAAATTCGTTGTACGCAGCACACCTCCCCGGCAGCGGCGCCAAAATTTTGATCAGTGGTAAACCGTCAGATTATTATTAACCAATGTTAATAAGTCAAAAACAGCTTAGACTAATGCTCCGTGGAGTACAATGTATCCTCGGGTCGTATTTCCCAACGAGGCGTGAAATCTGTAATAAAACGAAATTTGGGATCGGGTGATTATGAATGGGCAAAGGTGAGTTTGATTTATACTACTGATTGAATGAGAATTTATTTAGAAATAGTAATTAAGCATACAACAATCAGATACACAAAACATGTAACACAAAGAATTTAAAAACGTAAGTATGAAAAATATAAAAACTAAATATGACAACTTTATAACTACAAGGGTGTAAAATGAAAATTTTAAAAACTTTTTAACTTAAAAGAAAATTAAAATCTAAAAAGAAAATATTATTTTAACTTAATATTAATTAATTAATTAATAAAAACTATTTAAAACTTATTTAAAATCTAATTAACTAAATCTAAAATGTGTTATACTACAAATTTAACTTGGAAAATTATAAAAATAATTTCTAAAAATCTAAATTAACTTAAAAGATTTATAAAAATTAAAAAGAAATATTTTTGGCTTTTTATGTAATTTTTATTAATTAAAAACTATATTATTAATTTAAATTTAATTAAACTAAATAAAGGTGGAAAAATATAAAATGAAAAGGGAAATTTATAAAAATATTTTTTACAGGTTCTAATAAAGTTTATAAAGTTAGGAAAATTATAAAAATGAAAATTATATAAAATCTTAACAACTATTCTAATTTTTATTTGGTTTTTATGTTTTAAGTAATTTAAATAAAATTAAATGTAAAAATTATAAAGACTACAGTAAAAATTCTAGAAAAATTATTACAAACTTAAAATCAAATAAGGAATCTAGAAAAAATATAAAAACACACTACTGTAGAACAACTTTTAACAGTTACAAATTATTTAACAGATTTAATTAAATACTAGATAAACTATAATTAAATCTAATAAACACAAGATTAGCACAGAAAATTCTAGGAAAATTACTACAACTATAAAATATAACAAAGTAATTTAGAAAAATATAAAAACAGGTAATCACTTAACAAAATATTAAAAAGGAAAATTAAAATTAAAAAATATTAAATAGAAACTATCACTTATTTTAAATTTGATTTTTCTTGAATTTTATTTTACAAACCTATTTTATACCTAATAGTAACTAACTTTTGTAAAAACAATTATTTTATAAGCTAATAATAAGCTAATAATAAGCTACTAACTAAAACAGTTGACTTAGTTTGACCAACTAAGCAATTAAGCTAAACTGAGCTTGTGTGGGGTCCACTTGGGTAAAAATTGGTTCCTCTAAGTTAAGTGAACATGCATAAGTTAGAAAAAGCACAAAGGTTCCACTGGATAAGCCAATAAGCTACAATAAGCTTATGCTTATTGGTTTTCTGAGACAGTAATTCGGACAAACTTAGGGGCTTAAATCAGGTGGGGTCCACTGAGTCCTAGGTCAAAATTATGGTCAAAGTTTAAAGCCAGGTAGGAGGGGAGTCCAATGAGCCAAGGATGGAGGAGTGGGGCCCACTATGGTGGTCACAAATCACCACAAAAGTGGTGATGGTGGCCTGAGTAACTGGTGCACAGAGCAGGGGTGTTCCCTGCAACTCACTTTGGTGAGTTGTGGGGTCCACAAGAAAAATCACAAAAATATGGTGGTACTGAGACCTTCAAGCTGAGATGGTAGGTTTTAACTAGGAACAAGTTTTAAGGTCCAAATACAAACACATAAATCACAATAAATACTTGAATTTTTGGAAAAAAACTAAGATGAACAAATTTGACTTTTGATCAAGACTTGTAATTTTGACTTTGATGAGTTTTAACTTACTCTTATTGACTGAAAATGATGTTGTAAGTTAAAAGGAAACCAAATCAATCTATGTTTGACACTAATGAACTGAAATGGGTGGTTTAGGACACTAAAAATCAAACAGTGTTCATGGAAATCAGAGATTCATGTGATTTTGACTTTTCATTGAAAAGGTATTGGATTTTATGACTTACCTAAGTTATATGAACCTATTAGAGACTGTATAACTTATATTTGACAACTAATAGCAATTAGGACTTATTGAACAGGCCAAAACCAACACTCCTTTTAGGTTCTGTCTTGTGGAGTTATTACACAACATGAGTTTTAAAACTAAGAGGTTACTTCCAACTGAATTACTATGTTATACTAAGCTTTATTAAATATAAGAAACACAGGTACATACCACAATGACCAAAGATTACTAATGAGACTAAAATGACAGTCAACCTAAACTTTTTAGGTAGAATGAAACCTAAACTACTGTTGACTAATTTTAAGCTTTGATTACTTTTAACTATTCCTATTGAGCACAGATAATATAGAAATAAGCTATAGTAAATAGTTGAATGGTAAAATTAAGATAAAATAAAAAATGATATAAGTAACTCACAATATGCTTCCTGCCAAATCCACATGAACTAAGAACCAAATCACCAATCCTACTGCTTCCCAAGAAGCCACTAAACCAAATCCATCCAGAATTTAATTTGCTCCATTGCTTCTTCCTTGTTCTCACTAATTTTTTTATTTTCTCTCCATTTAATTGATTTTTTTTTTTTTTTTTTATGAGGAACTTTGATTTCTATGAAACTAAAACCTTAATTTAGTTATTCTAGGAGCTTATATGAGATTATAAGTCCTATAACAACATTTTTATAACACCTAAATGAGTAAACATGAAAATTTGAAATTGTAAACTGCATAAACTATAATTGATCATGAAACTGAAATTAGAGCTTGTAAATAGTTTTATTGAAACACTAGAACATTAGTACAATACTTAGAAATTGAAACTTGAACTGAAATGATAAACTAAAATTTGAACGACATACATGAAAATGAAATTAAACTACTACATCTAATCCTCTGCTTCTCTTCTCTTTTATAGCCCTCAATTCTGTTCCAGGTGTCTTGATAAGCATTTCCCACCACATTGTATCCCTTGTACGTGTCCAATTGACCATGACTGTTCAAACCTACTTTTGGCGCCAAAAGTAGTAGGGGTTGAATTGGACTGATCCAAGGCAATTAATGCCTCTTGTATTGTTGTGGAGGATATAGGGAACATTTTGGGATGTAGGGGTGAGTTGAGGGTGATTGATGTGATGGTTGCAGGTTGTGGGTGTGGTGGAGATGGTGGGGGTAGTACGTGGCTTCTCCTAGGGTTAACTTTAGGAGTGGGTTTTGTTGTGGGATTGACAGAGAGGCAAGGAGGTGGAAAGGTATTGCAAGTGGAGAGGTTGGATGGTGGATGGAGGATGAGCAGGTGACGAGGAGAGGTTGAAGATGGGTGGGGGACGGGTCAACGGAAGTCAAAGATTTGTCCGGGTTTTATTTTTTTTATTAAGTGGAGTGGGCCATTGAGTGTTGGGCTTGGAATATAAAAGTTTGGACCAGGCTTTTATTTATTATGGATTTGGATTGGATTTTTTTTATTTGTATTTTTGATCCGTTTGGTTTTGTAAGGTTTAGCCCAAGGACTAAACTTGTAAAATCTGATTTCCAGGGACCAAACTTGAAACTTTTCCAAACTATATCACAAAGGACCTTTCTTGCCATTTAAAATATTATAAGGTCCTTTTTATTATTTTTCCAAATTTAAAAGTAACCGGGGACCAATTTTGCCATTTTTCCAAATTGCAGGGACTTGTTTTGTAATTTTATGAATTTATCATCTGGGGGAAAATTTGTCAATTTATGAATTTCCAAGGACCATTTGATGATAAAATTCCATTTTTGAACACTGAGGGGTATTTTCTGACAGTATTGAAACTGCAGGGACCTGTTTTGCCAATTTTTATATTGTGAACTTCCAAGGGTAAAAATTGTTATTTCATGATTCCTGAGGATTGTTTTTGACTTTTCTTTAAAATAAATCATCCAGGGATCATTTCTGACATTTCTTGAAAGTTCAGGGACTGATTTTGACAATTGGGTAAACTTTGGCGGTTTTTCCCTGTTTTTAGTTCTTTTATGTTTGAAACATATAAAAACACCTTCTAAGGATATTTGTAGTATTTTGTGGTGTTTCTGAGTATTTTTACATGTTTTTGTTGTTCAGATTTGACAGAAATGATGAGTTTTTATGAACTCATCACAAGTCAAGTTACGATATCTCCAATTGAGATTAGTTAAATCGTAAGGATTAACCCACAACGTCAGATCTCAATTAGATTAACCGAGACGACTTAAGTTACAACCATTCACTAATTGCAAAATGATTCACCACTAACACGAATCTCAATACTTAGGAGATAATCTCAAAAAAAAAAAAACAAGAAAACCGCTAAATACATGTAACCGCAAGATTGAGATTAACCCAGATGAAGGCAAAACTCAAGATCAGGAGAGTTAGTCGCAATCCAGGAGCAAACCGCAAACTAGGCAAACCGCAAGGTGAGTAATCGCAGGACGAGATAAACACAATGAGGTAAACGCAGAGAAACGCAAACCGCAAGAGCAAATCTCAGACACTTAACCACAAACCACTAAACCGCAAGCACTAGTCGCAAGTCACAATAGTCCAAAACTGTCACTATCCTTGCGTTTTGTCAGTTAACTCAAAATAGTAATCACAGACAGCTAACCACAGAAATCTAGTAACAAACCGCAGTCAAGCAATGCAATAGTAGAGGTAACCGCAACTAAGAAAGTCGACCCAAACTCAATCCAATCTTCAAAAATACGTGTGAAATGGCAAGACCAACTGATAAATAATGTACCACTCACCCAAATGATCATAAAAGTACACCTCTAACATGTCAACAAACACTAGATAAATCAAACCAAGATGTTTTCAAGAAAAACACAACTAACTCACAAAACCACACAAACCACACCAAATAAGATTCACCAAGGCCCTAGGATAAAACCTTGGCTCTTTATACCAATTGTAAGATACTGATTAAATAAAAAACATGAAGTATAAGGTGGTTATGTTAGCGTTGAGTTAGAAGGAGGAGGAGGAAGAAACAAAGAAACTAGGAACCTTTGAGAGAAAACTAGAAATCTATTAGCTTGTAAAATGAAGGTCCAACCCTCTCCACATGTGGAGAGGGGTATTTATACTACCTAACAAACAAATAATAAAACGCCCACACCCGGGCTGTGGATCAGGCATACAGTGGGTAAAGATCCGTCCTTCTTCCACGATGTTACTTAAACTAAACTAATATATAATTAACTAACTACGAGCTAACATAATTGTTATTACATCAATTAGGTGACCGAGTCTTTTATAGGAATATTTGTATTCCTAACAAGAACACATGTTCAAGTTGCAATCTTCTTCTCCATACGAGCACAATAAGACTTCGGACCATCATAAAAATCTATAAAGATAGCCAACAAGACTAGATATGATCACTTATACATAATCAAACAGGAGACAAGACTACACGTGTTAACCATTCACCAAGACTAGATGTGATCACTTAGCACAAGCAACTACACACTACTGTTAACCACTCACACTCAAATATAATTACCTAAATCAAACTAAGCCAATATTTAACACATAAAGGAACTAAATAAACAACATAAACTTACCAACACCAAACACCCGTTGCATAGTTTCATTATCAACAGTGATTCCACTTTGTTCGCCATCACTTTTCTCGCCATCCATGCTTAAAAAATTAGGGTTTATGTTTGTATGTGTTAGACGATAGGAACGTCGTGATTATGTTTCTGTCTCCCCAAATGAATTAGCTTTAGATCAAAGTATTATCACGAATAATGTCCCTCAAGCTTTGGAGGGTGAATATGTCATTTTCCAATGTTTCAGGAAAGAAAGGGAAATGGTGGAATTGTGATTATAGAAGAAAAGGAGGGTAAAATAGTCATTTCACACAGCACTTAACGAGATTTCCTAACGAGCGTTAGGCAAAAAGCCTTTTTTGCATGAAATGTACCCCTTCCAGGGCATGTTTTGCAAATCGAAACTTGCTGAGATACACTTTTTGCAAAAATTCTCGTATGAGTACACTTTTTGCAATTTTTGGCAAACCTCAGTGACATTTTTTTGCAGTTTACTCTTAAGTTAAAGAAAACTCCATGGTGCTCACGTTAGGCTACAATGGTGACCACAACATGACTAAGTGCACCAATGCTACATCAGCTTTCTCTTTCTACTATAACTTCATGAACAACTTTAGTGTAATGATGAGACCGATGACACTGCCAAAATATACCCCACAAGAACGATTAAATAAACACACACTGACACACAACAAAAGGGGATGAGGGATGGATGGTAGACTTATTTTTTGAGGCCAAACATATATATTGGGTACAACTTCAAAAATGAATGGTGTATTTTACTCTTATATTTTATAAAAGATAAGATATGTACATCAGACGGACTTAAGTGCCTAGTTAGACAAATATTCTATCCCTTAGGACTTACACATCAAGCTATAGTAGCTACAGTGTTTTATAATTACTTTATTTCCCAGCTACAGTAACTAACGGTCGTTAGTTACTTAACGAGATAACTAATAATCGTTAGTTACTGTAGCGTTATAACTAACGGTCGTTAGTTACTTAGCGACTGTTAACTAACGGCCGTTATCTTTAACATTTTCTTAAAAAACCCGTACGAAATTGGTCCTTCATCTCAGAGGTTCGTTGCATATTTAGTTCTCTCATAATTTACATAATTGGTCTTTCATGTTATACGTCAATTGCCAAATGGGTTGAGATTGCTTATTAAATAACCTAATTATATTGTTACTAGCATTCTTATTTTGCAACACTTGCTAAACCTTTTTTAGCAAATCACCCCGTGGCAACGCACGGGTGATCCACCTCGTACTCACTAATTTTGAAAATAAAAAAATATAATAATAAAAGATAAAAAAGCATACGAACTTTGACCCTACCCATCAATTCCTCGTTTAAAATTTAAGTTTTTCACCATACCGCGAGATTTGTCATTTACTATGATAACATGGTGGGAACAATGATTATGACGTCAATAATGAATCGAGGGATAAATGGTTTTACGCTTGATTGCACATGAAAATCCACATTTGAATATAAGAATCTTTTTCCGTCTTTGTTATCTATTTAGATGGAATTTTGCATTCAGAATATATGAAATTTGAATATTATGAGAAAAATTAAGTGTTACATTTATCAAATTGTAATGAAGGACATATTTAGAACGACAACTGACTATCTCATAATATAAACATCACACATTATCTCTCATGTGTTGTAATATGTGAATCATAACAATAATATAAACACATAAATATCAAAGAGTACGCAATGGAATAGATCAAATACATGTAAATAAATTAACCGAATATAAAAGGATGCGTACCTCTTTGTGATTTCTAGCAAGAACAAGAAACCAATGGAACAAAAACTATAAACCCTAATTGGGTTTAATGGTGGATCGACTAGGGTTAGTCGAATAGGGCAAATCACCTTGTTAGCAAAAGTATGCCAACAGTTCGTTCTTGAACACACGTATTAGTAGCGTTTCAATAAGAAAAGCTAGGTTCTTAATTCACAAGCAATCCAAACACAATATTTAGAAGATCGCGTAGGAACCCTAGAAGGGTGTAGTTGATCAACTAAAACTAGAATGGATTTGAGCTTAGGAAATCTAGTAGGAACCCTATAAGGGTGTAGTTCGATTTCTAGGCTAAATAAGAGAGAAGGAGAAGAATTAGATTGCAAATGAATCAAGGGATGAGAAAATGAATGCATGAAGGCATGTATTTATACTCTTCTCATTGCTTGGAGAAAAAGACACAATCACAAGCCCTAGAGGGCATGGATCGGCCAAACATGGGTAACACAAGCCCAATCCATAGCATTCTTTAATTCAATTTCAAATCTAGTCCTTCATTTTTGTCTAACGGTCGTTAGGTACCGTTAAGTGCTCATTTCGTGAATTTAATAATTATTCGTCACTAAAACAATAATTATTAATTAATTGAAACTCATACGTAAAGTGTGCAATCCCGAAGTCACGAGTTGGAGTCCGGACATATTCATTAATTTTTATCCGTTAAAACTAACAGCTCCCACTCGGATATACATTAATGTAATAATGACAATGGTTAGTCTAGCATAACACGCCAATGTCCCAAGAACGATCCCGGGTATGGTTTTCCTGGAAAAAACCACATTTGATGATTCGTCATCATACTTATCCTTTTGATTCTAATACTTTGTTAATATGGATATGGATCGAAGTCATTCCATAATTAACTAGTGTTTCTCGTTATTTATGATCAAGCAAGATTACCAATTCATCTGAACGCATTCCAGATAGACCTTGGGCATGGCCATGCAAACATCTTGTTAATCCTACGAGTGGCCAAACAGTATTAAACTTCAAAACAAATTTGAAGGAACCAAATCCTGTTATTGACTACAAGCGTAACCTATGAACTTCGCATCACCTCTGAAAATAATCCTTATAACTACCAGTTACGGATAGCGTTAGATTATCTCATAGAAAATGAGCTACGTCCACAGTAGTTACCTGGTATCTCAAGTCTGAGGATAAATATTCATGATTTACTATAATGACAACATCCATAAGTACAATCATGTAATTGGGATTTTGTCCTATATTTAATTTTTCAATTATTGAATATCATGTGAATTTGGCATGTCCTATGCATCAATATACTTTAAGTATATTATACCAAAACTCAGATTTATCTTAATTCATTGATACTCCCATATCATTAATTGACAACGGACTATTTAGAATAACATAACATAAGTTATTCATGGATTAAACGTGCAAATATGGGATACAATCTATTATTAATTAAAACAAACGTACTCAGTACTTTAATTCATTATTTAATAATAATTGCTTAACATCCCTTATCCAAATACTAAATAGATCAATGCATGAAAAATTCTTGTTAATGAATTTTGTCTCAAGTAATAACAATCATACTTGTTGACAATTATGCCCAAGTAATGATAATCATACTTGTTGACAAGGCATTATTCAACTAACTTTGATCTATCGAAATTTTGAGAATACTTATTTCAAGAATTCAATTAACGAAATTCTTGTATATGTGCATTCAAATAATTTGATATAACCACATAATACATCATAAAATGTGTATGACATCCTCAACATACAATTTATGATAATTAAACTTCCAAACCTTTTAAAGTTTAAAGTATTCTTATTCTTTAACGTATAATGCAACTATGCTTTTCGTTAAGCATAACTAGTACACATGGCTATTAACAAGGATGAAATCCTTCCATGACTAGTATTGAGTGTCATCTCAATTTTTATTAGCATCATTGTATGCAAACAACAATATGCTCTTTTCCGTAAACTTCAATGTGTAATGTTTTATTCCTTCCAAACTTTCAAGTTTGTTGGCTATGACAATTTTACAAATTGTTCATTCCAGGCTGAGGATGTGATTCTATATCCGAATATATTCCTTTAGAATATTCATTACACAACTTATCTAATATCTTCCAATTAGATATCAATGTTGTCAAATCATCTTTTATCAAAGCATGATATAACAACAACATGATGTACATGAAAAATTCTCGTGTCCAACTTAAATTTCATTCATGTACTACATATCCATTTAAACTTTCTAAATGATATATCATGTTCTATTAGATTCATTTACCGCACATGTTTACATCAATAAACATATATTCAAGGTTGTATGTTTTACTTATTAAATCTTTCAAGTAAAGTTTCATTCCAAGTTATGACTTAACATTTATCTTACATAGAATGTTACTTCCTATATGTTATACAACGTATATGATTTAAGTAAGTAAACATAATACTCTCACTATCTTTCAGAATTACTTAGGAGTTATCTTATTTTAAATTGTAAATCAAACATGGATTTAATATTTTAAACATAAAACTTATCTCCTCGATGCATGCATTTATCCATACTTGGATTCTTGCATTTTGTATACTTTCAAAGATTTATATGAATTCATAAAACTCTTAATTACTCATCGTCCTCGCTTAAGTAATTATATAAGAAAGATGTTTTATAATCCATTGTCAAATTTCATATTCATAAAAATGAGTATGACAATTACCATCTTTGTATCTTTAATGTGCTTAGGAAAGAGTATTCAATCATAGTTAATGACTTAAGTATGATTAATAATCTTGTCATAAGACATGCATAAAAATATGTATACAATTTCGTCCATATGATTTATTACATGAAGATTTTAAACCTCTAGGGTTTTCCTTCTCTTGTAGAAACTCATCTTCATTAAGATAAACCAAGTTTTCAAAGTTGACTTATCTTTATGGACAAAATCTTAACATTCATAGCATGAGCAATTTACCATAATTAGTAAATGCGTCATTATGATTAACAGGCTTACTTTGATCCTGTAATTCATAATTCTCAGCATATTAAATATCTGAGACATCCCTACGGATCTATGAATGAGAATTTCATCATGTTGAGATTTAACCTTTACATCTCAAATCTCATCATGATTTTCACTAGTGAGGTTTTAGAAGATTATATATTTTGTAATTTTGATCTTTCAAGATCTAAACAAAACTCCCACTTGCCTTTTGTATTTTATCTATAAATACTTTAGCAAGATGAGCAACACTAAATCGTTCTCATTTGGGATATTACAAAAACATTTTACAGTTCCTGACTCTTGTTTGTTAAAACTACTTATTAACAAAATCAGAACTACATTTTAAGACTTTAATGTGATTCATCACATTCCATAATGTCTTATTTAATCTTCTAGGTTGGAGTCTTATTGAGTATATTCTATCCATACTCAATTTTCTAACCTTGATAACTTTTGGAAGAAAAGAAGTCATATTTATCTTTTAATCAAACAATATAACAAGAGTTTGATTTTTCCTAACTGAACACACCACCAACTTGTGATGTTTCATTAGAATTAATATTGTGAGACAACTAACAATATGTAAGATAAACTTATTTCCTTTTGGCTTAACTATTTACCAACTACGTCAATCTTAATGGTACAATAGAATTGCCAACCCAATTGCATGTTATATAACATAAGTGTCTTTTTGAACAAGTCACTTCACGTTCATCTCTTAAGAAGACATAAACTGTTATATTCCTACTATACGTTGTACATCAATGATCAACTCAATGATTTCTTGTTTGAAACATAACAAGTTTAACGTCTTACTTTATTATAAGTCTTGTAATAGTTAAAAGACTTCATGTTTATAAGAAGATATAAACATAATTAACTAAAGTATTTGTGAACACCACTACTTGTTTCAATAGTAATTTCAAGTTAATTTTCTACTTCATTTTCTTATGTCATTTTATGAATTATCCAATTTAAGAAACTGCAAACTCACATAATTCCATTACATCAGTTGATCTGCTAGTAATGAAATTATGTAGTTTACCTTTCTATTGCAATCTAGGCAGGTTACAACCTGACGTAAATTGTAAATTCAAGTGTTCTTTTAATTTGAATATCATAAGACATAAAAGTAGTCTTTTGTTATAATCATGACACATGTTCTACATAAGATAATCTTACACATTAAATGTATAAGTCCTATTAGAACATTGATCTCTTACCTTGCAATTAAGAGAATCCTATAATCATATTTCTATGTATTGTTCCTTTGCACACAATAAACAATTCTCCCACTTGTGCATAGAACAATATCATGTAGTATATAAACAACACAACATATGTTTGTTTATGTACTTCAATATGATTTGTGTCATAAGTAGATGTAGGACTACTTTGTTCTTGTCAGGAAACACATATGTCTATCCTAAGAACATGAGTGTCCACATTTTGAAAGTAATTATCTTGAAGATAATTTTGGGCTACTACACATGTTTGGATAAAGTCTATTGGTGAGGACATGTTAAATCTATAGTCTCGGTTAAGAGGTTGGATTTATCTCTATGGTGTTGCTTAGTGAGCACTCGTATCTAAACGAATCTTGTAATTCAGTCAAGCCAATACTTTCTAGATGATGGAATTTTGGTGACCAGGCCAATGATAGTGTTTTGAATAGTTTTGCGATATCTTGATATTTTTGTTGAGTTTTGAATGGTCTTAATGTACCAAGAGATTCTCCTTATAGATGGTATGGAAAGTCTTTCTTAGGGAGGTCATTGATAATATCCACTTATCAATATAGGTAGTAGTGAGTGATGAGTGGCATAGGAAACTATATAGTGTCAGCTAATTCTATATATATATATGGGGATGGGGAAAGGAAATGATAGTGATGGTGAGAAGGGAAGAGACTGTGACAACTGCGACAAAATGATATTGTGATAAAAGAAAATACCGTGATGTAAGTGTATCGTGCATAAAGGTGAAGATTCATGAAATGAAATGATCAATTGACGTGCTTCCAAGCGGCGGTTCACAAAGTGATGAAAAGTATGAAAGTTCTAACAACGAGGGTATACACACACACACATGAATGAAACATTTGGAAAATGAGTTGAGAATTTATTCCAGACAAAATTTTATTATAACTATTCTCAGTATTGCAAAATTCATTTCTGAGTCAGACATAGGTGGTCAGCCTATATCTCACTATCCCGGGTCGAATATAAATGACCAGTCTATATTCTACCAAGGTTCCATGAATTTTGAAATACTCAGCTCAGTTATACTAATACCATGTCCTTCACAAATACCAAGACGTTCTGAAAGACAAAAGCAAGTGACCAAACTCGAGGTCAAATGATCAAACTATGCAAGGAAAACGCGGTGACATATATGATACGTGAACATGCTTATATGAAAGACAATTATAGTAATCCACTATAATAAATGAATATAATATACTAGATAATGAGACACAAATCTCATCACCTATGTCAGCAACTAACCACAAATGAGGCTTCAGCTTGGCAGGCAGGCACGTGACGGTCATAGGGTTAAGTTTTCTTGAAAGTAGCTATAGTCTAGGTTTTAAAAACACTTAGTTCGCTATAGCCAAAGCTCTGATACCAATCTGTCACACCCCCAGAATCGGGTCCAGCGGAAGCATACATGTAGCTGGGATGTAACTCAATCGGTATCACAACATAAGTACAAAAATGGTTTTCACTTCAATCAATTAGAATTAAATCGTTTAACCAAAAGTATTGAATTTACATTGTTAAAATTAGTGCGGAAATAGGCCCTTGAATTACTTTTAAAACGGTCCCCAAATGAATATCAAAGTCTTCTATGACCATGCCATGCCCTGCCAAAACCTCCAGTAGTGTGCCATAGCTAAAAACCTGAAAATACATGCTAAAGTGTCAACACGAGGTTGGTGAGTTCATAGAGTCTTGTGAAAAATAATGTTATGCATATGAATGAAGATTTCCCAGCAAAGGCATCGTAAATCCACTCAGTTCCAAGTCCCGCCATAAGAGACTTGTAACCTGTGTGTTTACAACCCACTGCTAAAAGTAATAAGTTTGGTTTGTGTAAACAAAATTATTAAGATTGATGCCAAATGCATCGTAATTCAGTAGTAAGACTGATGCAAAGGCATCGTAATTCAGTAATGATAGTGATGAAAAAGTATCGGGAATTTATAAGTAATCTCGTATGTACAATAGCCACAAGTATAAAGTAAACCGACAAAAATGTCAAAAATGCTACATTGTCTCTTAAGCTCATGACCCCGAAGCTAGACATAGTAATGGCCCCAACAGAGTGTCTACCAGGCACTCAATTTGATAAGACATGAAATGCATTCGTCCCGTTGGAGCAACCCAAACGCGAATGGAGGCGTCACCCTCAATAGATCTATTCACTCACTCTCGCTTAGCACTAAAATTAACGGTCCATGATAATAGACGGGACTTAACTTGGTAGTAATAAGGAAACTTAAGCAATGTATGGAATTTGTAATACTTTGGCATTGTACAAAAATAATTCAAGCAGTGTATTCTTCCCCATAAGTAATTCAAATCGTATAAAAGCATAGAAAAAGTATTGAAGCATGTATCTCCCCCAAAGAGTTTATAAAGTCATTAAACAAGTAAAAGTGGGGCTATGACTCACCTGATATGATGGTACCATGAACATGTAATGAGCTGAAAAACAAGGCGCGCACACTAGCCGCAACCTAATATGAATGATGAACGATCTACTTTAGATCATGAAATAATGTTATGAATGTCCATGCACATGTTTCCTATACCACTCTACTCTTTGAAAAATACTTGTTGTTATCAAAATAATACATTTTCCAAAACTTGGGAAAATATGACAACTAGAACATAAAACTAGTTGAAATGTATATATACAGATATATCGTATGTACCAATGTTAGTGTTGAAATCCTCGGTTTGAAATCCTTGATATAACGCCTTGTAATGATAAAAATATACTTGTAATCACTAATACTTCATTAGTTATGAATTTGGGTACTTGGTTAATATTTCTAGAAAATCTAGAATTTAGTACTACGTAGTGTTAATATTATTATTTCTAAAAGCTGCCAATTATAGAGGATTTTTGCCGATATTGAAACGTGAATATGTTTGTCGTTATAAGTCCATTTTACTTGTTCTTTATATCCACGGTTACGTCTTAGTATGTAGTAATATATTTTGGAAAGCTAGACTCCTCCGGGTTACGTCTAAAGCCTCGTTTTTTCCGACGAAAACCGTCCAACAGCAACAATTTTCAGAAAATATACTTTTCGTCAATAAACTTGCAAAAATCATAACTTCTTCGTTGTAAACTCTTTTTAATCCGTTCTTTCGCCTACGGATTCGTTTTTGAAAGTATTTTCTAAATTTTTTTCCAAAGTTTACTTTATGTTTACTGATTTTCCAGAATTTACCAAAATGGGACAGTATGTTTATAAACTTGTTACAAATCCATTTCCAAGGTTCAAAACTAGTTTTAACTTCAACCAAAACTCTTGCAAACTCAACAAAACTATACTAATCCTACCATACACCTTCTTAGGGTGCCATGGGTTCCTAATCACTAGTAATCATGTTAATTTTACAAAGGAACACCTAAATCAAGATCTAGGGTTTGTATGTTCAAAAAGTCTACAAAAATAAAGTGGTATAGCTAGTTTGTGCATGAAATTAAGCATGAATACTATAAGATACATATGTTAATTAGATGAAACCATGAAAATAAATTTGATAACTCACTTTGAAATAATAAGTGGTGAGATGATGAGAAACCTTGGATTACTTGTGTTTTTGTGGTATGATTCTTGATTAGAATGATGAAATGAACAACTTTGTAGCTTTGTAGCTTTGTACTTTGAAAAATAATGGCTTTTGGTTCATGGATGAAGTTGGGTCGTGGGTATGGAGATGAGGAAGAGAAAGATGAAAACTTTTGGATCTTGAAAAAGTGAGGTTATGATTTTGGTTTTTGGTTTAGTTATAACATTGGAGGTTTATGTTATAATAAGAGCACATGTATGCATGAGGTGAAAAATAAAAGCCAAGTGGTCTAGGGATGTTTATATGGCCGGTTTTCAATGTTAAAAAGAGTAGCAAAGTGGTCTAATAATAATTGTAGTTTAGTGTAAGTATTAGTTATAATCGGGTACCGGGTTTGCTAGAAATAAATGTTAACAAAGTTAACCGGGACTTAATAAAGTCATAAAAATGTTAAAAATATGTTGGGTACAAGTACTGAGTGTTCGGGTGATTATTGTTTAGTTTTCACGAAAACCGTCGTAATATTCATAAGCTCACGTTATAAATAAAATAAATTTCCAAAATACTGGATAAATGAATGTTATAACTTTTATGATGATATAATGGATATAAAAATATGTCGGGACCATTGTGGGAATATTTAGATATATTCATCATGTTTATTAACCGTGTGTTAACGTTTATTATAAATAATTATAAGAAAAACGTTAAATGTATCAAATATATAAATTTGAAAATCCTAAGAGTGGTATAACATGTAAATGACCTACTGATGATATGCAGACTGTCTCCAGTCCGTATGCAGTGTCCTTACTGATAATGAAATGAATTCGCACCTAAACCAATACGGTTACACGAATTTAAATACCCGTAAACTAAATTTACGATGAAATGAATAATGCACGTGAATGATGAAATTTCTTCCAGAATGAATAGTGTTCAATGAATAGTAGATTTTTTGAATGCTTCACGGAATGTCAAACTGACACAAAAATGACGAATAGTAAACTGATGAATAGTGTTTGATGAATAGTGTTTTTCCAAAGTTCGGGAAATGACCTGAAATGGTGAGTTGTGACAGTGGAACATCAAGATCATCCTATAAATTTGTGAGATCAAGATCTTCATTGGGTTTTGAGAAAATTCCTTCCTTAGGAAGCTCATCATCAATGTCTTCTAAATCAGGCATGTTTGGATCATTCAAATCATCAGTGTTGATCCAAGTTTATGTTGGTAAGACATTGGAAGTACTTTCAACTGGTGCATCAATACTTTGATGAAAAGTACTGTCATAGTTATCTGAGACTTTGGCCTTCTTCTTTTCCGCCTCATAAGCTCTCCTTTGATCATCTTCATAGGATTTTGCAATAGTTTCTTGTAAAAGCATCCTATTAAGCTCATCTTGAATAGGTTGGTCTTCATCAGATATTGTGGATTTTGGTTCAATAGTACTTTGAGGTTCAACAGTACTTTGAGTATCAACAATACTTTTCTTCTGTGCAATGGGTTCTTCATCAGGAACATCATCAGATCTCATATTGACTGCATGAACAATGTATTGTAATTCTTCTTCATTATGAACAGCTTCATTTTCTTCTCTAACAGACACATAGTTCATAGAAGAAGCCAAAATATCAAGATCAAACATCCAATCAGGACCTTTACCTTTTTTATTTCCTTGATCTTCTAGAAACTCAACATGAAGACATTCTTGAACCTTCTTGGTAGCCCTGTTGTACACTCTAAATCCTTTGCTATTGGTACAATAACCCAATCAGTATCCTTCATCAGACTTGCCATCAAACTTTCCCAGAGTATCAACAGTATTCAAAATAGTAAGGGGACATCCAAAAGGTTTCATAAACTTGATGTTTGGTTTCTTTCCCATAAGTAACTCATAAGGTTCTTCATCTGAGGTTTTGTTACTGATACTCTATTTAACACATAACAAGCAGCACTTACAGCTTCAGGCCAAAATAGAACAGGTAATTGAGAATCTTCAAGCATGGTCCTTGCTGCTTCTATCAAAGTTCTATTCTTCCTTTCTACAAATCCATTCTATTGTGGAGTTCTAGCAATGCTAAACTCCCTCTTGATACCTTTCTTGGCACAAAACTCATCCATAAGTTGATTCTTGAATTCAGTCCCATTATCACATCTAATAGATCTAACTTTGAGTCTCAACTTATTTTCAAGTGCTATTATAAGATCATGAATAACATCAAAGGTTTCATCTTTAAATCCCAAGAAAAAGACCCAGCTGAATCTGCTACAATCATCTGTTATAACCAAACAGTATTTCTTCTTGTTTAAACTTGAAATAGAAACAGGTCCAAAGATATCCATATGCAGCAATTCCAAAGGCTCTCTAATGGTTCTTTCTTCAATCTTTTTACATGAAGCCTTGTGTTGTTTACCCTTCTTGCAAGCCAGACATGAGTGATCATTCTTGTATGTTTTAGAAGGTAAACCTCTAACTAAATTGCCTTTGACCAACTAGTTGATATTCTTGAAATTTACATGCCCTAATCTTTTGTGCCAAATGTCTGCTTCTTCCATTGTTGCCCTTGCTACCAAATATGTTAGTCTTTTAGTAGGATTGATATTCTTCAAATCTAAGCTGTACACATCATTGGTTTTTCGTACTCTCAGCATTACCAAGTTTTCATCTTCTAACTTAAACTCAGGGGAGAGAATAAGACATTCTGTGTCAAGGAATAACACAGGATATTTCTTGTCACAGATCTGAGAGACTGACAAAATATTGAATTTAAGCTCCTTCACATATCTAACATTCTCAAAATCAATGGATCCAGTCTTGATGGTTCCTTTGCCAGTGATTCTACCTCCATCTGGATCATTCCCAAAAGCAACTCTTCCTCCAAAATAGGCCTTAAAATCTGACAAAAGCTCCTTGTCTCTTGTCATGCTTCTAGAGCAACCACTATCAATGATAATATGATCTTTAAGCTCCTCTTCTGGGTTGCCCTGCATAAAGATGAAAAGGGTTAGTTTCTTTTAGGAACCCAAGCCATTACTGACTTGTGTTCCCCTTGTGGAGTGACATACTCAAATTCCTTGAGTATGTAATCTTCACTATTTCTGAAAGCACTATCAGAATTTTTGTTTTTGATTCCAAAACTTGTGTTGAATTAGCAACACACCCTTTTTCTTTCTGACCTGTTGAATGTACTGTTTCTACCCCATCAGTACTTTCTTTCTTAACCCATTTAGTTTTAACAGTTGGTGGTGGGTTCTTTGATCTAGGTACTCTTCTTGAGTTGTAAGGCCTTCTAGTTTTGTAGTAATTGAATCTCCTTGGTCAGACATTAGAGCCATTGCTAGCAGTACCTTGATCAGGTGAATCCTTAACAGTAATTTGAGAAGGTACTGGTGGTTTGGAAAAAGGTCTTCTCTGGTGTGGGTACCTATAGTCTTTAGAGGAATTTCTATTGTTAACCCTATTTGAGTGAGTCCAAACTGGTTTATTCTCCCTGTTCTTATGGTTTGCAGATGTGGTCTTTGGGAATTTGCTTAAGTATTCTGAGTGATAATCACAGTCCTTAATCAAATGGTGAGGAATATAACATACATAACATAACTTTGGACCCATATTCCCAAATCCTCTTCCAAAAGGTTTTTTAAAATAAGCAGTATTTTGAAAAGATTTTCTTGAAGGTACTCTTAAATGATCAACAGTACTTTGAGAAGTTTTTGGAAGTACTGCTTGTTTTGAAAATACTTTATCACTCGATGAACCCTTGTTATCATCCCTAGGTTTCTCAACAATTTCTCTTAAGGACTCAGAACTAGATTGACTTGAATTAGATTGACCTTTAAGCTTCTTTCTAAACTCCAAATTGTCTACTCCAAAACAAGAAACATCTATCCTAGGTGGTTGAAAACTACCTGTGGGTGGAGGAACTTCATTGTATCCATTGTCTTTCTTAAATTCAGGAAGTGTTGAACTTGGTGATTCTTCATCACTGGTTGAGGTCTCCTCTGAAAGACTTAGTTCCATGTTCCTAGTTGGGATTTCTTCTAAACTACTATCATCATAACCTAGGCCAGTTTTAATGTTTGATGTTCTTTGTTTTTCAACAAAACTAACATGTCACAGACCTGATTCTTTCAAACTAGAAAGTTTTACTAACAACTTATCTCTTTCTTTAGTGACCTTTTCTAGTTCAGAAACCTTACATCCTAACTTCCATTCACTTAACTATAATTGATAATCTTGTTGCTGGTTCCTCATCAAAAGCTGTGCTCCAATCAACCTCTTCCATTACAACCATAGAGTAGGTTACTGGTTCATCATCAAATTCATTACTCCAGTCAACCTCTGATAGATTTTCTTGAGCCACCAAAGCTTGTGACTTTGGTTCAGCAATAGGAACCTCCTTTCTTTCAACCTTGGGTTTTTCAATCATTCTGTTTGCCTGATACTTTATAAACTTGCATTCCCTTGCAAAGTGACCAGTCTTTGACAATTGAAGCATTCAATATTAGATTTATCAAATGCTATACCCTGCTTGGCTTTAAAATCAATACCTCTCCCTGTCTTGTTCATGAACTTCTTGATCCTTGCAGTGATCATGGCAACCTTCCATCTTATGTCAATTTCTTCTAGAGCATCATCATCAATTTGCAAGACATCTTCTTGATATGTAACAGGTAGAGTGGCTTGTTGAGCAAAGAATGAACATAGAACATCATCTGACTTTGTGTTGTTTGATGGTGATGAAGTGGTAGTGATCATGGTTGTACAGGGGTGCTGTTTCTCTTCAACAGTACTTTGGACAGGGTAAGCAGTACTTTTAGTGGAAGTACTGCCTCTGTTTTCAAAAGACACAAAAGCAATGTTATGAGAACTTGAACCTTTGTTACCCTTCATCTCATGCTCATACACCTTTAAATTGTTGTAGAGATCATCAAAGTCCATAGTATCCAAACCAGGTTGTCCTCTAATCATAGTAGCAACCACATGCCATACAGATGGCAAACTTCTCAAGAACTTCAGGTTTGCATCTTCAACAGATGCCTCTGCTCCATATAGCTCTAGCATACTTAGTAGATTTTGATATGTGTCATAGGCAGAGTCAAGGCCTTCTCTTTCACCAACAGTGAATGCCTCAAATTGTTGCTTCAATAGGTTTCTATGCATCTTCTTGGAAGCATCATTACCTCCAAATCTTGTCTTAATACCAGCCCATAGTTGTTTTGCATCCTTAGCATCATGAAACTTTAGTAGGTGACCATCAAGAATAGCAGATATCAGTATGTTGAGAGCCTTATCTTGATTTCTTTTTGTTACTGTTGGCAAGGTTGGCTTAGGTGGTGTAGGTTGTCCTTCAACAGGTACAGGTTCTTTAATGACAACATTACCATTGACAATCACATCCCATAATGCATGGTCTGTAATAGCAATGTACTGCCTCATCTTCATGCTCCATAGATCATACTCTCCCTTCTTGACAATAGGAATTTTGATTGAGGTGATGGAAGGAACTGGTGCAACTTCAGTTGACATCTAATAGTGTTTGTTGTAAAATCGGTTTTAAGGGTTTCTTCTTAATCAGAGTTTCCACATAAGCTCTGATACCACTTGTTGGATTGATATATACTCTGACCAAACTACTTTGTAGCTTGTAAGGGTTTAACAATCTTGAATAACTTCAAAACTATTAATAATGAAACACTGATATACCCTTGTAAAGTATGCGGAATCTACTAACACAAAGCTAAGAAGAACTTTGAATAATTATATTAAAACCAACTTGAACCTGCTTTACTTACACAGATTCACTAACAAACTTTAATCTCTAAATATCACTAATATCGTACATATACATATGTCTAATACCACCATGGGGATCATTTTATAGGCATAAGGAAAACCCTAAGTCGGTTTACAATACTTGAACGACAAGTAAACTAACTCTAACTAATTATAGAATATTCTAAAAATATTACATAACAATCCTTAAACGATTTTACATATCAGTCCTTTAACTTAGAAGTACTTTGAACATTCTTCATGCACGAGCAGTACTTTGACACAAGCAGTACTTTGAACATCAGAAGTACTTTGATCTTCATATCCCAAAATTTTTTATTTAATATTGTTGTGGGTCATGTTCAATTCCGTTCTTTAAAACAAATTAAGATTTCCCTTACACTTATCTTTTGCGAAATATCTTTTATGAAGTTAAGATAAACAACAAGGTAAAGTATTTTCATAATTTAGTATGAAACATGATCCACAAACAATAAAAATAAAGCATGCATACAGAAACAAATAAAGTCAAACAATTAAACTAAACAAATAAAACATGGGTTGCCTCCCAAGAAGCGCTTTTCTTTATTTACGAGTCTTGTAGCTAGACTTAAAGTCTTGGGCTATTACGTGACCTCGTTAGCGGTTTTGTTTCCTAGGTCATCCTCGATCTTGGTTTTGTATTCCGGACCTAGTTGCAAGCATTCCTTGTAAAAACCAAATATTTTGTTCATGACATAGTCTACTCCTCTACGTCTATCCTCATCACTCCTATAGTAGACGGCTTGCTTGTGTTCATTTTCGATGTTTGGTAAAAGACGAAATTGTTCAATCTTATAGGGCATTTGGTAAGGTATCTCATCGTTCTCATCATTAAACCTAAGTATCCCTAGAGACGGGTCATAATTCATCTTAGAAGCCTCAACAAACGGCTTTCCGAACACTACTTGACATAGGCAACCGTCTATTACCCGACGAATATCTTCTACAATCACAAAATCTGTAACATAAGTGAAATTTCCTACAAAGACGTGCAATCCTTTCACTCTTCCCACAAAGTTACTCATCCAACTCATGTTGGGCATCATCCTATATCCAAGTTGCTTCTTTATTACCCAATTGTAATGGGTCCTAGTCATAATGTTTATGGGAGATCTAAGATCGATGTAGGCTTTCCACACATGCATATGCCCAACGTTTTTTGGTATATTGATGTTAGAGGGATCACCCGCTTTGATGATTGGTGAACCAAGGACGTATGGTGTCTCGGGGTCATCAAATAGATCCTTATGGTATTCCCGTTCTTCCTTGGTGGGTAACGTATCAAAGTATTCCTCTACCTTTTCTTCTTCCTCAACTTTCTCTTCCTTTGTCTCCACAACTTCCTTAATCTCATCCATATCACTTTCTTCTCTATCCTTATTGATTGGCTTAATAGTGACGACATTAACAAAGTGGAGATACTTGGATGATGAGGGATCCTTCACTTGGGTTCCACTATTAGTGTTCCTAGTGTCCTTATTTGGTGTAGTTAGCACTTGGTTGTTGAGGGCTTTCAACAAGTTGTCAATTTTATTGGTCATCTCCGCTTGTTCTTGATTGAATTCAGATTCAAACTTAGCTATGCGGGCTTCTTGAGATGCCATAAATTTGGACATCAATCCTTCAAGATTATTGGTACTACCATAGTTGTCGGAAGGATTGTTGTTCAAAGTACGGTAAGAGGATGGACCGTTTGGTTGAAATCGATTAGGTGGAGTGGAAGAATTGTTTTGGGGCATGTTTTGGTTTTGTTTCCACCTAAGGTTCGGGTGATTTTTCCAAGAGGGTTTGTATGAATTACCGTAAGGGTTTTGCTCGGGTTTGAAAGTGTACAGCTTGTCTCCCGCTCCGTCGGTACGCGAGCATGCGTAGTCCGCGAAAGATTGTTTGGGGAGTTCTATGAAATCACGAGTGTCGTGGGGACTACTACATAATTCGCATGAAGAAGTGATTTTGTTCACTTGGCTTGAAGGTTTAGGAGCTTCGTAGGATTTCATGAGAAACTTGACTTGGTCTTCAAGTTCCATGATCCTACGGTCGGGAGTGCTTGAATTGTTCGAAGGCAAAGATATTTCCTTGACCGTTTTGTTCAAATCACGGGGATCATTCCAACTTTCATTGTCATAGAGAGCAAGATCATCTATGACTTCCCATGATTCTTCCGCACTTAGATCACGAGGCTTGCCACCGGCCGATCGGTCAATGGTTCGCCTTGTGGAGAGATCGACATGGTCATAGAAAATTTGGACTTGGAGCCAAAGATCTATGCCATGCTGACGGACTTTTTGGAGTAAGTCCTTGAAACGAGTCCATGCTTCATAGAGAGTTTCACCTTGACGTTGTTGGAACAACAAGATATCATTTCTAACTTAGTAGTTCTCCCCGGTGGGAAAAATTGAGCAAGGAAACGAGATGTGAGATCATCCCAAGAGGTGATGGATCCCGCGGGTAAACGCTCAAGCCATTGACTAGCTTGGTCACGTAGAGAGAATTGGAAGAGTCGCAATCGGGTCGTCTCTCGAGTTCCAACATCAAGGTCTATGGAATCTACTATTTTAAGGAAATCCTTGAGATGTTGATTAGGATCTTCGGAACGAAGTCCATGGAATGCACATCCGCTTTGCATCAACCGGATGGTTTCGGATCGCAAGGGAGACACATTGGCTCCTTGAGTGAGCTGAATGGTGTTTCGATAGCCTTGGTGGCTAGGAGGGGAGTACTCTCCTAAGGTTCGGGGTCTAGGAGGTTGGTTTGGTAGTGGTGGATTTTGTTGGTGGTTTTGTTGTGGTGGGTTGATGGGATCAAAGAGATTACCAGCTTCCATGATAGCGGATGGGGCCAAAAAAGATGGACTAAAGAAAACTTATAAAAATAAAAATAAAAATCTTACTAGAAAGGAATCTAGCAAGTAGACCTAATAAAAAGAAATTTTAACCTAGACAATAACTATTCCCCGAGCTGCGGCGCCAAAATCTTGATGCGTGGAATTGCGCCCTCGCAAAAGGTTTTACCTCTCAAGGGATCTTGAGAAGCTTCCAATCCCCACCAGGCAGTGTACCTGTTCGTTGTAGTATAGTATAGTGACAAGTACCGGGGGATTGATCGTTCAACTCAAAGAATAGTGTTCGCTAAGGTTAAAACTCACTAAAACTAGGTCTAGAGGTGAGGGATGATTCTTTTTGTATTTTTATAGTTTACGGAAAGCAAGTAAAAATCTCGGTTTTGGAAAGAGTGGGCGGAATTAGTTGCTAATCAAATAACCCAATTAACTAAAGATGCAATCAAAATAAAATAAACTAAACTCAAACTAAATTGTGGTGTAAACAATAATGAGTGAAAATTGTGTTTACTTAGATTTCACTACTCCTTAGCTATCTTTTACAGGTTGATTAGCTTGTTACAATTGCATGGATGATGGGTTATATTCCTTAATACCATTCGTAGGGCCGTGTACAATCTTCCCTTACTCTATAAGCTTCTACCTCTTCCTATGTCGAGCCGACTACTAGCTCCTAACATGGCCTCATTAGTAGTTACCTACGCATTAAATACAACCAAAATATCATAGTACACCTCCGATCATGTTTCTTAAGACGTTCAAGCAAGTTACCAATTGGAAGTCTGCTAGTTTTCTTAAGCCTAACATCGAATTCATTCATCTACAACAATTATAAACAAACAATCAACCATAATCAATATCTAATTTTCATTACATCTAAGCAAACACGAAGAAAACCTAGCCTATCATGTTTTATGAGAAGACAAGCGTAAGATATAATCAAACAACACATAGACATATTGAATGATTTGGTAAAGTACTTATCTTCAATTAAACATGGAAGAAACAAAGGGTTGAAATCCTTGAAAAAGCTATAAAATTCGTCTAGGTTTTATTCCCTCAAAGTTGCACACAATGAATGAAAACTAGAAAACTATATACAAATTTTTTCTCCTGACGGCGTCAAGAGCAATGTCTGACGCCGTCAACTCACCGCCAAAACAAAATTGTATTGCCTAGATCAACTTCTGACGCCGTCACTCTTTATGGGTTCTGGGCCGTCACTCTTTGCAGTTACTCTTGATGGCCTTGACAAATTTGTATGTGACGCCGTCACAACCCCTTCACAAAACATTCTGGCGCATCACGTGTATTTGATTTATCCACCCTTTTGTCAACTCATGACGCCTTCACTAGCACCTTGTGATACCGTCAAGTGCAATTTCCAGCATGCTTTTGAGACTTTGTCATTTTCTTCACTTTTTTGATCCAAAATGCTTCCTTTTGTAAAATTCCACTCAAAAGTACCTAAAATGACAAAAGGAACGATTTAGGGCAATATTTGATCAAATAATCTCGACTTTGGCCTTAAATGACCCCCCAAAAGCGGTACACTTTTCGCTTCATCAGCAATGTAAATTAAATAACAAGAAAGTAAAATGTGGAGAAAAACAATAATGGGAGAAACGTGTTTACTTAGATTTCACTACTCCCTAACTATCTTTTACTAGTTGATTAGTTTGTTACAATTGCGTGGATGACGGGTTATATTCCTTAATACCATTCGTGGGGCCGTGTACGATCTTCCCCAACTGTATAAGCTTCTACTTTTTCCTATGTCGAGCCGACTACTAGCTCCTAACATGGCCTCCTTAGTAGTTACTAATGCATTAAATACAACCAATTAATCGTAGTACACATCTGATTCATGTTTCTTAAGACGTTCAAGCATGTTACCAATTGGAAGTCTGTCAGTTTTCTTAAGCCTAACATCGATATCATTCTTCCAATACAATTAATAACAAACAACCAACCAATAATCAATATCTAGGTTTCATTACATCCAAGCAAACACAAAGAAAACCTAGCCTAGCATGTTAAAGTAAAGACAAGCATAAGATAGAATCAAACTACACATAGACATACTGAAAATAGCTAGGTTTCATTACCCCAACTGGATACGCTACACTTTCATCCGCAAGCCCTATGATTACCTCTGTTTCATCTAATTTTCCCAACTTAAGAGTGGTGTACAGAGATAATGGAAGAAAATTTAGGCTTGAACCAAGATTGGCTAATGTGTCAAAAGCCTCAGAATTTCTGATTCTACAGGGTAAAACGAATATGCCCGGATCATCTACTTTTTTTAGGCAACTTGTTTTGAACGAAGGCGGTCCCATTCTTTCCCAACTTAAGTTTCTCCTCATATTTTTCTAAAAGGTCATTGTAGTAGGGAGCTCGAGCTAAGACATCAATAACCGGACGTTCAAGGTGGAGTTCCTTGAATTCTTCATCAAGATTTTGTGTAGGAGGTGTTTCAACTAGGCTATTGAGCGGTTTAATATCGGGTGTTTTACTCAATTGGCCCTTTTTAAGAATTTGGGTTTGCTTGAAACACGTGCTCACGGCATTGACCGAATAGTATTATGGACAAGAAGTAGGAGACAAAACATATGATATGGCGTTAACATTTAGTTTCAGATTCTTAACCGTGTTACTTGGGAGTGCTCCATTTCTCGGTCATTGAGAACTTTAAACAATGTGTCAATCTTATTGGTCATGTTACTTTGTTTTTGTTTGAAATCGGCTTCAAACTTTGCTAAACGAGCTTCTTGAGATGCCATAAATTTGGACATCAATCCTTCAAAATTATTGGTACTACCATAGTTGTTGGAAGGATTGTTGTTGAAAGTACGGTTAGGGGGTGGACCATTTGATTGGTAGCGATTAGGTGGAGTGGAAGAATTATTCTAGGGTACGTTTTGGCTTTGATTCCACCTACGGTTTGGGTGATTTTCCCAAGAGGGGTTGTATGAATCACCGTAAGGGTTTGGTTCGGGTTTGAAAGTGTATCACTTGTCTCCCGCTCCATCGGTAAGCAAGGATGTGTAATCCGTAAAAGCTTGTTTGGGGAATTCCATGCAATAACGAGTGTCGTGAGGACCACTACATAATTCGCATGAACAAGTGATTTTGTTCACTTGGCTTGAAGGATTAAGAGCCTCGTAAGATTTCATGGGAAACTTAACTTTGTCTTCAAGTTCCATGATCCTACGGTCGGGAGTGCTTGAATTGTTCGAAGGCAAGGATATTGCCTTGACCGTTTTGTTCAAATCACGGGGATCATTCCAACTTTCGTTGTCATAGAGAGCAAGATCTTCTATGAGTTCCCATGATTCTTCCGCACATCGATCATGTAGCTTGCCACTGGCCGCTTGGTCAATGTTTTACCTCGTGGACAGATTGATGTGGTCATAGAAGATTTGGACTTGGAGCCAAAGATTTATGCCTTGATGAGGGACTTTTTGGAGTAAGTTCTTGAAACGAGTCCATGCTTCATAGAGAGTTTCACCTTAATGATGGTGGAACATCAAGATGTCATTTCTTAGCTTGGTGGTTCTCCCCGGTGGGCAAAATAGAGCAAGGAAATGAGTGGTGAGATCATCCCAAGAGGTTATGGATCCCGCGGGTAAACGCTCAAGCCATTCACTAGCTTGGTCATGTAGAGAGAATTGGAAGAGACGCAATCGGATCGTCTCTCGAGTTTCAACATCAAGATCTATGGAATCTACGATTTTGAGGATATCCTTGAGATGTTGATTAGGATCTTCGGAACGAAGTCCATGGAATGCACATCCGCTTTGCACCAACCGGATGGTGTCGAATCGCAAGGGACACACATTGGCTCCTTGAGTAAGCTATATGGCGATAGCCTTGGTGGCTAAGACGACAGTACTCTCCTAATGTGCGGGTCTAGGAGGTTGATTTGGTTGTGGTGGGTTGACGGGATCAATGAGATTACCACCTTTCATGATGGCGGATGGCAATGGTTACGAACAAAGGAACAAAGAAAAAGATAGAAGAATGAAACCTATGAAAATAAAATAAAAATCTTACTAGAAAGGAATCTAGCAAGTAGACCTAATAAAAAGAAATTTCAACCTAAACAATAACTATTCCCCGGCAATGGCGCCAAAAACTTAATGCGTGGTTTTGCAACCTTGCAAAAGGTTTTACCTCTCAAGGGATCTCAAGAGGCTTGAAATCCCCTCCAGGCAGTGTACCAAACCGATGTAGTATAGTGTAGTGGCAAGTACCGGAGGATTGATCGTTCTCTCGGGGAATAGTGTCATTAGGATCAAATTTAATTAAACTAGGTCTAGAGGTGAGGGATAATTCTTTTTGTAATTTTATAGTTTTTTAGGAAGCAAGTAAAAATCTCGGGCTTGGAAGAGTGGCCAGAATTAGTTGCTAGTCAACTAACCCAAATATCTACTAATGCAATGAAAATAAAATAACAAGAAAGTAAAATGTAGAGAAAAACAATAATGGGAGAAACGTGTTTACTTAGATTTCATTACTCCCTAGCTATGTTTTACTAGTTGGTTAGTTTGTTACAATTGCGTGGATGATGGGTTATATTCCTTAATACCATTCGTGGGACCGTGTACGATCTTCCCTAACTCTATAAGTTTCTACCTCTTCCTATGTTGAGCCGACTAGTAGCTCCTAACATGGGCTCCTTAGTAGTTACTCATGCATTAAATACAACCAATTAATCGTAGTACACATCCGATTAATGTTTCTTAAGACGTTCAAGCATGTTACCAAATGGAAGTCTGCCATTTTTCTTAAGCCTAACATCTATATCATTCATCCGATACGATTAATAACAAACAACCAACCAATAATCAATAGCTAGGTTTCATTATATCTAAGCAAACACAAAGAAAACCTAGCCTAGCATGTTAAAGTAAAGACAAGCATAAGATAGAATCAAAATACACATAGACATATTGAATGATTATTGGAAGACTTATCTTTATTAGAACATGGATGATAAAAGGGTGAAAAACCATGTAGAATTCGACCTAGGGTTTCTCCACAAGTTCTCCCAAAAGTCTCTCTAAAATTCCCCTTTTTCATACACGAAAATTAGAAAACTATATATAGATTTTGAGGTCTGACAGCGTCACGTGTAGATTCTGACGCTGTCAACTCGCCGCCAAACAAATCCTCGTATTGCCTAGATCTAGATCTGATGCCGTCATATATTAATCTTCCCATGGCCGTCTCTTGCAAATTACACGTGACGGCCTTGGTGACGCCGTCATGCTTTAAATCTCCAAAAACATTCTGGCGCGTCTCGTTATACATTTTTATCCACCTCTTTGCCATAACATGACGCCGTCACATGTAATACGTGACGCCGTCAAGTACAATTTCTAGCTTGATTTGTGACTTTGCCGTTTTCTTCACTGTTCCCTCAAAAAACATCCAAAATGCTTTCTTTTCCAGATTTCTTCTCCAAAAGTAACTAAAATGACAAAAGGATCAATTTAGGGAAATATTTGATCAAATAATCTCGACTTTGAGCATAAATGACCCCCTAAAAGCGGTACACTTTTCACCTCATCAATCACCTGCTTGTGTGGTAGCTAAAGAGGTGCTAGGTTGTGTGCTTAGCATGACTAAGGTGCTAGTCTAGGTGCTTAAGGTGCTTGAGGTGGTTATGCTTAGGTTTTAGCTAGTTTAGGTTTAGTTTAGACCTAATCTTGCTTAGTGAGGGATTAGGGTTTAACTTAGGGTTTAGTGCCTAGATTAGGGTCCTATGAGTTCCTAGTGACTAATCTAGGTCCTAAGAAGCTTATACTAAGTGGTGGTAGCTTATGGTGAAGTTTTGGGATAGTTTAAACCTAATTTCAGGAAGTTATGACCTAGTTATGGTTTTGTGCTTAAGAAACTGGTACCTAAGCTCTAAGGGGTTGTACTAGGGTCTAAGGGTTCTAAGATATCCTATTGTTTCTAAGGTAACTCATACATAAGCCTTGAACACTTTCAAATTGGTTTAGATGAGCAATTAGGGTTTTGTAAACACGTAGGCCTGATTATGGCTTAATTAGGGTTAGATTAGGGTTTATTATGATATTGTTATATGTTTAGTGTGTCAGGTTGGTAGATTACTTATTGTGGAGTTGTTGTGATCTTATGCTTGACATACCGGAGGTTTATAGGATGTGTGGGTAGAGATATTTGGCTTGTGTGGATACGTGAGCAAGTCTAGAGAGTCATGCAGGTAATGAATGCACATAAAAAGCAAAAATTTACCTCTGAAATACCTGACATAGGTATTTTTAGTGGAAATGATAGTGATGAGTCTTTGTAGGTTGTTGTAAAACTTAACCAAACAAGAGGTAGTTTATTTTCTAATGAATACTTATATAAACTAAACCCTAAACTAAGTTTGTTACCTCACTAAACCTACATGTACAACATTCCATAGCCTATGTACAAAGCCATTTGATCCCTAGTATTTACCCTAGTTTGATTCTAACTAAATCCCAACTCGAAACACTTAACTAGATCACTTATACCACAAGGCCTTTACTAGTTCCATATTCATCCACATCAACTTGTCCCTTAGATATTTTTACCATGGTCAAACATTGTGGGTAAAAAGTTTTGTTAATCTTTTACCACATCACCCTATTTCTAATTTCACCACAAGTGTCCTCCAAATGTCAAGATAAACCTCACAATGTCCCCTATTCTCCCAACTAAGTGACCTAGAAACTTAAGGAAACCCTAGGATCCACCACTATATAAATCGAGCAAGCCTTCCCCATTTTTATTCACACCTCACTCGAAATACACCAAACAGCCCTACACTCATATACTTACTGAAATAGAAGTTCAAATGGAAGGCAAGGAGAATTTTGGAGAAGCCAAGAAGGAGGAGACAGCTTAGTTTCCATTTCCAAATCCACCTTTGTCAAAAATCTCCAACAATCGAATATTAAACAAGTAAATATTCTATACCTTTTTAATCCCTTTTGTAAACTTTACATGCTCTTAAATACGCTAATAAACAAGTTCTAGTAGCAAACTTAAGTAAAAAATTATGTGTTCTTTTCATTTCCTTTAACCGAGACACAAACAAACACCCTTACTTATTTTTTTGACATGTTTACTAATCACGAGACCCTAAAACCTTTAAGAGATAAACTATATAAGCTTATATTCATGCTACCATGCTTAAAAATTCAGGTTGTAAGCTTAAAAATCAAGATCCAAATCGTTTTTCAATTCTGTCCCATATCGAGGGACTATCCCAAGTGACCAACTTTGGCCATTTATTTCGACCATCAAGCAATGATCATAAAATCTAAAACTTGGCCATTTTAAATACCTCACATAAGAGTAAGTGAAGGAACAAAAGTGTCATAGAAATATTGCTTTGCCTTATTTTTATTTGAGCCTCTTTTGGGCCGGTTGCGAACTGAAACCAAACGCACATATTTAATTAATTCGAGCTCATAAGCTCAAAACATAAGCTAATAAGCTATAAAAATCAAGTTTACAAACTTATTATAACTTATATAAAGGAGTCGTAGCAAGTCATGCCTTTTTCTAAGCTCAAAACACGATTATGATGAAATAAGGAACTCGGGTGAAACGATATTAACACTTGGAGGGTAAAACCAGTCAAAACTCGAACTGTTTTTATAACTAGGACCTAAATTGAAATTGACCTGAAGTACAAGGGTATAAAGTGTCATATTTGAAACTATAGGGTAGAAACTATCATTTCACTATAGTTAAAAGTTAAAAGTTAAAAGTTGTCATTTTATGAAACTTGAGGGCTATAAATTGTCATTTTGTAAAACTTGAGGGGTAATAATTGTCATTTTGTGAAACTTGGAGGTATAAATTATTATTTCATGAAAATTCAGGGGTACACGTTGTCAATACATGAAATTGCAAGGGTAAAAGGCGTAACATTTTATATATTACTTCGGAAATATATTTCTAACACTAAACGACTTGGGATTTTGATAAAACTTATATGTGTAATATTTCTATGTCGATTAACAAACAAATCTTAAAAATAAAAGATACATGATACGTGTTATTATCAACTAATTTTTGCTGAGACTTCATGTTGTCTTAATCCACATTTAATCATCGACAAAATATTTATGCTACCAATATTAAAAACCAAGTATATCTGAATGAATACTGAAACTTGACATATTCACCTAGGTTATGTGTCGGAGCAGTTTATTCAATATACTTGATTTGTTTTCCATCCAGACTACTGTACCACCAAGGTAAGTTTATAGTCCCACTTTTATACATTTTTCAAACTTGTGGGTAAATACATGCTACAAATCGAACACAAGTATTTTTCTGTATGCTATCCTGATTGATATTGCCTAATTTTATACTGTTGCCACTAGAAAGACCCTCATATCATGAACCATTAATCAGTTTGCGAGTGAACGTGAATATAGTGAATAGATCTATTGGAGGTTGGCGACCCATTTGTACTAGCCGGATAGATAACTTTATGTTAGCCGGATTGATAGACAAATGCACTTTATTTGAGATTAAATAAGATAATGGCAAGCTACTACCGGAGGGCATAATTACTTAAATCTTTATGATGTAGGTAATTAACATCATTTTTGTGATGTTCCAACTGTTAAGGTTTGCGTGTCAAGAGACTTAGGGCGATATGCTGTACTTTTGTTTTACAATTAATTAACTTGTGTTCAACTAATGACTTCTTTATAATCACTGTGAATTCACTCAACAATTGTGTTGACTTTTTAGCATGTTTTATCTCATGTAACTGAAGCATGACTCGGCGTGGAGTGGCAATGGGCTTTCTTATAAAATGGGTGTCCATTCTGTTATCATTCAATTAATAAAGAAGTTTTATATGTATTTCAGAACTCCTGATGGGACCTCTATTATGTAAACTCGGATTTAAATAAATGAATTTATAAATGTTTTATTTAAAAGGTCTCTTTTTAAGTCGTTTTCTATTATTATGACTGTAATACTTGAAGTAATACCCCAAACTTGTATTTCGCTGCATAACCGAAAAATGGGGGTGTTACATATTGGTATCAGAGCCGTAGTTATAGAGAACAAGGTTTAAACCTATACTATATCTATTAATCATAACATAAATAAAGCCCTCCATCCCACCACGCCACTAAAACGTTACTTATGCATGTTATGATAATTATTTAGTTACATTGTGAAATACTTATAATTGTCGTGTTGTTACAGAGTTATGTCTTCCCCTACCCCCTCTATCCTTATCTTATCGGATATCGAGCCCGAGAATACTATTCTCTCCACTCTAGTTCACTCTCCCGCACCTACACGCGCTACATCAAATATGGAGTCATAACCTACATAGGATTGATCATCGGAGGACTTTGCATTAGTACCTGATATTGCTCCATTTCCCGATGATCCGTATGTGTTTGCTAGGAGGGGTGATATGTGCAGCGTGTCACGGTGTAGTATAGGGTGATTTGCCTATTTCAAGGTTTACATTTATATTTAGCCGACTTATCCTATAACACACAAACTAACGGATAGTTTGTCCGATCAATATGTATATAGTGGTAAGCAGAGTGTCTATCACTAAGAGTAGAACATAATTCCTAGTTAGTCTATCAGTATTTTAATATTCTAAGTTAGTTTTACAATCTAATCTAACGCAAGGGGGGTTTAGTCTGAGAGACTAGCATGATTTTATAGTTAAACAGTAAATTAAACTAATGAGAACGAATCAGTGAATAGCAAACACGTAAACAAATAGATAATAGATACAGATAGAAGGCCTATCCTGATTGTTAAGTAGCTTGTCACTTGTTTTATTGCTAGTTTTATATGTTGTGTATTGTAATCTAATCTATCTCGTTGGATCATAAATATAGGCGAGTAAACTCTTAATGATCACTTATGCCTATCCCACTTTCTAGACGCTAGACAAGTATCTGAGGAGGGGGTATAGCAGGCCAAGCAAAACTCAACTAGACACAGAGGTTACCAATGCACATATGCAAGTCACCAAAAACATCAACATATAAACTTTAATTGATGGGAAAGCAATTTTAAGTGGAGCAGTATGGTGGCCACAAGCCCATCAATTCTGATGAATTAAAGCTTACTATTACAGATAAAACAAAACTACTTAATGAATTAAATACATACAGGACCTTCTTACTGCTCTAAGATCTTCTTAGGTAGTGTGTCTTGTGTTGCCAAGTCGTCTAAATTCGTCTCCTTAGGGTTTTTATGCACACTAAAGTCGTCTGACTCTTGGGGTATTTATAGGTTCTATTTGAGGATTCGATGCGGCGCATCTACATAACTTCGCGTGGGGTCCAAGATTAATATATTATGGAATATCCGTACACCGTCTTCAGATGCGGTGTAACTTAATTCTTTGTGTGGCGCATGTCCTTCAGTATCTTGAATCGTATTTTGGTGAATTGATATAGATACGGCCCATGTTGATAATGTAATGTTGCGTATCTGGAGTAGAAAAAGTTAGATCTTCTTCGTTGACCAAAGTTTCATATGCAACGCATGATATAATCTGATGCGGCGCATTCTTCAAAGTCAGGCAATGGTCTTCGAATTCATCTAAGTATGATAGTACGGCGCATCTGTCTATAATGATGCGGCTTATCTTCTGGATTTCCGTAGACTTTTCCATATCAATCATTTTGATCCATATTTCATCTAAAATCGCCAAGTTTCACCAATTGCTTGTTTTTACCTGAGAATTACTAAAGTAAAAAATTAAGTATCGATTCTCATATAAAATATAATAGAACAAGTCAATTATATAGGACAAATGATAACAATATAATGTACTTATTTGATGTCATCAAATACCCCCCCCCCCCTTGAACTTTCCTTGTCCCCAAGTAAACCTTTAGATTAATATTTATGAAAATGTATCCTAAAAGATATTTGGATGTATTTTAATAATTAAACACTTATTTGTATTATCATAATTGCAAAACCAAACACTTAACGAGTTAGAAACAAAATTAAAATATATACAATTTAAACCGATCTAATTGTTTAATTGTTCAGTTGTGATGAATATTCTATCATATTCTTGGCAAGGATACACATCTCCTCCACTAAAGCTAAGGAGTGACATGTCTTAAGCATAAAAAGAGTTTTGAGGCTTAAGGGTTAAACCTAGCTTCGTTCAAACATCTCCTGCATAAACTTAGTAGATCGCTGGCGCGAGTCCTCGACGCTTCAACTAACGGATGGTCACTAGTGCACCTCTTGGATCATTGGCGCGTTATTTGCATAATGGATGGTCACCAAGTCACACACTAGATCACTGGCGCGTTAGTCAATTAATCTAATACTCGGATGGTCACTACCTTATTCATACATTTAACATTCTCACTTGGCCATCATCATTTCCGGATGCTCGAAAGCTAACAACGAATACAACGATACAGTTGGGTATGGATAACATTTAGGATATAAATTGGTGTAAAATATAAAATAAACAGACAAATAGATTAAAGTCCTATGTGTGGTTAATCACTTTTCCAACCATCCCTGAATAAGACTCATATCATTGAATAACTCACGATTTTGAATCATGTAACTCACGCTTTAGGTAAACACGAATTATACTCAATAAACTCTTAATCAAAGAATAAACCATAGTTGGCGTTCCTACAACAGCCAACTCCCATTCAATCCATAAATATAGTACAACAATAAATAGTGGCGATATCATCCACTTAATACAAAACTTTACATCGTTGGCTTATAACAAACTTACCAACTTCTTTCTTACTTTTTCTTTGTTCTTTTTTTTGTCTTTTTCGTTTCGACATATACATAAACTAAAACTAAGATGTGTAAAATTTTAGTACATCACTATAACAATAACTCTGGATAATTTTTCATAACTTCAAAAATAACGGTAAATAGTGAAAGTAGTAAACACATGAAAAATAACAAGACTCAATTTATAAAATATTTACTTTCACTCCAATTGCATTGTGCAATTTCCTGACCTAACCAAACATAATGAATTTACGCACACGAACACAAGTAAAGCAAAGAAACACACTTTGCCTAAAGCGACTGACCACAGACATTAATCTACAGGGTAGGCTAAGGTTTAAGGTTTAACTAAACAATTAACACAGGTGTATCAAACGAAACGAATGGCTCTGAGGGTTTTACTAGGGGTATCTTACTCTAAAAATGAGAGTAACACAGGGTTTTATACGGGGGTTAACTAACCATTGTAGTTAGTTAATAACATATAACATATAATAGGCTTTTTGGGTGTAATCCTAGAAATTTACCAAGTTAGAAAAGTCACTCCAATTATATCAATAATACTTATTATGGTGGACTCAAATAGTATGTAGAAACCAGAGGGGGGTGTTGAATAGTTTCACCGTTATTATTTACGTTTTTACAAAATTGACTTTACAAATTGCGTTTGTGAAATTCGATTCGATGTTTATGTGAAATCAATACAATAATAGATATGAGTAATAACAAGTAAGTAAATAAAGGTAAGTAAAGGAAAGATAAAACCGACACACGGAGATTTATAGTGGTTCGGCTACGAAGCTCACTCCTTCGTCCCAACTCCACTCCTCGAGTCTCACACTCGAGAGTTTCACAAACACTATATCAACACACTCCCTTATGGTGGAACAAACCTTACACAAGCTTACACCAAGTTTAACGACACTAAGCATAATGTCAAGTCCTAATCCTAGCTAGAACCAATCTACCAAAGCCCACGTGGTTTCACACCTCGTACCAACATGATGGCATGATAGAACACAATACACAATATAAGACTTGCACTCAAGTCCTATTACATACATGAAACAATGAATGAAAATAATGATAGATCCGCAACAATGCGCTGAGATGAGCAAAACTCTTCTTCAACTCTTCGTTTCTTGATTACGACGAATGTTCTTCTCTTGCACTTAGAGGAATGAAGAGTGTGATCACTTGTAAACAACTAGAACTTGATAATGTGATCAAAGAGTATGTTTTGGAAAGGATTTCTGAAAATAGAAGGTTTTAGTGCATAAGAGGTGAAGATTTCTGAAACAAAACAGTTCTGTATTTATAGGCGTCAGTGGAGAGGTGACGGTCCCTTAAATGCTAGACAGTCCCTTATCGATACGGGTCCGCCACCCTATTTAAAGGACCGTCCAGACAAACGCTCCTCGTTTTGTCCTGACGTGGTAAAAAACTATCTGGTGAAGTTTTGTTGTCGGTTTTGAGTGGGAAATATGGTTGTTATGGTTTTGAATTTTAAAAACATTTTCTTAATAAAACATTTCTTTAAATTATACAAAAATACTTTTGTAAAAATGTTTTGTGACATGAAAACGTAAAGTTTTTAAATCCTTTTATCACATACACAAGTTGGTAAAAGTTTGTACATACCTTAAGTGATGTTGATGATGAAAACAAGCTTTCTCTATTAAATTCGTAGTTTTATGTAACGTGTGTTTGTATTTTTTTATTATCAAAACTAGTAGAGACCGATTAATGCAAATGACGTTTTTGACATTATTTGTATTAACAATCTCCCCCTTTTTGATGATTACAAAATATAAACTCATTTTAGATAAAACTAGGCATTAATGAGTTTTAAAATGAGTCTCGTTTCATTCTCCCCCTTTTTGTAGAATCAAAAAGGCTTCGTAGAAGAAATAAAGTCCACGGCATCATGATGACTCCCCCTAGCTTAGTGCTCCCCCTTGATGAGGACACTCGGGAATGGATCAATGGAATTAAGCTGCAATATGTTAGAGGAAACATGCAAGCAAACATAGAAATCCTGCAGAAAGGATAAGATAAGGCAGGATAGACATATACTGTGGACGGTCCCATAAATGGGTCGACGGTCCTTTAAAGTTTGGGACCGCTACTTTGATAAGGGACCGCCGGCAGGAAGAGTTTCTAGATCAACATTTCAATAATTCATGCATAAACTAGATAATTCATTAAACGATAAGAATAATGCCATTCATATGACAATTACAACATGAGTTTACAAGCATAATCCTAGTCTATTCTCTAGGATATCTCATGTTAAATCCGGTCTTATTAGTGATCATGCATGATTCTCTAGAACTTGCGACCGCATGGTGGAGAGGAGTTTTTGGGTAGGGGCTGTAGAAACATGGATGACAAGAGGATGGAAACAAAGGTGGTAATGAATGATCTTGAGGAGTCGGGTTTGTATACTCATTGTGAGTGAATGGTGGCCCATTTTGTGGTTGAGAGGCAAAGAAGGAGAATGATGAAGATGATGCCTCATTATGTAATGTGGGATTGGAATTGACATGGTTATTGTGTGAGTTGTTTGAATTGTTCATGAAATTGCCAAGGCTTTGTTTCTTCCTCCATATGGGTTTGACCGATATTCTTTGTTTTATAGGGGATGATATTTTGTTGGATGACATTGTGAAGAGGAAAGGTTATGCCATGGCAATGGATGGAGGAGGTGGTGGTTTAAATAGAGGATGAAGGTAGCAAGAATACTAAAGCATGCATGCTTGGTTAAATTAGTTCAAATGATGCTTAAGCAAATTTGGAGTATGCATAAGACCTAAGGGTAGGCTAGTCGAACATGCAGGAACATAAAACAAATAACAACACACAAATAAGTGGACGGTCCTTTAAATAGGTGGACGGCCCCTTATCACTTAGGGGACCGTGGGTCGATAAAGGACCGCCACCAGGAGGTTTGCCAGATTTCAGAAAATGTTTCTAGTGTGTGCCTATATGAAACATATGTGGAGATGCGATTATCTTGACCCTAAAAGAGAGAAAATCCTAAGAGATAATCCAAAGTCTCCTAATTTCAATCTTGCTCATCTTTCCATGTTGGATAACATATTTGTTACACGATCCGATAGAGGAATTAAGCGCATCGTACATGCATGGAAAAACATTTTTGAATTGTATTAACAATGCAAGAAAAATTGATTTTTCCTATTCGTGAGAAGATTTTGAACACATGAATTGGGGTTTTTATGCACAAAATCAAGTTCTCTTATTATCATGCAATAATGGTTGTTAATAAAAAGAAATAGTTACTTCCCCAATTTCTAATTTTTGTGCGCAAGAGAATACTAGACTCAGATTAGAAGGGATACATTAAATATGAAATCTAAGGAGATATGTGTTCCATCATTCCTAATCCTAATTTAAGATAAAAGAATGGTTCACGCTTAAGTGGTTTAGAAAGAATATCAGCTATGTTTTCCTCCGTTGGCACTTTTTCAATAGATATGTTACCCTTTTGCACGTTATCCCTAAGAAAATGGTGATGAATCTCTATGTGTTTGGTACGAGAGTGTTGCACGGGGTTTTTACTTAAATCTATTGCTCCTTAATTATCACACATGATTGGAATGTTATCAAGTGTAATACCATAGTCTACGAGAGCTTGTTTCATCCATAGTGCTTGTTGACATGCTTTTTCGGCGCTTACATATTCGGCTTCGGTTGTGGAGATAGCTAGTGCCATTTGTTTCTTGGAGAACCAAGAAGTTAAGCAACAACCCATGAAGGTACAAATGCCACTAGTACTTTTTCTATCCACATAATCTCCCGCATGATCAGAGTCGGCGTAAACTATAGTTTTTATGACGGTCCCCTTAGGATACCATAATCCTAAGTGCATAGTGCCTTTACTGTATCGGAGGATACGTTTAACAGCTTCTAAGTTAGAAGATTTGGGATCTTCTAATATGCGAGCACAAAGGTAGACCCTAAACATGATATCGGGCCTACTTGCCGTTAGGTACAATAAACTTCCTATCATACCTCTATACTTAGTACTATCTACGGATTCACCCTCTTCATCCTTGGTGAGCTTTCTGTCCGTAGCCATTAGGGTATTCATAGGTTTAGTATCTTCTTGTCTAAATTTCTTAAGCATTTCCTTACTATATTTGGATTGATTAAAGAATATTCCATCATCTAATTGTTTTATTTGTAGTCCAAGGAAGAAGTTAAGCTCGCCCATCATACTCATATCAAACTAGTCATGCATGATTCTTAAGAATTCATCACACATGTCTTGACAAGTTGAACCAAATATAATATCATCAACATATATTTGGACGATTATGATGTTTGAATCTTTCTTCTTGGTGAAAAGAGTGTTATCTACCATTCCCATCGAGTATTCATGCTTAAGAAGAAAAGCTTTCAACCTATCATACCAAGACTTAGGGGCTTGCTTTAAAACATATAAAGTTTTTTTTATTTTATAAACACGCTCGGGGTACTCGAAGTCAATGAATCCTGGAGGTTGTGCTACATATACCTCCTCTTTGATGAGACCGTTCAGGAATGCACTTTTCACATCCATTTGGAACAACTTAAAATCTAATGCACATGCATATGCGAGTAATATCCTAATGGACTCAAGTCTAGCTACGGGTGCATAGGTTTCGTCATAATCAATTCCCTCTTGTTGATTATAGCCTTGTGCGACTAACTTAGCTTTGATCCTAGATACATTACCATTTTCATCTAGTTTGTTTCTAAATACCCACTTAGTCCCTATTGTGGTGACATTCTTAGGTCTTGGTACTAACATCCAAACATCATTAGACTTAATTTGGTTTAATTCTTTCTGCATTGAGATGATCCAACTTTCATCCTTCAATGCTTCATTGACATTTTTAGGTTCAATAATTGAAACAAAACAAAATAGGTTGCTTTTGTTTTGAACTTGTGATCTAAGGGTTCTTTGGTTTAGGATTCCTATGACATTATCTAAAGGATGGCTTTTAGATTCTTTAATATTTGAGGTTTCACCTATTTTGATGGTTTCTTGAGATATGTCTAGGTTTTTCAAGTTTTCAACTATGGCGTTTTCTTCATCTGAATCATCATCTACCAAAGGTGAAGTTTTAGATGGAAGGTGTCACAACTCCCAATTTCAGTTCATTTTCCAAACCTCGACAATTTACTATTCACAAGTTACTATTCATCATTTACTATTCATCGATCACTATTCATCAGTTTCGGATTCAGTTTGAGACTTTGAGAAGCATTCAAAAATTTTACTATTCATGTGACACTATTCATTCCCGGAAGAAAAACACTATTCATATTCATCATGCATCATCACATAAACCTAGTGTATGGGTATTCAAATTCGCATAACTGGTTAGGTTTAACTGCGAAATCATGCATCATCAGAAGGACACATTATATAAGACTAGAGTAGTCTACATATCATCAGTAACATCATCAGTATATTAGGTCATGCACGGGTTTGTATGATTTTCATTAACGTATGTTTAAAGGTTTAAATAACGCTACCACTCAGTTTCTACTACCAACATATACCCGATACTCTCGTCTACGATCCTAATATATTTTCATACTCATTATAATGATATAAAAATAATATTATTAATTTACCCGGTGTTTTGAGAATTGTTACTATATTTTCCGGTATATGTTAATACTTTCGTCGGATTATGATATCTCAACACGACAACTACTATAACACTCGATTCTCATCAGTAATGTAAGTTTATAAAATTTACGACTTTAATATATTTTATTTTGTTCCGTTAAAATTTATTTCTAGCTAACCCGGTACCCAAAACTTATAACATAACACATTATAAACACTAAATGACTATAAAAATACCTTAAAATACCAAGCAAATTACAAAATATCCTACACATATATGCATGTGTCGACATATATATGTACTAGATACTTTCATATGACTAATTATTTACCACATTGTCCTACATATTAGACATTTGCAACAAAAGTCAAGTAAACCCATTTTATTCAACCATAATATCTTAAACTAGCAGAACAAAAAAAAATTACTCTCTCTTTTCCATCTCCATGCTCGGCCAAGATCAAGACCACAAGAAGATTTCATCTAAAATTCAAGAACAAGTGTTAAACAATCTCTACGTATATATTTTAAGGTTTTGAAATACAAACCTCTAGGTTTACTACATATTTTGCTACAATAATCCCTTCATCACTCAAGTAAGTTCTCAATAATTTTTCCTACTTTTTTGAATATTTACTTGAAGTATTTTCATGATCTAGTAACAAAAACATGCAAATATACTATGATCCATACCACATTTAAATTGTTTTACTACTTATAGTGAGATTATAATTATCCTATGATTATTCCCATGAAACCCACCAAGGTTGGTGATTTTTGGGATTTCATGACACTCTAAGAAGGTGTATGTTAGATTAAGGGTTGTTTTGAAGTTGGTTAGAAATGATTTGTACAAGTTGTTAACTAGGAAAACCAAGTTTTGACATAATATATATGCTACTGTCCCTATTTGAAAAACATGGGAAACTCAGGGACTAGGGAGTAATTTTGGACCAAAGATTTAGAAAATACATTCAAAAACAAAACCATGGCCGCTGGAATGAACAAAAACGAGTTTATAACGAAGGAGATATGATTTTTCAAAGTTTAACAACGAAAAAATATTTCCTGAAAATTATACGTTCTGTTGCACGAATTTCAACGGATAAAATGAGGCGTTAGCTGTAATCTAGCCGACCCGACTTATCAAAAATATATTTGTACGCTGTCACACGATTCCGGGGATATAAAGAACATAGAAAATGAGCGTATAACGACCAAGATATACACGTTTGAACCCGACGAACTCTATATATTCTTGACAGTTTCTAATAGCAAAATATTTCTAAGTATAGAAAATTTGTTTTTGCACGTAGTCATGTTGCAAGCCGATTTTCTCAATGATCAAGACCCGTATGGTCAAAACTTAAATGACATGACTTCTAGACATTGTTGCAAGGATTTCAAAAACGCCAAGTTTATGTTTTAACACTTAACGTACAATATTACGCGGCTAGTTTTACAATGTCATTTGGACATATTTTTTTCAAATTTGTAAAATGTTAATCTACGCCGAAAACACTATATTTGCCAACGAAACACCAAACGAAGATCGTGGAGTACAGTTTCAACATATTTACCTGAAAAGTAGTTTACAACTTAACGAGACGTCAAAAACATATTTTTCGACGATAAACGTTATTTTCAAAAAGTACGAGCGGTATCGATAACATACGTATATGCATACATAGCATTGTCTCATCGCTTATATTAGACCACACCATTCATTATAGGTAGCGGTTCGAGATCGAGCCTCATTCCATCACATCCACTATTATCATTACTGCTAGCATATTAGGTAAGTCTTCATAGCCCCGTTTTCAATTAATTATTTGTTTCAAATCCCACGGGGGAGAATACATTGCATCATTTTTTATACGGGCCAAAGTGTTAAATTATGTACATTGCTTAAGTTACCGTATTTCCATGTTAAAGTCCCCTGTTTATTATCATGAACCGTTAATTATGCTTAAGCGAGAGTGAGTGGATAGATCTATTGAGGGTGACGCCTCCATCTGCGTTGGTTATACCAATAGTCAAACGGATGCATTTCATTTTTATCATCATTAGAGTGTCTTCCTAAACTTGCAACACCTTTTGGGACCTCGTTTTGTAAAGTCTGAATATTTTAAATGATCAAACAATTTATTTTTCAAACGACACTTTAGGTCGTTCAATGTAACTGTAACTGTGATGCTATGGCAGTCAACCCTGGGTATTCCATTCCGCTGCAAGTCATGAACTTGGGGGTGTGACAGATTGGCATCAGAGCTAAGGTTATAGCGAACTAGGTTGTCCTTATACCCTAGACTATAACTACATCATCATAGCATCTCATCATTTCATCATAAGTGCATATTCATTACACATGTTGTTTCATGCACACACTATGCGAGTTATTTATACTTATACTCATATATAATTATATTGACCTGGTTCATAAGTGACAGGTCTTCACCCAACTACCCTATGATCATCCTAGCAAACTCGGATATCGAGGATGCTTTTTCATTTACAGATACACTTACAGCACCACTCTCGCCTTCAATTCCTATACTTTGACACTCACATATCACTCACATTTGTTAAGTTATAACTCCTACCCATTTGAGATGTTAGCACCACTTGAACCCGACTTAGGAGAAGCTACTAGATATGACACTGAGACCTTCGAGATTCGGGAGACTAACCTCGCCTTTTCAGTACCACCATTGTCATTTCCCTTTTCCCATTCCCACTTTCCATGAATTAGATAACACCTTGTGGATAATACCAGGATTACGGACTCAACAGGAACATCTGCAGATTCCTCAAGAATGGTTTGAAAACTACACTATCTCAGACATGATTGATGCATAACTCTAGACCTCATTTCAGGACTCACCTCAACCCTATGATGTCACAACCCTGATTTCACTCAGAGGGACACCAGGAAGCCTCTTGACTAGACTTATATCCTTACTAGCTTTTACTATTATCCTAGTTTCCCGAGGTGTGAGACATAGTTTAAAGAACTTGTTGTCTTTTGGTTGTTGTACAAACAAATGTATCAAGTGTGACTCTACTCTATAGGAATGGTTGTGCTATCTATGATATCGGTCCATGTAGACCGAAATTTTCATGTATTATATTCATGTGTTGTGATTATATTTACTACATTTTGTGATTTCACCTTGTCGCAGTTTCACTCCACTTATGCATGTCATAGTTGTGTATAGGCATGACGCAAGCCGCTGTTGGACAAATCATTGCCAAGAACATAGCCACCGACCCCACTAAGGATCTTACTCACGTGGAATTTATGGGTTACAATCCCCCCTCCTTTGGCGGAACTATAGACATGAAGGAAATTCTCAAATAGTTCGAAGAAATAGAAATAATATTTCGATGTGGTGACTGCTGTAAGGAAGATAAGGTTAAGTTCACCACTTGCACTTTTCAGGATCATTCTCAGGAATGGTGGACTAAATATGTACAGATAGTAGGGGTTGATGTTGCTTACTCACACTCTTGGGAGAAACTAAAAAGGCTGATGAGTTTAAAATTTTGTGTAAGAAGCGAATTACGAGCAATGGAACAGGAAACACTAGACCTTACCATGGTAGGAGATGATGTTGTCAAGTACAGTACTTATTTTTATGATTTAGCACGACTAGGCCCTGCAATGGATGAACCGGAAGGCAAGAAACTTGAGAGGTATATCGGGGGACTCTCCCCTTAAATTCGTATGTTGGTCATCTCATTGGAACCCGATACCATGTCTAAAGCTATCAAAATGGCGACCGAAGCAAAGGAATGCATAGCTCACACCAAGACATTAGGAAACAATAGTGACAACAAAAGGAAGTGGGACAACAATCGAGGTGGCAATGCTACTCAACAATCACCCAAAGGACAAGACGTGGTAAGAGCCTATGCTGCAGGACCGCGCACAAAGAAAAGATATACTGGAAATTTACCTTACTACAACATGTGTAATCTACATCACCTAGGTCATTGCAGTGAACCGTGTGGAGTGTGCAAGAAGCAGGGTCATCAGACTAAGGACTGTAGGAAACCCAGAAATCAGAGGATCCCAGGGAGTTGCTTCAAATGTGGAAACTTAGGGCATTTCAGGAAGGACTGCCCGGAGCTAAGGAACAAGGAAATCGGGAACTTGCGAATCAAGACAGAAACGCTCGAGGAATAGCATGAGTTCTAAGAAGAGAACCATCAGGATATTACCAACATCAAGGGTAACAACAATGCTTCAACAGGAGGAGTCCCTATTTTGTTATATAAACCATAGTTCGATCCCTCTAGGGTTGTACTTTTTTCTTTTGTACTTTCCGTTAGTACGTTGACATAACCTGGTTGTAATAAGCACTTTTCTATCCAATGTAATATCTAAGTTTTGTTATCTCCGCGATAATCATAACCTTCGTTTATTCCATTTTTTATTCCAATTGCTCAATTTTCAATCGTTTCGCAACATGATGCCATTGTCTTATTAGGGATTAGGCTGATTTCATTCTTGAAGGATTAGTAGACTATTACCATTCCATAAGATTCACCCACGTATCCAATGAACCATTCAACGAATTTTATTTCAAGCTATTTTACCATCATATGGGGAAATTGCTTTACGAAAATTTTAAAATAAGCTATCTTGTTACCACCCTATAAATCAATTTTTTCGTCATTACATCAAGTATTTACTACTATTACGTGAAACAATTTTCATGTCACTTTGAAAGGAAATATCTAGGATACCATTTTTCAAAACAACACGTTGAACACCATCTAAAGCTTTGAGAAAAGTAATGCTATTTTGACTAAATCAAGCATTGCATCATTAGTCCTCAATTATACATAGCCTGATCACCTATGTATAATTCAGGAAGGATTATGCCATGAAGAAAATAGTCACATTTTCAAGAATTATTAATAACAATCTTCATTCAAAAGCTTTGTAAACAAATAGAATATTTCATGAACATCCCTCTCGACAAACCCTCTCTAGATACTTACACCACTTGTCACTCACGCAGTCATTAAGTTGGATTTTACCATTGACTTCTCTAGGAAAGAATTTCCATCTACGAGGAGTATTCCATGACATAAGAAAACAATGGAAGGAGAAACAATACCCCTCAAACTTCTAGCAATTCCGATAAGATAGTCCTTTTCCAATCAGATACACATGCTCTACCATCCTCAGATCAACAAACCTTGAAGAAAACTATCTGAGCATTATAGGACGTACTCAGCACCGTATAACCAACTTGAATTGTTCAGGATAATCTTTTGATATTGGCAGATTTTACCTTCAACAACAGCCATCACAGGAATATAAGATTGCACCATTTAAGACACCTTATGGTCGAAGAACCCATTTACCCATGCACAGACCAAAATCGGACAGTTAAATTCACTGGTCTAAGAAATAAATGGTGAAACAACAAAGGAAATTTTACAAGTCAAGAATCAGTTACAAGCGATAAGAAATGATAGAAGTTAAGTTGGTACATGACGCACATCATTCGGATTGGATATCCTTGAGCAGCAAGCCATCTAGATTCAAGTGGGAGAACGAACTATGTTGAAAGCTTTGCCTTGGAAAGGAAATGATACAACTTTGGTAACACGAAAGATTTAACCTTAAGTATATTGGACCATTTAAGATTCATTTTAGAATCAGCACATACTAACTTGAGTTCTGGCAGAGTTCAGCAACATATATTACCTATATCACATTTTAAACCTCAAGAAGTGTCTTCCAAATGAATCACCCGTAGCATATTTCATTCCATTTTATTAGAAGAAATTCAACTCGACGATAAGCTTAACTTAGTAAAGAAACCAACAAATCATGGACCACAAGGTCAAACGGTTGAAGCAAGTCGAATTCCTATCGTGAAAGTTCGCTGGAATTCTCGAAGAGGTCCCGAGTTTACTTGGGAACGGGAAGACCAAATGCGACTCAAATACCCACATCTTTCACCAAGTCTATTTCAGAGACCAACACCAGCTGAATTCAGGGACTGAATTCCTTTTTGGGTGGGCGACTGTCACAACTCACAATTTCAGGACATTTTCCAAACCTCGACAATTTACTATTCACAAGTTACTATTCATCATTTACTATTCATTGATCACTATTCATCATTTTCGGATTCAGTTTGAGACTTTGAGAAGCATTCAAAAATTTTACTATTCAAGTGACACTATTCATGTTCATCATGCATCATCACGTAAACCTAGTTTGTGGGTATTCAAATTCGCATAACCTGTTAGGTTTAGCTGCGAAATCATACATCATCAGTAAGGACACATCATATAAGACTAGAGTAGTCTACATATCATCAGTAACATCATCAGTATATTAGGTCATGCACGGGTTTGTGTGATTTTCATTAACGTATGTTTAAAGGTTTAGAAAATACTTTTAAAAACAAAACCATGGCCGCTGGAATGAACAAAAACGAGTTTATAACGAAGGAGATGTGATTTTTCAAATTTTAACGACGAAAAACAATTTCCTGAAAATTATACGTGCTGTTGCACGAATTTCAACGGACAAAATGAGGTGTCAGCCGTAATCTAGCCGACCCGACTTATCAAAAGTATATTAGTACGCTGTCCCACAATTCCGGGGATATAAAAAACGTAGAAAATGAGCGTATAACGACCAAGACATACACGTTTGAGCGTATAACGACCAAGTATAGAAAAATTGTTTTTGCAAGTAATCATGTTGCAAGCCGATTTTCTCAATGATCAAGACCCATATGGTCAAAAGTTAAATGACACGACTTCTAGACATTGTTGCAAGATTTTCAAAAACGCCAAGTTTATGTTTTAACACTTAACGTACAATATTACGCGGCTAGTTTTACAAAGTCATTTGGACATATTTTTTTCAAATTTGTAAAATGTTAATCTACGCTGAAAACACTATATTTGCCAACGAAACACCAAACAAAGATCGTGGAGTACCGTTTCAACATATTTACCTGAAAAGTAGTTTACAACTTAATGAGACGTCAAAAACATATTTTTCGACGATAAACATTATTTTCAAAAACTACGAGTGGTATCGATAGCATACGTATATGCACGCATAGCATTGTCTCATCGCTTATATTAGATCACATCATTCATTATAGGTAGTGGTTAGAGACCGAGCCTCATTCCATCACATCCACTATTATCATTGCTGCTAGCATATCATGTAAGTCTTCATAGCCCCGTTTTCAATTAATTATTTGTTTCAAATCCCAGGGGGGAGAATACATTGCATCATTTTTTATACGGGCCAAAGTATTAAATTATGTACATTGCTTAAGTTACCGTATATCCATGTTAAAGTCCCCTGTTTATTATTATGAACCATTAATTATGCTTAAGAGAGAGTGAGTGGATAGATCTATTGAGGGTGACGCCTCCATCTGCGTTGGTTATACCAACAGTCAAACGGATGCATTTCATTTTTATCATCATTAGAGTGTCTGGCAAAACACTCTGGAGGGGAATTTCATCAGTCTAGCTTCGGGGTCATGAGATTAAGGGCTAATGTACGATTTTATTAATTATTCAACATTTTGTCATTCACTTTTATACTTGTGGTTACCGTAAAAGCATTTCATTTACATAAACCTATGATTTCTCACCAACATTATTGTTGCCCGTTTTAGCAATGTATTTTCAGGTAATTAAGGTAGCTCATGCTGGCTTGTATACGGACCTACATGGAGTCGCAAAGTCAACGTGTCTCACATTATATTTCTGCACTTATGAAACGTTTGATCTTGTTTGAACTTGTTCTTCCTAAACTTGCAATACCTTTTGGGACCTTGTTTTGTAAACTCTGAATATTTTAAATGATCAAATGATTTATTTTTCAAACAACAGTTTAGGTCATTTAATGTAACTGTAACTGTGATGTTATGGCAGTCAACCCCGGGTATTCCATTCTGCTGCAAGTCATGAACTTGGGGGTGTGACAGAAGGGGACTCTCATCGAATGTCACGTTGAGTGATTCTTCGACGACCATTGTTTCCTTGCTTAAGACAATGTAGGCTTTGCTAGTTTGAGAATAACCTAGAAATACACCTTCGTATGACTTTGGGTAGAACTTGGTAAGACAATGTAGGCTTTGCTAGTTTAAGACAATGTAGGCTTTACTACCAAATACTCTAAAGTGATCTAGGGAAGGTTTCCTACCTTTCAAGATTTCATAAGGGGTTTTTCCTATGATTGGTCTAATGAGAATTCTATTAAGGATATAGGTGGATGTATCTACGGCATTAGACAAAAATTTATGAGGAATGGATTGCTCATTGAGCATGGTTCTACTCATTTCTTGTAATGTTCTATTTTTCCTTTCAACTACCCCATTTCATTGTGGAGTTCGAGGAGCCGATAAATTGTGAGTAATACCATTAGCATCACAATAAGCTCCAAATTGAACTTCATTATCAAATTCTCTAGCATTGTCCGTTCTAATGGAGACTATGTTGTATCCTAGTTGATTTTGAACTTTCTTACTTAAAAATTTGAATTGTTCAAAAGTTTCAGTTTTGTTTAAGAAACCTAGTCCAAGTGTATCTAGAGTAATCGTCTACAATTACTAAGGTGTAAAGATTTCCTCCATAATTCCATATGGCAGAAGGAGCTCTAGACATCTAGATGTTGAGATCATATTCTTAGGCTTATGACTTGAGTGAGCTTGTTTTCCAACTTTGCAAGCATCACAAAAATGTTGGTCGAACCTAAGTTTAGGAAGATTTCTAACTAAATCCTTAGAGGCCAATGATTGTAATAACGCATATTTGCGTGTCCTAGTCTTCTATGCCATAGACTAGAATTATCATTAACCGTTGCTAAGCATATGGTGTCACTAGGTTTGTTACTAATCTTCATGACATATAAGTTACCTTTTCTAATCCCTTTGGCAATTACTTTTCCGTTCTTAATGATATCACTATCGTCTTTTGAAAATATTACCTTGCAACCATTATCACATATTTGACAAATACTAAGTAAATTAAATCCTAGGTTATCTACATGTTCGACATTAGCAATACTAAGAGAGTTATGAGTGATTGTGCCTTTGCCGATGATATTACCCTTGATCTTACTACCAAATGTATCATTACCTCCACTAGTAGCATTATATGATGAGAATAGCTTGCGGTTACCCGTCATGTAATTTTTGCATCCTTTATCTTTAACCCATTCGTCGGGCTCCAAGTCAATTCCCAAGCATATCTCTTTTGAAGATCCGGCCATGAGACAAGTTTCATTCTTGCCATCTTCATCGCTATCACTCCAAGCACCACTTACATATGCCCTTTGGTTCTTGTCCTTTTCTTGGTGTGGCAATCTCCAACTAAGTGTCTTGTGTAGCCGCGTCCAAAACATCTTTTCTCGCCCTTACTATATCTATCTTCTCGAGCTTTTAGAGGTGCTTTCATTTCATCTCTTGGTTGTCTTACGAATCTTCCTCTTCACTTGAAGAATTTCTTGAAATCTCTAACCGCCAAAGCATATGCTTCGATACTTTCCGAGCTTGAATCTTCATCATCACTTAATTCCGTTTTAGCTTTCAAGGAAATGGATCTTCTTTCCACCTTGCTTTTGACAATCTCGGAATCATTTTTTATGATTAACTCATGGACCTTTAAGTTTCCAATGAGCTCATACAACAATAGAGATGCCAAGTGTTTAGATTCTTCAATTGTCGTAACTTTTGCTCTCCATTTTTATGTAGAGCCCTGAGAAATTTCCTAACACAACTTTTGACTGAAATACCTTCATCGAGTGCTTTTAAACTCGTGACAATGGTGTTAAATCTAGCAAATGCACTATCAATAGATTCATCTTCAGGAATGATGAATTGTTCATATTGTTCGACCAAAAGATCGATCTTGTTGTCATTGACTTGATTATTACCTTGGTGAGTAACTAACAAAGTCCTCCAAATGTCTTTAGCCGTATTACACATGAAAATTCTTTGAAATTCCTTTTTAGGTAAATCGTTGTAAATTACCATTTTTGCTTCATCATTTTTAGCTAGTTTCTTTTTAAGATTTTCACTTTGTTTATCATAAAAAACGATTTCATTTTGTTTAGTTTATGGATTAAATTCAATAGGCTCAAAGTCACCCATGGTAATAACATGCCAAAGATCAAGATCTTTTGATTTCACACATGTTTTGAATCGAGTTTTCCAATAAATAACACTATCAGTCTGAAAGAGTGCTGGTCTTTGCATAGACTGCCCTTCTTGATATTTTTCAAATTCCATTGATCGTTTCAAATTTTAAAATACAATATATTTTTAAAAATATTGAGCAACCTGGCTCTAATACTAATTCTAGAAACTAGAAGGGGGGATTGAATAGTTTCACTGTTATTATTTATGTTTTTAGAAAATTGACTTCACAAATTGCGTTTGTGAAAATGATTCGATTCGATGTTTATGTGAAATCAATACAACAATAGATATGAGTAATAACAAGTAAGTAAGTAAAGGTAAGTGAAGGAAAGATCAAACCGGCACACGAAGATTTATAGTGGTTCGGCCACGAAGCTCACTCCTTCGTCCCTACTCCACTCCTCGAGTCTCACACTTGAGAGTTTCACAAACACTATATCAACACGCTCCATTATGGCGGAACAAACCTTACACAAGCTTACACCAAGTTTAACGACACTAAGCGGAATGTCGAGTCCTAATCCTCACTAGAACCAATCTACCAAAGCCCACGTGACTTCACACCTCGTACCAACACGATGGCATGATACAACACAATACAGAATATAAGACTTGCACTCAAGTCCTATTACATACACAAAACAATGAACAAAAATAATGATAGATCCGCAACAACGGGACGAGATGAGCAAAACTCTTCTTCAACACTTCATTTCTTGATTACAACGAATGTTCTTCTCTTGCACTTAGAGGAATGAAGAGTGTGATCACTTGTAAACAACTAGAACTTGATAATGTGATCAAAGAGTATGTTTTAGAAAGGATTTCTGAATACAGAAGGTTTTAGTGCATAAGAGGTGAGGATTTCTGATACAAAACAGTTATGTATTTATAGGCATCAGGAGAGAGGCGACGGTCCCTTAAATGCCAGATGGTCCCTTATCAATAAGTGACCGCCGCCATATTTAAAGGACCGTCTAGACAAACACTCCTCGTTTTGTCCTGACGTGGTAAAAAATTATCTGGTGAAGTTTTGTTGTCGATTTTGAGCAGGATATATGACTATTACGGTTTTGAATTTTGAAAACATTTTCTTAATAAAACATTTCTTTAAATTATACAAAATTACTTTTGTAAAAATGTTTTGTGACATGAAAATGTAAAGTTTTTAAATCCTTTGATCACATAAACAAGTTGGTAGAAGTTTGTACATACCTTAAGTGATGTTGATGACGAAAACAAGTTTTCTCGATTAAAACCTTATTAGTCGTAGTTTTATGTAACGTGTGTTTGTATTTTGTGATTATCAAAACTAGTAGAGACCGATTAATGCAAATGACGTTTTTGACATTATTTGTATTAACATAGTGTACAAGCCATCTTCTAAAGTTTACTAGTCACATGTACAAAAATATTTTAGCAAATAAAGTTATGTGTGCGGCTATGCAACTTAGATTTAACAAAAACATGCTGGAAAAATTTAATTTTGATACATTAAGTATATATAAAAGCATATTTTTGAAATTTTAGGATATGTAAGCGTTCTAATTCTCCATCCCCCCACTCAAGTTAAACAACGTTCTCGTTGTTTGTTTTAAAAGTTAAAAACTAGAAATTAAAAGAATTAGAACGGAAAGCTTCCCTGAGATTTGCTCAGTTTGATCCTCCATTATGCGTTTGTAAGCAAAATCTACTTTCTTGTGAATGACATCTCCATAGAAAGTATAGAAACTAAAATATACCACCATTAAGCAACACACCTGAATTAATAAAATCACAACTTGTGCGTAATTCATTAGTAGTTAGTAAAAATAAAACCTAAAAAATAAAAAATAAAAATCGGTAAAAACATCAGGTCAGTCGATAAGTCGCATCTATTGAATGAGATGTGTAACACCCCTAAAATATCGCAGCGGAAGACTGTGTCACTTGGGGTGCTACTTCATAATACAAAGTACAAGTTATAGAAAACGACCTCTAAATGAGACGTTTTGAAAGTTACCATTCGATTAATGAATTCAAAGTTACAAACATGAGATTCCAAAGTATGATACATAAATGTATACAAAACTTTTTGAATGGTAAATGATAAAAGCGTAAGACTTCAGAATATGCAGCTTGACTCTATGTTCCACTCACTAGCTATCGCCTTACTAACCTGAGATAAATATGCTAAAGTGTCAAAACAATGGTTGGTGAGTTCATAGAGTTTGTTTTAACATGTAAAGCTTTTAAAGAATGTTCACACATCAAAGGCATTGTGAATTCACTCAGTTGCAAATCCCGCCCATACAAAACTTGCAACCTGTGTGTTCGCAACCCACTACTACAATATAGTTTACACAATACACTGGATTATATTCACCCAAGGTCATGAATCTCGTACACAAGAACGGGGGCATCTTCCCAAATAGTACTGCATCACCCAAGGTAAAGAATACACACAAGGGTAGGGGCGTCTTCCCAAGAGTACTACCAATACCTCTCCGACAGTTTAGAGTATTAAACGTGTAAAGTATTTCGATAAACGAGAGTAAAGTATTTCACTAAAACAGGTAAGTGTAACAAGCATGTATAATGCAATCAAGTATAATGCAGTTAAGTATAAAACAATCATGACTAAAAAGTATAAAAGTATAGCGTAGCATATGAGTAAAATTGTCTTGAGTATTTGTAAAAGTGAAAGCAAATAGTTTAAGCATGTATCCCCCCCAAAGAGTTTAAAACAAGTATTAAAAGAGTAAGAGAGGGGCTATGACTCACCTTGAACTAATGATATCAAAACATATAACGGAATCAATGGATAAGCCGGGAAGTCTCTATGTGTAACCTAGAATATGATGTCATGTCTTAGGTTTGGAATAACGATGCTAAAGTATAAACAAGCCTATATACGTCTTTATATTGATCATGATGTAGTACTTGGTAGTTTTGTGTACGTTTGTTTATGAAATGGTTTTAGTTTGTATATCTCGTACTACCGTTCAGGCCATCACAATCTAGAGGTATGCAGTAAACGTTCGAGGAGCCAGGACATTTTAAAATCATCAATCCACAACTCATCTCGACAGTTTACTCTAATGAACCCCTCACATGAAGTTCCCTACTGTTGTAATATTCAATTTGTAAAACATGTATAATAGTTATACTAATTTCGGTTGAGAAAGCCTTGAGGTCTTAGCCGTGGCCTTCTCGTGGCTTTGGTCTTGGCTACCATGGTCTTGAGATCTCAACCTTGGCCTTAGCGGCGTTGATGATTTCAGCTCTAGGCCTTTAGGCCATTTGGTTTTCCTTAGCCGTGACAAAAAGGCATAGTCTTATAGGTAATAAAGGGGCTGTTAAGAATTTGAAGAAAAATAACATTCGATATGCGTTTTCAGGACTCGAACTTCTTTGCAGTAGAAGGAAAACGTTGTTCCACAACTTTCGTGTTTTATCTTTTTGATGAAATGGACCAGAAGGGCCTCGTTCAAAATGGAGACCTTCTTAACAGTTTGTAAATGACAGTTTCGGTGTTTTGGTCTCGTTAACTTCTTTTGATCATATATTTTGACTCGTGTACTCGTTTTAGGTGATTCAAATTGCTACATTTTCCTTGCAAGATCCTTTATAATTCTATAAGATTTTCAAGTCAATAAGTATATATTTCTAGTCGTTTATCATAGCATAACCTACTAATTTACTTGTTTGTTTTATAAATGATAACATATAATGATATATAAGTTTAGACTTGTTTTAATGATTTGTACATCAAGAGATCAATATAACAAGACATATATATCATATAGAGCTTATGAAAACATAGTAAGGATGATGAGTATAAGTTTTCTTACAACTTTTGACCTTGTAAAAGGGAAATATGAACTAGGACAAGAACTATACACTTCAATCGATAACCCTAGCTTCTAATCCTTCACCACAACTCTTGCAAACATTGCTAGCCTTGATATAGACCTTGTGAAAACCTTATTAACTCAGCCCTAGTACCCTTGTGTAGCTCCTATGGAATCACCAAATAAACACTAGTTTCATACAGAGAGTAACTAGGCCTTCAACTCTTATGTGTAACTTGGAACTTGGAAATCAAAGATGAAAGGTTGTGTGATTTAAGTGCGTTGTGTGTGGTGAACGACCAAGAGGGATCAAGGGGGTTTTATAGGGCCTTGAGGGGCTTAGTTACACTAAGACATGGTCTAGAATGGAACACATGATGCATACTTGGTTGATTTTTAGCCTTAAGACTTTCTATGGCTTCCTAATGTAACACATGATGCTCTAAATGTTCCATGGCTCTCACTAAACCACCAAGGCTTTGGTGAATCACTATATACACGTTCATACTTAATTGGGAGGGACTAGGTGGATAAACTTGGTATTATTTAGTTTACGGAGTGAGTTTTAGTCCCGTTAATCGCTAACTGTAAGCCGTAAAGTCATGAAACTTAAAATATGTTATCCTAAAAATATGAAACTTATAAATATATTAAATCTTATCAATATAATCTATATTAGCATATTAAATGAGTGATAAGTTTCATCGAGGTGCTTAAAGTCGTAAAAACCTAAAACCGAAATTGTTTAATATCTAGTTAAGATATTTAAGAAGAGAATTTCAACTTGACTTCTCTTAGTTAGATATTTTGTAAGATATTATTTAAATAATATCTAGTTGATGACTAGGTATATGATTAGGCATGGTAACTTAAAATGTACTAGTAAAAAGGTGGTGTGGGTATCGGGAGTGAATAGTGAAAATGAATAGTAACCCGAAAATGCAAATTATTATAATACCTACCCCTTAAGAGAACTTCGTCGCGAAGTTCAGTTGATGTTAACTACTTAGTATGTGTCTAAGAGAATGCATTGTTTTGGGATTTCTAAAACAGTGAGGTTTGGTCTGATTCATCAAAAATAGTGGTTAGGGAATCGTATCGGATAAAAATAAGCCCACTTATTTATAATTCATTACCTACATAAAGAAGCGTCCAAATTTACGTAAGTAAGGGATCATAAACTTATGGTTCGGTGATTTGCAATTTTTTTAATTAAATAAAGAGGCGTCCCAATCCATTTAAATAAAGAGATTCTAAATCATCCTACTTAAGAATTTCCGACACAAAAACTCGCTTTTTGAGATAGTATCACACCCCACAATTTCAGGTCATTTTTCCTAACCTCAACATATTACTATTCACCAATTACTATTCATCGATCACTATTCATCATTTTTTAGGTCAATTTGATATTCCGAGAAACATTCAAAAATTTCACTATTCACATGACACTATTCATTTCCGAGAGAAAACCACTATTCATGTGCATTACTCATTTCCTCGTAAATTTAGTTTACGGGTATTCAAATTCGCGTAACCGTATTGGTTCAGGGGCGAATTCATGCATTATCATTGGGACATTTCATACGGACTAGAAATAGTCTGCATATCATCATTATGACACTTGCATACTATTCCACTCGTAGGATATTTAAATTAGTACTTTTGGTATAATTAACTTTTACGTATATTTATTTCTAAAGAAACGTTAACAAGCGATCAATAATATGACTAACACGTCCGACACTCCCGACTATGATCCCAATATATTTTTATATTCATTTTAATACTATAAAAATTATAATATTAATTTACCTGGTATTTTGGAAATTTATTCAATTATTATCGTAAGTTTACTAAAATTACGAAGGTTTCCGTAGAAATTAAATAATAATTATCCAAACACTCAATATTTATACCCGACATATTTTTACAATTTTTATGACTTTATTATGTCCCGGTTAACTCTGTTAAAATTTATTTTTAGTTAACTCGGTACCCGGTATTTCCTAAAAACACTAATATATTACCAAATACCTACTAACTTCTTACACAATGCACTCTTTTCTTCCACCCTCCATGTTGCCGCCCCCCCCCCCCCCCCCCTCCATACTAATCATCTTACAATGTTGAAAAATCATCCCAACTCATTAAAGATTTGTCATAGTTTGTCTATATAGAAAATATAAAACATAAACCTACACTTTTTCATTCATTTCACAAGATCAAAACTAGAAGACTTTCTCTCTTTTCTTTCCTTGGTGGTGCTCGGCCTAAACAAGAAAAACAAGCAAGAACCATAATTTTTCAAGATCTAGTAGATTATATAGTGTATTTTGTACTCCTTTTAGGGTTTTGAAATACAAACTCAAGGTTTACATAAGTTTTCATCATCAAAATCCCATTAATCTTTCAAGTAAGTGTATGAAACTTATCTTTATAATTTTACCAAGTTTTTACAAGATTCATATGATATATATACAAGATCTACATGCATATATTATTTATACCACTCCATTTTATACATATCTAACTTTGAGCCCTAGAAATAGAATATAGTTAGATCCTTGTTAGATCCACTTGATTTATGATGTTTAGGAACCCATGACACCCTAAGAAGGTGTATGGTAAGATTAGACTAGTTTTGTGGTGATTGAAAGTGATTTGGTTGAAGTTGGAACTAGATTGGAACCCTAGAAATGGTTTTTGAAACAATACATACACCTACTGTCCATATTTTTAAAACGTGGGAAACTCAGTAGGTGATGGATAATTTTTGACCAAAGAATTAGAAAATACTTTCAAAAACGAAGCCGTAGGCGAAAGAACGGATTAAAACGAGCTTATAACGAAGGAGTTATGATTTTTGCAAGTTTATTGACGAAAACTATTTTTCTGAAAATTACATGCTGTTGGACGATTTTCGACGGACAAATAGAGGCGTTAGACGTAACCTAGAGGAGCCGAACTATCAAAAATATATTAATACATACTAAGACGAATCCGTGGATATAAAGAACGAGGAAAATGGACTTAAAACGACAAAGTTATACACGTTTTAAAATCGTCAGCACTATATATATATTTAGTCACTACTAGAAATAATATAACTACGTACTAAATGCTATATTTTCTAGATTTCTTATTCAAGAGTTATATTCGTAACTAACGAAGTACGTACGACCCAAGGTTTATTTATGCAACTACTAGACGTTATTTTAAGGTTTTCAAAACGAGGAATATAACACTAACATTTTATATACGATATATTACGACAAGTTTCTATACTTCTAATTGGACTTATTTTTCCTAAGTATGGAAATTACCTTACTTTGACGATAACAAGTATTTTCAAGTTACGAGTGGTATAGGTATCATGTGCATGAATATTCTTTACAACATTTCATGATCTAAATTAGATCATATTCATTCATTTAGGTTGTGGCTAGTGTTCGTGCCTTGTTGTCCCGATCATTTCATCTCATTGTACTATCACTTCAGGTGAGTTTTCATAGCCCCGTTTTCAACTACTTATTTGATTTCAAATCCCACAGGGGAGAATACATTGCATCAATTATTTTTGTACATGCCCAAGTATTAAATTCCATACATTGCTTAAGTTGCCTTCCTACCAAGTTAAGTCCCCTTTATTATCATGGACCGTTAATTATAATGCCAAGCGAGAGTGAGTGAATAGATCTATTGAGGGTGACGCCTTCATTCGTGTTTAGGTTGCTCCAACGGGTACGAATGCATTTCATGTCTAAACTATATGAGTGCCTGGTAAACACTCTTTTGGGGCTAATACAATATTATGTCTAGCTTCGGGGTCATGAGCTTAAGAGACAATGTAGCATTTTGACATTTTGTCGGTTTACTTTATACTTGTGGTTTATGTACATACGATTTAACTTACAAACCTATGATTATTCACCAACATTATTGTTGACCGTTTTCGCAATGTATTTTCAGGTAACTAAGACATATTCCTCATGACATGCATGGAGTCATTTCATTGAGTATCAAGGATGACGCGTCTCATTTTGGATTTTCATGCACTTATGAACTATCGTTTGATTGTACTAAACTTATTTCCTTAAACTTTCCAAGACTTTTATAACTCTGAATATTTTGAATGAATCAAACGATGTATTTTCAAAACGACACTTTAGGTCGTTCAATATAACTGTAACTGTGGTGCTATGAAAGTCACCCCCAGGTATTCCATTCCGCTGCCATTCAGGTATTTTGGGGGTGTGACAGATAGATAGTAAAACAACCAAGTCATAAAATCCCTAAAGCTAAGTAATAATATTATTTAACTCAAACCTTATGTCTCATCAAACAAGAATTGTCACAAGATTAAGTTAAATAATTAGTTATTACTGAGCTCCATATTTTTAATAACTCGACTTAATTCTAGGGCTTCTTATTAATACTAAAGTCCTATCATCTAACAGCATGGATCTAAACAAACAACTAACAAAAAGATATGCGTATGTAGTGCGTGTAAGGCAAATAAAGAGGAGAGTCTTAACTATATAGCAGTTATAGTTTAGGCACTAAATGCAACCTAGTTCTCTATAACCATTGCGCTGATACCAATCTGTAACACCCCCAAAATATTGCAATGGAAGACTGTGTCACTTCGGGTGCTACTTTATAATACAAAGTACAAGTTATAGAAAACGACCTCTAAATGAGACGTTTTGAAAGTTACCATTCGATTAATGAATTCAAAGTTACAAACATGATATTCCAAAGTATGATACATAAATGTATACAAAATGTTTTAAATGGTAAATGATAAAAGCGTAAGTCTTCAGAATATGCAGCTTGACTCTATGTTCCACGCACTAGCTATCACCTTACTAACCTGAGATAAACATGCTAAAGTGTAAACACAATGGTTGGTGAGTTCATAGAGTTTGTTTTAACATGTAAAGCTTTTAAAGAATGTCCACACAGTAAAGGCATTGTGAATTCACTCAGTTGCAAATCCCGCCCATACAAAAGTTGCAACATGTGTGTTCACAACCCACTGCCAGAATATAGTTTACACAATACACTGGATTATATTCACCCAAGGTCATGAATCTCGTACACAAGGGCGGGGGATCTTCCCAAATAGTACTACATCACCCAAGGTCAAGAATAGACACACGGGTAGGGGCATCTTCCCATGAGTACTACCAATACCTCTCCAACAGTTTAGAGTATCAAACGAGTAAAGTATTTCAATAAACGAGAGTAACGTATTTCACTAAAACAGGTAAGTGTAACAATCATGTATAATGCAATCAAGTATAATGCAATTAAGTATAAAACAATCATGACTAAAAAGTATAAAAGTATAGCGTAGCATATGAGTAAAATTTTCTTGAGTACTTTTAAAAGTGAAAGCAAATAGTTTAAGCATGTATCCCCCCCCCCCCAAAGAGTTTAAAACAAGTATTAAAAGAGTAAGAGAGGGGCTATGACTCACCTTGAACTAATGATATCAAAACGTATAACGGAATCAATGGATAAGCCGGGAAGTCTTTATGCTTAACCTAGAATATGAGGTCACGCAATAAATGTTTGAGGAGCCAGGACACTTTAAATCGTCAATCCTCTACTCATCTCGACAGTTTACTCTAATGAGCCCCTTACATGAAGTTCCCTAGTGTTGTAGTATTCAATTTCTAAAACATGTATAATAGTTATACTAATTTTGGTTTAGAAAGCCTTGAGGTCTTAGCCGTGGCCTTGTTGTGGCTTTGGTCTTGGCTACCATGGTCTTGAGATCTCAACCCTGGCCTTAGCCGCATTGGTGATCCCAGCTCTAGGCCTTTAGTCCATTTGGTTTTCCTTAGCCGTGACAAAAAGGCATAGTCTTATATGTAATAAAGGGGTTGTTAAGAATTTGAAGAAAAATAACATTCGTTATGCGTTTTCAAGACTCGAGCTTCTTTAAACCCGAAGGAGAACGTCGTTCTGGACAACTTTCGTGTTTTAACTTTTTGATGAAACGGAGCAGAAGGTCCTCGTTAAAAATGGACAACTTCTTAACAGTTTGTAAATGGCCGTTTTGGTATTTTGGTCTTGTTAACTTCTTTTGATCATATCTTTTGACTCGTGTACTCATTTTAGGTGATTCAAATTGCTACGTTTTCCTTGTAAGATCCTCTATAATTCTATAAGCTTTTCAAGTCTATAAGTATATATTTCTAGTCGTTTATGATAGCATAACCTACTAGTTTACTTGTTTGTTTTATAAATGATAACATATAATGATATATAAGTTAAGACTTTTTTAATGATTTGTACATCATGAGATCAATATAACAAGACATATATAGCATATAGAGCTTATGAAAACATAGTAAGGATGATGAGTATAAGTTTTCTTACAACTTTTGGCCTTGTAAAATGGAAACATGAACTAGGACAAGAACTATACACTTCAATCGAAAACCCTAGCTTCTAATCCTTCACCACAACTCTTGCGAACATTGCTAGCCTTGATATAGACCTTGTGAAAACCTTATTAACTCAGCCCTAGTACCCTTGTGTAACTCCTATGGAATCACCAAATAAACACTAGTTTCATGCAGAGAGTAACTAGGCCTTCTACTCTTATGTGTAACTTGGAACTTGGAAATCAAAGATGAAAGGTTGTGTGATTTAAGCGTGTTGTGTGTGGCGAATGACCAAGAGGGATCAAGGGGGTTTTATAGGGCCTTGAGGGAGTTAGTTACACTAAGACATGGTCTAGAATGGAACACATGATTCATACTTGGTTGATTTTTAGCGTTAATACTTTCTATGGCTTCCTAATGTAACAAATGATGCTCTAAATGTTCCATGGATCTCACTAAGCCACCAAGGCTTTGGTGAATCACTATATACACGTTCATACTTAATTGGGAGGGACTAGGTGGATAAACTTGGTATTATCTAGTTTACGGAGTGGGTTTTAGTCCCGTTAATCGCTAACTATAAGCCGTAAAGTCATGAAACTTAAAATCGGTTATCCTAAAAATATGAAACTTATAAATATATTAAATCTTATCAATATAATCTATATTAAAATATTAAATGAGTGATAAGTTTCATCGAGGTGCTTAAAGTCGTAAAAACCTAAAACCGAAATTGTTTAATATATAGTTAAGATATTTAAGAAGAGAATTTCAACTTGACTTCTCTTAGTTAGATATTTTGTAAGATATTATTTAAATAATATCCAGTTGATGACTAGGTATATGATTAGGCAAGGTAACTTAAAATGTATTAGTAAAAAGGTGGTGCGGGTATCGGGAGTGAATAGTAAAAGTGAATAGCGAAAATGAATAGTAACCCGAAAATGCGAATTGTTATAAGATGCGACGTATCGAGCCTGGAATTGGTACGAATCAAAGAATAAGATGCGTCGTATCCTTAACCAGGGATGCGCCGCATTAAATAAACTGACAGAATGTTTTAAAATCTAAAAAGAAAAATAAAAACGCAGAAAAAAAAATATGATCTGTGTGGTTGATATGCTACATCCATGGAAAGGGATGCGCCGCATCTACTGCAGATCTGACAGACTCGACACAAAAACAATAAAGATAAATTCGGGTGTTCTCCCGGTGAGCACTTTTCTTTATTCCAGAGTCTTCAAGTTACACTCATCTTCACCACCTATTTTGTTTGATTGACCCCCACATGTCCATTCATGATATAGTTGCTAATCAACTCATCACAGACATATTCTAGTCCCAAATTAAGCACACCATTGTAGAATCCTTTCATCTTTTGGTACGGATATTCAATCCCTTTCTTTGCATCATTTTCATCTACAAAAAGAAATGGTGTAAATTTGTACAGAATTCATTAGGGGCATGTTTAAACCTTGGGTGAGCACGAGGCCTCAAGTAAGTGATAACTTAGCTTTCGCTCTGAAAGGTGATTTTTCCTTCAAATCTTTTTGCATTAATAGTAATCTCCCTACAAAATGGTTTGCCAACAATCACATCACCCATATCTTTGTCGCGATAGGCATCCATGCCTTCCACCACGGTGAAATCTGTAACAATAGTAAATTTTCCAACAAGAATAGGTACATTCATAAAAACCCCTACCACGTTATTTCCATTATATTCAACCTTCTGTTTCATAATAGAGTTGTAAAAAGGTTTTTGACATCACATTAAATGGTAAAATAAGAATGAAGTTGGCGCTAACTTGTTTGTAACCTGTCATGCAAGGAAATTGTAAATTGTAAGCGCAATCTAATCCTTCTAACATAATCACAAAAGCTAGGATACCCTTCAAATTCATCATAATTCCTAGTGTTTACCACATTAACTCTAGGGATATCCATAATTTCTATTTCTTCGATTTCGGGTTCACTATCCTTCATAAACCGATCATTGAGCTCTAATGGTATGCTAAGGTCGTTTAGCTCTTTGTAGTCTCCACAGTGAGTCTCAAGTAATTCGTTATGCTCTAAGGTTTCACCTATAAATCTAGCTTCTAGGTCGAGGTTCATGCGTTCTCTTAATCCTTGAATATAAACTCCTCTAATTACGCTCTTAACAGGATTATCGCATTTGAAGATTAGTTTGCTAGTCCCTACTTTTAATGAAATCTTTCTTTTATAAACATCAATCTTAGTATGGGCAGTAGAAAAAAAAGGTCATCTAAGGATTAAAGGAATCTTAATATCCTAGGGCATATCTAGCACAACAACGTCGACAGGGAATACAAATTTCTCAATCCTAACAAGCACATTTTCATCAATCCCCTCAGGTCGTTTTACCGATTTATCTGCCAATTCAATAAGTAGCTTAGTTGGTATCAATTTTCCTAAGCCTAGGGTAGCAAATGTCTTAAAGGACATTACACTAACACTAGCTCCTAAGTCAGCTAAAGCATTATTGAAAGACATATTATTAATAGAACAAGGCAAGGTAAAACTTCCTGGATCTTTTTCTTTGTGAGGCAAGGCTTATTATTGGTTACAGAGCATTCTTCTTTCATTGCAGCCTTGATCTCCTCTTCAATCCTTGACTTTTCTCTGAGCAATCTTCTTACACTTATTGAAGAGTTAAAGAAATATTGAGGCTTCATAACATCACCATTCATCAGTCTCCCAGGAAAAGGATATTAGGCATGACTTCTTCAGTTGTGGTGATTGCTTTGACATGATCTCTTGGATTTGTTTCAGTTGAACTGGGTAAACCTCCAATTCCCCTTTCTTGAAGTACCTTGCTTATTTGACCAATTTGTTGTTCCAATGCTTTGATCGAAGCTCCTTGATTTCTTGTAGTAGCATCAGTACAAGCGCGGATTTCTTTGATCATGGTAGTGTTCTCTTCATGTCTTTTAGCAGCATCAGCCATTATCTGCTTCAAAGTATCATCTAAAGTCTGCCTCCTTTCTTGATACAAAGGATAAGTGTTGTTCCTTTGATAGTAACCTTGAGTAGCTTCCCTGAATCTTCCTGAAGGTTGAAATGGTTGACCAAATTGTATGTAAAATGCCTCTTCAAATGTTTCTTTTTCCTTCTTAGAAGGGCAATCCTTGGTGTAATGGGGTCCTTGGCACATTTCACAACCAACTTGGGCAGAATAAACTTTCTCATCTTTTTTATTCATCTCCTACTAAGTTTATCCAATTGAGCTTGGATAGTGTCACACCCCCAAAATCGGGTCCAGCGGAAGCTTACATGTAGCTGGGGTGTAACTCAATTGGTATCACAACACAAGTACAAAAATGGTTTTCGCTTCAATCATTTAGAAGAAAATCGTTTAACCAAAAGTATTGAATTTACATCGTTAAAAGTAGTGCGGAAGTAGGCCCTTAAAATAGTTAAAAACGGTCCCCATATGAATAATCAGAGTCTTCTATGACCATGCCATGCCCTGCCAAAACCTCCAGTAGCGTGCCATTGATTAATACCTGAAAATACATGCTAAAGTGTCAACACGAGGTTGGTGAGTACATAGAGTCTTGTGAAAAAGAATGTAATGCATATGTATGAGGATTTCCCAGCAAAGGCATCGTAAATCCACTCAGTTACAAGTCCCGCCATAAGAGACTTGTACCCTGTGTGTTCACAACCCACTGCCAAATATGATTTGGTTTGTGTAAACAAAAGTAATATGTGGTCCAAGATTCAAAGATAAGTGTAGCAATGTCACTATATAAAGGAAAGAGTGATAATGTAGCCATGGCGATGTCGCCATATAAATGAATCTGACCATAAGCAAAACGCATAAATAGTTTATCGAACAAAGTTTAATAGCACCAGTTTAGGAAAGAATATTGATTGCACTAAGTTCAAGGCACCGAAAAGGTTTTCTAGCTATATGTAGGAGGTTACGCTCCCAAGTAATGTAGGTAATCACACATACCTATGAAATGTAGGTAATCACACATACCTATGAAATGTAGGTAATCACATACCTATGAAATGTAGGTAATCACACATACCTATGAAATGTAGGTAATCACATACCTATGAAATGTAGCTACCGGTTCTTAACTTAGGCAATCTGTAAATAGTTTAAACTTATGGCCTCATGTCCATGAGTAAATAGCAAGTAGGCAACAAGTGAATAGTATTGTACTCGGATAATCAAATAAGTATTTAGATAAAGCTGAAAGTATTTGAGTAATCAACCATGTAAAGAGAGTAATGCGTTTAAGTAAAACGAGCATGTATTCTCCCCCAAAGAGTTTACAAAACAATTAAAAGAGTAGGGGCTATGACTCACCTTTAGTGACGTAATGAACACAACTGTGCCCAGGAGTATGGCAGAATAGTAACATAACTGATGTCAATAACTAGAGCACAACGATACAGAATCGGCATAACAACATAACAAAAAGAAGAGATGGAACGAAGTGGAGCTAGTGGTGTGGCTGTGGCGTTCAACAAACCAAACGAGACCCTTCACGCTAACCCAAACCAAATCAATATACCCACAGCCATTCTAACTCCTTGTCTTAATGATGATGGTGGCTTGGAGTGGCTGTGGCAAAGGCGGTGGAGGTCGGTTGGTGAGGCGGTGATGACTGGGTAAGTCGGCTATATAGAGAGAGAGAGAGATAGAGATTGGAACAATTGAGAGAAAATGAAGATAACATGAAATCTGTGATTCAACTTAAATGCACTACTCCATTTGATAAGGCGGTGGAGAAAAAGAAATAAAAGAAAAGACAAATAAGTCTTATTATTATTGAGGGTATTGTGTGTACCCGTGTCCTGTTGAGCTAGAGTGTAAACGTTGTACCTCAGTTTGGCAAAAATGCGAACAATGCATTTTTGGGAACGTTTTTATAATAATAATACAAAAACAAAATTATTGATTCCGACAAATAATTATTGGACTTAAGCCATTATTAACGTAATGTTGGTACGCGTTGCATGTCGTTTTTCATTGAACATGAGATAACTACTTGTTAAAAAAAAATCGAATGTGATCGTAAACGTTCAAAGAGTAATAATTCGAAGTAGGGTGAATTATTTAATTTGGAAACATTTCCGGTTACAATATTGCTTTTACGTTAAGGTAAAAGTCAAAGGGTAAAATAGTCATTTTGTCTTATGAAAATTTACGAGTTGCTACAGATAGCAGCAAATCCATCAAAATTAGTACTGCTCTTGGATCTAGTAGAGATTCCATCGTGCCATTTTTGAGAATGATCAGCAGCTTCTTGGATGGCTTTCCTAGCATTTACTGCACTCATCTGAGGTACAGCTCCCTTAGCATCCAAGATCTTTCTAGTAGGCACGTCCAATCCCTGATAAAACAATATTATCTCCTACCATATTGTCACAACTCACCATTTCACGTCATATACCATTTCAGGTCATTTTTCCCAAACTTCGACTTTTCACTATTCATAAATCACTATTCATCAAAACACTATTCATCGTTTTACTATTCATCATTTTCGAGGTCAGTTTGATATTCTGAGAACCATTTGGGAAATTTACTATTCACTGAACACTATTCATTTCCGGAAAATATTTCATCATTCACGTGCATTACTCATTTCATCGTAAATTTAGTTTACGGGTATTCAAATTCGCGTAACCGGATTGGTTTAAGTGCGAATTCATTTCATTAGTGTTGAATACACTGCATACGGACTGGAGATAGTCTGCATATCATCATAACAGCATTTTCATGTTATACCACTCTTAGGATTTTCAAATTTCTATATTCAGTACATTTAACGTTTTTACGTATAAGTATTTATAGTAAACGTTAACACTCGGTTTATACACGACGAATATATCTAAATATTCCCACGATGGTCCCGACATATTTTTATATCCATTTTAACATCATAAAAGTTATAACATTCAGTTACCCAGTATTTTGGAAATTTATTTTATTTATAACGTACGCGTATGAATATAACGACGGTTTTCGTTAAAACTAAACAATAATCACCCGATCACTCAGTAAATGTACCCAACATATGTTTAATATGTTTTTAACATTATTATGACTTTATTTCATCCCGGTAAACTTCGTGAACATTTATTTCTAATAAAACCGGTACCCGATTGTAACTAAAAACACAAACTAGCACAAATTCATACAAGGTTTTCTAAATAACTACCAAGTACCCTAACCCCCCCCCCCCCCTTCTACCCTTGAAAAACCGGCCATGTGCCACCCCTTTTTAACCTTGTGCATTGATTATCATTATTTAACAAATAAACCTTTTATAACTTTACTAAATCAAAAACCTAAATCATAAACTCACTTTTTAACTAAGAACAATTTTCATCTTTCTCTTCTTCCTTCTCTTCAAACCCACGACCCAAATCAATCACAAAGATCAAGTGATCATTTTCCATAAGTTAAAACACTAAACTTGTTCATTTTACAAGCCTAATCAAGAATCAAGCAACAAAAACACAAGAACATCAAGCATAATCATCCTATAATCATCTCATTTTGTCAAGTAAGTAATCAACTTTATTTTTTCATGGATCATCTTATTTTTACATGTATTTCATAAGTATCATGCTAAAAACCATGTACAAGTAGCTATACCACCCTTTCTTTTGTCTAAAAAGAAACATACAAACCCTAACTTTTTAGTTATGAATCCCCTTACTCTAATAACTTGGTTAGGAGTCCATGGCACCCTAAGAAGGTGTATGGTAAGGTTAGATTAGCCATGTGGTGATTACAAGAGGTTTGGTGATGGTAGAAATTAGTTATAACCTTGAAAAACTTGATTTGGAACCTATTTTAGACATGCTGTCCCGTTTTGTAAAAATCTGGAAAATCAGTAAACACCAAGGAAACTTTGGCAAAATTTTTAGAAAATACTTTCAAAAACGAATCCGTAGGCGAAAGAACGGATTAAAAAGAGCTTATAACGAAGAAGTTATGATGTTTGCAAGATTGTTGACGAAAAGTATTTTCTGGAAATTTGTTTGCTGTTGGACGTTTTTCATTGTACAAAAAGAGACTTTAGACGTAACCCGGAGGAGCCGAGCTTTCCAAAATATATTACTACATACTAAGACGTAACCGTGGATATAAAGATCAAGTAAAACGGACAAGTAACGACAAAGATATACACGTTTGAATATCGGCTAAAACCATTTTATATTTGACAGCTTTTTATTAAATTTGGCACAAAAACTACGAAGTACATTTTTGAGCTAGACATAATATTAAGTACCGAGCTTTATAACTAATGTAGTATTAGTTATTACGAGTATATTTTCATCATTTCAAGGATTACAACCCGAGTATTTCAACGCTAACATGGAAACTTACGATATATATATATAAGTATATATATATTACAACTAGCTATTTATATTTTCTAATAGCAATATTTTCCAAATTCTTGGATTATATATTTTTGTTAACACAAGTGTTTTTCCAAAGAGTAGAGTGGTATAGAAACATGAGCATGGACATTCATAAACATCATTTGGTGATCTAAATGAGATCATTCATCATTCATTTTAGGTTGCGGCAGTTGACCGATCATTGTTGTTCATTACATATCATCGCAGTATCATCAGTTGAGGTGAGTATTCATAGCCCCGTATACATTTTTATTGTTTTCAAATCCCACGGGGGAGAATACATTGCACCATTTCAGTACGAGCCCAAGTATCAAAACCTATGTACATAGCTTAAGTAGCTTGTCTGCCATGTGATAAGTCCCCTGTAACATCATGAACCGTTAATTTACCGCTAAGCGAGAGTGAGTGGATAGATCTATCGAGGGTGACGCCTCCATCCGTGGTAGTGAGTACCAACAGTAAGCGGATGCATGTCATGTCTTTTACATTTGAGTGTTTGGCAGAACATTCGGGAGGGGCATAGAATTTCATCAGTCATAGCTTCGGTGTCATGAGCTTAAGGCTATTGTACTATTTTTACGTGACTTTTGTCATGCATTTATACTTGTGGTGGCCGTACAAACATTATATTTCATAAACCTATGATTATTCACCAACATTCGTGTTGACCGTTTTCGCAATGTATTTTCAGGTAACTAAGGTATCATCATATTACATGCATGGAGTCACATTAGGGTGTGCCAGGGATGACGCACTACATTTTGGATTTTCATGCACTTGTGTAAATTATCGTTTGACATTTCCTGAACTTGTTTTCTGTAAACATTTCAACCTTTGGGGACCTATGTTTTGTAGCACTGGATGCTTTTAAATAAATCAAACGATATGTATTTTCCAAACGACACATTAGGTCGTTCAATATTTCCTTGTTATGGTGCTATGACAGTTACACCCTCAGGCATTCCATTCCGCTGCAAGTCAGGTAAATTGGGGGTGTGACAGATTGGTACCAGAGCTAAGGTTATAGAGAACTAGGATGTATCATTGACCCTAGACTATAACCACATTATCATAGCATCTCATCATTTCATCATAAGTGCATGTTCATTATTTTTGGTGATTTCATTACGAGTTATTCATTTTATTTCACCTTGATTATCACAGAACCATGTCTGCAAACCCAAATGTTGTTATACTGTACACCATCTCAGACTCCGATATTGAAGGCTCTATGTCTTCTACTGCCCGTTCACCACCACCTATTCCTCTCGTACCTGTGTTGCCATTCTCGGCATCAGGTGAGGAAACAGAGCCTTTTGAGGATGAGGAGACGGCTCCTACTCCTCATGTTGCCCCTATTGCACCACCCGAGATTACCTGTACACCCACTGATACATCATCCCCTGCTACCACTAGTCCACCAGAACCTATGCTTATGTTTCGTAGGGAGAAAACTATCCAGGTTGCTAGTAAGAGAGTTCGTTATGCCACATCTACTTATAGGAACCTACCTAGTCCTACTGTGCCTACACCACCACCAGCCATACCCACTGCTACCCTTATATCCACCTCACTCTTGCCGCTCAGGAAGCGCGCAAGGTTTACCACTCCAGATTCACCTACCACTACAGAGTCAGAATCAGCAGAACCACCACCAGTGTACCATGTAGGGGAGTGTTCGAGAGCAGCAGCAGCTAGGGAGCCTACTGTTGCTAGGGAGTCTACAGTTGCTAGTGAGCCTACTGTGGCTAGTGAGCCTACTGTTGTTAGGGAGCCTGCAGATGTTACATTGGAGGGCCAGCTAGGGGCTCATCAGGATCAGATTGATAGTTTAGACTATAGGGTTGATGAGGATATCACTCCTCGACTAGAGGCGGCTGAGAAGCAGATCGAGGGTTTACTGTTAGGTGTGAGTTCTAGAGCGGCTGCGGCTAGTAGCCCTACAGCCGTCACATTAGAGGATCAGTTGGGTGCTAAGCAGGAGCAAGTAGATAGGTTGGGGTATAGAGTTGATGAGATCATTACTACTCGACTTGAGACTGTCGAGGAGCAGGTTGAGGAGTTGGCATTGCTTCGTGAGAGGTTGACAGTGATGGAGAGCAGGGATGTTTCTTCTCAGTTACGAGTCCAGCATCTGGAGGAGATCGTGGTTGCGATGGATCGTGAGATTCGCCGCTTGAGGGGAGAGCCTGGAGCATCTGGAGCTCCTGGACCATCTAGAGCACCAGGAAGAGCATAGACATAGACTAGTATTATATTAGCTTTTACTATTTCCTAGTCCCGAGGTGTGGGACGTAGTTCAAGAACTTGTAGTCTTTTGTTGTTGTACAAACAAATATATCAAGTGCGACTCTACTATGTTGGAAATGTTGTGCTATATATATATATCGGTCCATGTAGGCCGAAATTTTCATGTATTATATTCATGTGTTGTGATTATATTTATGAGGTTTCATGGTTGCTCTTTATGGTTAACGTATCTATACGTGTCGTGGTTGTATTATTACAGGTTGTGGTTATACTTGTACATGTCATGGTTGTATTTATACTTGTTGTGGTTGTATATATATACATGTTGTGGGCGTATATATATACATGTTGTGGGCGTATATTTTTGTACGATGACTATTTCTATTATAGTTTTCTCATGGTTGTTGTCGATTATTATTTATCAGAAGTATGGCGCCAAAACCTGCTATGACACAAGCAGCTATCCGCAAGTTGGTCAGGGATAGTATAGCAGAAGCTCTGGAGACTGAGAGAGCTGAAGTTGCTGCTAGGAATGCTGAGGTTCCACCTACTGCTGAAGTGGTTCAACCCACTACTAGGCGTGAATGTACTTGGAAGGATTTCAAGACTAGTGATCCTATCAAGTATAAGGGAACAGAGGGAGCGGTTGCTTTAATCCGCTGGTTTGAGAAGACTGAGAACGTCTTTCTCATGTGTGGTTGTCAGGAGGTTAACAAGGTAAAGTTTGCTACAGGTATGCTGCTGGATGAAGCCATGTCTTGGTGGAATTCGTATGCTCAGCCCATTGGCATGGAGAATGCTTACAAACTCACTTGGGCTGAATTCAAAAAGCTGATGACCAAGAAGTTTTGCCCTCGTACTGAGGTGCAAAAGTTGGAAACAGAGTTCTACCAGTTAGTGACTAAAGGAGATGACATTGAAACTTATATCAGGAAGTTTCAGGAGTTGGCTACACTGTGTCCAACTATGGTTCCGGATGATGAGAAAAAGATGGAGAACTTTACTGGGGGATTACCCGAAAGCATCCGAGGGGATGTGATGTCTTTCGACCCACAAACAATGGAGGAGGCCATTCGTATAACTCAGAAACTTATGGTCCAAGTGTTGAAAGGAAAGTCTGCTGCAAACAACAACAATAACCGTTCCAACAATACCAACTACAACAACACTCGAAACAACAACAACAACAACAACTATAACAATAACCGAAACCGCAACTACCCCAATAACCAAAACAACAATAACAACAAGAGGAAGTTTGATAATAACCAAGGTGGGAATGCTAACCAACCAGCACCTAAGAGGCAGGAAGCGGCAAAGGTTTATGCTGCAGGACCAACAGAAGGAAAAGGATACATTGGAAAACTACCCAAGTGTAACAAATGTCGAACTCATCATAACCCTGGGAATTGTCCAAGAGCTTGTCAGAACTGTGGAAAGGTCGGTCATTGGACTAAGGACTGCAAAGCACCACGAGGAACAATTAATCAGAACCAACCAGGAGCATGTTATGGTTGTGGAGAGTTGGGTCATTTCCAGTACAATTGCCCAAAGAGGAATGATCAAAGAGCTGGGAATCAGGGCGGAGTAGCTCGAGGAAGGGCTTATGTCATGGGAGGAGAAGATGCCCGTGAGGACCCGAATGTTGTTACGGGTACGTTCCTCGTTAATAATCGTTATGCATCCATTTTATTTGATTCAGGAGCGGATAGAAGTTTTGTTTCTAGTACATTTGCACCTTTACTAAACATAGAACCAACTACCTTAGACATTCCCTACATTTTTGAATTAGCCGATGGGTCTTTAGTTAAGACAAACACAGTTATCCGTGGTTGCACCATCAATTTCCTAAATCACCCATTCAATATAGACCTTATGCCCGTAGAACTTGGAAGTTTTGACATCGTTATCGGTATGGATTGGTTGTCTCGACATCGTGCAAGGATCATTTGTGATGAGAAAGTTGTTCATCTTTCGTATGGAGGTGAAACTTTGGTTGTTCGCGGGGAGCGAAGTGGAACTAGACTCAGTATCATATCATGCATTAAAACCGAGAAGTACATAAAGAAGGGTTGTTATGCATTCTTGGCACACATAACGGAAAAGAAGTCTGATGAGAAACGACTTGAAGATGTGCCAATTGTTAAGGAATTTCCAGAAGTATTTCCGGAAGAATTACCAGGACTGCCACCTACACGTCAGGTTGAGTTTCAGATCGAGTTGGTGCTAGGAGCTGCACCAATTGCACGAGCACCATATAGACTTGCACCTTCTGAAATGCAAGAATTGTCTAACCAGTTACAAGAGCTTTTAGACAAAGGATTCATTAGACCGAGTTCCTCGCCTTGGGGAGCACCGGTTTTGTTTGTGAAGAAGAAGGATGGATCTTTCAGAATGTGTATAGACTATCGTGAGCTGAACAAGTTAACGGTGAAGAATCGTTATCCACTACCTAGGATTGATGACTTGTTTGATCAGCTACAAGGTTCCTGTTTTTATTCTAAGATTGATTTAAGATCAGGTTACCATCAACTCAGAGTTCGGGAAGAAGATATCCCGAAGACAGCATTCAGAACACGTTATGGTCATTATGAGTTTCAAGTGATGCCTTTTGGATTAACGAATGCACCTGCGGTATTCATGGATCTCATGAACAGAGTATGCAAACCATATCTTGATAAGTATGTGATTGTGTTCATTGACGATATCCTGATTTATTCCAAGAGTAAGGAAGAGCATGAAGCACACCTCAGAACAATATTGGAACTACTCAAGAAGGAGCAATTGTATGCCAAATTTTCAAAGTGTGACTTTTGGATACAAAGAGTTCAATTTCTTGGCCATGTCATTGATAGCCAAGGATTACAAGTCGACCCAGCAAAGATTGAGGCAGTAAAGGATTGGGCTACGCCCAAGTCTCCTACAGAAATTCGTCAATTCTTAGGACTGGCAGGATATTACAGAAGGTTTATCGAAGGGTTTTCAAAGATAGCGAAGTCGCTGACTAAGCTGACACAAAAGAATCAGAAGTACGAGTGGGGAGAGAAACAAGAATCTGCATTTCAGTTATTGAAGCAGAAGCTTTGTAGTGCACCGATTTTGTCACTACCAGAAGGTATTGAGAACTTTGTGGTATATTGCGATGCTTCGCATAAAGGGCTTGGAGCTGTGCTAATGCAAAACGAGAAGGTGATAGCTTATGCATCTGGACAGCTTAAGACACACGAGAAGAATTACACTACACACGACTTGGAGTTGGGTGCCGTTGTTTTTGCACTCAAGATTTGGAGACACTACCTTTATGGTACTAAATGTGTAATCTTTACCGACCACAAGAGCTTACAGCATATACTTGATCAGAAGGAACTTAACATGAGACAACGTCGTTGGCTAGAATTGTTGAGTGATTACGATTGTGAAATCCGATATCACCCAGGAAAAGCAAATGTCGTAGCAGATGCACTTAGCAGAAAGGAACGACTCAAACCTTTGAGGGTCAGGTCATTAGGAATGACTATTATTTCACCATTACCATCAAAAATCTTAGAAGCTCAGATTGAGGCTCTCAAGGAGGAAAATCGGCCACAGGAGAAACTTTATGGTATGCCAGAAAGCAATAATGGCTTTGTTAAGAGAGCAGATGGAGTGTTATGCTTCAAGGAGCGAAGTTGGATACCACTCTATGGTGGAGTACGAGATTTGATTATGCATGAATCACATAAGTCAAAGTACTCTATTCACCCAGGTTCTGACAAGATGTATCAGGATCTCAAAAAGCTGTATTGGTGGCCGAACATGAAAGCAGAAATAGCTACGTACGTCAGCAAATGCCTTACTTGTGCTAAAGTGAAAGCCGAGTACCAGAAACCGTCAGGACTACTTCAACAACCAGAAATTCCACAATGGAAGTGGGAACGTATTACAATGGACTTTGTTACTAAACTACCCAAGACGTCAGGAGGTTTCGATGCTATATGGGTAATTGTTGATCGTCTTACTAAATCAGCACATTTCATACCCATTAGAGAGACTTATTCCATGGAACAGCTTGCCAGACTTTATGTCAAGGAAATAGTCTCGAGGCATGGAGCACCAGTTTCTATCATTTCAGACAGGGATAGTCGTTTTACTTCAAACTTTTGGAAGTCATTACAAGATTCCTTTGGATCCAAGTTAGACATGAGCACTGCTTACCATCCACAGACTGATGGTCAGAGTGAGAGAACTATTCAGACACTGGAGGACATGCTGCGAGCGTGTGTGATTGACTTTGGGAATGGTTGGGCTAACCATTTGCCATTAATCGAGTTCTCTTATAACAACAGTTATCATTCAAGTATTAAAGCAGCACCATTTGAGGCATTGTATGGTCGTAAGTGTCGTTCACCAGTTTGTTGGGCAGAAGTTGGAGAGGTACAATGCACAGGTCCAGAAATGGTTAGGGAAACAACAGAAAAGATAATACAGATTCGAGATAGGCTTGAAACAGCTAGAAGTCGACAGAAGAGTTACGCAGATGTTAGACGCAAACCATTGGAATTCCAGGTTGGAGACAAGGTCATGTTAAAGGTCTCGCCTTGGAAGGGCGTGATACGATTTGGAAAGCGTGGGAAGTTGAATCCGAGATACATTGGTCCATTTAAGATACTGGAAAGGATTGGTCCAGTAGCTTACAAGCTTGAACTACCATCAGAACTTAGCAACGTACATAATACATTTCATGTCTCAAACCTCAAGAAATGCCTTTCAGATGAGTCTTCAGTCATACCATTAGAAGAGATTCAGCTAGATGACAAGCTTAACTTTGTAGAGGAACCGGTTGAAATCATGGACCGAGAGGTCAAGCAGTTAAAGCAGAGTAGAATTCCGATCGTTAAGGTTCGCTGGAATTCTCGAAGAGGTCCTGAGTTTACATGGGAACGAGAGGACCAAATGCAACGCAAGTATCCACACCTTTTCACCAAACCTATTACCGAGACCAACACTAGCTGAATTCAGGGACTGAATTCCTATTTGGGTGGGCGGATGTCACAACTCACCATTTCACGTCATATACCATTTCAGGTCATTTTTCCCAAACTTCGACTTTTTACTATTCATAAATCACTATTCATCAAAACACTATTCATCGTTTTACTATTCATCATTTTCGAGGTCAGTTTGATATTCTGAGAACCATTTGGGAAATTTACTATTCACTAAACACTATTCATTTCCGGAAAATATTTCATCATTCACGTGCATTACTCATTTCATCGTAAATTTAGTTTACGGGTATTCAAATTCGCGTAACCGGATTGGTTTAGGTGCGAATTCATTTCATTAGTGTTGAGTACACTGCATACGGACTGGAGATAGTCTGCATATCATCATAACAGCATTTTCATGTTATACCACTCTTAGGATTTTCAAATTTCTATATTCAGTACATTTAACGTTTTTACGTATAAGTATTTATAGTAAACGTTAACACTCGGTTTATACACGACGAATATATCTAAATATTCCCACGATGGTCCCGACATATTTTTATATCCATTTTAACATCATAAAAGTTATAACATTCAGTTACCCAGTATTTTGGAAATTTATTTTATTTATAACGTACGCGTATGAATATAACGACGGTTTTCGTTAAAACTAAACAATAATCACCCGATCACTCAGTAAATGTACCCAACATATTTTTAATATGTTTTTAACATTATTATGACTTTATTTCATCCCGGTAAACTTCGTGAACATTTATTTCTAATAAAACCGGTACCCGATTGTAACTAAAAACACAAACTAGCACAAATTCATACAAGGTTTTCTAAATAACTACCAAGTACCCTAACCCCCCCCCCCCCCTTCTACCCTTGAAAAACCGGCCATGTGCCACCCCTTTTTAACCTTGTGCATTGATTATCATTATTTAACAAATAAACCTTTTATAACTTTACTAAATCAAAAACCTAAATCATAAACTCACTTTTTAACTAAGAACAATTTTCATCTTTCTCTTCTTCCTTCTCTTCAAACCCACGACCCAAATCAATCACAAAGATCAAGTGATCATTTTCCATAAGTTAAAACACTAAACTTGTTCATTTTACAAGCCTAATCAAGAATCAAGCAACAAAAACACAAGAACATCAAGCATAATCATCCTATAATCATCTCATTTTGTCAAGTAAGTAATCAACTTTATTTTTTCATGGATCATCTTATTTTTACATGTATTTCATAAGTATCATGCTAAAAACCATGTACAAGTAGCTATACCACCCTTTATTTTGTCTAAAAAGAAACATACAAACCCTAACTTTTTAGTTATGAATCCCCTTGCTCTAATAACTTGGTTAGGAGTCCATGGCACCCTAAGAAGGTGTATGGTAAGGTTAGATTAGCCATGTGGTGATTACAAGAGGTTTGGTGATGGTAGAAATTAGTTATAACCTTGAAAAACTTGATTTGGAACCTATTTTAGACATGCTGTCCCGTTTTGTAAAAATCTGGAAAATCAGTAAACACCAAGGAGACTTTGGCAAAATTTTTAGAAAATACTTTCAAAAACGAATCCGTAGGCGAAAGAACGGATTAAAAAGAGCTTATAACGAAGAAGTTATGATTTTTGCAAGATTGTTGACGAAAAGTATTTTCTGGAAATTTGTTTGCTGTTGGACGTTTTTCATTGTACAAAAAGAGACTTTAGACGTAACCCGGAGGAGCCGAGCTTTCCAAAATATATTACTACATACTAAGACGTAACCATGGATATAAAGATCAAGTAAAACGGACAAGTAACGACAAAGATATACACGTTTGAATATCGGCTAAAACCATTTTATATTTGACAGCTTTTTATTAAATTTGGCACAAAAACTACGAAGTACATTTTTGAGCTAGACATAATATTAAGTACCGAGCTTTATAACTAATGTAGTATTAGTTATTACGAGTATATTTTCATCATTTCAAGGATTACAACCCGAGTATTTCAACGCTAACATGGAAACTTACGATATATATATATATATAAGTATATATATATTACAACTAGCTATTTATATTTTCTAATAGCAATATTTTCCAAATTCTTGGATTATATATTTTTGTTAACACAAGTGTTTTTCCAAAGAGTAGAGTGGTATAGAAACATGAGCATGGACATTCATAAACATCATTTGGTGATCTAAATGAGATCATTCATCATTCATTTTAGGTTGCGGCAGTTGACCGATCATTGTTGTTCATTACATATCATCGCAGTATCATCAGTTGAGGTGAGTATTCATAGCCCCGTATACATTTTTATTGTTTTCAAATCCCACGGGGGAGAATACATTGCACCATTTCAGTACGAGCCCAAGTATCAAAACCTATGTACATAGCTTAAGTAGCTTGTCTGCCATGTGATAAGTCCCCTGTAACATCATGAACCGTTAATTTACCGCTAAGCGAGAGTGAGTGGATAGATCTATCGAGGGTGACGCCTCCATCCGTGGTAGTGAGTACCAACAGTAAGCAGATGCATGTCATGTCTTTTACATTTGAGTGTTTGGCAGAACATTCGGGAGGGGCATAGAATTTCATCAGTCATAGCTTCGGTGTCATGAGCTTAAGGCTATTGTACTATTTTTACGTGACTTTTGTCATGCATTTATACTTGTGGTGGCCGTACAAACATTATATTTCATAAACCTATGATTATTCACCAACATTCGTGTTGACCGTTTTCGCAATGTATTTTCAGGTAACTAAGGTATCATCATATTACATGCATGGAGTCACATTAGGGTGTGCCAGGGATGACGCACTACATTTTGGATTTTCATGCACTTGTGTAAATTATCGTTTGACATTTCCTGAACTTGTTTTCTGTAAACATTTCAACCTTTGGGGACCTATGTTTTGTAGCACTGGATGCTTTTAAATAAATCAAACGATATGTATTTTCCAAACGACACATTAGGTCGTTCAATATTTCCTTGTTATGGTGCTATGACAGTTACACCCTCAGGCATTCCATTCCACTGCAAGTCAGGTAAATTGGGGGTGTGACACATATTGCATAGAACATATGCTTTATTGCATTCTCACTAGACAACCGTACAATCTTGCCTATCTCTTCACTATGTGATTTATGCTTCTCAAGGACGATGACAGAAAGTCAATGCCCTATGGGATGCTCCTAACTCATGTGTATAACTATTTGATGATCAACTATCCCTACCTTCAAAATGATCAATACAACCTCGTTGTTGGAGTCTTGGAACCAATAACAGAACTGCAAATTGTATGTTTGTCTGACCCATGAGAACCTCTCCATCTAATAGGATAAGATGCATCGAACAAGACTGAAGTCATCAATTATGCGATTGTTGAATTAGTATTGGCTGATTTGTTTTAGTACTTGTAGTATGACTTTTAATGTTTCATGGTAATTCTATTTACTGTTGTTTTTCGAACTACTATGTTTATCATTTGTATGAACTAATCTCATTGTTATTAAACATGAATGTTTGTTGATGATGTTATTGGTTTATTTAGAGTGTGCATGACATCCTTCATCTGTTAAACTTGTGTTTATGCAGTTATGAGATGATTAGGAATGTACTGTGTATGCAGGTTGAAAAAAATGAAAAAGTGGGTAAAAAATCTGGGAACCCACTGCCGACTGTCCCTTATCTAAATGGCGGTCCTTTAGTAATAAAGGACCGTCCATGATTTAATGGACCGTCCCTCTGGGATCACGGATTTTTGCACTGTTTTCTTCTTTCCTGCAATCCTAAACCTATTGCATGATTATCATCACCTTACCATGTTTAGATAAACAACTTGAAGTGCTTAATATTTCCTAATGCAAGATTTGCCTAAATCAAAACCATGCTTGATTATTTAATCACCTCTCCTCATCTCCAACCTCATTACAATCACTTCTCATTTCATCTCCATCACCCAAAATGGCATCATCTTCCACCTCCTTGCCCAAATTAAACAAAGGACTCATAACCTCACTAAATTCACAACCACCAAACAAAAGGCCTAAGATCAAAATCATTCCACCATAAACCAACTTCATTGATCTCACTCTTTGTGACACAACTCCCTCTCCAAAGTCACCACCATCATCACCTCAACCACTAAGTGCACCACTCAAAACACCATCCATAAATGGAATATCCTACTCTTTATCAAAGCCATCATCTAGCTCAAAGCCAACCACATCACCTTTCTCATCATTCATCAAAAACTTGTCACCTTTGCTCACCCAATCTTGCTCAGGTGCTTATACTCCTTTTGTGAGTAATCAACCATCATCTCCTATCTCTTTTAGCTCTCCACCAAGAAACTCACATCACCTTGTAACAAACTCACCTAATCATACCACCACATCACCAAACGGGCCTTTGGAAAACACTCATGCCACTCCACCATCATCTCCAAACCTTTGCAATCCCGTTTCTTACTACTTTGCTAACAACCACAATGTGGGTTGTGCTTGTTGTTACCATAACTTTCATTTCATCCACTCTCTTAGAGATAAACTACAAATCATGTTTGGTCACATTGAGTTTCTCATTGCTCAACAAAATGAGCAACCAAATTCCCTTGCTTCAATGCCACCATCGGCACCACCTTCGGCTCCACCTTCATCCTCACCATCATCCACTCCACCTTCCGACTAGATGTCTTAAAATGTCTAGTTAAAAATAATCAAGTGGAAGCTATGTTTTGGGTCAAGCATGCTTTGGGAGATAGCTTGTTGCATTAGTTGATAACTATTGTTGTAGTTTAATGATGTCTTAATGATGTGATGATTATGGTTGCCTTTGTGTACCTTTAATGTATGGAATGAATGAATGATCATGTTTTTAGATTATGTTAATATGTCGTGATATGAATCATGGTTGAATTGAAAATGGACTAAAATTAGTCAACCTTAAAAATGGGAAGTTGCTTAAATCACAACGCATTTGCCATCCTAGTCACCTTCTGGTGGCGGTCCCATAATCATTAAGGGACCATCCCCTTATTTACGGGACCGTCCCCAGTAGGAGTAAAAATTTAGAATTTTTCTCTGATTGTCTATATTAGGTCACCATTTCATAACAAGTAATCACATAAACTTAGAGAGAGAAAGTTAGAGAGTGAAAGAATGGATGGAACTTGTAAATGATAATAAGAAATGAATTAACCAAGAACCAACACCCTCCTTGGAGGGGTTACAAGAGTATTTATACTCCTAGTCTAGGGCATCATACATATTTCACTTAATATCACTAATGGCCCTTAGACTTTGACAAAACATTAATTCTAAATAAGAATAACATAAAACATGTTGAATCTTAACGTACTAATATAATATTGCAACCTATTACAAAACTCAATGACCGACACTTGATTTAAACAAAATGTATTCCCAACAATATCCCCCTAAGTGTTGGTAATTAAAGGTTGCTCGACGTCGTCATCTTCTTAACTTTGACATAGTAGTTGACATCTTCAAAAATGTTGTAAAATCTTTCATCGTTCTTTGTTCTTTGTTCTTTATTGATATGGTAGTGATCATCTTACGAAGTTGTCTGCCTTTCGTCACTTCTGTGTCTGTGGTGGTTGTCCGCCATTCCAACATGCTCATACATCTTTGGACTTTGATTTTCATACAAACATAGTTCCCTTTCTTTAACATTGATCTTTAGTCTCTTTACTTTGTAGATTCTTCCATATGATGCAGAATCTTTTGGTGAACTTTGCGTTGCTTATATCTTTGGGGGAGCTTTCATTGACTTCAAGATGTATGTATGTGCATGTGGAATCTATCGCCATGGAGGTGATGTGTAGCTGCAGGTAAACAGTTAGAAATAAACAATCGGTACTTACAGGTAAGGAATTAGAGATCGTCAACAGCATAGTGTGAAGACTCCTTCTAAACCTTACCAAAGCCATTCCCATTTCAGATACTCCCGAGGGAGCTTACGAGACCTACTAAGTAGCTCAACGAATGGGTGAGTCGCTGGGGATCACTCCACGACTGTAGACCATTTTGGAACCACCGCGAACACTAAGCGTAACCCACAAGGAGTTACCGAAGTGACCTACTGTCAGGGTTGTTTGATGTTGACCCTGGCAGGAGTTTCCGTTCAATCATTGATTAATACATAACTATATCCTCTCATAAACGTTTCGGCAGATTGCTAGGATCTGCGAAGGACTCGATAATTTACAGCTGGTGTCCATTGATGTAGAACACCAGTTGTAGAAATACTAAGTGTTCCTAAGAGATCTTTGATGTATCTCATGGCTCTAGACTCGATAAGTGCACACTTAGGTTTCTTATGCTGAGACTAGGGAGGGGTCTCCTGCTTCAATATCAACCATCTCTAAGAGACAAGTTGATAGATTACACCTGTTCCCCGTGAGAATGAAACAAGCTCTTTTAAGAGAACTTGAGTGACTTAGAAGGTTAAGTGCAGTGCGTCACTGGGTCCATGACGTCTTTATCTTCAATACCAGTGTCGCCTTAGCAACAACCAGTAGCATATGAATTGAACCCGGTGTCTACCCTAAGGTTGAACATATGGAGGGCTATTTCTTTTCACCCTTTTCATTACTTTTCTTTTTATTTCTTCAACCCCTTCTTTCTCCTTTCATTCTTTTCTCCTTTTTTACATATCATACCTAAGGACTTCTAATTCTAACTATTGGTGATGTCCTTGGGTAGATCCCTCCGGCTCTGGCGGATCATAGGACGATTTTCCCTAACCTTAGTCACCTTATAACACCATGACTATCCTATAATTCCCATGAAACCATTTATCGAAAATCTCTCAAAGTGTTTTGATATTATAAATCAAATTTTGTTAACACTTTGAGAGTTTTGTCTTTCTTTTGAAGGACTCCCCCTTCACATGTGCTCATGATTGTTTAATAAAAGTGTACATGCGGGAGGAGAAAGCACTTTTTGAATTGATCCACTTTCAGTGAACAAGACCGATTCGAGACATGTTTACATAACTAGTTAGACTAGCATGAAGTTATTACCTGGCCTAGTCGAGTTCATAGAAAGTTTCTCGAAATAGTACATTTCTACTTAGACAAATCCTTTTCGAGACACGCTTACGTGGCTAGTTAGAGAGTTCCATTGTCAGCTTTTAGGTGACAACTAGCTCTAGTAACTAACTTGATGTTATTACCCGTCGAGGATAAGTCTTTTCGATTATTAACTTTTGTGTTTCGTCAATTCTGAGTCTAGCTCGCATGAGATTCAACTTTAAACAACATTGAGCATTCATATTTTAATCACTTTCACTTCTCTCCCCCTCAAAAATAGCATACAAAATGTTGTTTTTGATAAACTTTTTATTAAAATATGTTTTTTGAGTCTTATGGGGAGATATCAACAAACAATTTTGATTTTTCAGAACGATGAGTTTTCAAGTGCTCCCCCTCAACAAGTGAATGCTTATTGAGGTGAAATACTTGACTTTTGAGCAGAATTATGAAAAATCAAAAAATGTTTGATTAATTCTACTAAAAAATAAGAAGCCTTCGCTCCTTATATTAGGATTGAGTCACTAAAGCGTACCTCAGGGTCCTTTCATTAAAAGAACGGGTTGTACACTTCTATGTGTGCACAAGCCTTAGTTATAAGAAATAGAAGGAAAGAATATCACAAATGACCGATTATACCAGATGTTTACTCCGGACGACGAAATGTGAGGATATTTGGAATTGGTGCTCTTGCTCCAACATAGCTCTCGAACCTCCTCATTGTATCCCTGAACTTTAATCTCTTTTCAATCTTGACCAAGAACTTTTGTGCCTGCTTAGCGTCATTCCTGCTCCAAGTCATGTGTTCAAGCCAACTATCTCTTTTCCCCAAGGTGTAACAATTGAGCACGATGGTCAACTGATTCTGAACGAGTAACAAAGTTTGGTCTCCAAACTTGTGAATTTTTTCAAAACCCATAAACATATGTGACCCTCGTCTTTCATATACAACTCCAAATGGTTTGTTGATGAATTGGTAAGGTTTCTTATTTAACAGACCAGGTATTCGGAGTTTGGATTCGGTGAGATTGAGGCGTGTCTGATAACTTTTGGCACCAAGATGAACATCTTCGACTCTTGCCTTGAGCACTATTTGATGAATGAACATGAGGATAGAGTTGTTGAGATCATACTAAAGATCACCGGAAAGGTTTTCCAATTTTCCATGTTTCTTCAACAAGTACATGTCTTCAATATCATGGATGTTCAGGCGGCGGAAATCAGCTTCACTTAAGGTATACTCCTTGTCGTCATGTCTTCATACAGTGATTTCGGTGAGGAAGTTATAACCATACTTTGGTTCCTTTACAACCTTCAATATAGAGAGAATTTTGTGATGAGAGAATACTTTGCCCTTAGTGAAGAATGTAATCTTATACTTGTAGAACCATTTTTGCAACATAGGCCAGTGAAACAATCCTAATTGTGCTTCATCATTATATGCAAAAACTGAAGTACTGAAGCAATCTATCATTTGTTCCTCAAGACTTTCTAGAGCATATGAGGCAGCTTTGAACTTGACTAGTGAAGAGGCATATCGTTCCTCAGGATTGGTGTTGCCATACATGAGATATTTCAGATCATGATTAAAGAAATATTGCTTGGGAAGCTTGGGATCTTTAGGATGACCGAACAGAGGTAACGGTTTCGAGAAGTCTTGATATATTAATGATTTATAACCATACCAATTCACTTCTTCAGACAGAGCTCGAGCAACTTGATCAACGTTGTATTTAAACTCGAGTGGAGATGTTGTGCATGTCTTAAACTCGATGAAACCAGCCTTACGTATATTGATGATGTCAGACAACATAGTTTCTGGATCTTCATCACTTTCTTTATTCTTTTGGTGAAATCTACAATTGACCCATCAATTGGCTCGTCCGACTCAGAAGGATATGCATGACCATCAACCATTTCTTCAAACCAGTCGAACGTTGAAGAAGAAGGATTGATCCATTCGGGTGCAGGTTCCATTAGAGCATCCCTTGGTGGTTCTGGAGCATTTTCAGCAATGGGAAAGTGGAAGTCATCCATGGCTTCTATATCATCAAGTTCTTCATTTGAGCGCATGGTAATTTCCTCACTTGTTCCAGTATCAGCTCTTAGAGGTTGTGGTCCTGATGAGGGTCGAGTAGTCTTTCTTCTTTTCTCTTGAGGCTTTGGGTCATCGTCTTTGTTAGAATCATCATTGCGACGTTTTGAAGGCTTAGTTTTCTTGCATGACTCTCCTTTCTTTTATGCTTTCATCATTGAGTTGATCAAGGCTTGGCGAAGCTCTTCTTCATCAGAATCATCCAGTATTGATTCCAATAATTTGCCTTTGAGGTCACTTTTAGATGGTTTTGGTGGTCTAGTCTGAATGGTGATTGGAGTGGTCTGAAAAAATGGTGTGCAACAATTCCATAAAGTTTTTCTTTCACATACAACTTCATAACTTCTGGAAGAACGTCACTTAAGTAAGAATTGACTTCACTTGGTATTATCTCATTGACTGCACTATCAATAGCTTCCTTTATATTGAACTTCTTGATATCATTAATATCGCTTTTTTGATCTCTAACTTCAGCTTGTAGCTGGGTGAGTTGTTCTTGTAGAGTCAAGGGATTCGTGTCGGAGTCTTGTGAAGTTTTCTCACGATCATCAAAACCAGTGATATCAACATTTTGATCCTCTTCATTATCCTCGTCATCCTGAGTTTCGTCATCATTCTCCGATTCATTTTGACTTCCTTTATTTGAATCTTCATCATCTTGACTTTCTTCATCATCTCTTTCTTTTTCAACATCTGTTTGATTTTCATCAGAACTTGAGGGTTCTGCTTCATCACCCATTTCATCATCGTCATTAGTGTCAAATTTAACTTGAGAACCTTCTGCATCTTCTTGCCCATCTTCTTCTGACAATGACTTTTCTGATTCAGTGTCATGTACACCAGAACCTTCACCTTTCTTTTGAAGCTTTTTGACTCTTTCATCTTCCAACATCTTACTTTCACGAAGTTTTAGTTTCAATAATTTAGCTTCTTTCTTTTCGGTTAGGGGAGATGGGCTTGATTCTTCAGATTCGACAACTTTGCCTTTATCCTTTGCTGCTTGTTTCTTTTTAGTTACTGTAAGCTTTTGTGTTTCGGTCTCATCCTGAACATTTTCTTCCTCATCAGTTGGTTCATCACGAATAGTAGTAAGTTTCCTCTTTGGCTCACGAGCAATCTTCTTGAATCTAATCACAAGCTTCTTACCTTTCACTCCACTTTTAGTTGTTGTTGTTGCCTTAGCTGTTGTTGTTGGCTTAGCTGTTGTTGCTGCCTTAGTTTTTGCCATTCCAACAGTTTGATTCTTTACCGCTTCTTCATATACTTGAAAGGCATGAGACGTACGAATCTTGTCTGTTATCAACCACTCTGGAATTCTCATCCATTGCGTTTTAGTGTTTGTACCCTGAATTCTAACCCTTGTATATGACTTATCCATTGCTGGTGAATGAAGCTTATCTTCAAGTCTACGATCGATCTCTGAATCTTTTTCCATGAAATGAGCAATGAGGAGTTTAGTGAAGCGGGCGAACGGAATTTTAGCTTTTGGATCTTTAGAGAACTGATTCTAATGATTAACCATGTCATACCATATCAACTGAGTGTAGTCAATGTGAGCCAAATTAATGACTCCCCAGAAGAGTTGCCAAAATTCAAGTGTGGGATGTTCATGACCAGTCTCTTTGCCCGTAACACAATTTGTAAGGATTGAATACAAAGTAAGCCATGGTTGAGGTATGTATCTTCTATCAAGTGTTGAGTGAGTGGTGATGGGTGAGACGGTTTCATCATACCCAAGATCGCGTAGAAAACTGGTAAGCTTTTCAAACGTGGGAAGTGAATGGAATGCTTTATTACTTTTCGTAGTTTCTGAAGGGAATCCAAGAACAGAGCGAAGTATCTTAACATCGAACTTAACGGTTTTCTTATCAATCATAGCTATCATAAACTTGCTGTCTTGGCTGACTTTAAGTGATTCCCAGAACTGAGTTAATTACACTTCAGGTACTTTGGCGGTGTTGATGAGAATGTGCTTTATGAAGTGATTATGGAGTATGTCAAGGATAATTTGACATGAAGGTGGACATGGAAGCTTTTTCAGATCAACACTCATGTTTGACTTGCTAATGGTTCTCTCTTCATCTCGTATCAATTCATTTCGAGCAACTAAACTTTGAGACATGATTTCCTTGAAATATACAAACACAAACAACAAATATAATACAATATGTATATATGTTAGTGTAAGTAGAAATCCTAACTCGCTGAGACAGAAAACAACACATCTGATTAGCAATTAGAGTTACATAACTTGCTGTCAATATAACATTTCATAACTCACATGATTATTTCATAACTCGTTGACAAAAACTACATAACACGTAAGAATTTTTATAAAATTTTAGCAAGGTTTCTTTTCATAAAATTGATAAAAACAAAACCCATCCATGATGGTTTTGGAAAAAAAGGCTCCTAACTCGGAGAAAAGATTATGTAACTCGCCAAAACAAAGATCGAAACATGCTGAGTCCAAGTATCACAAGCCACAAAAAAAATTTAACTCGCTAAGCAGTGTAACTCGCAAAGATTGTAACAGCATAACCTGTAACTCGCTAAGTTGCATTTATAACTCGCTAATTACATCTTAACTCACAAAAGATTAGTTAACTCGCTAGGATCTGATGTAACTCGCTAAGAGATAACTTTAACTTGCTAATTTTCACAAAGAACAATTAACTCGCTAATGTGCATATATGTAACTCGCTATTTATGTAACTTGCTGGACAGTTTTTAACTCGCTATGACAGACAACAAATTCTTGTAACTTAACTCGCCAATATAGCTCGCTGTGCACATGTTTTAACTCGCTAAGAACATGTTATAACTTGCTAAGTATAACTTAACTCACAAAGAACAGTTAACTCGCTAGAACATATGTAACTCGCTAAGAAATACTTTAACTAGCTAAGTATACATTTAATTCGCTATGGCAGAAAACATACTTTGACACTTCACTCACTGACAATAATAGAAACTTAACTCGCCAACATCCACTCTAACTTGCTAAGATCATTACCAAACTCGCTGAGTGAACATGGAAATCAAGATTTTTTTCATTTGACATGATTGGGCCACGGGAATACTTAGTTTCGCTGAATATAACAATCCTAAGGCACAAACCAAATCAAAAACTTACATAAGCCCAACACATTAATGGCAAAAGATCAAACAGTTAAGGCGAGACACTAATACACCATTCGATTGTTATATAATTGCAAGTGATTGAAGAAAAATGTTCCTAGTACAAATATTAACAAATCCCATTCATGAAAACACTTAACCAACAATCACATAAGCATTACTCAAAACATCGACCACTTAGAACATAAAAATACGATAATAGTAGGCAAACGATGATGATTAAGAAAAACCAATGATGAATACTAACAATTAACCACGTACCCAAGACGATTGCAAACATTAATTAGCCTATAACAATAATAAAGAAAAATGCCTAATTATGCTCATGAACCCTAATTTGGTAAAATTGAATAAGCACCAAAAACATGATCTAAATTGGGTAAGTAGACTAGACAGAGATCAAAACATGAGTAATTGAACCTACAATTATTTAAAGAAACATGCAAACTTCAAGTTTTGGAGGAGGAAAAAAATCAGCAGCGTGTGGTAGTGTTTTGTTTGTTTTTACGATTTAAGAAAAAAAGGAGGACTAGTTATATATTGAAACTTTTGACATTTGTCACTTTTATCCCCTGTACTAGTAATCTTACAATGTATGACCTCATAAACCCTATTTATTTAGTATATCATGAAAAAAATAGACCTATGAGTTATAAAGTCAATACATGATGAGGATATTTAAGCACGTTGGTTACTCTTTCCCCTGAATCAACATCTCAATGTATAGATGATGAAGCTTTTGAAGAACTATGAACTCGCTTTGGATTGAAAAATTTTATGTCTCCCCCTCAAAATATGTTCACAAAAATGTTTAAACTTAGTTGACTTGAACATATTTTGACGGGAATTTTTCGTAAATTTGAAGAGATGATGAATAGTTTTTTTTTAAAGAAATATTTACAGATATAGTTTTGATGTTTGACAATCATTTGTGTTTCAAAAACTTTTCCAGATCATCTGGAGTCAAACATCGCATACCAATTTGGTGGACTAGATCAGCAAACCTTGTTGGAGGTAATGCTTTGGTGAGTAAGTCTGCCAATTGGTATTTAGTCCCGACAATGTATAATTCAACTGTACCCTTTTCGACATGCTCTTTGATGAAATGATAGCGAAGATCTATGTGTTTAGAAATTGCTATAGCACTTTTGGAGTCACAGTAGATTGGAATCTTATTGAATAGATAGCCATAGTCCTTAAGCTATGATCGCATCCAGATGACTTGAGCACAGCAAGCAGACATAGCTACGTATTCAGATTATGTTGATGACAAAGATGTGCAATCTTGCTTCTTTGATTGCCAAGACACATGCTTATCTCCGAGAAACTGTAAACCACCTGACGTACTTTTGCGTGTGTCTAAACATCCCGCATGGTCAGCGTCTGAAAAAGCAATTAGTTCAAAACCAGAATCCTTCGGATAGCAGATCCCCAAGTGAATGGTTCCCTTTATGTATCGAAGGATTCTTTTTGCCTTATTGAGGTGCCTTTCAGTTGGTTTAGACTGATAACGAGAACACGTGTAGACTTCAAAGACAATATCAGATCTACTAGCTGTGAGATACATGAGTGACCCAATAATACTACGGTATTTGGTAGGGTCAACTAGAGTCCCATGTATGTCAGCATCTAGTTTTGTGCCAAAATCCATTGGTGTATTATATGTATCACAGCTTGTCATTCCATGTTTCTTTAAAATTTCCAAAGCATATTTGGACTGATATAGAAAAATTCCACGGGGTGATTGATGAACTTGTAGTCCTAAAAAGAACGAAATTTCACCCATCATGGACATTTCAAAATTATCTTTCATTAAATTTGTAAAATCATTTGAGTATCTTTTATTTGTCAGCAAAAATAATGTCATCGAAATATATTTGAACAATTAATAAGTCCACCCCGTACGTTTAGTAAATAATGTTGGATCCACCAAACCTTTAGAAAATTTATTGGCCAGCAAGAAAGCAGATAATTTGTCATACCACGCCCTTGGGGCTTGCATGAGTCCGTAAAGAGCCTTTTTGAGTCGTTACACGTGATTGGGTCGTTCAGGATCAACAAAGCCTTCTGGTTGACTAACATAAACTACTTCACGGAGTTGACCATTCAGAAATGTCGTTTTCACATCCATTTGATAAACAACCATATTCCGATGAGCAGCATATGCCAGAAAAATCCGTACAGCTTCAAGTCTAGCAACTGGAGCAAAAGATTCTTCAAAATCAATTCCTTCTTCTTGGAAGTATCCTTTAGCTACCAAGTGTGATTTGTTTCGTATGACAGTGCCTTCTACATCCAGCTTATTTTTCCAAATCCATTTTAAACCAATGACAAAGACTCCTTCAGGTTTTTTAACCAATTCCCAAACTTATAATCTTTTGAATTGCTGAAGTTCCTCTTGCATTGATTCAATCCAGTTGTCGTAAGTCATTGCTTCTTTTATGTTCTTTGGTTCAGTTTGACATACTGTGAGTGCATAGATGCAAGTTTCACCATCTGTTTGGAGTCGTTGTTTTGTCATGATTGGTGTATCTGGATAGCCAATGATTTGTACTAAGGGGTGATCTCTAGTCCATTTGTGTGTCAAAGGGTGAAGTTGATAATTATCTCGCATGTTAGCATGATCCAAATTGCGTGTTGATGACTCAGCAATATCAGGAATTGTTGAAGCCTGTGCAAACGGGTTAAAGAACGGATTTGGATCATACTCTGCGGATTATGGAACTGATGGAGGTGTAGAGTCTTCAGCTGATTGTCGTGAGTTGGACACGGTTTGTTCTGTTGTTTTTGGAGATGCAATTAGAGGACCGTCTTTATCAACAGTTGTTGTAGTTTCTTGAGGTGTAGCAGGTATATGAATGTAGTCAGGTTGTGCAGCGGAAATTGGTGAGACCTCAGGAGGACGGTTTTCAATTGTATCATCAAACAGTGGAGCAAACAGAGTTTCCAATTCTTTGCGTAAGAGTGAAAATGGTTCAGCCGAAGAATCCGGAAAGTTCAAACGGTTTGCTTCGGGTCCTAAGCTGTTTTGCTCAGAAGCCATGTGTGTGAGTTCATCAAAATTAGCATGAATAGTCTCTTGAATCTCTCTTGTACGACGATTCCATATCCGAAAGCCTTTGGAATTTTCACAATATCCAATGAACACTCCAATGTTAGCCTTTACTTTATGTTTACCTAAATCATCACGATCATTTTTTGGATAACAAAGTGCTCCAAATACATGAAAGTAATCGATGTTTGGTTTTCTTTTGTGAACAATCTGATAAGGTGTTTTGTGATCATGCAACGGTTTTGGGTGTAACATGAAATTGAAACAGCATCCACCCATAAGTAATCTGGAAATTGAGCATTGATCAACATGGTTCTTGCAGATTCCACTAACGTTCTGTTGTGTCTTTCGACTACTCCGTTCTGTTCTGGGCTTCTTGCAATTGATATTTGATGTTCAATTCCTACATTCTCAAAATATGACCGAAGTGTCTGATTCTTAAATTTTGTTCCATTGTAAGTTCTCACCTTTCTGACTGTGTTGCGTAACTAAACTTGAATTTTAGTGAGAAAGGTGATGATCATTGAAGGAGCTTGATCTTTACTTCGAAGAAAATAAACCCAAGTCCATCTGGAGTAATCATCAACAATTACAAGTATGTAGCATTTACCGTTGATACTTTGAACACGCATCGGGCCACACAAATCCGTATGAAGCAATTGTAAAACATGATTTGTACTGTGTTCAGTTTTTGAGGGAAAATGAGCACGAGTACTTTTTCCTTGTTCACAGGCAGGACATAAGTGATCTTTGGTAAAACGGAATCCTGGAATACCATCAAAAAGTTTATGACGAGCAAGCTCAGTCATAGTTTTGAAATTCCAGTGCGAAAGACGTTTGTGCCATAACCAAGATTTAGTTGATTCCGCTTTGGAGAGAAGACATGTCGGAGATGAATCAATCATGTCAGATATCGATATTGTATAAAGATTAGTTCCACGTGAGCCAGACATTAGATCATTTCCTTTTAAGTCACGAACGAAGCAAGTTTTCTCACGAAATGCTACTTCTAAATCCCATCGCAAAATTGACCAACTCAAAAGAGGTTGTGACCAAGGCCTTCAACATAATATACACGACTGATTTCAATGTTCCCACTAACGTAGTCACCGTATCCCATGATTAGAGCGTAATGATCATTCCCGAATCTGAGAGTGCCTATGAACTTTGAAACAAATTTTACTAACAGTTTGAGATTGCCTATCATATGTCGGGTGCATCCGCTATCAACAATCCAAAGAACAATTTGAACCACCTGCATCACATGAAGATGATGAAAATGGAACAATGGTAAGGGTGGAACCCAAAGAAGTTGTGGGTTCTGTTTGGTTAGAAACACACGTATTTAGAATTTTAGGAGTCCATTGAAAGTTTGGTTTGTATTGTAACCAACGTTGCCAATTCCAACTAGTTCTAGTTTTCTTTTTGGTAAATTCACTAACTTTGGGCTTGTTCCCAGATTTGTCCATTTCAGTTATGGGTGTAACTTCAACATCATTTGAAACAGTGGTCGACGGCTTTCCTAAGATTGACTTAGAGGCAGTAGTGGGCCTAGAAGGAGTGCCTGATCTATGTTTCTTATGACGATTCAAAAGAGAATTAGCTACACATTTTTCATGATCACCAGATAATACACTTTTACGACAAAACACACAAGATGCATTAATATTCAAAACATTCAAAGTTTCATCATTCGTTACATTGAGATTTTGATTACAATTTGCCAAATTAGAATCTAATTTAGATGCAACATGATTTTTATTCAAATTCCTATGTTGATCTTCTACTTCTTGAGCTTCTAGTGTTCCTCTTTTATGTTTCAAGATCATATTCTTCTTGTTACGTCTTCGCTTTGGTCTGCTAACGCTATTAGTGGAGACTAGTCCTGTAGAAGTTGAAGGAGTAACATTAGTTGTCTGAACATAATTACCCTTATCAATTTTGTCTATTTTATACAATCCTAGTGCTATCACAGTGGTGTCAACAAACTTTCAAGTAGCTTAACTTTCTCTTTTAAGTCAATGATGTTGTGATTTTTATCCTGAATATCAGACTCAAGTTTTCTGTTGCAATAAACAATGTCATTACGGTTTTGTTGCCATTTGGCATTTTTAATTTTTAATTCCGCAATTTCCTTCTCATATGTAAGACATTGATTTTTGAAAAACTCATTGTTATTGCAATTTTGACAACTTTTTGAAACATTTTGACTCTGTAACTGCAATTCACGTTTGATACTTTGAACTTGACACCATTCTAGCCTTTGTTTGAGTTGACAAATTTTGTTTGAAATTTTAGTTTGCACATCATCATTGTGTTTCCGAATCATATCATTATCTTGTGTCAATGTTTCAATCTCAGTTTTCAACAAATCATTATCAACAGAGTGATCATCAACAAGCATAGAAGTACCAGATTCATAAAGAGCATTCATAATCACAGACAAGATATCAGCATTGAGAACTTGTTCCAAGAGTCGATCAACATCATTTCTTAAAGCCCTATTTCGTTGCTTTTGAACCAAAATTGCATTTTCATTCGACTTGAAAATATTTATCATTGATTTTACTTCTTTTTGAAGTTCATGTTCCCAACATGTAGCACAATGACGTAAGTGTTGAACGATTGGCAAAAACTGTTTTTGAAGTTGTTCAACTTGTTGTTTGAGTTCACATTTTTCATTTTCGAGTTTGGAAACCAGTTTTCCGTTTGACTCAATTAATTCATGCATTTTGTGTTGAAGATCTTATTCTTTATTGTAATATTCTTGAAACGCCATTTCAAATCTTTTTTCATGTTTGACTTTGTTTTCCAGATTTGAAAGTTGTATTTTATAGCACTCAATATCCCGTGTTAGTAACACATTCGTTTCTTTTAATGTTTTATTTTGCTCATTCTTTTTTTGAATTAGTAAAATTTGAGCCTGTAATTGTTTGGCAATTAGAATCTGGTCAGGATCAGGATCAGAAAAAGGTCTATTTTGTTCGACATGATCATGTTTGTCATTCTCTATAGGATCATCAAATGAAACAAATGTGTCATCATCAAATATAACAACTGTGTTCATTTGTTCATCTTCTTGAGAAGATAAAGATGAATCAGATGGAACAACTTGCGCCTTATCTGATTCAGAATCAGAGGGTGATGTTATTTCATGTATTAGACATGTATTAAGGTCATGTACCTGAGACAAACTGTCAGTGTCATACACTGGGCCTGAATCATTCAATTGAAGTTCCTGCATGTTGGCCATAAGCATCACAGCAGTATTAGCTTCCGGATCTTCCATGTCATCATCATTGTAAGCATTGGCCAAGAAACTGTTTTCATGCTCAGTGAAAGTTCCGCCAGCTTCATCTTTGAGAGCTAGGAGTAACGCTTGCTTATGAAACTTGACGCCCCTTGTTCTTGGTTTTGGACAAGCAGTGGCAATATGACCTTTTTCATTACAATTGTAGCACTACACTGCATTCCCAGAGTTTGACTTCCCAGTTTCAAAAATTTCAGCCCTTTTCTGAGGAGCACCTGAGTCATTTTTGAACCCTTCATTGTTGTTAAACCGTTGTCCATTCCCAGAATTTCCCGAATAACCACATGAGCCTGATCTTCCATAATTTTGATTTTGTATCTCAACCCTTCCATCTTGAATGACAGTTTGATTCCTTGTATTAGATGAAGAGCGAAGACGGTTGTTTGTCTTATTTGAGAATTTGCTGAAGGCACGAGCAATAAAAGCAAGTCCTTGACTCAACGTATTGAAGTCTTCATCTTCATCTTTATTGCAATTTGAGTAGTACATTGAATCACTGCTTTCATAAGGAACAAGTTGATTCGTAGTTTGCTGTGAAGAATCATATGGGATCATTTGATTTGAAGTTGTAGGTTATGGGTAACTGAAGTAATTATGTTCTTGAACATAAGCATGATTTGACATTGGAGGTGGAGCACTATGAGATTGAGCTATGAGTGCCAAAGAATTTGGTGTTGGTGGTGGTGAGTAACCTCCTCGGAGAGCTCGATCTTTTTCCACTTCAGGTTCATGGTGTTTCAGAAAATTATACAAAAAACCATATGGTGCATCATGAAGATTTTTGGTTTGACGAACAAATGTCACGTACTTTTGCCAATCTGGACCAAGACTACTAACGAACTTAGTATTCACTGCGATCCTTGGTATTGTAAGTTTATGTCTTTCTAGATCATTATAAACATTAGTGAAACGGTGATAGTAGGATTCAAGTGTCTCCCCTGGTTCAATTATGATGTCGGTGTATTCCATATAGAGTTTTGATTCCATATCATCTTTGTTCAATTGAGTGCCTTCCATTAGAAGATGAACATGTTCCCACATGGCTTTAGCCATTTTCTGAGCATCAACACTTTGATAGATTGGATTTGGAATTCCTTGAAGTATGTAAATCATGGCATACTCATCTGATTCGCGATGTAGTTTCTGTTCATCTGTGAGTTGAGATTCTGGAACAGGTTTTTCAACAGGAGCACATGGAGGATCAGCAGATGGATCACCTCCTTCAAGTCTGGTTGGCCACTCAAATGGTCCTTCAAGTATCACTTGTTTCATGAATTTACCATGGGGTTTCCTGAGTTCAATAAACCGTAAGAATCGACTTGCCCACTGAACATAGTTTCCAGGTGTAAGCATTGGGGGTGTGTCAAGTGATCCTGCCTCATGTCTAGATTGTTGAGTTGTTATTACTTCACACATCCGATCAAACCAGTGAGGTTATTCGGACGAATACTGAATTGGGTGTTATGACATTTGATACGGTTGTTGTTGAGGAACAAGCTGATGTTGTTGCATCAAAAGATGTTGTTGTGGATGGAACGGTTGGTGATGATACTGTGAAGGTTGTTGATACTATTGTTGTGGATGATATTGTTGTTGTTGATGATACTGTTGTTGTAGATGATTTTTCTGTTGTTGATTTGAGTAGTAATAGTACGTGTAACAATTCGCAATTTCAGGTTAATTACCATTCCCGGAAAATTTCACTATTCACTTTTACTATTCATTTTTCCCGAAACTTTCCCAAAAGTTGATTTTTATTTGATATTCTCAAGTGATAAATCATTTCCATGGCAAATTAAATGTTTGACATTCGTCAGATCATTTTCGTGAAAGTTATTAAGGAATTACACGGAATTACACGTTTTAGGGTAAAACGTCAATCAGAAATTCTACGTACAACGAAATTCGACCCCGTCAGGTGACCCCACATCGGAAAAATGTTTGACACGCTCATGATTTATTTGAGAATTAATCGTGACTGAGAAAAACATGACCAAAGACTTCCCAGCAGGTCACCCATGTCGGTACTACTCTCACATAAGCACGCTTAACCGAATGGGCGATTAACCGTTAGACCACGAAACGCGTTTCTAAGACAATTTGAGTTTTCAAATTATTAGAAAAAGTCAACATATTTTTCCCTCCTCCATTGACCAAAAATCATTCCTTGATTTTATAAGTCATTCCTTGATTTTTTAGGCTTACGGTTTGATGTCTAAAAGACATTTAATACCAACCGACACTAGACTGAGCCCAGTCTAGACATTATAAGTCATTTTAAATCATTTTTATCACATTAGAAAAGTAACATTTTACTTTTCTCAATTTTACGCAATATTCGTGCGTTATACGCGAATTACGCGTTTTAGACCCGTGTTTCCAGTTTTTAGCAGGGTTTTAGCACCCGATGGAACCTACCACTCATTTTATATTTTATTATGGAACTTATTGACATGTTTATCAATACTTTCAAATTCCATAATTTTACGACACCCGGTTTTACGTTTTGAGGCTTAATCATTTACGATTGGCATTTCCCGGAGTCAAAACTCATCTAGTAACTTGGATAATATCATCCAAGGCACACCTCACCCTCCCTTATCCATGTGAACCGCCCTAGGAGGGGGGTTTCACACTATGTGGCTCAAACTTATGAATTTACCCTTAAAATCAACACTTATTTACAACTTGGTCACCAAGTTGTAACACTTTCCTAGCACTTTCCTAACCTCCTCATTTTTGGACTATAAATACTCCCTCCCCTCCCCTTCTTGGTGCCGTGCATCCCCAACCCCAAATCCCTCTCATCCTTAGTTCATTTCCTTCTAATTTCTAGCAAGATTCAAGTGAAGTTCAAAGTATAGAAACCCTAGCTTAGTTTCTAGTAACCAAAACTCTTCCAATCCCTAATATACTTGGTGATTTCTCTTGAGTTTAAATCCACTCAATTCACCTCAACTTTCATTACATCTCTTTCAAGAATACCAAGGGTAGAAAGATTGCATAAAGTGAAAAAGGGTTGAAGCAAGTCTATCAAAGTCCTATCCTTACATGTTAACTTCCTTTCATCTTTGAAAGCCAAAAGTTGTGAGCCAAACCCTAACTTGATTCTTGTTAAATAATCATGTTCATGTTATTTACATGTTATTCTTGCTATATTATGTCTTGTAGTTATGTCCATGATGTATAAAAATGAGTAAAAGATGTTGTTATTATGGATTGTTGAAACAAGTTACTAAAACAAGCAAACTAATGAATTTCTTGGTAAAACCACGACCAAAATGGTAAAATTATGATATTGGATCATTACAAATTACAGTAGAGGACTTAACAAGGAAACCATAGCAATTTGAACCACCCAAAACGAGTATACGAGTCAAAAGTTATGGCGATTTGAAATTACCAAAGATTTCCGGCAAAACTGCCAAATAGCTTCCTGATGAAATTTGGGTTTTGAAAGTCACACTTCTGGTCCGATTCATCAAAAAGTTAAAACACGAAAGTTGTCCGGAACGACGTTTTCGTTCAGGAACAAAGAAGCTCGAGACCTAAAAATGCTTTCCGAGTGAAAAAATTCTTCAAATTCTAAACAGCCCATTTTTAGGCGAAAGTCACTAGATTATGGTTATACTTTGAAAGGAACAAGAGGTCTTATGACCTATAATCAAGACCACAACCATGGCTAGAGCCAAGGTTGAGTCTCATGACCATTGAACAAGGACCAAAGGTCATGGCTAGGCCATGACGAAACGACCATACAAGCTTATTTAGGCGAAAACATGAAACAAGGAATTAGCGAGAACTTGAACAAACAATTTGGATCTACTTCACTTAAAGAAACCATGAGATATTACCAAGAGAAAATGGTCATTCAAGACTTATGAAACTACCCCTAATAACAATCTTCATGTACTAATAAACTTTCCTAAGTTTATTCAAATATCGGACATGTAACTTTTCGAATCAAAACTTATATCTATATATGTTATCAACTACTACAATAGTAGGGAGCCTCATGTGAGGAGTTCATTATGTAAGCCGTCGAGTTGAGTTGTGGATTTACGAGTTAAAGTTTCCTGGCTCCTCGAACGCTTACTAACATGACTTCTGAAATATGTCTGCCCGAACGGTAGTAAACGATATACAAAACATACATGTTCATGAATCTTTTCTTTCAAGGACATACAATATACATCATACCACATCATGGACTAAATGCAAGATATATATATAGGCACTACTTCATATTCTTTACTCCGATCCTAAGTCGCAACATTCTATTATAGGTTGCTCGTAGAAACCTTCACGATTCGACCATCACATTCACTACTCACTACATAACTTAAGGTGAGTTCGTAGCCCCACTTTCTATTGTTTAACTATTTTACAAACCCATGGGGGGAATACATGCTATTATTTTTCTACTCGAACACGATGCTTTCTAATGTATGCTTCACGACGATGTTTTATTATCACTAAGTAACGATTGCCATGTTCAAAGTCCCTATATCATAAACCATTAGTCACTACCTATAGTGAGCGCGAATATTGTGAATAGATCTATTGGGATTGACGGATCCCATTTGTGTTGAACATCTACGAGTTCACACAAATGCACTATATTTGAGATTTAGCGGTATAACGGCAAAAGTACCTTGATAGGGCTTCTATAATGCCAATTTTGTTGGTTCGATGTTAACGCTTTGGTTGTATGAGCTTAGTGAAATAAATAACGATTTTGTTTTCTAACTATGAGTGTGAGTCTATAGCTCACACTACGATTATTGTGTTCAAACGATTTAACTAAACTCTACGAATTCCACTCAACCTTTGTGTTGACCTCTCAAGCATGTATTTCAGGTTCATGACGATCAATGATGGCACGGAAGGACACGGATACTCAAGAGGGCTATAAATTTTATTATCATTCGAAACTCATTTAATTTGTAAACATGGAACAATCTGGGACCTCATTTTGTAATCTCTGATATTTATACAATTTGAATGATAAATCTTTTAAAACGACTCAATTGGAGTTCGTTTTCTATTATTGTGTCTATTGTGCCGTCAAGTAACACCCAGTTCGAATTCCGCTGCGTCCATGAATTGGGGGTGTTACAGATTGGTACCAGAGCCATGGTTATAGAGAAACGGGTCTAATTGAGACCTAAACTATAACTACAACTACAAGCAAAACCATTTTATAGCCTTCCGCTCTCCGTGTCTTCCATCCTCCAGACGATTATGGACTTTGTAAGCATGTTATGCTACACAAACATATAAGTATATTTATATATACATTCGAGTTATTTTCAATCATTTTATCTAAACATATCTACACATGCCTATTCTATGGCATTTCGACACAACCACATTCTCCCAACCATGTTCCTACTCCAACATTTTATATCCAAGATATTGTAACGAATTACGATGGTCTTTTCTATTTCCCGAACATTGTATGACACAATGGTCTAATCTACTTCCGAGACATTGTGATTTGTGCAATGGTCTCTCGAATTATTCCACCACCTCATCAATATCATTTCATATGATATCAAAAACCCATCACAATCTATCGATTTCCAAACAAGAAATATGAGATTTCTAAAGGACAAACTAATCCATCATCGACAAAAGCTGAACTTTCTCTACATTCATCAAAGTTTTCTTCTGAAACCTTCATTGTTAAAAGTTCGTGATCCTCGCCAAGTATGGACTGTTTTAGAACTACTTAAAACTTCCTTTCCACACATATCTACCCGTACTATCTTCTATGCAATGGAATGTGAAAACATAGGTTACAAGTCTCTTATGGCGGGACTTGCAACTGAATGGTTTGACATCGCCTTTGTTTAGTGGACAGTTTCTCGAAAGCAACGGACATATCACAAGTATACCTAATTTAGGTATTTGGAAATTTTATCGAACCTTGGCTAAATATAGACTAGTCACCTATATTTAACCTAGGGACAGTGGAATATAGTCTGACTAACTATATTCGACTTAAAATTTGCAAATACTGAGAGTAGTTATACTAGGGTTATGTTTAGGTTGATTTCCTACTTGAACTCGATAAACCACCCGAATTCTTTAAAACGATCTAGAGACACGATAGTGTTTTACCACTCAGCGAAATCTTAATACCTTAATTGTACTACCAAATTTCATTCTTGAAAGTTTTCATTTATGAGATAATCCGAACTACTATCTTGGGATAGTTATCAATTCTTCTCTTCATTCTGTAGAAGTACTATCCTGTTTAGGTCCTAAGGATACCATTCCATCATAAACCTTTAAAATCTCTTAAGATTTTCAAAACAAACTCAACATCTATACCTAAGAGTATTAATGATTAAGCATACACTACACACTTTTGTTCGTCAACATATCACATCATTATCTTTACAATCGTTGAAACCACAAGCTCATTAACAGATCTTGATGCACTTTTAAAGCTCAAATCATCCTTAGCTACACCACAAGTACCCTCATCAGCTTTACAAGATTGAATATTCATCTTGTACTTTTGCAACACCAGTATCATCTCGTAATACACTACCTTGTAACTCACCGACTAAGTACGAATGTTGTGAAGGATGATTTGTAATTATTTGAATGGATTGGGATGCCTTTTCATTTAAATAAAGACATTGTAAATCACTAAACCATAAGTTTATATTTCCTTATCTACATTGTTTGGGATGCCTCTCTATGTAAATAAAGAATTATAAACAAGTGGGCTTATTTGTATCCGAAATAACATAAGTATGACGTCAATAAACACTAGGTACAACAACCGATTACTTACTAGGCTATAATTGCAACTACTATATCAATTCCTATTAATATTCGACTGCTATATCAATTTCCTTTGATATTCGACTATTACCATACCTTTCCTACATAAAAGTAAACCTCGTCCTACACCATACACTGAAACGACAAATCAAACTACACCACTGGTAATCCCAGACTATAGTCCTCATAAGTAACCACACATCTTTATCGACACCACTCCAACATATGACACACAAAGAACTTCGGGACGAAGTTCCCCGTAAGGGGTAGAGACTGTAACAATTCGCAATTTCAGGTTAATTACCATTCCCGGAAAATTTCACTATTCACTTTTACTATTCATTTTTCCCGAAACTTTCCCGAAAGTTGATTTTTATTTGATATTCTCAAGTGATAAATCATTTCCATGGCAAATTAAATGTTTGACATTCGTCAGATCATTTTCGTGAAAGTTATTAAGGAATTACACGGAATTACACGTTTTAGGGTAAAACGTCAATCAAAAATTCTACGTACAACGAAATTCGACCCCGTCAGGTGACCCCACATCGGAAAAATGTTTGACACGCTCATGATTTATTTGAGAATTAATCGTGACTGAGAAAAACATGACCAAAGACTTCCCAGCAGGTCACCCATGTCGGTACTACTCTCACATAAGCACGCTTAACCGAATGGGCGATTAACCGTTAGACCACGAAACGCGTTTCTAAGACAATTTGAGTTTTCAAATTATTAGAAAAAGTCAACATATTTTTCCCTCCTCCATTGACCAAAAATCATTCCTTGATTTTATAAGTCATTCCTTGATTTTTTAGGCTTACGGTTTGATGTCTAAAAGACATTTAATACCAACCGACACTAGACTGAGCCCAGTCTAGACATTATAAGTCATTTTAAATCATTTTTATCACATTAGAAAAGTAACATTTTACTTTTCTCAATTTTACGCAATATTCGTGCGTTATACGCGAATTACGCGTTTTAGACCCGTGTTTCCAGTTTTTAGCAGGGTTTTAGCACCCGATGGAACCTACCACTCATTTTATATTTTATTATGGAACTTATTGACATGTTTATCAATACTTTCAAATTCCATAATTTTACGACACCCGGTTTTACGTTTTGAGGCTTAATCATTTACGATTGGCATTTCCCGGAGTCAAAACTCATCTAGTAACTTGGATAATATCATCCAAGGCACACCTCACCCTCCCTTATCCATGTGAACCGCCCTAGGTGGGGGGTTTCACACTATGTGGCTCAAACTTATGAATTTACCCTTAAAATCAACACTTATTTACAACTTGGTCACCAAGTTGTAACACTTTCCTAGCACTTTCCTAACCTCCTCATTTTTGGACTATAAATACTCCCTCCCCTCCCCTTCTTGGTGCCGTGCATCCCCAACCCCAAATCCCTCTCATCCTTAGTTCATTTCCTTCTAATTTCTAGCAAGATTCAAGTGAAGTTCAAAGTATAGAAACCCTAGCTTAGTTTCTAGTAACCAAAACTCTTCCAATCCCTAATATACTTGGTGATTTCTCTTGAGTTTAAATCCACTCAATTCACCTCAACTTTCATTACATCTCTTTCAAGAATACCAAGGGTAGAAAGATTGCATAAAGTGAAAAAGGGTTGAAGCAAGTCTATCAAAGTCCTATCCTTACATGTTAATTTCCTTTCATCTTTGAAAGCCAAAAGTTGTGAGCCAAACCCTAACTTGATTCTTGTTAAATAATCATGTTCATGTTATTTACATGTTATTCTTGCTATATTATGTCTTGTAGTTATGTCCATGATGTATAAAAATGAGTAAAAGATGTTGTTATTATGGATTGTTGAAACAAGTTACTAAAACAAGCAAACTAATGAATTTCTTGGTAAAACCACGACCAAAATGGTAAAATTATGATATTGGATCATTACAAATTACAGTAGAGGACTTAACAAGGAAACCATAGCAATTTGAACCACCCAAAACGAGTATACGAGTCAAAAGTTATGGCGATTTGAAATTACCAAAGATTTCCGGCAAAACTGCCAAATAGCTTCCTGATCAAATTTGGGTTTTGAAAGTCACACTTCTGGTCCGATTCATCAAAAAGTTAAAACACGAAAGTTGTCCGGAACGACGTTTTCGTTCAGGAATAAAGAAGCTCGAGACCTAAAAATGCTTTCCGAGTGATAAAATTCTTCAAATTCTAAACAGCCCATTTTTAGGCGAAAGTCACTAGATTATGGTTATACTTTGAAAGGAACAAGAGGTCTTATGACCTATAATCAAGACCACAACCATGGCTAGAGCCAAGGTTGAGTCTCATGACCATTGAACAAGGACCAAAGGTCATGGCTAGGCCATGACGAAACGACCATACAAGCTTATTTAGGCGAAAACATGAAACAAGGAATTAGCGAGAACTTGAACAAACAATTTGGATCTACTTCACTTAAAGAAACCATGAGATATTACCAAGAGAAAATGGTCATTCAAGACTTATGAAACTACCCCTAATAACAATCTTCATGTACTAATAAACTTTCCTAAGTTTATTCAAATATCGGACATGTAACTTTTCGAATCAAAACTTATATCTATATATGTTATCAACTACTACAATAGTAGGGAGCCTCATGTGAGGAGTTCATTATGTAAGCCGTCGAGTTGAGTTGTGGTTTTACGAGTTAAAGTGTCTTGGCTCCTCGAACGCTTACTAACATGACTTCTGAAATATGTCAGCCCGAACAGTAGTAAACGATATACAAAACATACATGTTCATGAATCTTTTCTTTCAAGGACATACAATATACATCATACCACATCATGGACTAAATGCAAGATATATATATAGGCACTACTTCATATTCTTTACTCCGATCCTAAGTCGCAACATTCTATTATAGGTTGCTCGTAGAAACCTTCACGATTCGACCATCACATTCACTACTCACTACATAACTTAAGGTGAGTTCGTAGCCCCACTTTCTATTGTTTAACTATTTTACAAACCCATGGGGGGAATACATGCTATTATTTTTCTACTCGAACACGATGCTTTCTAATGTATGCTTCACGACGATGTTTTATTATCACTAAGTAACGATTGCCATGTTCGAAGTCCCTATATCATAAACCATTAGTCACTACCTATAGTGAGCGCGAATATTGTGAATAGATCTATTGGGATTGACGGATCCCATTTGTGTTGAACATCTACGAGTTCACACAAATGCACTATATTTGAGATTTAGCGGTATAACGGCAAAAGTACCTTGATAGGGCTTCTATAATGCCAATTTTGTTGGTTCGATGTTAACGCTTTGGTTGTATGAGCTTAGTGAAATAAATAACGATTTTGTTTTCTAACTATGAGTGTGAGTCTATAGCTCACACTACGATTATTGTGTTCAAACGATTTAACTAAACTCTACGAATTCCACTCAACCTTTGTGTTGACCTCTCAAGCATGTATTTCAGGTTCATGACGATCAATGATGGCACGGAAGGACACGGATACTCAAGAGGGCTATAAATTTTATTATCATTCGAAACTCATTTAATTTGTAAACATGGAACCATCTGGGACCTCATTTTGTAATCTCTGATATTTATACAATTTGAATGATAAATCTTTTAAAACGACTCAATTGGAGTTCGTTTTCTATTATTGTGTCTATTGTGCCGTCAAGTAACACCCAGTTCGAATTCCGCTGCGTCCATGAATTGGGGGTGTTACAGTACGGTGGCTGAGACATGTTTAGTTATTTAGTTAACTTGGATAGTTAAAGGATAATCAAGGTTGTGGTATGTGTTTAGATGTTGTGGTGAAAGTTAAGGATGACGAAGTTGTCAACAACTTAATATTTAAAAGTTCAAACTCGCTGGAGAATTCTCTAACTCACTGAATAAGTTTCTAACTCGCTAGATAAATCTCTAACTCGTTGGAAAACTCTTAACTCGCCGGAAAAACTTCTTAACTCGCTGAAAAACTCTTAACTCACTGGAAAAACTCTTAACTCGCTAGAAAAAAACTCTTAACTCGCTGGAAATGATAGTAGATTCAAACGAACAAGAGTTTGCCTTAAGTGAGGGTAGATTAAGATCCTTACTAGTTAAACTATAAGGAATATTAGCTAACTCGCTAATAAGGCTAACTCGCCAACTTAGAGAAGAGAATTTGCTGAAAAATGACCTTAACTCGCTGGAGAGGTCCTAACTCGCTAGATAGCAGTCCTAACTCGCTGGAAACTGAATATAACTCGCTGAACCAAATACTTAAATCGCTAGACCAGAGACCTAACTCGCTAGAACAGAAAGATACATGCTGAAACCGAGAAAAATACACTTTTTAAGCCCAAAACTTCAACCAAATCTAAACTAAAACAACCTAAACTATCCATTCGCGAATGATACCACTTATTAGGTCACCATTTCATAACAAGTAATCACATAAACTTAGAGAGAGAAAGTTAGAGATAGAAAGAATGAATGGAACTTGTAAATTATAATAAGAAATGAATTAACCAAGAACCAACACCCTCCTTGGACGGGTTACAAGAGTATTTATACTCCTAGTCTAGGGCATCATACATGTTTCACTTAATATCACTAATGGCCCTTAGACTTTGACAAAACATTAATTCTAAATAAGAATAACATAAAACATGATAAATCTTAACGTACTAGTATAATATTCCGTTGACAAAACATAAAGGGGAGCACTTAGCTAGGGGGAGCTTGTATTCCATTGATCTCTTCAACGGTTCCTTTTCAAGGATGCTCGTGTCTCCTCTCCTTAACATCGACGACACCTTTTTTGATTCTACAAAAAGGGGGAGAAGTAACGGGGAAAACTCATTAAAAATTTATCAACGCATAATTTTACCTAAAATGAGTTTATACTTTGTAATCATCAAAAAGGGGGAGATTGTTAATACAAATAATGTCAAAACGTTATTTGCATTATTCGGTCTTCTTGTGTTTTGATAATCACAAAATATAAAGACATGTTATGTAAAGTTGCGGTTTATAAGTTTTTAATCAGAGAAACTCGTTTCTTCTATGTAGCTGCTACAACATCACTTCAGGTATGAAAAAACATTATACCGTCATTAGTTAAGTGATCAAAGAGTTTTATTTTCTCCTAACTTTGACAAAACATTTTCACAAAAGTTTTTTTGTGTTTTAAAAGAAATATTTTATTAAGAAAATAAATTCAAATTCAAACCTTATAACAGCTAGTTTTCCCCCTACACCAGATAAGTTTTCACCATGTCTAGACAAAAATGGGAGCGTTTGTCGGGACAGTCCCTTAAAGTGGTGGACGGTCCCTTAGTGATAAAGGATTGTCGCCTATTTAAAGGATTGTCTGCTCCTTTGGAACGTCTATAAATACTGAACTTTTCTCTTTCATAAAAGTCTCTTCCACACACACAAAAACTTTATGGTCTATGTTTCTTTTATCTTTGATCACTATAACATGTCGATATATGTTTATAAGTTATTTGCTCTTCCGCAAAGTGCAAGAGAAGAACTCTCGACGTAGATGAAGATTCGAGAAGTTAAAGTCAATACCTCTTTCCAAAGTGCAAGAGAAGAACTCTCGACGTAGATGAAGATTCAAGATGTTGTAGGTGTCCACATACAAACGTAACAAGTGTTACGATCATAGGTTTTGTAAACATTGTAATAGTTCTGACTTGTGTGTGAGTCAAGGATGGAGATATATGTGTGTGAACTTGGAGAAGATGAAGATCCAAGAAGTCTTGTAACTAGATTCGTTTATGTATGTTTTGTGAGGAGAGTGAAGTCCTAGTGATTAGGTTAGGAGTTAGTCGAGTCATTGTATGAAGGCTTGGATCGGGATAGGATCGAAATGTGTCTATGTGTGTTGTGTGTGAAGACTTGGATTGGGTGATAATCCAAGTGTGTCTAAGTGTGAAGAATCTTGTGAATGGGAGTGCTCGTTCATGTGAAGGCTAAGATCGGGTGTCGATCTAAGTGGGACAAGAGTGCTTGTTCGTGTGGCCACGTGGGCCTTGGAGTAGATTGGTTCTAGCTACGATTAGAACTCGACATTCTGCTTAGTGTCATTAAACCTTGTGTAAGCTTGTGTACGGATTGCTTCGCCTGAAGGAGTGTGTTGATATAGTGATTGATAACTCTCGAGTGTGGTACTCGAGGAGTGGAGTAGGACGGGGGAGTGAGCTTCATGCCGAACCACTATAAATCGCCATGTCTCTTGGGTTGTGTTCTTTCCTTACTCTTTACTTTACTTGTTTGTTTATATTCCTAGTTATTAATTAGATATCACATAACAAGTAGAATTCAATAAGTTTGCAAAAGAAAATTAACAAGACCTAAAAACGGCGAAACGTTTTGTAAAGTTTAAAAATAAGTGGTGAAACTATTAAACCCCCCTTCTAGTTTCTACAATTTTAGTACTTACCTCACCCAATTTATTATATTCATCATATAGCATATTATCATCTATTGACGAATTATTATCACTATAGTAAGAAGAGTCGGAATGTACCTCGTTAGAAGCTTGAACCATGAGACATGTTTCGTCATTAGGCTTCTCCTCTTCTTCTTCACCACTATCACTCCAAGAACCTCCTACAAAGGCTCTTTGGTTATTTAATCTTTGTGGCTTAGGACATTCACCAATAAGATGATTTGGGTCTCCGCATCTAAAAAACTTCCTATCGCCCTTTCCTTTCTTATCATCTTGGTTCTTAAAGAATGACTTCCTTTCATGACGAGATTGCCTAGTAGATCTACCTCTTCCTCTAAAGAACTTCTTAAAATTTCTAACCGCTAGTGCATACTCTTCGTCTTCACTATCAGAATCCGAATTTTCATCATCACTATATTCTTTCTTCGCTTTCAATGCTAGAGACCTAACTCTCTCACTTACACCATTGACTATGTCCGAGTCCTTCTTGATTATTATTTCATGAACCTTCAAGTTACCTATTAGTTCATAAAGTGATAGTGTCGCCAAGTTCTTTGATTCTTCAATGTCGGTAACCTTTGCTCTCTATTTGGGATGTAGATCCCAAAAAATTTCCTAACATAGTTCTTGCTAGAACAACCTTTATCAAGAGCTTTAAGACTAGTAATAATAGTATTAAATCTAGCAAATGCACTATATATGGTTTCATCTTCCGGAACGGAATATTGTTCATATTGTTGAACAAGAAGATCAATCTTGTTCTCTTTGACTTGATGTTAGGAATATAAATATTCATATGAAGATTTGGTCACCCCAAGTATCAATTTAGGATTAATGTAGCTCGTAGGCTTATTATTATTAGATTAGATATCATAGAATTAGTCTAGTTATAGGTATACTTGTGGAGTAGGTCGGGTCTTTACCCACTGTCAGCTCAATCCACAGCCCATTTTATGGGGCATATATTGTAATTGTATATATATCCTCTTCCCACCAAGGGAGAGGGTTGGTTGTTTCTCATAATACACACACCTAAAAGGTGTTTCTCTCTCAAGAAACTTCTCCTCTCTCTACTCTATCTCTCTCTCTCTCTCTATCACTAACTATGATTACCATGTTCTTTCATCTTCCAAGACCACCCGAATCATCACAATAATCAACATATGTTTCGATCCTACAATTGGTACCAGAGCCACGGTTGCTTAGTTTGTTGATTTTTGTGGATTTGTATAATTTCTTGAAACTGTTTTTACATAAATATGTGCATACAGAAATTTTTTTCTCTTACTTCTTTTGTTTAACAGTTTCATAGCATATTTTGGTATCCTCATGGTCAATAACTCACATGCTTTCTACTGCTAAGGTTTACATCATTTTAGAGACTCTTTGTCACATACCGTGTTTTTTTGTTGTCAATAACTTCATCGGTATGAGTAGACGGAAAACTAATCGGAATCTGGAGTTGATTATTTATCTTTTCAACAGATCTGGTTTTTTGGTAAATGACAAAAAATTTGTCGGTTTGAGTGATGGCTCTAGCGGTTTGGTCCTCTACAGCGATTTGATGTTGCATTTAGATGTAGCGATTTGTTGTTCGATGACTTTTTATTAGCAAATCCAAACGGCATGCTGCCAAAATTTCATGATGTCATGCAATTTGTCAAAAAGATAAAGATATAATAAAAGATGAAGCAGAAGCAGATGAAAACCACAACTAACAAATCCCAACAGCAAACAACATCAACATCAAACTACACCAAATCAAGCAACAAAATCCATGACTAACCTAAATCCCTTCACCATATCACAGCAACAACTGTCCACAATTACAACACCCGTAGATCTCAGTATGGCTTTCTTTCATATCTCTTATAGAGATTTAAGTACTTTAAAGTACTTTACAAAAATGAAAACCAAAATCCTCACAGAACTAAAACATCGAACGAAAAACAATTAACTGAAAATATTCAAATGATCTCAGTCGTTTCATCATCGTGTGCCATAATAAAAAAAAAGGATCTTAAAGATCTCATCGTCACAACAACACATCATAGATCTTTAATAATAATTGACTGATAAAAGAAACGATCTCAGTTTATCTCTTAAAATTATAACTGATTCATCTTTAGAAGAGAACCATCTGAGATTGACCATCATAGATCTATGTGAAGCTTTGCTTCTATTTAATCTCTGAAATCGATAAAGAATGAACAAAACATTCATGTTTCATTCACTCTTTCTTTCGGTTTGTCATAAACGAAATCATACACACCAACCCGAGACCAATTTCTGATTTTGAAGCCGAAAATGATACATTCAATGGTGATTCGTGGTTTAATTGTGCTCGTGTTAAAGGTTTACTGGCTTATTAAAATCAATCAAGCATTAATGGGTTGCGTTGTGGTTTAATTATCACATGAAAATGGGATGTCTTTGATGGATATGTGAAGAGTATTACGGTGTGTCTGGATGAATCGAAAGAGAAAGATGGGGGCGTATTTTTAAGTTAATATATGTATTTTAGGTTAACTAATGTGCACATAATTAGGGTTTGAGATATATTAATACCGGGTGTTTAGGGGAGTGGGTTGATGGATCGGGTTACAATTTTTTTGGGGCCCGGGTTATGTTCTTTTGGTAATGGGCTGACTTATTGAACTGGATTTGGACTCGTGTGATCATGTTATGTCATATGGATTGGGCTTTGGATACAAGCTTGTAATATTTATCACGTATTGATTTGGGCTGTAATCTGTTATGACTTGTGGATTGGGCTGAAATGAATTTACCAATGTATTTGTTAATACGTAGTGTTAATTGTGAAACACTATTGGTAAATGATCGGTATTTTTGGTATTTGGAATTCGTCACGAGGTAAGAAACATTTTTGACAAAACGGAAAACTCAGCATACAAAACCCTAGTTTTCAAACCCTAATTTACCGAAAAATTCTTCGGGGTTGTACTGCCCCCTGAACAGGGGGTATCTAACGAATTATGGTATATCACCAACTTTCATGGGGATACTTATTTTATACCTAAGTTTTGTACGTTAACGATAATGTGACTACGGAGTTGATCTGCTATCCCTTATTCGAATTTGAAGTGGGTTTCATGAAGGCACATACTTATTTTATCTTGAAGTCGGGGTTGGTTGGATGAAGATTCTTCAAGATCCTTGCTCGAGCTTTTAACCGGTGCAATGACGAAGACTTGGATATCTAGTTATTTTTGGTGATTCTTCTTTTCTATTACCACAAAATAACTATAACTTTAAGGAGTTACGTTGTAGTGCTAAGTGTCACAACTCACACGTAGTTGTCGATAGTCAAGAGCTGATGTACGTCTTATACTTGATGGTTGGTTGAAGAGTATAGAGTACTTATGGATTTGATGTTGCACAAACTCTCTACACCGCTCTTAGTCACACATTAGTGCAAGCTTAAGTTACAAGTTCGGGTTATTTTACTTCAGTCTCAAGTTCATCATATTGGGTTTTTCTCCATCAGTAGTCACGACAAAGAGCCGACAGAATGATAATGGGGTTGGTAACGAGTTATTAGAGAGAAGTAGAAAAGAGAGATATGACGTTTGAACACATCAATTCAAGCCTCGTTCTTCAACATTATGACGACGTTTGAACGCATCAATTCAAGCCTCGTTCTTAAAGTATATGACGTTTGAACACATCAGTTCAAGCCTCGTTCTTCAACATTATGGCGTCTATAGACATCACTTCAGGCCCCGTTCTTCAAAGAAAAGAAAGGTGTACGTTTCAATGCGCTTTATCTTCAGAAGAAGAGAAATCTTTTTGTTTCTAACCATCTTCATCAACAACCTTCATGTTCTTCCAAGATCACTTGTTCAAACAAAAATGGGAACTTCATATGCAATTTTTGAGGGGGAGAAGTGTGAATCAAAAATGGCAATCTCATATGCAATTTTTGAGGGGGAGAAGTGTGAATATACTACTTGTTGATTAATTTTTGGTTTATTGACATCTTCTCACTGGCTGATATGTTTAATGATAATGTGCTTCCAGTTTATGCTACACGTACACATCATTATGCTGATTCCGATTAATCGGAATCAGCAGGGGAGAGAAATGTGTACACCAAGGACGCACAACAAGTTCACGTGATCGGGTCTAATATCTTATGAAATAAATTAAAGATTATCAGTGTTTCAACTTGTTACTTTGGTGTTGTCATCTCATGTGTAAGTTGTGAGCTGATTAGTTATTTGTATGATAACTAGAATGTCATTTGGTGAGATGAAGATGTTGATATTCTATTCCCCAAATGGACAACGTTGAAGAAGGTCGAGTCTACAGTCTGCTCCACATTTTCCGCTGCGTGTTAGAAGACTAAAGACGAGATGCATTTAATTATCAAAAGACTTCTTCATATTCAAGGCATTCATCTGAAAGGTTGTCAGTTTGGGGGAGAGCATTAATTAGGGGAGAGTGAAAAGTCTGAGTTAATCCCTAATTAGATGTGCTCACATTGTTCCTTAGCAAGTTGATTCTCATAGGATACATTTGAGCTAAATATGTTCTTCTCAAAAGATTTCAAGTATATGTCTGTTTAATGTGTTGCTGATTTTGAGGTATCAAAACCTGCAAGGGGGGAGGAGACATACATCTCAATGCACAACGAGTACACTTGATGAACCTTATACCACTTCTTAATTGAAGTTATTCCGGGAAGACAAATGTCATAACCGCAAAGAAACTCAGTGTTATAACTCATGGCTTGTGGTGTATTATTCAACTACTTGGGGGAAGTGGTCTCTTGATACTTGTGGTATGTATTACTTCAGTTTTCAGTGGGAAGAAATATGAGAACGATATTTGGAGAGTGATATGATATTGCTTATAGACATCTTCTTACAAGCTAATATGAGTTATGGTAAAGTGCTTCTAGTTAATGTTTCATGTACCCAATGTTATGATGATTTCGATAAGATCGCAACCATCAGGGGAGAGATAGGTGTACATCAGGGACACACAACAGGTTCACATGACCGGGCTTAATTAGTTATTCCGGAGTTGATATCCGCAGAGATGGTCAGTACTTCAACCTGTTACCTTGGTGTTTGATGCGTGGGAATTGCACCAGGCTTACCCTCTCGAGGGATCTCGAGAAGCTTACAATGCCCACCAGGCAGTATACCTGATCGTTGTAGTATAGTATAGTCACAACTACCGGGGGATTGATCGTTCAACTCAGGAATAGTGTCGTTAGGATTGAAATTAATCTAACTAGGTCTAAAGGTGAAGGATGATTCTTTTTGTGTTTTTATATTTTATGAAAAACAAGTAAAATTCTCGGGTATTGGAAGGAGGGGCGGAATTAGTTGCTAATCAACTAACCCAAAAGCTACTAATTAAACTAATTAACAAGAAAACTAAACTAAGGTTCTACAAGATAAGTGAAGAATGTCTACCCATGATATGTTACTCCTTGCTAGCTATCCAATTCTACCTATTGAATTATCACACCTTGTTTTAATTGACGGGTTGTATTCCTTAATACCATTCGTGGGGTGGCATACGTACTTCCCCAACTCTATAAGCTCCTACTTCACTCCTATGTCGAGCCTGCAAGAAGCTCCTAACATGGGATCATTAGAATTCGCTCATGCATTAAATACAACCATAAAAATCTAGTACGCATTGGTTCATGTTTCTTAAGACGTTCAAGCATGTCACCATTGGAAGTCTGCCAGTTTTCTTAAGCCTAACATCGAATACAATCAACCAAACAAGAGACAATAGGAATCAAGAATTATAAGCTAAATTAACTAGACCTATCAAAGTGTCACACCCTAATTGATGAAGATAGACACAAACATCAACAAGGAATCAATAAGATCTAATCAATTATATACAAGTTTCACATAAACATAAGTAGACACAAGGTGAATTAGCAAAACATCATCAAAGAAGAGCAAGCAACAATGATAATGGAAAACATGATTAAGATAGAATCAAAAAACCAATACATGATGTTTATGGAGTGATTGAAACCCTCTAAGTTGCTGGAAAAACGCCTACCTAAACCCAGGAATCGACCTTAGGGTTTACGGCTTACAAAAAGTGAAGTTATGATGTTATATTTATAGACAAGTTTTCTGTCGGCAAGGCTTGACGGCGTCACCCAGTAAAGAGTGATGGCATCATGACCAATTTTTCTTTACCAAATTCTATATTTCTTCGTCCTCTTCGCGTGGGCTTTTGAATCACCTAAATCCGAGTGCGTATGCAAAAGTTATGACCAAAACAATATCAGCTACTTCACGCGCAAGTTTTGACAAGTTAACACGTGATGGCCTACGTGACGCCTTCAGGAAATTTTCTAGGCCATCACTCTTTAATTTTACACGTGACGGCCTTGGGTGACGCCGTCATCTCCAATGCACAAAACTTTCTGGACCATCACGGACTTTATCCACTTCCACCTCTTGTATTACTCTTGACGCCGTCATGTAGAACCTTGTGACGCCGTCAGGTACTGTTCCCAGCAAGGAAAATTAAGACTTTGCCATTTTCTTCACTTTTATGCTCCGAAAACGTCCAAAATGCTTCCTTTTCCAGAATTCACTCCAAAAGTACCTAAAATCACAAAAGGAACGATTTAGGGCAATATTTGATCAAATAAATTCAATTCCGGGCTTAAATGACCCCCTAAAAACGGATCATTTTTCGCCTCATCAGTGTTATTGTTTCAACTTGTGTTGGGTACATGTGTACATTATAAACTGAGTTGTTATTTGTATGACAACTGGAATGCATTTGGTGAAATGAAGATGTTGATATCTTGTTCCCCCGAATAGACGACTGCTCAAAACCGTAGAGTAATGTGCACATCGGGGGTGCACAACAGGGTCATGTGATCATGCTTAATCATATATTCTTGGATTGATAACCGCAGAGATGATCAGTGTTTCACCTTGTTACTTCGGTGTTATCATTTTTCTTCGGGTTTTTGAGCTTCATACAAGAGACTGTTCGCATCACTACTAATACTTTAGGGAAGTGGTCTCAAGAAGATGATTGTCGGTTTGGGGGAAGCTATCAAAGCTACACATTGAGGAGGCTCAAACTCAGACGTTTATTCAAGAGCCTTGAAAGCTTTGGTGGTGAAAGTTTAAGAGATGTTGACTACAGACTTCTACAACGAGCTGAACGATATCCTCATTTCGGTATTTATGTCAACATCTTCTTAAATTGTATAGTATCCTTTGTATATATATATCAATCCTAAAAGAAAATAAAAAATTAAAAAAACCAACAAAATCCATAAAAATCGGAAAAACATAAAAATTCTAAAAATATTCTTCTCGCGACATGTCTCTCGTGTAATCAATATTATGTACGTTTCTAGAAATGTCATTCAATAATGACACGGAAACATACAATTTCTTGAGCGAGAGTTTTTCTATTTTTTTCCAAATAATGTTTTTCTAAAACATGCCGATTCTCAAAATCGTCTTTAAATATGGCTTGCAGTCATTTCAGGCTGTAACCCGGATTTAAAATTATGGCTTGCTATTACTTCAGATAGCAACCCGCTTTACAAAATAAGGAAAACACGTCGCCAAAAAGACGGTTGTTCCTAGCAAAGGGTGTCGTTCATTCGAGCGTGAATTACTTTATATTCATGCACCCTCGATCTAATGTACGCTTCTGTGCATTATTTCTTGTATAAGAAGAGAAATCTTCTTTTTATCGCCAATACTTTTCCTTCTATGATTTTTCAGGAAAGTATTTGTGCAAAACTTGGTGGTACCATGAAATTTTTTTTGGAAATCAATCTGAATTCAAATATTCATAAAATTTATCACTCAATCAATGACATTTACTTTTTCACTTTTAACATGGGTCATTGATTGAGAGGGAGAGTGATTTCAAAATTTTATGGATCATCAAACCTCGCCACTTTGTACATATCAAGCAGCTTTTAAATTTGTGATGGTTATCTGTCAATACATGAATTTTTCATGAGTTTCTCGTTAAACTCCAAATCATTTAAAAACTCATTTGTTCTAACACATAACCGTCCCCCTCACTGATTGAAGGGGAGCTCAAAAATGTTCCAACTATCAAAAAAGATTAAACTTGACCACATTTTCTCCCAAAATGCTTTCTAACTTATTTAAATCAATTGAGATCCAAAATCTCAAAAGATTTGATATTTTTGATCAGGGGAGAGAATGTGACTTAAATAAGAAATCTAATAAAATGTGATCTTTTGGACTCAATAATAGGCTCCCTCATATGTGCTAAACTCTTTCATAATACCGAAGCACATATTAAGGGGCGTTTGATGGCAATTGTGGTCAGATACCAAAAGACCAACCATTTTACTTTAATGCATGGAGTTATAAGGATGGTAAGGTTAGGTATGAGTTCCCATGATCCACCAGAACCGGAGGGATCTTCCCAGGGACAATCCTCTAGATAGAATAGAAGTCCTTAGGAATGATTGAAAAAAGGAGAAAAGTGAGAAAGGGTAGAGTGCCGACTGAGATAGAGCTAGGATGGGAACAAACCAAACAAGGTTCTAGTGATGAAGTCTCGATAAGCACTGAAGGGGTTGAAGAATTAAAAGGAAACGTAATGAGAAAGGGTGAAAAGAAATAGCCCTCCAATTATTCAACTTTAGGGCAGAAACCGGGTTCAATTAATATGTTACTGGTGGTTACTAAAGTAACATCGGTATTGAAGACAAGACGTCATGGACCCAGTGACGCACTACAATAAACTTCCTAGCCACTCAAATTCTCTTAAAAGGACTTGTTTCATTCTCACGGGAAACCCTGCATAATGCATCGACCGCTCATTGCGAGCCATGTTGATACTAAAACAGGAGACGCCTCTCTAGTCTCCAGGAGCGGATCAAAACGCACTATTGAGTCTAGAGACAAGAGATCATCAATAAATCTCATTAGGACACAATTACAATATGCTTACTATTTCACACAACGTGGAAAGTAAGATAATATATTTAGAGTCCTACGCATTATCCTTGTGGTATTGCCAGAAAATCTGAGTGATATGCAATTATTCACGATGAAGATGGAAATCCTGCTAGAGTGAACATCAAATAAGCTCTTGGTAGGTGACATGTGAGATCCTTCATGGATCAAACTAGTGACAACTGGAAAGCAACGATGGGGTGATTCATTATTGAATCAAACTTGTTCCAGGAAATGGATTGACGGATGCTTTTGTAAAAACCTTTCAATGTGCTCACCAACTAATTTCGAGCAAATTGATTGTGAAAATTTTCAAACAAAAGTGTTTATGAAAGAAATGTGAATCCAATGACACGCGAGTGATTTTTTTCTAATCAATTTCTCATCAATCAATGAGTATCTACATCATTGATTCACTCTACCGTGTTGTTTGCTTAGAGACGTTCCAGTATGAGAACATGCTTAGTATGATGATTCTGAAGTGGATTCTTCAGAAAATTCATTACTACAAGCTGGAAATTCCTGTCAAGGAGAGTCTTCTTTAAAGAGGATTCTACCTGATCACAGGTCGGTCCTTACGGAACCGAAGGTTAATCCAACCACGCAGAACGAATGACAAAGCCATATTCGTTCTCCAACTTTATTGCTAACTATTTTATCTCAGGTATACATATAAAGATGGCGATGGTGGTACCCAATTCCAGCTGAATCATGTCAATCTATACCTCATGCTCACACTACCTACTCATTATGAATGAAGATCAAGAATGATGAGAGACTTACAACAATGAATGTTGAGAGACTAACAACAACGTTTCAGCAACTCTCATGAAAAGTCTCCTGATCCAGAAGAGTGTGAGCATAATGGTCCAAAAGTCACTATACCACATGAAGGCAATACAACGAAGGATGAGCTTTCCATTAAATATAAAAAATACAAAAAGAATCACCCCTCACCTCTAGACCTAGTTTAGTAGGCTTTCTAATCCTAGCGACACTATTCCTGAGTTGAACGATCAATCCCCCGGTACTTGTCACTATACTATACTACAACGATCAGTTATACTGCCTGGTGAGGGTTGCAAGCTTCTCAAGATCCCTTGAGAGGTAAAACCTGTTGCGAGGGCGCAATCCCACGTATCAAGTTTTTGGCGCCGCAGCCCAGGGAATAGTTATTGTCTAGGTTAGAATTTCTTTTTATTAGGTCTACTTACTAGATTCCTTTCTAGTAAGGTTTTATTTTTATTTTTAGGTTTTCTTTAGTCTATCTTATTTCTTCGTTTCTTTGTTCGTAACCATTACCATCCGACATCATGGAAGGTGGTAATATCTTTGATCCCATCAACCCACCACAACAAAACCACCCACAAAACCCACCACTTGCAAACCAACCTCTTACACCCCCGAACTTTAGGAGAGTATTCCCGGCCTAGCCACCAAGGCTATCAAAACACCATTGAGCTCACTCAAGGAGCCAATCTATCCCCCTTGCGATCCGACATCATCCGGTTGGTGCAAAGCGGATGTGCATTCCATGGACTTCGTTCTGAAGATCCTAATCAACATCTCAAGGATTTCCTATAAATCGTAGATTCCATAGACCTTGATTTTGCAACTAGAGAGTCGACCCGATTACGTCTATTCCAATTCTCTCTACGTGATCAAGCTAGTCAATGGCTTGAACGTTTACCGGCGGGATCCATCACCTCATGGGATGATCTCACTTCTCGTTTCCTTGCTCAATTTTTCCCATCGGGGAGAACTATCAAGCTTAGAAATGATATCTTGATGTTCCAACAACGTCAAGGTGAAACTCTATATGAGGACCAAGTCAAGTTTCTCCTTAAATCCTACGAAGCTCCTAAGCCGTCAAGCCAAGTGAACAAAACCAATTCTTCATGCGAATTATGTAGTCGTCCCCATGACACTCGTGATTGCGTGGAACTTCCCGGACAAGCTTTTGCGGATTACGCATCCTTGCATACCGACGAAGCGGGAGACAAGTGGTACACTTTCAAACCCGAGCCAAACCCTTACGGTGATTCTTACAACCCTTCTTGGAAAAATCACCCGAACCTTAGGTGGAAACAAAACCAAAACATGCCCCAAAACAATTCTTCCAATCCACCTAATCGTTACCAACCAAACGATCCACCCTCTAACCGTACTTTCAACAACCATCCTTCCAATAATCTTGAAGGATTGATGTCCAAATTTATGGAATCTCAAGAAGCTCACAAAGCTAGGTTTGAAACCAAATTCAATCAACAACAAACGGAGATGACCAATAAAATTGACAACTTGTTGAAAGCCCTCAACAACCAAGTGCTAACTACACCTAGGAAGGACACTAGGGACACTAATAGCGGAATCCAAATTAAGGACCCCTCATCATACAAACACGTCCACTTTGTCAATGTTGTTACCATTAAGCCAATAGATAAGAATAGAGAAGAAAGTGACAAGGATGAAGTTGGAATAGAAACCGGACCTAAGGATGAGATAAAGGAAGTTGAGGATATTAAGGAAGAAAAGTTAGAGGAAGTAGAAAACGTAGAGGAATACTTTGATAAGTTAACCACCAAGGAAGAACGGGAATATCATAAGGATCTATTCGATGACCCCGAGACACCATACGTCCTTGGTTCACCACTTATCAAAGCGGGTGATCCCTCTAACGTCAACATACCATGCAACATTGGCCATATGCATGTGTGGAAAGCTTACATCGATCTTAGGTCTCCTATAAACATTATGACTAGGACCTATTATAATTAGGTAATGAAGAAGCAACTTGAATATAGGATGATGCCTAACACGAATTGGATGAGTGATACGTGGGAATTGCGCCCTCGCAACAGGTTTTACCTCTCAAAGGATCTTGAGAAGCATACAACCCCCACCAGGCAGTGTACCTGATCGTTGTAGTATAGTATAGTGACAAGTACCCGGGGATTGATCGTTCAACTCAAGAATAGTGTTGCAAGGATTAGAAAGCCTACTAAACTAGGTCTAGAGGTGAGGGATGATTCTTTTTGTATTTTTATATTTTATGAAAGCAAGTAAAATCTCGGGTTTTGAAGGAGTGGGAGGAATTAGTTGCTAGCCAACTAACCCAATTAACTACTAATGCAATCAAAATAAAATAAAAGAAATGAAAATTAAACTAATATACTAATGTGGTGGAAACAATAATGAGGAAAGTTGTGTTTACTTAGATTTCATTACTCCCTAGATATCTTTTACAGGTTGATTAGCTTGTTACAATTGCATGGATGACGGGTTATATTCCTTAATACTAGTCGTAGGGCCGTGTACAATATTCCCTAACTTTATATGATCCTACTTCACTCCTATGTCGAACCATTAGAAACTCCTAACATAGGATCATTAGAATTCTCTTACGCATTAAATACAACCAAAAATCGTAGTACACCTCCGATCATGTTTCTTAAGACGTTTAAGCAAGTTACCAATGGAAGTCTGCCAGTTTTCTTAAGCCTAACATCGAATACAATCATCCGTAACAATTATAAAGAAACAATCAACCCATAATCAACATCTAGGTTTCACTACATCTAAGGAAAAACAATAAAAACTTAGCCTAGCATGTTAAAAAGAAGACAAGCATAAGATATAGTCACACAACACATAGACATATTGAATGATTTGAATAAGTACTTATCTTCAATTGAACATGGAAGAATCAAGGGGTTGAAACCCTTGAAAAAGCTATAAAATTTGTTTTAGGGTTTATGCCCTAATATCCCACATAAAGTTCCACACCTTTTGAATGAAAATTAGAAAACTATATATAGATTTTACACATTGACGGCGTCACGTTATAGCTTGTGATGTCGTCAACTCGCCGCCATGATGAAATTCGTATTGTCTAGATACACTTCTGATGTCGTCATGTAGGAATGAGCTCTAGGCCGTCACGTATGTTTGGACCCTGACGGCCTAGGTGACGCCGTCAAGCCAGTAAGCTTAAAAACTTTATGGGTCGTCACCTTATAAGTTCCACATCCACCTCTTTTGTCACTCTTGACGCCGTCACGTGTAGAAGCTTGACGTCGTCAGGTACTGTCCCAGCAAGGAAATGCTTCCTTTTCCAGATTTCTATTCAAAAGTACCTAAAATGACAAAAGGAACGATTTAGGGCAATAATTGATCAAATAATTTCGAATTTGGGATTAAATGACCCCTTAAAAGCGGTATACTTTTCCCCTCATTAAATACCCTTACACTTGGGATTTGCTTCTCCTCAAGCAAATGCGCTTTCATTCTATTCAAAATACAAGTTAGGGGTCATTTAACACTAATATAAGAGTAATTACAACAAATAATCGTTCCACTAAAAACCAAAAACAAGCACGGAGGTCATACACTAGCATCTCACAAATAGTGTTTAGATACTCACATCTCTCGGGTGTAATAAACGATATATCACAATATGGAAATGGAAAACATCTCTCACTACCTGTCATAGCAAATAGATTACCATAGGCTTGGGAAAGGATCAAAAATAATAAAAACATAAAACAAGCATAGAATGAAACGGGATAGTAGTCCGTATGTTTTTTCTCTTTTCTTTTTCTATTTTTTTCTTTTCTTTTACTTAATTTTTCGATTCTTTTTTTTTTTTTTTTTTTGCATACTCTTGCCGTACCATCCAAAATAATACATCATAGGGAATGTACATTCCCCTTACACTTGAGTTTTTACATACTTTACAATAAACTACTCTAATGACTCAAATCAAGATAATCAAAACACTTGGAGTACTTTTTAAGATTAATGCGCATATGGGGGTAATATATGATGTTCTTCCCCATTAATCCATAACACTAGTAATTTACCCATGAGTCCCAATCGTCCCAAAACAATATGTACAAGATATGACTCGACTTAGCAACCATGTAATCAATTAGATAATTAACTAAGGGTTTAAACATGTAACAATAATGCACTAAATATGAGTGCATACACGGAAGGCTAAGGTGATTTGGTTGCACATTTGGGTGGGTTGTAACAAATTCTTCCTTTAAGTAAGATGCTTAAAGTTAGAAATGAAAAGATAAGCTCGGAGAGGTGTACTAGGGGTATCGTGTATTAAAATGAGTACAACGCTAAGGTGTGGGAAAAATTAATTGACTTTACTAGTCAAGTAATATGACTTAAATGGTCAAGTAATTATGATACGGGTTTAATACAAGGGTGATCCTAATGCCTTTTATCATGTAGTAAATCCTACTACACGAATTGTCACAACTCATCATTTCAGGTCTTTTCCCGAACTTTGGAAAAACACTATTCATAAATCACTATTCATCAAAACACTATTCATCGTTTTACTATTCATCATTTTCGAGGTCATTTTGATATTCTGAGAAACTTTTGGGAAATTTACTATTCACTAAACACTATTCATTTTCGGAAAAGTTTTCATCATTCACTTGCATTACTCATTTCATCGTAAATTTAGTTTACGGGTATTCAAATTCGCGTAACCGGATTGGTTTAGGTGCGAATTCATTTCATTAGTGTTAAGTACACTGCATACGGACTGGGGATAGTCTGCATATCATCATAACAGCATTTTCATATTATACCACTCTCAGGATTTTCAAATTACTATATTCAGTACATTTAACGTTTTTACGTATAAGTAGTTATAGTAAACGTTAACACCCGGTTTATACACGACGAATATATCTAAATATTCCCACAATGGTCCCGACATATTTTTATATCCATTTTAACATCATTTGGTGATCTTAACGAGATCATGCATCATTCATTATAGGTCGCGGCAGTTAACCGATCATTGTTGTTCACTTCATTTCATATCAGTATCATCACTTAAGGTGAGTCATAGCCCCTACTCTTTTAATTGTTTTATCAACTCTTTGGGGGAGATACATGCTACTACTTGCCTACTTGTACAGATTTACATAACATTTATACTTGGGAAACATTATACTTGATAACATTATACTTGATGTCATACATACGTGATTGTGTTATACTTAACTGTGTTATACTAAACTGTGATGGAGACATATATACTTCCTATGGCCCCAGATTAAGTTGCTGGGCACAACCATGGAGACATATATACTTCTTATGGCCCCAGATTAAGTTGCTGGGCACAACCATGGAGGTATACATACTTAGGTGAGGTCTTCGGAGATGAAGTGTAGACTCACTACTAATTGCTAAACTGTTGTTATGAACTTATACATATTTTACTCATACTATACATTGTAGCAGTGGGTTGTGAACACACAGGTTACAAGTCTCTTATGACGGGACTTGCAACTGAGTGGATTTACGATGCCTTTGCTGTGTGAACATTCTTTATAAGCTTTTTCAACTGCATTAAGACAAACTCTATGAACTCACCAACCTTTGTGTTGACACTTTTAAGCATGTTTATCTCAGGTTAGAATGGCGATAGCAGGTTTGTGGAGCTGAGAGTCTTAGGGCATGCTTTTGGAGACTTTCACTTTTATCATTTTACCATTCGATACACTTTAAAAACTTATGTATCATTCTACTTTGGGATCCTTGTTTTGTAAACTATTACTTTTATCTATTCGAATGGTAACTTTTCAAAAACGTCTCATTTAGAGTTCGTTTTCTATATCTTGTACTTTGTGCCCTGAAGTAGCATCCCAATGACACAGTCTTCCGCTGCGGTATTTTGGGGGTGTTACAGATTGGTACCAGAGCCTTGGTTATAGAGAACTAGGTTGTTTTAGAGTCTAGACTATAACTACATACATGTAGACTCTCCTCCCTATCGCCTTGCACTTTACATACACATACGCTTGCTGGTTATTTATTTTTAGACCTACGCTATTAGATACTTTGTAGAAACCATTAGAAACTAGACTTCCCAGTGACTTTAACACTTAAGGGAGAATCCTTTGTTCCTTTGTACTAAGCGTGACGTTCCCTAGATGCCCATTTAAGCAACGTCTACCACTGAGATATGTGTGCGTGGTGATATGTACACTTGTGAAAGGAAACATTTATAATTGTGGTGGCCAACATAATTATAAGTGCTTCACGACACACGTGGACATATGACTATGCAGATGTAGATCGGTGTTGGCACAACTTAGGAAACAACTGGCAGCACGGTATTATATATGAGGATGTGAAGTATAGACTTTGGTTAATCAACGGTTTTCCCTCATCTCTGACGTTCACTAAATGTCCTTCCTCTCAGGAAATCATGGCACCAAAGAGAGTGACTCGTAGCTCTGTTCGAGGAGGCGCAACACCAAGGGGTGGAAGGACTGGTGGACGTGGAGGTAGAGGAGGTAGAGGAGCTGCTCATGACACTAGTAACCCAAGTAACGATGGTGGAAGAACTGGTGGACGTGGAGGTAGAGGAGGTGGTCACGGCGTTGAAAACAATGATAACAACGACGGTGGAAATACTGATTTTGAAGCCATCATCGCTCGACAACTTGAAAACTTTCTCCCCACTATTGTCACTCAAGTTGGCGATCATATGAATAATTTGGCAAACCACGAAAGCGGAATTAACAACACCAATGGTATAGGCCAGAATGGTAATGGCAACAACATCACTAGGACCGGATGCACGTATAAGGAATTTACGTCATGTAAGCCAATTGATTTCGATGGTGTAGGAGGCGCGTTGGTGTATACTCGATGGGTTGAAAAGATGGAGTCGGTGATCGACATTAGTAACTGTGCAGCACATCAAATGGTGAAGTATTCCATGTGTTTACTATCAGGAAAGGCACTGACATGGTGGAATACGCAGATTCAAGCTAGGGGTAGAGCGGCAGCTGTAGGTATGACATGGGATGATTTTAAGGCATTACTGAAGGAGGAATACTGCCCGGACAACGAGATGCAAAAGCTGGAGGATGAACTCTATCATCTCTCTATGATAGGGGCTGGACATGCAGCCTATACGGATCGATTCCATGAATTAGCCAGACTAGTTCCACACCTAGTTACCCCTGAGTCCAAGAGGATCGAGAGGTACATATATGGCCTTGTCCCAGAAATTCGTGGGATTGTAAAAACAACTGAGCCTTCTACAATTCAGAGTGCAATATTGAGAGCAGGGACTCTGACAGATGAGATGGTTAGAAATGGAAGCTTGAGGGACAGTGATAAAAGGAAGGGAACAAGCGAGTCGAACAAGCAGACTGACAACAAAAGAGCAAGGACCTTTGCGGCGACTAATTCGGGTCAGAGAGAGTATTTAGGCCAGCATCCTAAATGTACGAAATGTAACTTTCATCACCAAAAGACTGTGCCATGCCGTATGTGTGCAAATTGTAGACAGTCTGGTCATTATGCAAACCAGTGTAGAGAACCAGGGAACCAAAGGACATGCTATGAGTGTAACAGCCCGGATCACTTTCGGAACAACTGTCCTAAGTTGAAAAGAAATCTTAACCAAGGAGGCAATCGTCCAAACTTAGCAGCAGCAATTGAAGGGCCACGAGATGAGGCCAATGAGATTCCACCCGCACTTGGCAGAGCTTACTTCCTAGGAAATCCTATCACCCAACATGTTCGCGGTAGCACATCGGGTACATTCTCTTGAACAACTATCGTATTTTAGTAGCACTTAAGTCTTAATATAGGACCTATACACAACATTGACTAATCTGAGACCTAGCAGCATTAACCTTAGTCACCCTAACATTAGTAATTTGATTAGTGTAAGCAATTCCAAAGTCGAGCTAATCTTTCAAAAGATCTTTTTCAAGGATGTTGAATCCAGACCTTGATTTTTAGCTTGGTTCTAGTGGCTGTTCTTGTTTGATTGGGTTGCGAAAATCGAGCTAAAAGTTAAAGTCATCACTCAAACCGGTATAGCTTAATCTCATGACTGTTCTTGTTTGATTGGGTTGTGGGCTTAAGTGAAAATCGGTTACCTAAATGATTAACCTAAAAGAGGTCTTTTGAGGACTATGCTCGGGATTGGGAAGGTTTGCCTCATCAAGTTTGACCACGAGAACATACCTAGTTGAATAGGAAACCCACATACATAAGCTTTGACACATTTAACTGATTAACATTAACTGAACTTCGGGACGAAGTTCCTTTTAGAGGGGAAGACTGTCACAACTCATCATTTCAGGTCTTTTCCCGAACTTTGGAAAAACACTATTCATAAATCACTATTCATCAAAACACTATTCATCGTTTTACTATTCATCATTTTCGAGGTCATTTTGATATTCTGAGAAACTTTTGGGAAATTTACTATTCACTAAACACTATTCATTTTCGGAAAAGTTTTCATCATTCACTTGCATTACTCATTTCATCGTAAATTTAGTTTACGGGTATTCAAATTCGCGTAACCGGATTGGTTTAGGTGCGAATTCATTTCATTAGTGTTAAGTACACTGCATACGGACTGGGGATAGTCTGCATATCATCATAACAGCATTTTCATATTATACCACTCTCAGGATTTTCAAATTACTATATTCAGTACATTTAACGTTTTTACGTATAAGTAGTTATAGTAAACGTTAACACCCGGTTTATACACGACGAATATATCTAAATATTCCCACAATGGTCCCGACATATTTTTATATCCATTTTAACATCATTTGGTGATCTTAACGAGATCATGCATCATTCATTATAGGTCGCGGCAGTTAACCGATCATTGTTGTTCACTTCATTTCATATCAGTATCATCACTTAAGGTGAGTCATAGCCCCTACTCTTTTAATTGTTTTATCAACTCTTTGGGGGAGATACATGCTACTACTTGCCTACTTGTACAGATTTACATAACATTTATACTTGGGAAACATTATACTTGATAACATTATACTTGATGTCATACATACGTGATTGTGTTATACTTAACTGTGTTATACTAAACTGTGATGGAGACATATATACTTCCTATGGCCCCAGATTAAGTTGCTGGGCACAACCATGGAGACATATATACTTCTTATGGCCCCAGATTAAGTTGCTGGGCACAACCATGGAGGTATACATACTTAGGTGAGGTCTTCGGAGATGAAGTGTAGACTCACTACTAATTGCTAAACTGTTGTTATGAACTTATACATATTTTACTCATACTATACATTGTAGCAGTGGGTTGTGAACACACAGGTTACAAGTCTCTTATGACGGGACTTGCAACTGAGTGGATTTACGATGCCTTTGCTGTGTGAACATTCTTTATAAGCTTTTTCAACTGCATTAAGACAAACTCTATGAACTCACCAACCTTTGTGTTGACACTTTTAAGCATGTTTATCTCAGGTTAGAATGGCGATAGCAGGTTTGTGGAGCTGAGAGTCTTAGGGCATGCTTTTGGAGACTTTCACTTTTATCATTTTACCATTCGATACACTTTAAAAACTTATGTATCATTCTACTTTGGGATCCTTGTTTTGTAAACTATTACTTTTATCTATTCGAATGGTAACTTTTCAAAAACGTCTCATTTAGAGTTCGTTTTCTATATCTTGTACTTTGTGCCCTGAAGTAGCATCCCAATGACACAGTCTTCCGCTGCGGTATTTTGGGGGTGTTACACGAATGTAGTCTCACTAGCGGTCTCGGGATGCATCACTAACGCAAGTTCTAGAATCTAAATGCTACCGGTACACTCATAAGCACTAATAATGAATGCTTTTCCTATCAAATCTAAAGGCGAACCTCACATATTTGGGTGAAAATTTTTTCTGAATGCTACGGTTTTGTGCTAGTCATACAACTCCTATCCATGAGACTCTTGTTAAGGCTAAAGTTTCACTCCTAAATGTTGTAAAAAATTTTAAATTTGGTGCTAAAATTACACTAACAAGTATTTCTCTTAGTTTTATTAAACACCTACCATCGAACAAACAAACTCAAGTGCAATTATATCCTATAAGGTATCATCATTTACTCTCCCCTTACACTTAGGATGAACATTGTCCCCAATGTTAAATTAAAGAATGTAAAAGTAAAATAGGTAAAAGAATGAAAACAAATACTCCCCTGATTCGTTCGGTGTGGATAGTGTGTTAACAAGGTTAGATCTCCTCCAAGAAAATGAACGTTCAAAGCTTCCCTTCCAGAAATATAAATCATCTTCTTGTCATATATAACCCGTTAAACCTGAGAAAACAATCAAGGCAACCTCGCATAAAATCGGCGGCAATCTATATATACTAACAAATCCTAGAAAGCAATTTAAGATATAATGCTTGTGGAATGAATGTTTGCAGATTTCTTAGAGTTTATAAAACTAAAGAATTAACAAAAACTTTAAGACTCCGTTAGAAAAACAAAACTCGCAAAATTTCCAGAATTTTACACGTGACGTCTTCAGGTGTTAAACCCTGACGCCGTCAGAAGTGACCTGCAGAAATCTTTATGTAAAGTTTCTGGAAAATTCTTGGAAAAACATATGTCCTATTTCCTGGAAAATCCTGCAAAATATCATTATGACTCTATACAAGCATTTGACTCACACAAATACTAATATACATGTTCATTTAATATTGTGGTGAATCATGATTATTTTCCTTCTTATAAAAAAATTTGGGGTTTCCCCTTACACTTAGCTTTTGCAAAGTACCTTTATAGTGAAGTTAAGACGAAGTTAAACAACAAAATAAAGTATTTTCACAATTTTAATTTGAAACATGATCTACCAACAATAAAAATAAGACATGCATACGGAAACAAGTAACATCAAACAAATAAAAATCAAACAAATAAAAACACACAAAAAATGGGTTGCCTCCCAAGAAGTGCTTTTCTTTATTTACGAGTCTTGTAGCTAGACTCAAGGTCATGAGCTATTACGTGACCTCGGCATTGCTTTCATTCTCTAGGTCCTCTCCAATCTTAGTTTTGTATTCTGGACCCAATTGTAAATGTTTTTTATTGAGACCAACCACTTTTTTCTCAATTGCTCTTATAATCCTATTGGCGAATTCCCTATCAACTTTATATTTTGGCCCTAGAGTTAAGAAATCCTTATAGAAAAGGCTCTTTTTCTCCCATACATAGTCCATGCCCTTTTTCTTATCCTCTTCATTGATGTCTTCAAAAGCACCAATGTTATCCATATCAAATCGAGGCACAAAACGAAATTCCTTCATTCTATTAGGCATCCTATATGTGATCCTATCAGTTTCACTAGTAAATCGGATCGTCCCTTCTATCTCATCATATTCTAACTTGGATTCTTCAACAAATGGCTTACCAAATACAACATGGGATAAGCGACAATCAATAACACTAGCTAGGTCTTCAACAACCATAAAGTCAATGATGTAAGTGAAGTTCCCAACAAAGACATGTAGACCGTTTATTCTCCCGACAAAGTTACAAACTCCACCGGGGTATTTGGGATCTTTTCTAGGTCCAAGTCTTGTTTTCACTATATCATTATAAACACTTGAGGACATAATGTTGATTGGGGATTCAAGATCAATGTAAGCGTTTTCAATGTGCATATACCCAATCATACATAGTATCTTAACATTCTTAAGATCACCTCTTTTTATCATAGGGTCAATTCTAGCAAAAGGAGGTCGAGGATTATCAAAAAGACTATTATAGTACGCTGTTTCCTCCTTAGTGGGATATAGATTGAAATAATCATCTGGTTTCGGATCTAACTCCCCTTCCTCAAGTTCCTCAACAACATCCTCAAAATCATTAGATCCTAGATCCATATTTGAATAGAAGGCGGTCTCTCGGTCAATAAATGCATGATCGAGCTCAACATTAATTAACCTATTAAGCTCTCTAAGTTCCCTAATCTCATTCTCAATTTGTTCGCGCAACAAATCCACTTCACTAGGGGAAAGGGGTGGATTCGTGTTTTCCATAATGGCCAACGGAATAGTCAAAGAATTTAATTTAATAACAAAGGCACGAAAAAAAAAAAAAGATAGACTAAAGAAAACCTAAAAATAAAAATAAAACTCTTACTAGAAAGGAATCTAGCAAGTAGACCAAATAAAAAGAAATCATAACCTAGACAATAACTATTCCCCAGGCTGCGGCGCCAAAAACTTGATACGTGAGAATTGCACCCTCGCAACAGGTTTTACCTCTCAAGGGATCTTGAGAAGCTTACAACCCCCACTAGGCAGTGTACCTGATCGTTGTAGTATAGTATAGTGACAAGTACCGTAGGATTGATCGTTCAACTCAGGAATAGTGTCGCTAGGATTAGAAAGCCTACTAAACTAGGTCTAGAGGTGAGGGATGATTCTTTTTGTATTTTTATATTTTATGAAAGAAAGTAAAATCTCGGGTTTTGAAGGAGTGGGCGGAATTAGTTGCAAGCCAACTAACCCAATTAACTACTAATGCAATCAAAATAAAATAAAATAAATGAAAATTAAACTAATATACTAATGTGGTGACGGGATATATTCCTTAATACTAGTCGTAGGGACGTGTACAATATTCCCTAACTCTATAAGATCCTACTTCATTCCTATGTCAAGCCGTTAGAAGCTCCTAACATGGGATCATTAGAATTCTCTTACGCATTAAATACAACAAAAAATCGTAGTACACCTCCGATCATGTTTCTTAAGACGTTCAAGCAAGTTACCAATGGAAGTCTGCCAGTTTTCTTAAGCCTAACATCGAATACAATCATCCGTAACAATTATAAACAAACAATCAACCCATAATCAACATCTAGGTTTCACTACATCTAAGCAAACACAATAAAAACTTAGCCTAGCATGTTAAAGAGAAGACAAGCATAAGATATAATCACACAACACATAGACATATTGAATAATTTGAATAAGTACTTATCTTCAATTGAACATAGAAGAATCAATTGGTTGAAACTCTTGAAAAAGCTGTAAAATTCTTCTTAGGGTTTATGCCCTAATATCCCACACAAAGTTCCACACCTTATGAATGAAAATTAGAAAACTATATATAGATTTTACACCTTGACGGCGCCACGTTATAGCTTGTGACGCCGTCAACTCGCCGCCATGATGAAATTCATATTGCCTAGATCCACTTCTGACGCCGTCATGTAGGAATGAGTTCTGGGCCGTTACATGTGTTTGGACCCTGACGGCCTAGGTGACGCCGTCAGGCCAATAAGCTTAAAAACTTTCTGCGTCGTCACGTTATGAGTTCCACATCCACCTCTTTTGTCACTCTTGACGTCGTTGCGTGTAGAAGCTTGACATCATCAGGTACTGTTCCAGCAAGGAAATTTGAGACTTTGTTGTTTTCTTCACTTTTATGCTCCAAAAACATCCAAAATGCTTCCTTTTCCAGATTTCTCTTCAAAAGTACCTAAAATGACAAAAGGAACGATTTAGGGCAATAATTGATCAAATAATCTCGAATTCGGGCTTAAATGACCCCTTAAAAGCGGTACACTTTAGCCTCATCAATGAGCAACTTTGTAGGAAGAGTGAAAGGATTACATGTCTTTGTAGTAAACTTCACCTATGTTACCGACTTTGTGATTGTAGAGGATATTCATCCAGTAATAGATGGTTGCCTAAGTCAAGTAGTATTCGGAAAACCGTTTGTTGAAGCCTCTAAGATGAACTATGACCCGTCCCTAGGGATAGTAAGATTCAAGGATAAGAACCATGAAATTGCTTACCAAATGCCATATAAGATTGAACAATTCCGTCTTCTATCGAACCTTGAAAAGGAACACAAGCAAACGGTTTACTATAGGAATGATGAGGATAGACGTAGAGGAGTAGATTATGTCATGAGTAGAATATTATGTTTCTACAAGGAATGTTTGCAACTAGGTCCGGAATACAAAACTAAGATTGAAGATGACCTAGAGAATGAGACCAATGACGAGGTCACGTGATTGCCCATGACCTTGAGTGTAGCTACAAGACTTGTTAATAAAGAAAAGCGCTTCTTGGGAGGCAACCCATGCTTTCTGTGTTTTTATTTGTTTGATTTTATTTGTTTCCGTATGCATGTTTTATTTTTATTGTTGGTAGATCATGTTTCAAACTAAATTGTGAAAATGCTTTATTTTGTTTTTAACTTCGTCTTAATTACATGCAAAGTTTAAGGGGAAACCCAAATTTGTTTATAAGAACGAAAATGATCATGATTTGCCACAATATTAAATGAACATGTATATTAGTATTTGTTAGAGTCAAATGCTTGTATCGAGTCATAATGATGTTTTGCAGGATTTTCCAGGAAATAAGGCATAAGTTTTTCCAGAATTTTCCGAAAACTTAATATAAGATTTTTCCAGGAACATTCGGACGGCGTCAGGAGTTATAACCTGACGCCGTCAGGTACCAAAATTCTAAAAAATTTTGCGAGTTTTCTTTATACCGGAGTCTTAATGTTTTTGTTAATTCTTTAGTTTTATAAACTCCAGGAAATCTGTAAACATTCATTCCACAAGCATTATATCTTAAATTTCTTTCTAGGATTTGTTAGTATATATAGATTGCCGCCGATTTTACGCGAGGTTTGCCTTGATTGTTTTCTCAGGTTTAACAGGTTATATATGACAAGAAGATGATTTATATTTCTGGAGGGAAGCTTTCAACGTTCATTTTCTTGGAGGAAGATCTAACCTTGTTGACACACTATCCAAACCGAACGAATCAGTGGAGTATTTGTTTTCATTCTTTTACCTGTTTTACTTTTACATCGTTTAATTGAACATTGGGGACAATGTTCATCCTAAGTGTAAGGGGAGTGTAAATGATTATACCTTATAGGATACAATTGCACTTGAGTTTGTTTGTTTGATGGTAGGTGTGTAATAAAACTAAGAGAAATCATGGCAACATCGTGTAAAATCGGCGGTAATCCATATATATAAGGATATAATGCTTGTGGAATGAATGTTTGCAGATTTCCTAGAGTTTATAAAACTAAAGAATTAACAAAAACTTTAAGACTCTGTTAGAAAAACAAAACTTGCAAAATGTCCAGAATTTTACACCTGACGCCGTCAGGTGTTAATCCTGACGTCGTCAGAGTGTTCTGACAGAAATCTCATGTTAAGTTTCCAAAAAAATTCTGGTAGAACTTACGCCTTAATTCCTGGAAAATCATGCAAAACATCATTATTACTCGATACAAGCATTTGACTCAAACAACTACTAATATACATGTTCATTTAATATTGTTGTGGTTCATGTCCAATTCCGTTCTTAAAAACAAATTTAGATTTCCCTTACACTTATCTTTTGCAAAATACCTTTTTATGAAGTTCAGACAAACAACAAAGTAAAGCATTTTCACAATTTAGTATGAAACATGATCAACAAAGAATAAAAATCAAGCATGCATACGGAAGCAAATAAAATCAAACAAATAAAACATGGGTTGCCTCCTAAGAAGTGCTTTTCTTTATTTACGAGTCTTGTAGCTAGACTCAAAGTCATGGGCTATCCTATATGAGTGAGTTCCTCATCGAGGACATCTTTTAGATCAAACTTAGGTTTCAATTTCCTATCGGTTCTCTTAGTTCGGTATGACTTCTCAAATTTTTCTCCATCCGGATCATATAGAATCATCTTCATTTGCCATGATCCGTCACCTTCCTTAGGTGGCTTGTCCCAATTCCATTTACATTTATCACCTTCCCTTTTCCACTTGTTCATTCCTAAATTGATAGGCATCACTCCTAGGAATTCAATCATTTTCCTAAAGACTAAGGGATCCTCAAAGGGGTTTAGCTCTTCATCCCTAGCTATGAGTTGCTCTACCGAATGTGTTTTGTTTATAAACTCCTCCTCTAAATAAAATGGGCGTTGAGGTCCTATGAAGTCTCTATTTACCCAAGGTCCGTTTCTAGATGGTCTCCTATTCACATCTACCCAATGGGGTGTTGGTTCCTCATTAGTATCGTAGGCGTGTTTCTTAACATCATAGATCGACCAAGTTTCTCCTTCTCCTACCGCTATTCTAGATTCCTTACAATCAAATCATCGCACTTGCGGTAGCTAAGAATCCTCTTCCTATTAATAACGTGCATATAGTGTCACTAACCATATCAAGGACGTGGAAATCGGCTAACATTGTCAATCTTCTTATATGCACTAACACATCCTTCACTACCCCGACCAGATATGCTACACTTCCATCCGCAAGCCCTATGATTACCTCCGTTTCATCTAACTTTCCTGGCTTAAGAGTGGTGTATAGAGATAATGGAAGCAAATTTAGGCTTGACCCAAGATCGGCTAGTGTGACAAAAGCCTCGGAATTTCTGATCTTACAAGGTAACACAAATATGCCCGGATCATCTAATTTCTTAGGCAACTTGTTTTAAACGAAGGCGGTCCCATTCTTACCCAACTTAAGTTTCTCTTCATATTTTTCTAGAAGGGCATTGTAATAGGGAGCACAGGCTAAGACATCAATGACGGGACGCTCAAGGTGAAGTTCCTTGAATTCTTCGCCAAGGTCTTATGTAGGAAGTGTTTCAACTATGCAATTGACCAAATTGATGTTGGGTGTTACATTTAATTGGTTCCTTTGAAAGATTTGGGTTTGTTTGAAACACGTGCTCATAGCATTGACCGAATAGTATTGTGGACAAGAAGTAGGAGACGAAACAGATAATATAGCGTTAACGTTTAGTTTTGGATTCTTGACCGTGTTACTTGGGAGTTCTCCCATTTCTCGGTCATTGAGAACTTTCAACAATGTGTCAATCTTATTGGTCATCTCACTTTGCTTTTGTTTGAAATCGGCTTCAAACTTTGCTAAACGAGTTTCTTGAGATGCCATAAATTTGGACATCAATCCTTCAAAATTATTGGTACTACCATAGTTGTTAGAAGGATTGTTTTTTAAAGTACGGTTAGAAGGTGGACCGTTTGGTTGATAACGATTAGGTGGAGTGGAAGAATTGTTTTGAGGCATGTTTTGGTTTTGTTTCCACCTAAGGTTCTGGTGAGTTTTCCAAGAGGGGTTGTATGAATCACCGTAAGGGTTTTGCTCGGGTTTGAAAGTGTACCACTTGTCTCCCGCTCCGTCGGTACGCGAGGATGCGTAATCCGCGAAAGCTTGTTCGGGGAGTTCCATGCAATCACGAGTGTCATGGGGACCACTACATAATTCGCACGAAGAAGTGATTTTGTTCACTTGGCTTGAAGGTTTAGGATCTTCGTAGGATTTCATGAGAAACTTGACTTGGTCTTCAAGTTCCATGATCCTACGATCGGGAGTGCTTGAATTGTTCGAAGGCAAAGATATTGCCTTGACCGTTTTGTTCAAATCACGGGGATCATTCCAACTTTCGTTGTCATAGAGAGCAAGATCTTCTATGAGTTCCCATGATTCTTCCGCACTTAGATCATGAAGCTTACCACCGGCTGATTGGTCAATGGTTTCCCTTGTGGAGAGATCGATATGGTCATAGAAAATTTGGACTTGGAGCCAAAGATCTATGCCATGATGAGGGACTTTTTGGAGTAAGTCCTTGAAACAAGTCCATGCTTCATAAAGAGTTTCACCTTGACGTTGTTGGAACATCAAGATGTCATTTCTAAGCTTAGTGGTTCTCCCCCGGTGGGAAAAATTGAGCAAGGAAGCGAGTGGTGAGATCAACCCAAGAGGTGATGGATCCCGCGGATAAACACTCAAGCCATTGACTAGCTTGGTCACGTAGAGAGAATTGGAAGAGACGCAATCGGGTCGTCTCTCGAGTTCCAACATCAAGGTCTATGGAATCTACTATTTTGAAGAAATCCTTGAGATGTTGATTAGGATCTTCGGAACGAAGTCCATGGAATGCACATCCGCTTTGCACCAGCCGGATGGTGTCGGATCGCAAGGGAGACACATTGGCTCCTTGAGTTAGCTCAATGGTGTTTCGATAGCCTTGGTGGCTAGGACGGGAGTACTCTCCTAAAGTTCGGGGTCTAGGAGGTTGGTTTGGTTGTGGTGGGTTTTGTGGATGGTTTTGTTGTGGTGGGTTGATGGGATCAAAGAGATTACCACCTTCCGTAATGGCGGATGGCAAAGGTTTTGAACAAATGAACGAAGAAAAAGATAGACTAAAGAAACCTATAAAAATAAAATAAAAATCTTACTAGAAAGGAATCTAGCAAGTAGACCTAATAAAAATAAATTTTAACCTAGACAATAACTATTTCCCCGGGCTGCGGCGCAAAAAACTTGATGCGTGGAATTGCGCCCTTGCAAAAGGTTTTACCATTCAAGGGATCTTGAGAAGCTTGCACTACCCACCAGGCAGTGTACCTGTTCGTTGTAGTATAGTATAGTGACAAGTATCGGGGGATTGATCGTTCAACTCAAAGAATAGTGTTCGCTAGGGTTAAAACTCACTAAAACGAGGTCTAGATATGAGGGATGATTCTTTTTGTATTTTTATATTCTAAAGGAAAGCAATTAAAAATCTCAGTTTTGGAAGGAGTGGGCGGAATTAGTTGCTAATCAACTAACCCAATTAACTAAAGATGCAATCAAAATAAAATAAGCTAAACTTAAACTAAATTGTGGTGTAAACAATAACGAGAGAAAATTGTGTTTACTTAGATTTCACTACTCCCTAGCTATCTTTTACAGGTTGATTAGTTTGTTACAATTGCATGGATGACGGGTTATATTCCTTAATACCATTCGTAGGGCCGTGTATGATCTTCCCTAACTCTATAAGCTTCTACCTCTTGATATGTCGAGTTGACTACTAGCTCCTAACATGGCCTCATTAGTAGTAACCTACGCATTAAATACAACCAATATATTGTAGTACACCTCCGATCATGTTTCTTAAGACGTTCAAGCAAGTTACCAATTGGAAGTCTGCAAGTTTTCTTAAGCCTAACATCGAATTCATTCATCCACAACAATTATAAACAAACAACAAACCCATAATCAATATCTAAGTTTCATGACATCTAAGCAAACACAAAGAAAACCTAGCCTAGCATGTTAAAGAGAAGACAAGCATAAGATATAATCAAACAACACATAGACATATTGAATGATTTGATAAAGGACTTATTTTCAATTAATCATGGAAGAAACAAAGTGTTGAAACCCTTAAAAAAGCTGTAAATTTCGTCTAGGCTTTACTCCCTTCAAAATTGCACCAAATGAATGAAAACTAGAAAACTATATATAGATTTTGTCTCCTGACGACGTCAAGAATAATGTGTGACGCCGTCAACTCGCCGCCAAAATAAACTCGTATTGCCTAGATCTACTTCTGACGCTGTCACTCTTTATGGGTTCTGGGCCGTCACTCTTTGTAATAACTCTTGATGGCCTTAGAAATTTAATACGTGACGCCGTCACGATCCCTTCACAAAACATTCTGGCGCGTCACGTGTATTCGATTTATCCACCCTTTTGTCAATTCATGACGTCGTCACTAGCACCATGTGACACCTTCAAGTGCAATTTCCAGCATGATTTTGAGACTTTGTCGTTTTCTTCACTTTTTCGCTCAAAAAATGTCCAAAATGCTTCCTTTTGTAAAATTCCTCTCAAAAGTACTTAAAATGACAAAAGAAACGATTTAGGGCAATATTTGATCAAATAATCTCGAGTTTGGCGTTAAATGACCCCCCAAAAGCGGACACTTTTCACTTCATCAGTCACCATCGGTAATAATATGCCAAAGATCAATGTCTTTTGATTTCACATACATTTCGAATCTTGTTTTCCAATAAATAAAACAATCGGTTTCAAAAAGTGGTGGTCTTTGCATACATTGCCCTTCTTGATATTTTTCAAAATCCATTGATCGATTCAAGTTTTAAAATACAGTTTACTTTAAAAACTTGCCTGACGTGGCTCTGATACCAATTGTAGGAAACTGGAAGGGGAGTTGAATAGTTTACCAACTTGTTTTCTTTAGTTATAAAAATTTCTCTTTGAAAAACTTAGATTCAATTGTAGATGAAGTCAATTGACACCAATATGAACACAACACTATACTAACACAAATATGCAATAAGTAAGTAAAGAGAAGAGATGGAAAGATCAAACCAAGACAACGAGATTTATAGTGGTTTGATACAAAGCTCTTCTTCGCCCTACTCCGCTCTCCGAGTATCCGACTCGAGAGTTCTAGCACTATATCAACAAGACTCCCTTCAGGCGGAGAAAACCCATCAACGTCGCTTACGTTATTTTTCGACACTAAGCTAGATGTCGAGTACTAATCTTAGCTAGTACCAATCTACCACGATCCACACGATCCTAACTTATCACACGATCAACACGATCCTCACACAATCAACACGATCCCCACACAATCTACACGATCAACACAATCCTCACACAATCTACACGATCCTCACAAGATCCACACAATCCTCACAAGCTACTCTTGATCCACTTGATCAATACTATTTCACTCAACACTCAATAGATTCCCAAGATCTCAACAAGATCACAATGATCAACACAATGACTAAGAAACACTAATATAGTTGATGTATATCAAGATACAATCAAGTAAACAACTTGTAATGCAAGTGCACTACTCTATGACACCAACACCTTGTATCTTCTTGATACTTTGAGTTCTTCTCTTGATTAGTAGAGGTATGTAAATGATTCTTGGTTGGATGGAAGAATCACTCTTTAAACAAAAGAAAACTAACTAATTATCTAAGAAGTGTAGAAAGAAAAGGAGGATGGAAACCAGAAAGTTATGTATGTGAAAAGATGACCAAAATCTAATAAATGAAGTGGTTTTATAGAATCTGAAAATTTGACCGTTTTAAGGGGGACGGCACCACTAAATTTCACACGGTACCCCTAAATTTAGTAGTACCGTGGTACCATGCCAGACAAATACGCTCCATATTTTTTCTTAGTGGTGAAATTTTATTGGGGGGAGTTTGGAGCTTGTTTGGGTAAAAAATAGTTGTTGGGGAATTTTAAAATGAATTTCCCTAATAAAACATTTCTTTATATTTCAAAAATAATTTGTAAAATGTATTTTTGAAAAGAAAGTTTTGTCAACCTAAAAATGTGAAGTTCAAAACACAAATTCACTTCTTTGATCATTTGTCAAGTTGTAAATTTCGACGAAAAACTTGTTTACGTTAGTTTTGACGTAAGATGTTTTCACATTTTGTTATCATCAAAACATAGAGATATCGAAAGATGAGAATAACGTTTTTAGACGTTATTTGCATCAACATTCCAAAATCCTTTCCAAAACATATCCTTTGATCACATTATCAGGTTCTAGTTGTTTATAACTGATCACACACATCATTCCTCTGAAGTGCAAGAGAAGAACATCCGTTGTTATCAAGAGACGAAGTGTTGAAGAAGAGTCATCCTCATCTTGGATCTATCATAATTTATATTTATTGTTTCGTGTATGTAATAGGACTTGAGTGCAAGTCTTATATTGTGTATTGTGTTGTATCGTGTCATCGTGTTGGTACGAGGTGTTAAGCCACGTGGGCTTTGATATATTGGTTCTAGCTAGGATTAGAACTCGATATTCTGATTAGTGTCGTTAAACTTGGTGTAAGCTTGTGTAAGGTTTGTTCCGCCATAAGGGAGCGTGTTGATATAGCGTTTGTGAAACTCTCGAGTGTGAGACTCGAGGAGTGGAGTAGGGGCGAAGGAGTGAGCTTCGTGGCCAAACCACTATAAATCTCCATGTGCCCGTTTGATATTTCCTTTCTCTACTTTAACTTATTTACTTGTTATTGCTTATATCTAATGTTGTGTTGATTTCACGTAAACATCGAATCGAATCATTTTCACAAACACAATTTGTTAAGTAAAATAATTTAAAACGTAAATAATAACGGTGAAACTATTCAACTCCCCCTTCTAGTTTCTACAAATTGTAATTGCAATAAGTTGTTTTTGATGCTCTATAGATCTGGTAATGGTATTTTTTATGGCTTAATGTATATGTGTTTTGATTTTATAAAAATAGGGTGTCGATGTTTATGGAAAATGAGGATTAAATTTTCATTAAGCTTTTATGGGTGTTGGTTAGGGGTTTGTGAAGTGGGCGAAAATGATGGAATCTATGGTACAAGGTAGGGGTGGTGGTAGACTAGTGGTTGAAGATGAATAAATAAACATGTAGATGATTGATACTGGTGGGCCCAAATACAAATATTAAAAGTTGTTTAGGTGCAGTTTGGTTGGGAGGTGTGAGCCGGGTTTAGGATTTGTAAACAAAATCAATGTCTGGCTGCTTTTGGTTTTGATAAAAGTTTTGGGACCATTGTACTTTTTTCAATTCCTCTCACTATGTCACACAATTTTACACTTAAAAAATAATAAATTTATTATTTTTTAAATTAAAACAAAAATTTATTAATTTTATAATATTTTTTCTCTCTCCAAATTAAAATCATAATACAAATTTAAATCCAAATCTAAATCAAAATCCTAGATGCGATCCACTAAAATGTGGAAGAAATTAAAAAGTATAGAAAGCCTATAACGTAGTGTCATGTGTCCCCCACCCACTCTCTCATTTTTTTCTTATTAAATTCGGTTAGAGGTCATTTTGGTCCTTTTAAGTTTTAACCCCTTTTTTTATTCCACCCAAAAACTTCAAATATAAATAACTTTAAAACGATAAACTTTTATGAAAAACCGATTTCACCATATTTTTGCAATATTGAATTCTCTTTAATTTGGTATGCATTATGATATATGAATTGCATTTTTTTTCAAGTTTTTAAGTGGATGTTGATTTTCTTAAAATTTTCGGCACTTTCGGCTCTAATTTGACCTAGTTTAAAGGCCGAATTTTGTAAAATTTAAAATATGAAAGTTGTAACTTTTTGGTCATTCTTTAACCAAAAATTTGAATCACTCAAATCTGATATGATATGAGTAAGATACCGCATGTTAAAGATAAAGAATAACTGATGAACGTTATCAAAAATAACTAATGAACGTTATTGTAACATCCCGCCTACTCAGACTACAATATTGTCCGCTTTGCCCGCAGACTCACGACTTTATTTTTGTAGCCTCATGTGAAGACTTCCCAGCAGGTCGCCCAAGGCAGTACTACTTTCACGTGAGCACGCTTAACTGCTAGTTCCTAATAACTCCACTCGCAGTAGACCACAAAACGCGTTGTGTCATTGCAAGGTTAATGTTATCTTATGAACCCAACATCTCTCCAGGCCACAGCCGATGTGGAATTTGCCTAGAGTGTTGCAATCACCCCCCCCCCCCCCCCCCCCCCCTTTTAGGGACTCATCGTCCACGATGAGGTTTGCCCCACCATTCCGAATGGCTCAGGAGTGGCTCCGATACCACTTGTAATATCCCGCCTACTCAGACCACAATATTGTCTGCTTTGCCCGCAGGCTCACGACTTTGTTTTTGTGGCCTCATGTGAAGATTTACCGGCAGGTCGCCCAAGCCAGTACTACTTTCACGTGAGCACGCTTAACTGCTAGTTCCTAATAACTCCAACCGCAGTAGATCACAAAACGCGTTGTGTCATTGTAAGGTGAATGTTATCTTATGAACCCAACATCTCTCCAGGCCACAGCCGATGTGGGATTTGCCTAGAGTGTTACAGTTATTTTTTTGAAAACTGCTAAACATTATGAAAAATAACTGATGAACATAATAAAAAAATAACTGATGAAAATATCCAAAATAACAGATGAACATTATTTTTACGAAAACTCCTGAATATTATAAAAAATAACTGATGAACGTTATAAAAAATAACTGATGAACTATATCATAAATAATTAACTGATGAACTGATAAATATTGTGTTTTTATTAGAAAATTGATAAAAAAATACTAACTTTAAATGATGAACATTATCAAAAATAACTGATGAACAAAATTAATTGATGACCGAAACTAACTAATGAAATGATGAAAATTATCGAAAATAAGCAGATCAAATAAAAAGTTGTATGCTCACTTTTTAAAAATATCGTGATATATCAAAGTAAGTTTTATCCTTTTTAACTTTACTTAACTTTGAAGAAACGTTTTATATATCTGATGAAAATTATAAAAAAATAACTGATGAACGTTATAAAAAATAACTGATGAACATTATAAAAAATAACTGATGAACGTTATCAAAAATAAATGATGAAAAATATCTAAATTAACTGATGAACTTTATTTTTTCAAAAACTCCTTAACATTATAAAAATAACTGATAAACGTTATAAAAAATAACTGATGAACAATATAAAAAATAATTAACTAATTGACTGATAAACATTGTGTTTTATTAGAAAATTGATGAACTGATAAAAAATTCTAACTTGAACTGATGAATATTATTAAATCGAGTACATAAGCAATAGGTGTGTCATTTCTAATTCAATCCATAACAAAATCTAACTAATGAACATATTGATATTAACTCATGAACAATATCAAAGAAAAATGATACCATCAGTAATCGACGAAATCTAACTAAAAAAAACATCTTTTTTTCATCCTAAACCAAAAACTATCAACAAAAACGACACTAACCCCTTCAAAAACTATACCCAATCAAATCTAAAAAAATGTAATAGAAATACATTTATTAAACCACTGTACACACAAAATAAGTATTAACTCAAAAGTGTATATAAGAACACCATGTAATAAATGTTGTTTGCAACTGTCATCATCCACCTCATATCCATCTCTCATACCCAATCTCTATTGATAATGCATACGTAAATACTCTTTTCAAGAACAAAAACACTAAACCTAATTACCATTTTATTTGGGAGAAAAAAGGCTGCAACTTACTACACTTTCAATTGATTCGTCCATTTTATCAACAATATATTCACTTCAACCTCAGGGAAGTTATCTCCAATATGACACATGCACTAATATGTCTTTTTCACTACCGCAACTCTTCACAACATCATAGACAAAAAATATATATATATCTTACCCGCAACTCATGCACTAATATGTCTTTTACACTACCGCAACTCTTCACAACATCATAGACAAAATATATATATATATATATATATATATATATATATATATATATATATATATATATATACTAGGTACTGATTAATACTTTCAAACTGATTATTGCATCATCATCCGTGACAATCAGTTTATAATCTTTGCTTCTAATTTGGTTGACTTTTATAAAGGTCCTTTTTTGAAGCAAATGGTCATGGGACCATATTATTCTCAGAATACTTCTTGGATTGGTTAGAGTGTACAAAATCACCAGAAAAAAGTAAAGACCTTTATTTTGAGTTAGACTTCAATTACACTTTGTTTGTGATATTTAAGGACAACAAATGGTAATTTTGAAACTAAAATTGTGTTTTTTCTGTCAAGGTTTAGAAAAGCAGAATGCTACCAAAAGACTATGGGCAGTCACTAAGTTGATAACTAATAAACGGAATGAGCTTTATGATGATTTACCAAGCAGACAACTTAAGGTTAGATTTTCCGTACTACATTTTTATTCTTCATGGGGTGATTAGAGGTGGCATTTTCAACTCAACCTACTGTACCCACCCATCTTGCCACGTACAAATCGTATGGCGGGTTTTGATCCATTACGTGTAAAATTCAGTTTACCACCTCATTGGTGATGGTGAGCAGTAAATCTTAAATTGTCACTATACTTTAATATTATTGGTAACTCTTATGGTTTCCTCAATTTTTTTTATTAAAGCGAAACATTTTCATGCCTTCTCTTCTTCATTGAAGTTTTCAAATGTTAGTTTAGTTCACTCTTGATCGCATGTAAATTCTAGGTGAAAAGTTGCATATAGAACTGCTGTAGAAACAGGTAACTACATATTCTACATAGATGTATCAAACTCAACCCATTGAATTGTAAATGGGCTTATTTTTGTGTAGCGTTTGTTTTTATTACAGTTGTTAATCGTATATTGTTGTCATTAACGCAGATTGTAAATGGTCAAGATGGAGGTGCTTGTTCACACCTAAAATAATACTCCGCAACATTCTTTAGTCAATATAGGATCATGTACATACTAATTTCGTTTCAGACCAATTCAAGCACAAATAATAAATCAATTCAATTAAATGGCCATTAGAATTTGATCATTTACCTTTAATCAGAAATAAGCAAATCAATTCATTATCAATGGTCAAAGGCGTCAAAATATGATATCTCGTAACAAATTAACATGTTTGGAGGGTTTACCTTAAGTGATGTAAACCTTCGGTCTCTACGTGTTATGTGAATACATGTCTTCTCTAATGCGCTATCAGGTGCAGAGGCCACTGACTTTGGTTGTGAAAGATCTTGCAATGGAACAACATTAAATTCATCAAACCAAAACATTAGCTTTTAAAAACAACTTTTGTGATACTGAATAAATGCACTCACATGCTATGCAGCTTGATAAACATTCTTTTCACCATTTACCTTGACCTCTTCATTATTCATACCGATAGCTGTGACTGGAGGAGTAACAAATGATGGCCTTTATGCTAAAATCAATGATGGAACATATAAAGGAGAATGTTTTCTGGGTGCAAGTTCACTCAAATCTTCAAGAATGCATATATGAGGGTCATCATCATCAACGACTGTTACATGAGGTGATGTGTTCACGTTTTGGGGAATAGGCCGATCTTGGTAAATGTAGCAAATTTATTTTGAGATTATAGCTTCAGCTGCATAAGCTTCCGTTAGCCTCTCCATAGATTATTTGTTCATGCTGTACAAATAAATAAAGACCCAAATTAATGGAATAATTAGTAAATGATAAAATTACCAGTATGGTACTATGGGGGTGTTTGGATGTGCACATTGCAAGTGATTATCAGTATATGTGTCAAATTACCATAATAAGATAATTAGCTGTAACGTAAACGGTTGTAGAAGATAGCGTTTGAATGTGTTCACAGTCATTATGACCTACTGATATTGCAGCACGTACCTGCAACCCACCTACCAATATTATATTTAATGTCAATAATGTTCATATCAGTATTACTAATATAACCACACATGTAAATGATCAAATAATATTCAGGTCCATGTTGTGAGTTCCTCCAATAAATGATGTATAATTATCTATAAGCATTATTATATTTAATGTCAATAATGTAACAGTTTTTCACCTTGAGGGTCTACACCGTTTGATCCCACATGTGGAGTTTCCGTACCATGGATTATTATACAATCGGAAGAAGCCCCTTCTTTTAATTGTCATGAGTATTTCCCGACCCCAACACAACATCCACATCACACGCGCCTGCATTCAATAGTTTTAGAAAAGAAAAACGACATGTAATTCATATTCTTTGATGCCCCATGTTAAGAAAAACGACAGGTAACTCATGCGTTTATAAAACATTTTGGAAACAATAATCTCTGTGGGGGTGTCGAAATTTGGACTGTTGTTTCTTCGGAATCAGTTTGCTCAACGGACGTCATGACAGTTGATGACGATGCGGCTCCTGCAGCATTCGTGCTAATTACATTTTGACCCTTAGCCATTTATCCAGTTACTATCAAAAATTTAAATAAACCAATCACAAATCATTGAAACAAAATAAAACTGACCAAGAAATCAGCTTGATAAAATTAACCACAATTGATTATCATTGTTTTAAGATTTATTACAAAAACATGTGTTCAAAGAAGATGACTAACCTGCAAAGAAGCCGTCTAACATGCAAAAACCTACAAAGAAAGCAACATATGCATACACATTAACAAAAGCAATCCCAAATACCCATAGCAATCTCACCACATGCCTAAAAACTACAACTTAAAGAATGCAATAATGGTTGAAAAAATGAGCATACATTTTGTTAAAACGTTTGACGAAGACTGGTGGCTACGATCACTGATTATCATATTAGCCGAATTTGGTTTGTTTATTGTTAGCTTATTCGAAACATGAAAGCCAGTACCTTTTTGAAGTGATGAAGTCCATGGTGTCGAATATTAAGACCGCCTCCTCTTATATCTTATCAAGCCTTTTTGTTTCAACCGAGACCTATCATAAAAAAAATACAACAAAAAAATAACATGCAATCAAAAGAACGATTTTTTTTACCTTCTTTTATGGAATGCATCTGTTTCTGCTTGTTTATGTCAACCTATTAACAAAATAAAGAAAACAAAGCATGCATCCAATCGTAAAAATTACAGCAACAAAAACATACATTAGGGTTTTTAGAAAAAAAGAGGCGCACCTATTGAAAATCAAATTAATAATCATGTAATGTAAGTATACATGCAAAAGTAAGATATACGTACATCATTAGGGTTTTAGGGTTTTGAGAAAAAGAATATTATGAATGAACTGCAATTTGTTTTCCGTAATATGTTTTATTAGGGTTAAGTAAGTTGGATTGACATTGTAGCTTTATCATTTTTGATTTGTAAATTGTATAGCAAATGTTGTGTTGCTCCAGTGGTTGAGACATGTGTTGACATTAGTAGACACCCAAGTTCGATTCCCATTATCTTACATTTTTTTGGGTAATAAATTTCCGAAATTTAGAAATTTATTAAATAAAACAGTGCTTATGTTACATGTATGTATTGTGATGACATGGCAGAAATTGAATTACATGGCAATGACTGGACAATGAGGTGGCAATACGCGTGTAACGCCTCCTGTTATATATATATATATATATATATATATATATATATATCTTACCCGCAACTTTTCATAACGTCTTACTATTATCGATCAAATCAACTCCCACCCTCACTTTATCAATCAGATCTGAACACTAGTAAGATAGTAACAGATATTCAGTTACTGTGTTCGATTGATGTGATTTTGAAGATCTGTTAGTTTGTCTAAACTAGCGGTTAGTTAGCTAGTTTAAAGATTGATTAGTTAGTTATGTGTAACGGTAGATATGGAGATGGTAATGTTGCGGCGTAAAGATGGTGATGTTGATGGCGTGAAGATGGTGATGGAGACGATGTTGTGGTGGTGATGGTGACGAAAGATCGACGGAGATCGTCGATTTGAGATTTGGATCAGGTGGGAAATAAAGAGGGGAAAGGAGATTGGGAATATATTTATTGGAATGACCATCATGCCTTTGTGTGTAGATTCCCCTCTTTAATTTGATCGGATCTTGATTTATCATCCAATGGTTTTAAATATTTTTTAGACTTTTAAAACTTTTGTTACTTTGCAAATGATCCTCCACCATCCCACTTATATACCAAATGGGCCCTTAGTTGGTTGTTAACTTTGGACCGGTAAATGACTAAATTGCCCTTAGTCAACGGGACTAACAGGGATGCAAAATGGAGATGTGAATGATGAATGATAGACTTATTTTGAAATTAGGATTAAATGTGTATATTGGGTATAACTTCAGGGACGAACAATGTATTTTACTCAAAAATAATAAAAAAAGAATTCCCACCCTCTCTATTTTTTCCAATAGATTTTCTCAACTAATACTCGAGTATATAACTTTATTTGACCTGAGTCCATCGGTTATTCGGGTTAGGATCTTGTTTTTAAATATTAAAAACTTTTGCGCTTTATACATATTATGAGGATCTTTCTAAATGATATACTCAAGCATACAACTTTTATTGTGACTAGTTCGACATATAATAAACCTCAACAAATTTTTAAATCACAACTCGAGTTTTACCAACAAAATATTGTTACGCTATCAATGTATCAACTCTACCAAGTTGTTTTATTCCCTCAATTAGCCGCTGCCAAAACACAACGAAACGACTTGAGGAAATTTAAGCACACAACTTACAGTTTGCAGCATTTACTTAAAATAATTCAGAAGATCAAAGCATGTTTGTTAGCCATTTAATCAACATCGGAAAAAAATTTGCAAAAAATATAGCTGAACACACTGATCAATCATATAATGCAAACATTTCTCTACACACTCTAACGCGGCAAGTAGGGTGATGAGATTTGTTCAAGTCATCTTTACACAAATGTATGGAGCAATATGGCCAAATATTTTCATAATGCTTAAATTATATTAAGTGATTACACACATGCATCAACTCAAATTTTATACCATAGTCCACGTAATAGAAGTTTCAAACATTGTTTAAAATGATGTAGCCACAAATCAAATGAATACTTTGAAACGTGCATAATACACATCTAGATAAATTCAATACGGTGGAGACATCTGTCAAGAACTAAAATATTATAGGTTTGGAAGAAGTAAATTCACAACTTAAAAAAAATAATAATAATAATAAAAAAATAAAAAAAATAAAAAAATAAAATATTTATTTATTTATTTTGGAACAGCAGCACAAACAATTAATGCTTTCATGTATGTACAACTATTAAAACTTGTGTTTTTGTCAAAAATATAAATAAAAATCAAAACATTAGTGCTTCATGTTTAAACGTCGGTAATTAGCTGTTTTTGCTGTTTGCTACTTCTGTTGTTTTATCGATGAACTTATGTGCAAGCCGGTTTTTAAAAGAAGGCATTGAAAAATAACTTTATAAGTCAAAATATAGTGAGAGGTAATATATTTTTTACACAAATAACAGTTATCAACCACTACTGTTTTTCATGTTGATACCTTCTCTTTTATGTTTTTGGATATAGCTTGAGTTTACATTGGATAAATAAATTTAAAGGGAGTAAAAATTGGCTAATAATGATATACGGAATACATGACCTATCGTTGTTGATAAGATTGAAAGGATGCAATCAAGTGCCATTGGAATATCTATACGCTTATATAAAGTTATATATAAATACAACTAATTAAGCTTTATGTAGAATTAATTTATGTATAAACATCTACACATATTGACTAGTTAATATTTTTAATCAATGTCATATTTAAAACACACATTTGATAAAAGGTATAATTAATAAAACACAATGTACAAATTATTAGAAGCACAAATACAACTGATAAAATACTACTCGACACATACAATTTATATACCATTTTTTGAAAACTGGGTTTGAAATCCGGTCGAGTCACTGGGCACCAGGTCAACTGGTTCGACCGCCGGGTCAACCCGGCTTTCAATTTATTTATTTATTTATTTTTTTGACCGGGTTAACCGGTTCGACCACTGGGTCAACCCGTGTTTCTATTAAATTTTTTTGAAAAAACGAAACCAGGTCGGGTTTCGAGAACCGGGTTGACCCTGGTCACTCAAAACCCGGTTGGTCTAACCGGTTAACCCGACTTTAGAAACACGGGTTTTGTTGACCCTTTTTTTGGCTGGAACCAGTCGAACCGGTTAACCCGGCGGAGTCGACCCCGGTTTCATAACACTGTTTGTACACTATTTAATTCACTCTTTCACTAAGGTATACAATCATTTAACCACAATGTACAATCTAATCAAGCTACTATGCCAAACACTTAAAAATAAAGCCATTAGGCTGCCCGTAGTCGGTCGACCGGTTCGGTCTTTGCTGCGCCAACCTAGGAATGAAGGTCGAACTGGGTCGATCAGCTCCAAAATTAACGAAGGGTGATTGTGCTGAAGGAAAGAATCAAGATTTTGTTTGGGGTATCTTCGGTTAACATGAAATGAAATTATACAAGTGTTTTAACTAAAGTTATTGTTATTGTAAATTAATTGTTTAATAAAAGTATGTCCGCGTAACATCACATTGTCAAAAAATATAGTCACAGGGTACCCGCCGTCGTATCGCGCGGGTAACTGCTAGTTTAACTATTAAGCGCCATTAAGGGACTATTAACATGTTTCTTCACTTAGTCAAGTAAAAGTGCAAACTATCAAGAAAAATGCATAATTTCATTTATATAGCTTTTGCATGTTAAATTCAGTAAAAACAATGAAATGAATATTTATAATTACAAAGAAAACATGGTTTCTAAAGTATCTCTGTTTCGTAATGATATAATCAAAGAATATGAAAGGTTTTGTCTAACTTTTGGTTATCATTATCTTAATCATCCATAGCTTTAACACTAAACATTTGGAAGGATGAATAATTTTAGGTTACAAATTACTAAATGAAATTATTTGAAGAACTTGAAAGGGTTATAATTCTCATTCATAAATTGAGAGAATGAGTTATGTTTTCTCTTTAAAACCCGTTGAATTTAATATACATTATTAAAATTTTCAACCATTAAATGTCCATATAACCAATATTTTTTTTACCCATTTTGTAGGACTTTATCTTCAAATTAGAATATTAAAATAGAAATGTAGCACATTAACTAATTGGTATAACAATCAAGATCGAAGTAAAATGGTTGATGGTTGCTTTTGTTCCCAAAAAAGATGGCTTTAGCATTTAGGGGGGAGGTAGTACAAAGAGGGTTGTTATTTTGGAATGTTGCTCTTAAATTTATGCACATGGGAACAAGGCTGTTTATTTGAGAGCTCCTTCTTGTGCTTTTGGTGGGGAAATATGCTTTGGTTCACCCAAACAATGACTACCCCACACAAGGGCAACTCCTCCCCTAATCTTGTCTTAATAGTACCAAGACATGTTTGGGCCATGTGCCCTTCATGGGTCCTACAAAATTTTTCTAACCCAAAAACAAAACCTCACATCCTAATTTCCTAACCTCTTGTGGTTTGTGATTCACCTTTTAAATATTGTTAAAATAAAACTCGCGCAAAAATAATAGTTTAGAACAAGAAATAATTATACTTGTGAACTTGTGATTCTTATGTCACTTTTAATGCAATAATTACGAGTTCAGTTTATATTTATTGCGCGATTAAGAGTTATTAATAAAAAATGATAAAAGTTTAAAGATTAAATAGTATTTTAAATATTAAATTGAGTTTTTTAAATGACCACAGTACTTTTAAATTTTATTTAACAAAATAGGTACTCTAAAATATATTTAAATTATAATTGTACTATTTTGTCTTGTATTACTGTAGAACCCAAGTACCAATGATTTATACTTAGAGATATGTAACTTATGTTGTAGTTCTTGTTTTCTCTTGTAAATATATTTATTTCATGATCATGAATCATGATTCATGTTTATATTTATTTTAGTACTACGCTGCTAAAATCCAAGATTTTCAAACATCAATTACATATATCTCATGGTGTGTGAATAACAGTCACTTTATATGATCATGAATCACACACACAGCCAATAGCACTTGCTAAGATAGACACATGAAAACGATAAATAACATACATAACATCGTCTTTTAAATTCTTAGAGATCACATTTACAAGCGAAAACAAGAACTACCACTTCTTTGCCGAAATTAAACCATTTAAGGACGCACATGCACCCCAATGTAACAAAGAGTGTCTCGGAAACTCTACAAGTTTGTTGTGACTACTCTTATCATACTAAGGAGCACACCGAATAATCTGAACAACTTCTACTAACCTGCATATTCTAGAGTTGAATAAGCAGGTATAGTCGTTGGCCGGCTTGTAACCGTGTAAACAGTTTAATTCATGAAATGGCAAATGAATAAAACTATACATATATTCGATAATAAACAATTTCCATTAAAAAAAACTAAATGAACAAAACGTGTATTGAACTTATGTTCTACAAGTGGGGTAATAAACAAAATTCATATAAGAAAACTACCACAAACTTTACTTGGAACTGAAAGCTAAACTAAGTAACAAAACATAAACGTAACAACGATACAATGTATGTGACTCCCTACCGAGTCACCACATACATTTTGTCATTTTTAAGTAACCGTCGAAAACTCCCTGTCTTGCTTTTTCAAGTGTATATTTTGTCATTTTCAATAAAAAAAAAAAAAAAAAATAGTGTGTTACCTATTGAGAATTGCATCAATTTTTTTTTTCTCTATTTGGCAAGTATAATGAAACTTGATGTTCTATGATGGAGACATGGTTTTGCTAAAAAGATGGAACTCCATTGCTCAAGATCTTCCTGGTTAAACTTCAAGTTACGTCTATGATTTGATTTGGGTAATATATATTCGGTATTATAAGAAAAAAGATTGTAATTGTTTAACAAGTGTTTAATTGCTTCAGTATAGAATTTTATGTATATCTGTTTCTCTACATGATTGTTTAAAAAACGTGGCCCATGAAAACATGATTTCAAGGATGGATTTTTGAAAACTACGTATTTTTGTAATTACTTTTAAAAGTACAATAGTTTGTTAAATAAAATTTAAAAATGCAATATTCATATAAAAAACTCATATTAAATTAGTAATGAATATTGTTTATCATTTTTAATCATTGTAATTATAAGGCTGACACTCATTGCGTGTATGTATTTGTCCCGACTCCGACCATGCTTACTCTAAAAGTATAATGTTTATTTATTTATTTATTTACTTGTTTATTTGTTTATTTATTTTTAAACTTGTCAAAAATTATAGTAATCTGTTTGTAATAAAAAATTAAAAATAAGTCATAACTCATAACTGTAATGTGATAGTGTAGGTGGGGTTAGTACTTGTCTATATTTAAGTTAAGGTGGCTAGCCAACTTGTATCCATATGACAAGATTGGAGAGACATAGACCAAATATAAATGGCATCTATGGTCTTTTCATTCACAACATTTAAGGGGCTTGTATAAACTTAATACAATCAATTTTGTTACAAAAAGTTATGTGGATGTTTTAAACTGTGGTTACTTGACAGGAAGCGATAAGATAAAGTTTGTCCACAGTTTGCGGACAGATTTTTAATTGATTGACAGGTGTAAATGAATAATTTGATCATTATGGTATTTGTAGACAATTTAAAATGACAATCTTCGTTGGAATAACGTGACCAAAATTTCAAGCTGGTACTTCTAAGGCATGTTTTTTTCCGTCCCTTCTTGGAGTTAAATTAGTAAGCTTTTGTTACATAATCAGATAAGCATTCGGTGTCAAGAAAATCTTACATACTTATTTTTTATTTTATTTGATTTTTCTTTAATTCAGATCTCACGTATGTGAGAATTTCAAATACGCGTATGTGAAAGATTAAATAACTAACAATGTATTATAATGATTTACATTTAAAAGGGCAAAAATAGTTGTTACTTGATATACGTGAGTACGTGACACGTTTTACTTGTTGGAATTATTATATCATGACAATCATATAAAATAAACCAAACACATCAAGTGAGCATAACGGAAGCAATTATAACAAGATCATATAACATGTAATTAATTAATCACACATAAAATAGTAAACATACCTTTATGATTTTAGCCCGAACAAGAATCAATTGTAATATTCAATTCAAGAACCCTAATTAGGGTTTATGTGGATTATAAGAATTACCCCTTACCTCTTCTGTAATTCAATCCAAGAATCAAACAATAGTGTGTTTGAATCGCGTTCTTGTACACACGTACTAATTCAAGTAAAAGTTTATGCAAGTAAATCAAACACAAAAAACTCTTAGCTATGAAAATCGAAAACCTTTAGAGGTTTAGGTTTTGGATCGACAAGGACAAGAAGAGGAGAAGAAAAAAAACACCAAGATGTGTGTGTACAAGTTATGAGAAACAATGAATCTTGGGTTTGTATTTATACTTGAGTTTACTTGGAGCACAAGGCAATGAGGAGGTGGAACCTCCTTATGGCCGATCGATTTTAGGCTTCCCCAAGGGATTCCGGAACATTCTCTTGTTTCCAATTAAACACAAGTATTACTTTCCTAATCTTCGTCTAACGGTCGTTAGTCATTCTCCGTTAAATACTAACGGTCGTTACTAGTTTTGTGTTTATTAATAATTACATATAACATTTATAAATAATTATTCTTTTACTCTTCATACGTAAAGTGTGCAATCCCGCGATCTCGAGTTCGATCCTAACACACTACTATTAATTTATGTACATAAACTAACAGCTCCCACTTGGACATATCTTAATAGTGTGATCACATCGGTTAGCGTCTTGCAACACGCCGATGCCTCTAGTACGATTTCGAGTAAGGCTCCTGGACAAACCTTTTAATGATTTTTCATTATTATCCTTTTGTTTCTAATACCACGTTAATAAGGATATTGATCAAAGTCATTCCTTAATTAACCATTCTGTTTCTCGTTGTTAGTGATTGATCAAGATTACCAAATCATCTGAACATATTCAGGGAAGATCTTGGGCACGGCCATGCAAACATCTTGACAACCCTACGAGGGGCCCATCAGTATTAAACTCCAAAAATTAATTTGAAGGAACAAATTCTATCTTGACTACAAGCAAAACCCACAAACTTTGTAACACTTCCGAAAACAACCCTTATGACTACCAGTTACGTATAGCGTTAAGCTGTTCCACAAAAGTGTACTACATTCATGACACATATCTTGCATCTCTAGTCTGAGGATAACTTCTCATGATTTACTTAATGACAAGATCCATAAAGTAACATCATGTAGTTGGGATAAGTCCTATATTCGGTAACATTGAATATCATCTGAAATGGCATGACTACGCATCAGTATACTTTAAGTATATTATACCAACCTTCAGATTTGTCTTGATTTAATAATATTCTCATATTATTAACTGACAAGGGACAATTTAAGAATAACATTTATTCATGGAATTAAACATGTAAAAACAAGATACAATATATAATAAATTAAACATACCATGTATTTAAATTTATTATAATAATTGTTTAACATCTCTTATCCAAATACTAAATAGATCAATGCATGATAACTCTTGTTGATGAATTATGTCTCAAGTAATGACATTCATACTTGTTGACAAGGCATATTTCGTCCAACTTTGATCTATCGGAATTTTGAGAATACTTAATACAAGAATTCAACTATTGGAGTTCTTGTATATGCATACTCAACTATTTAATAATGCCATATTACCTTTCATAAAATGTGTGACATCCTTAACCACCAATTTATGATAATCAAACTTCTAAACATTTTAAAGTTTAAAGTATTTTTATTCTCTTAATGTATAATGCAACTATGCTCTTATTAAGCATAACTAGTAATAGCCAAGGATGAAATCCTTACCATAACTAATATTGAGTGTCGTCTCAATTTCATTAGCATTATTGTATGCAAACAACAATATGCTCTTAAAAACTTCCCGTAAACATTAATATCTATCGTGTAATGTTTGATGCCCTTCAAACTTTCAAGTTTGTTGGCTAAGACAATTTTCACAACAATTGAAAATTTGTTCATCTATAGAATTTGGAAGCTGTTCCAGATTTTAGGATGTGATTTTATAATCAAACATATTCTTTTAGAATATTACACAAGTTATCTAATAACTTTTAATTAGATATTAATATTGCCAAATCATCTTGTAATCAAGCATGATACAACAAAACATGATGTTCATGAAAAATCTTTGAGTCATACTTAGATTTTATTCATGTCATACATATCTATTTAGACTTTCTAAAAAATATATCATGTTATATTAGATTCATTTACCGCACATGTTTATTAAATAATAAACTTTTATTACAAAGTTATATGTCTTATTTTCTAAATCTTTCAAGTAAAGTTTCATTCCATTCTAAGACTTAACATTTACTTATATGGAATATTACTTTTCATATGTTCTACAACATATATGATTTAAGAAATTAAACATAATACTCCCACTAGCTTTTAGGAATACTTAGAAATTTATCTTATTTCAATTATAAATTAAAACATGAATTTAATAATTAAACATAAGAGTAATCTTTTAGATGCATGCATTTATCCATCCATGGATTATTGCACTTTGTACACTTCAAAGATTTATTTGAATTCATAAAATCCTTTTGATTACTTATCGTCCTCGCTCAAGTAATCACTCAAGAAAGAGTTTTTGATATTCCATTGTCAATTTCATAAATATGACAATCATAATATTTATATATTTAATGTATTTAGAAAGAATATTCAATCACAGTTAATTGCGTAAGTGTGATTAATAATCTTGTCATAAAACATGCATTAAATACGTGCACAATATTGTCCATATGATTTCTATGCAAAGATTTAAACCACAAAAGTTACCTTATCTTTGAAGAAACTCATCTTCATTTTCTAGTCTAACTGTTAAGATAAACTAAGTTTCTAAAATTGATTATCTTTATGGACAGCATCTTAATCATTCATATCATGTATACTTTACCCAATTTCATATTTGGTAATGTATCATAATGATTATCAGGTTTACAATAATCCTGTAAATCATAGCCCTCAGCATATTAATCAAATATCTGAGATATATTGCTATTCTATGAATGATAATTTCATCATCTTGAGATTTAACATTTAAATGTCAAACTTCATCATGATATTTACTAGTGTATTTTAGAAGATTATATATCTTGTAATTTTATCTTTTAAAGATCAAAACTCCCACTTGCTTTTACTAATTTAAAGACTATCTTTAAATACTTAGCAAATAAAGCAACAATACAATGTTCTCTTTTGGGATATTACAAATACATATTGACAGTTCCTGACTTTACTTTGTTAATAACCTCTTCATAAGCAGTTAAACAAATTTGGAACTTCAATTTAAGATTTAATGTGATTCATCACATTCATCACATTCCATCATATGATAATGTCTTATTAATCTTCTATGTTGGAGTTTTATTAAGTATGTCCAAGTCATACTCAATATTCTAACCTTGATAACTTTTGGAAGAAAAAAAGTCATAGTTATCTTTAATCAAACAATATAACAAGAGTTTGATTTTCCTAACTGAACATACCATAAAACATTTGGTATTTCATTAGTTTTAATATTGTAAGACAATCTAACAATATTTGAGATAACCATATTTCTCTTGGCTTGTCTATTTACCAACTAAGTCATTTTAATGGTATAATAGTATTTTCAAGCCAATTACGTGCTTTATAACACAAGTACTTTTTACAACGTCACTTCATGTCCATGTCTCTACAAGAAAACATAAACTGTTATTATCCCACTATATGTTATAAGTTATTTAACAATTTAATAACTTCATGTATATATATGTCTTAATTAAAAAACATAACAAGATAACGTCTTACTTTATTATAAGTCTTGTAACAATTAAAAGACTTTATGTTTATATCTTTACAATGAAACATAAACATGTTTAACTAAAGTAATTATGAACACCATCTTTTGGTTTCAATAGTAATTTCAAGTTAATTTATTACTTCACAATAATGTAAATAACATTATTTCTTTATTTATTTATGTCATTCCAAAAACATATAAATATTCAGATTGAAGCAGCATTAGATTACTTTATTAATTTATGTCATTCCATGAATTCATAAATATACAAATTAAAGTACTCTTGATATCATATTGACACATATTCTAATAGGTAGCTAATTTAGAAACTACAAATTCTCATAGTTCAATTACATCAGTTAATCTGCTAGCAATGAAAATATGAAATTCACCTTGTTGTTGCAATCCAGCTAAGCTCTCACATAACATAAATTGTAACACCAAGTGTTTCTTGAATTAGATTAGTATAATTCATATTAGAATGTAATTCTCTTACCTTGCAGTCAAGAGAATCCATTAAATCATATCTTTGTGAGTTGTTTCTTGCACACATTAAAGATAACATTTCTCCCACTTTTGCATGGAACAACCTCATATAGTTGATAAACAACACGCCATGCATTTGTTTATGTGATCAATATGATTGTGTCATAGATTTTAGCATAACAAGTAGTTATAGAACAACAATGTCTAGTAAGGAAACGTACAAGACCATCCTTAAAAGTATGAGTGTCTACACTTGGAAAGTAATTATATTTAGCTACCAAGATGTCAAAGCTTGTAACTCCCTCTGAATTAAAGATCATTACAATAATTCCTTATTCAGTAATAAGTACCCAATACTCCCACTTAATTTGACAACATTGTAAATGTTTCATATCCAGTGAAAACAAATATTGTGCTTTTAACTTTCCTACACCTTTAAATGTCCATACATAACAATTACTTATGCATTAAAGAGTGTATTCTACTACGTAAATGATGGACTATCCACAAAATGCGATTAACTTGAAAAATTGGGCATGCAATTTCTTCCTTAATAGGTCTACCATCCTACAATGTATGTAGCACCTTTAAATAGTTAAAACAACTAGTTTGTCTTTAAACATTTTTCGGTAATTAGTCTAGCTTCTAATTATAATAACTCATAAAATGTCATACATAATTTTCTATTAACCAAATATCACATTTGTTATTAAGAATTTAACCACCGAATGAGGATGATGAAATCCCTATGGAAAATATTCGCAATTTTCTTAATTATTAAAAAATATTTGCAATGAGTTATATTAGAATTTAGACATATCTAATATTCCTATTATCCTTTCTCATTCATGAAAAAGAATAGGATTGTATCTCACTCTTCTTTCATAGAAAGGAGACTTCTTTTGTCTTTTAAGTAAATTATTCTTAATCAAACATTTGTTTGAAAACAGAACGAGATCAATTTACCAAAGTCCAAAGTGCGTTTACGGTTTGAACGTTGCATTAATACATTAAAACGAATTACAAAATTCAATTTCAGTATTTTCGATAATTAGATCTTTAAGAAAATAAAATACCCATTGGTGAATATTCATATAAACCGTAGTATTTCCTTAAAGCTAGGATTCAAATTGACATAGTACCATTACATCAGTTGATCTGCTAGTAATGATAGTATTCAACAAGGTAATTGTCGAACAATAATTGCCAATTTCATATTGCAATTCCTAGATTTATGGGATTTACAATCACAAAAATTTTGTATTGTAAGCATGTTTGATCCCCATCTTAATGCCTTGAGTCCAAGATCTCACTTCCTACTCAATTTCAGTCGTCTAACTTAAAAACTGCAAACTCATAAATTCATTACATCAGTTGATCTGCTAGCAATGAAATTACGAAATTTACCTCTCCATTGCAATCTCGCCAAGTTCTCACATGACGTAAATTACAACTTCAAGTGTTCTTAATTAGATGGCATTTGACTTAATTTTATAAGGGTATTTAATTTTGACGTGTAATCAAAATAATGTATGAAGAAGCATGCATACAACTTCATAACATTGGTTTTATAAAACAATTTTATTACCAATTCACTAAGAGTAAAATAAAAAAGTTTTGATTGAGGTATTGGGTTCACCAATTAAAGAATTACCAACAATTATCGTCCACTTATATCATACTTTTGCATAAGCCCTAAAGCTTAGTGTTTCGGATAATCATTGTTGAATTGTGGTGAATTCACCCTTAAGATGACAATGTACGTAATATAGTGATATAGGTAAGTCTAGAGTCGGCACACAAGCGGTTGTAGAGAACCGGTATGTGCATGGTCTTTAATAACCCCTCTCTACAAGCACATTGTATGGCAACCTTCGGTCCGCCTTTCGCACACTATATACAAAAACATCAATCAACCAATCCTTTGAAATTTTGACTCTTAAAACCAAAACAATTTCGCTATTTATTTAGTCCATATTATTTTTCTATTCAAAAATTACCCTTTTCGTTTATAAATATGTCTAACATAATAATAAACAAAAACAAGTAATATATAATAAAAAATAAAACAACCAAATAAATATATACATAACATAACAATGAAATATGTATAAAACATGCAGCCACATGCAAATTTTATTCAATAGTCCTATTAATAATCAAGTATAGGTGTATAATGCATTTATTCAATTAAGGCTTTCTTCTTCAAAGGAAAAAGAGCCACATACATCGATAAATCGATTGCGTAAGCCAAAACTAAACAAATACCACATAGCACATAATTGATTACTTAATATTGGAGTCTTCCCCAATTCGACATCTATTAATAAATATACATGTACATCAATTTAAACAATTTAAATATTCACATAATTAAATCCATGCAAACATGCACTTTTCATGGATTATGCTTAACAATTAACATATTGCACCAAGATCGTTTACTAAAACGCATAACAGATTACATGACATCCTAGGGTTTCTAATCATATTAAAAAAAACAAAACCAAAACCCTAAAATCCTAAAAGGTCTAAATCGACCCAATTAAAAAATTAGGGTTAGGAATCAAAAAACCCTAAAAGACATGTAACTAAACGAATCAAGATTCAATTTTTATGCGTTTCGATAATTAATTACACATTATAACAGCTCTAGATGCCACTGTTGGAATTATTATATCATGAAAATCATATAAAATAAACCAAACACATCAAGTGAGCATAGCGGAAACAATTATAACAAGATCATATAACATGCAATTAATTAATCAAACATAAAATAGTAAACATACCTTTGTGATTCTAGCCCGAACAAGAATCAATTGCAATCTTCAATTCAAGAACCCTAGTTAGGGTTTATGTGGATTATAAGAATTACCCCTTACCTCTTTTGTAATTCAATCCAAGAATCAAACAATAGTGTGTTTGAATCGCGTTCTTGTACACACGTACTAATTCAAGTAAAAGTTTATGCAAGTAAATCAAACACAAAAAACTTTTAGCGATGAAAATCGAAAACCTTTAGAGGTTTAGGTTTTGGATCGACAAGGACAAGAAGAGGAGAAGAAAAAAAACACACCAAGATGTGTGTGTACAAGTTATGAGAAACAATGAATATTGGGTTTGTATTTATACTTGAGTTTACTTAGAGCACAAGGCAATGAGGAGGTGGAACCTCCTTATGGCCGATCGGTTCTAGGCTTCCCCAAGGGATTCCGGAACATTCTCTTGTTTCCAATTAAACACAAGTATTACTTTCCTAATCTTCATCTAACGGTCGTTAGTCATTCTCCGTTAAATACTAACGGTCATTACTAGTTTTGTGTTTATTAATAATTACATATAACATTTATAAATAATTATTCTTTTACTCTTCATACATAAAGTGTGCAATCCCGCGATCTCGAGTTCGATCCTAACACACTACTATTAATTTATGTTCATAAACTAACATTACTAATATCTCAATGCACGAGCCTTTGTATTTCATTCACGTCTTTGTGCCTTGGTAGCACAAAACTCTTGTTGCTAAATCAAAATAATCGTATGTGGTTGAAAATGTAAATATAAATCTAGTGTATATATATATATATATATATATATATATATATATATATATATATATATATATATATATATATATATATATATATATATATATATATGTCATGTGATCATGTAAGACTAGGCACAACAATAAGGGTCAATCCCTCTTATTTTCTCTGCCACGTCAGCTTTCTCTCTCCAGCGACCTCCAGGCGATTCAGTGCTACAGTAAGGGCGACCAAGTCCCTTTTTTTTACTACAAACTTAATAAAACATTAATTACGTCATCTTCTTTAAAAAAAACATTTTTTAACACAAACACAAATTTTATTAATAAAACGTAAACATTACATAAACGAAACGATACGGAATTAAACAACTTAAAATTAAACGTAAACATTACATGATAAAACACGATACGGAAAACAAATAAAACACGATACGGAAATACTTAACATAAAACACCATTACTCATCGTCTCTGTCCCATGCATCTGTGTTTCTCAGAACGAACCACACATGTTGATAATATATCCCTCTCCCATAGCGCTCATAATAAATTCGGTTTGCATTGCTAAGACGACAAGGGTCTTCACTTGTACGCAGCAACTCTTTGTAAATAGCATTATACCTACGACATTCAAGGTTCATTCTATTCCATTGAGCCGTAATACTATTTTTATTATGGTGCTCACCATCAGTCTGATTGTTGAACCTTTGTGTAATAAAAAAGAACGTCCATTCACAAGGTCTCTCGAATCCTGAACTTCAAGCCATACGTTAACTAGCAGGTGTTCTTCTTCCATTGACCAACGAATATTCATTGTGAAATGCTTTAGGAGTGTGCTAAATGCTTTAGGAGTGTGTGAAGAAAAGTATTGTATGGTGTGTTATTTATAGGGGATAAAATATAAGAAGTGGGATATTTTTGAATTCAAAATTCAAAGAGAAAGCAGGATAAATTTTAAATTCAAAAATTAAATACAAGGCGGGATCTTTTAAATTCAAAAATCAGGCGGGATCTTTTAACACAAACGTAAATTTTTTATTAATAAAAACATAAACGTTAAATAAACAGAAATTTAAACGTTATAATACTAAATTAAAAACTAAAACTTCAATTGTAATCTGGGTGATCCCAGGTCTGCGAGTTGTCGGAGCGGAAACCGTCGTCGTACGGATCAAAGCTCGCAAACCTCTCTTCTTCGATCTGAGCTTCCACCCTGCTCAGCTCCCACTCGTCCTCAGAGTTCCAGCCATCATCAGCAGGTTTCACATTTTCTTCAAAACATAGCTGAAAGTTATCAAGATGAGATTGCTGTTGTTGTGGCTCAACCTCTCTTGGTGCAGATGAACTTGATGCACCTTGCACAAATTGTTGTTGTTGTTGTGGTGCATCAGCAGCTGCCACATTCTCCTCAAAACTCCAACGTATCTTGTTGGATTTTTCGTTCTCTATCTTTTGCACACAACCCCACAATGTTTCAACAACATCAACGTCTTTGTGAAACTCATTGTACAAAAACTGGTCGATCACATATTTTCTGTTGACAGAGATATCTTTGCATTATGTGTATCATGTTCTCAGGCGTTGTTTGCGTAACTTCACCAGCTCAAACTTCTTAATAACTTCGATAATTGCATCTTGGCGTTCCTTGTCGTCTATTTCGACTTGTTTTTTAACATAGTTTTGAACTTGTTTCACAGTGTGGGAAAGTTTACAAGCCATTCTTTGTGTTTGATTTGTTGTGTGAATTATGCTTGAAAGTGTGTGTTTGAAAGGTATGTTTCAAAATGGTATTTATAGTGTGTAAATTTTTATTTTATTTTATTTATTTATTTTTATTTTTTTACTTTTGAATGCAACGTGTATATATATATATATATATATATATATATATATATATATATATATATATATATATATATATATATATATATATATATATATATATTTTAAATTTGCATGCAACGGCTATAAACAATATGAAACGTGGACATATTTGGATCAAAAAGCAAAAAAAAAAAAAAAAAGGACTAGGAGTCGGTCGTGGTTGAGATCGATTTGGTATGTTTTCTTGCTTCATCTCGGTCGCGACCCAAGTATCACAACATGGTCGACCGGTCGATTTGACCTCGACCGAATCGGTCGATTACCTTATTATCACTAGTCTAAGAGAGGATAGGAAGGGGCTAATGCCCCACAGGAACATGGATCCAGTTTCCCCTGCTCAACGATAGTGACAAAAACCGTTCGGGATTACAAAAACGAATTTTTGTTGTAATATTTTGAGATACATGATATTATTACGCTAATGCTCAGTATATGTTAAGACTTGAAAAGAAATATGAAATAAATTTACTCATAAAAAACAGTGAATTATCAACGATCATAGGTTCGATACATAAAATAGTGAGAACAACTCTACGATATACACTAAGCTACGATGTAGCTAGAATATCAATTGAAGTTCAACCTTATAGCTTTTAACGGGTTTTCGAGGATATGGCCAACCTAACCTCGGAGACATGCACAATATTTAACTCGGCACCTGGAACTAAAGTTACAACTATACATAGAGGGTCTCGGTCTAATCAAAAGGCATCCTTTTTGACTGTTTATCAGTTTACTTGACTTTAGAGAGATTCAAGAGGTTTTTGAGAAATTAAGCGGCTCAATAAGAGGTATCTGCCTAATCAAATCCTAAAGCAACTCGGTGTTGATTTTCCGGTTGGCCCATAATGCAATATGTTTTTCTTCTTCTTCTTCTTCTTCTTCTTTATATATATATATATATATATATATATATATATATATATATATATATATATATATATATATATATATATATATATATATATATATATATATATGTATATATAATGCCTAAAAACATTATTAATATTTTTCGATATCTCTACGTTTTGATAATCACAAAATGTAAAATCATTAAACGTAAACTTATTATATAAACAAGTATTTAGTTGTAAATATTCGTTTTAACAACTTAATCACTTAAGATATGAATAAACAAATATCTAATGCATTTTATAATAAAGGAACATTTATTTAATCACTAGATTTTTTATTAATTGTTACAAACATTTTATATCTTTTATAAAATCATTTTTGGTAAATAAAAGAAAATGTTTAACTCATAATAAATATTTGAATTCAAATTTTCAACAAAAAATAGTAAAAATGTTCCAGAAAAACCTTCCCCAGAAAAGACAAAGCTGATAGCTGTTACAGTATGGCAGCCCCCTTAAATATATGTGCAGCCCCCTTAAACTTTAAGGGGGGCGGCCACTCTTTAAGGGGACCGACCCCGTTCCTCAGCCCTCAACTTGCCTATAAATACCGGGTAAATTTTGGTATTTTACCTCACCTTTTGCACTCAAAACTTTCTGTACAAATATATCTTAAACATTCTTTTAAATAATTTGATCATTTAATCATAAGTTTCTGTTTCCAAGTGATCCAAGTTTCAACTATTCAAGTACAAGAGTAGAATACTTCTATTCATCAAGACTAGAAGTATTGCAATTTAGTGTATGCTTACTACCTAAGTTGGTTGTGTATTATAATTTGCAAATCATTCATTTGTGTAAATGTGTGTATATTAGTTAGATAGGTGTGAATATAAGTAAGTAGATTAGATTGGTGGGTTGGTTGGTAAAATAGTGAACAAGAAATAGTGGTGAGAAGAAGTAGAGTTTAGTTGTGACGAAGTAGTGGTGTGAAGAAATAGTAAGGTCATTAGTGTGTTAGTATTAATGTTAAGCTATGAAGAAGACGAAGAAATTGTGGTGTGAAGAAGTAGTGTAGAAGTTGTGAGGAGTTATGAAGTAGTTGTGGTGTGTAGAAGTTGTGACAAAGTCCTGTAGTGATTAAAGTCGTGAGATTGGTTCTAGCTATGATTAGAATTCGACATTTTGCTTAGTGTCGTAAATTGGTGTAAGCAAAGGTGTGTAAGGTTTTCTCCGCCATAAGGGAGCTTGTTGACATAGTGAAGAAAACTCTCGAGTTAGGTGCTCGGGGAGTGGAGTAGGGCGAAGAGGAGCTTCGTTACCGAACCACTATAAATCCTTCGTGTCGCGGTTCGATCTTTCCTTCTCTTATTTAGTACTTCACTTATATTGCTATTAATTTTATACTTAGTAATAACTGTTCATCGTCTGCAAGCGTTGAGTTCACATAAATTCGAATCAAAGTTTTTGAAACATAGATTTTATAAATTTAAAAATGACGTAAACTATTCAACTCTCTTCTAGTTTTTCACATTTTTGTGTATATTTTCATTATATTAACCTTGTAGAGATAAGCTAACGCTTGGTAGATAGTGATATACATTAGTTACTCAATGCTTATGTACGTTTGTTTTATTTATTTATTTTTAGAATGATTATGTACTTGTTAGGACCTTTTGCAATGAGAGACCTATAAAAAAGTTAATAAACTTGGTGCTCTTCACTTGGAACTTTAAAGGTTGAAACTTGTTCTATCGCGTCATCTTTTGGGTGATAAGGGTGATTCACCCGAAATTGACACGAGTATTCAAGACCTATATCAAGTCAACCATGGCATAGTATTAACCCGTATTGCATAGAGTTATCTGAAATCGATACTGGTTATTTATGAACTAAGTGGTTTTCTGCTACTACCTTACCAAGTAAGTAGCTTTTAGTCGGGGAGTTACTCATTCTTTATAGATGAAGGATATCATGAAACTATATAGTCCCAGAAAAACAAAACAAATGAGCATATAAATGAGATCGAAACCAACTAATTATACCTGGAGGTACAACCAATTTGGGGAACTTTTGGGGGGCAAAAATTAATGAAGTAGTTGTACATTCATCAACATATTATACAAAATGAGATTGAAAAGATTAATGGTCATGTACGAATGAGATTTTGGGGATGTTTTTGCAACCTCGCAAAAGGTTTTACCTTTAAAAGGACCTTGAGAGATTTTGCAATCCATCATGTAGTTTACCTGACCGTTGTAGTGTAGTAAATGGTAGGTCTGGGGGATTGATCGTTCTCTAGGGGAATAGTGTCATTAGGATTGAAGTGTAAGTCAACTAGGTCTACAGGTGAGGGATGACTCTTTTTGTATTTGGAAAGTAGTTAAAAATCTCAGGTATTAGAAAAGTGAGTGGAATTAGTTGCTAATCAACTAACCCAAAATTACTGATTAAACTAAAAAACAATAAAATAAATGACAAGAAAAGTAAATGTGGAACATCTATGTGAGACAAGTGTGTTTCCTTAGATTTCACTACTCCCTACTTATCTCTTATTAATTTATTGAGTTGTCACAATTGTTTGGTTGAAGGATTGTATTCCTTAATACCAGTCATGGGGGCATGTACGCCCTTCCCCAACTCTGTGAGTATCTATTTCTTCTTATGATGACACGTTTAGTATCCTATCATAGAATCATCAACATCAAATGATGCATTAAATACAATCAATAAAACTGTAGTACTGATGAGGCGAAATTTGTTACGCTTTTAAGGGGGCCATTTAAGCCTTAAATCGTGATAATATGATCAATTATTACCCTAAATTGTTCCTTTTGTCATTTTAGGTACTTTTGAGAAGAATTCTGGAAAACATAGCATTTTGGACATTTTTGGAGCATAAAAGTGAAGAAAACGACAAAGTCAAGAATCCAAGCTGGAAACACTACCTGACGGCATCAAGAGTCACAACGTGACACCGTCACTTGTTGATCAAGAGGTGGAAATTACTTTTACACTTGACGCGGCAGAAGACTTTTTGGGTATTAAGACCTGACGGCGTCTACCTTTACCTAAAGAAGGCCGTCACGTGTAACTCTTAAAGAGTGACGGCCCAAAACCCATAGAACGAGACGGCGTCAAGATGTTGGATTGGATGGCAAGAAACCCTAGCCGCGGCGAGATGACGGCGTCAACCATCAAAAGGTAACGCCGTCACCTTTGTAAATCTATATATAGTTTTGGATTTTTCATTCATTGGTGTGCAACTTTGGAGAGGAACTTTGTCACACAAACCCTAGGTCGATTTTCAGAAGTTTTTAAGGGTTTCATACCCTTGTCTCTTCCATGTTTAATTGAAGATAAGTAATCTATCAATCATTCAATATGTCTATGTCTTGTTTGATTTTATCTTACGCTTGTCTTTCTTTTAACATGCTAGGCTAGGTTTATTTGTGTTTGCTTAGTGATGCGTGGTTTTGCAACCTTGCAAAAGGTTTTACCTCTCAAGGGATCTTGAGAAGCTTGCAATCCCCACCAGGAATGTACCTGACCGTTGTAGTATAGTATAGTGGCAAGTAACGGGGGATTGATCGTTCAACTCAAAGAATAGTGTTCGCTAGGGTTAAAACTTAATTAAACTAGGTCTAGAGGTGAGAGATGTTTAAATGTCTAACCAAATGTTTAAATATAATATTTATGACGGCGTCAGAATTAAAAGGAAGTCTTTGTTCATTTAATATTCAAGAACAATAGCTCAAATCATCTGTTTAAATGTCTAACCAAATGTTTAAATATAATAACTTACTTGATAGTTGATATACTATTAACTTAAGTTACATACATACACATAAATAATATATAATTTATAACATGTACATATATTATATCGGGGCAGGGTTGCTTGGCCCCAGTCACTACTCCAAACCCGTTAAAAATTCCCATTAATGCTACGAAACCCGCCCCAAAACCCATTAAGCTTGCCCCGCCCCGCTCCAAAAAGTTCGGGTTTCGGGTTTCCCCATTGGGTTTGGGTTTTTTTGCCATCCCTAGTCTGACGGCGTCAAGAGTAAATTCTGACTCTGTCAACTCGCCGTCATAAATATTATCGTATTGCCTAGATCTAATTCTGACGCCGTCATGTGTAAACTCCCTCTTGGTCGTCTCTTGCATTTTCTACGTGACGGCCTTGGTGACGCCGTCAGTTGTAATTCCTCCAAAAACATTCTGGCGCGTCACGTGTAACTTGATTATCCACCTCATTGCCAAAGAGTGACGACATCATAAGCAAATCCTGACGCCGTCAGGTACTGTTTTCAGCATGAATTGGACACTTTGTCAATTTCTTCACTTTTTCGCTCCAAAAATGTCCAAAATGCTTCCTTTTCTAGATTTCTCCTCAAAAGTACCTAAAATGACAAAATGAACGATTTAGGGAAATATTTGATCAAATAATCTCGACTTTGGGTTTAAATGACCCACTAAAAGCGGTACACTTTTCATCTCATCAAATACCCTTACACTTGAGATTTGCTTGTCCTCAAGCAAATGCGCTTTTATTCTAATCAAAAAACAAGCTAGGGTCATTTAACACTAACATAAAAGTAATTGCAACAAATAATCGTTCTAGTTCAACCAAAACATGCACGAAAATTATACACTAGCACCTCACAAATAGTGTTTAGATACTTACATCTCTCGGGTGTAATAAAATATATATCACAATATGGAAATGGAAAACATCTCTCACTACCAGTTATAGAAAATAGATTACCATAGGCTTGGGAAAGGATCAAACCTCCACCACTTGGCGTAAGCACCTAGGATAAACTATCAAAGAGGTCTTTTAAAAGGGTTATAACGTGAGGTGTATGGATATGATAAACACGGTTTTGTTAGATAAAGACAATTTTTTCTGGTGGCGAGTTAATCATCTTGGTCAATTACATGTACAATGTGGCGTTGCTAAGCCAAGACTCGACTCGACTTAAGCTAATGAAAACTAACAAAACATAAAATAAACATAAAAGGAGAGGGGATGGTAGTCCATATGTTTTTTTTTTTCTTTTTTTTATTTTTTTTTTATTTTTTTTTTGCATACACTCTTACCCTACCATCCAAAATAATACATCATAGGGAATTTACATTCCCCTTACACTTGAACTTTTACATACTTTACAATCAACTATTCTAATGACTCGAATTAAGATAATTAAAATACTTGGAGTACTTTTTAAGATTAACGCACATATGGGGGTAACATATGATGTTCTTCCCCATTACTCCATAATACTAGTACTTTATCCATGAGTCCCAATCGTCCTAAATCAATATGTACAAGATATGACCCGACTTAGCAACCATGTAATCAATTAGACAATTAACTAAGGGTTTAAACATATAACAATAATGCACTAAAGATGAGTGCATGCAAGGAAGGCTAAGGCGATTTGGGTGTTCATTTGGGGTGGACTGTTAACAAATTCTTTCTTTAAGTAAAATGCTAAAAGTTAGAAACGAAAAGATAGGCTCGGAGGGGTGTACTAGGGGTATCGTGTACTAAAAATGAGTACAACGCAAAGGTGTGGGAAAATTAATTGACTTTACTAGTCAAGTAATTATGACTTCATTGGTTAAGTAATTATGATACGGGTTTAAACACAAGGGTTATCCTAATGCCTCTTATCATGTAGTAAATCCTAACTATACGAATGTAGTATCACTAGCGGGATCGGGATGCATCACTAACGCAAGTTCTAGAATCTAATTACTATCGGTACACTCATAAGCAACTTTTCCTATCAAATCTAGGGGCGAACCTCACATATTTGGGGTGGAAAATTTTGAGTGGTAAGATTTTTTGTGCTAGTCATACAACTCCTATCCATGAGACGCTCATTAAGGCTAAAGCTTCACTCCTAAATGTTGTAAAATTTTTTAAATTTGGCGCTAAAATTTCCCTAACAAGTATTTCTCTTAGTTTTATTAAACACCTACTATTGAACAAACAAACTCAAGTGCAATTGCATTCTCTAAGGTATCATCATTTACCCTACCCTTACACTTAGGCTGAACATTGTCTCCAATGTTCAATAAAAAGGATGTAAAAGTAATGAAGGTAAAAGAATGAAACAAATACTCCCCTGATTCGTTTGGTGTGGATAATGTGGTAACATGGTTAGATCTTCCTCCAAGAAAATGAACGTTGAAAGCTTCCCTCCAGAAATATAAATCATCTTCTTGTCCAATATAACCTATTAAACCTGAGAAAACAATCATGGCAAACCTCGCGTAAAATCGGCGGCAATCTATATATATATAAGGATATTATGCTTGTGGAATGAATGTTTGCAGATTTCCTGGAGTTTATAAAACTAAAGGATTAACAAAAACTTTAAGACTCCGGTAGAAAAACAAAACTTGCCACATTTTTCAGATTTTTTACACCTGACGCCGTCATAGTGTTCTGACAGAAATCTTATATTAAGTTTCCAGAAAATTTCTGGAAAAACTCACGCCTTAATTCCTGCAAAACATCATTATGACTTGATACAAGCATTTGACTGAAACAAATACTAATATATATGTTCATTTAATATTGGTGTGGTCCATGTTCAATTCCGTTATTAGAAACAAACTTAGATTTCCCTTACACTTATCTTTTGCGAAATACCTTTTTATTAAGTTAAGACAAAGTTAAACAACAAGGTAAAGGATTTTCACAATTTATTTTGAAACATGAGCCACAAACAATAAAAATAAAGCACGCATACGGAAACAAATAAAATCAAACAAACAAACAATCAAACGAATAAAGCAAATAAAACTTGGGTTGCCTCCCAAGAAGCACTTTTCTTTATTTACGAGTCTTGTAACTAGACTCAAGGTCACGGGCTACTACATGACCTCGTCATCAAATGTTATGTCCTCCTCATTGATCATTTCATTACCATTTTCTTGATAATGCTTAACGCGTTGTATATTCACAGTGAATTCTCTACTCTCATCGTCCATTAACATAACAACTCCAGTTTTAGAGGAGCTTTTCACGGTAAAAGGTCCATACCATCTAGATTTAAGTTTCCCAGGAAACAACCTTAAACAAGAGTTATACAGTAGAACTTTGTCTCCTTCTGAGAACTCCTTAGGTCTCTTAATTGTTGGTCATGCCATCTTTTTGCCCTTTCTTTATATGTAACGGAGGATTCATACGCTTCCAGTCTTAATTCATCAAGCTCCTGGAGTTGTAAGAACCTATTCGTTCCTGCGATCGTATAATCCAAATTACATGCCTTAAGTGCCCAATAAGCCTTGTGTTCCAGCTCTACTGGAAGGTGACATGCCTTGCCATAAACCATGCGGAACGGGGTCGTTCCAATGGGTGTTTTATAGGCAGTTCGGAATGCCCATAAAGCCTCATCGAGTTTAAATGACCAATCCTTTCTGTTCTGATTGACCGTTTTTTCCAGTATTCTCTTAATCGCTTTATTGGTGTTTTCTACTTGGCCATTGGTTTGAGGGTGATAAGCGGTGGAGAATCGGTGGGAGACTTCATATCTTCTCATGACCTTTTCCATTTGTGCGTTGCAAAAATGGGTTCCCCTGTCACTAATGAGAGCTTTAGGAATGCCGAACCTAGCAAACAGTTTCTTTAAGAAATGAATAACTACCCTAGCATCGTTGGTCCTAAGGGCTTGTGCCTCTACCCATTTTGAAACATAATCAATGGCCACTAAGATGTATTCGTTCCTACCTGAAGATGTGAAGGGGCCCATAAAATCTATTCCCCAAATGTCGAAAACCTCACAAACTTGTATAAAATTCTGAGGTGTTTCGTCCCTCCTTGAGATATTCCCGGTTCGTTGACATGCATCGCATGCTTGTATCATTCCCTTTACATCATGAAATATTGTAGGCCAATAGAATCCTGCATCGAAAATTTTTCGTGCAGTGGTGTTCATTCCATGAAGCCCCCCAGAGGGGCCTGAATGACATTCTTTCATGATCTTCATTGCCTCTTTTTCCAAAACACAGCGCCTGATTACTTGATCAGGACATCTTAGGAACAAGAAAGGCTCGTCCCAAAAGTAGTATTTTAATTAGGCGAAGAACCTTTTTCTTTCGTGTCTGTTCATGTGTTCCGGAATAATTCTGCTTGCCAGATAGTTAGCATAATACGCGTACCATGGCTCAGAATCAGTTATTGACATGAGCTGCTCTTCAGGAAATGAATCCCGAATCTCACTCTTGTCAAATTCACTAAGGCCGGGATTTTTGAGACGAGAGAGGTGTGTGGAAAACTAGAAGGGGGGGTTGAATAGTTTTAACGTCTTTTTAATATTTTAGAAACCTTTAGTTTAGCTTTAAAACCTTGTTTACTTTTCAAACTTGGATTCGATCTTATGTGAACTCAAATCTTGAAGAATATGAACAACTATATCCAAGTATGAACAATAATAATAATGTAAGCTAAGTATGTGAAATCAACACATGCATAATATAAACAATTATAGCTCTATACGAGAGATAAGTAAGTAAATGTTTATTTTGTAATCCTTAATTATATTTTGTATGAAAACTATGCTTGATCGAAATGATCAATTATATATATGTTACCTTTTTAGTTTGATTGTAAAAACTTTGTTATGTGAATGAAAATTTTGTTTGATCTTTAGGTGAAATCAACACTAGCACTATATGAGCAACAATATATTTACGTCTACGTCTACAAAAGTAATAACGACATTAGAAAGATAATAAGTAAGAGATGGAAAGATCTAACCGCGAGACAAGAGGTTTATAGTGGTTCGGCTACAAGGACACCTTCCTTGCCCTACTCCACTCCCCGAGCACCTAACTCGAGAGTTTTCTTCACTATGTCAACAAGCTCCCTTATGGCGGAGAAAACCTTACACACCAATTATCACACCACAACTTCGTCACACCCTTTTCACACCTTCTAGACAACTTCTTCACACCTAGTCACAACTTGATTACAACACTACTTCTTCACACCTATCTATCTTCACAACAATCTACTTCACTCCTATCTTCCTCACAACTATCTACTTCCCAACAATCTACTTCACAACTATCTACTCCAAAATCTTTCTGTGTATACACCTTGCTAATCTATATTCTACCAAATATTCACAACAATTTACACAAAACTATATGTAATGAATGTTGCTCTAACAACTTGGATGTGGAGGTCACAACAAGTTGTAATACTTCTTGTCTTGGTGGATAGAAGTATTCTTCTCTTGTACTTTGAAAGGATGAGACTTGGATCACTTTGAAACAAAGATTAATGTATTTATGATCAAAGGATTATAAGAAATAGAAGAGGGGATTTAGATCAGAAAGTTTTGGGGTGCAAAAGGTGAGAAAAGTCTGTGAAATGAACCAGTATTTATAGGCCAGAAAAACACTGTTTTGGAGCGTGCCGTTCCCGATAATTAGGGGCCGGTCCCCTTAATTATTAAGGGGGTTGCCCATTCAATTAAGGCGGCCGCCCTCCCAAAACGGGCATAAAATTGTCTTTTACCGGGGAAGGTTTTTCTGGAACATTTTTACCATTTTTGGTTGAAAATTTGAATACATATATTTATAATGATCTAAACATATTCTTTTATTTCCAAAAATGATTTTGTAAAAGATATAAAATGTTTTGTGACATTTTATAAAAAGTCTAGTGTTTAAGAAAATTGTTCCTTTGATCATAGAATGCAATAAAAACTTTGTTTAGTCATACCTTAAGTGATTTGGATGTAAAGAGAATATTTATCACTAAATACTTGTTTATGGCATAATTTTTAGCTCAATGGGTTTACGTTTTGTGATTATCAAACATAGAGATATCGATAAATGTTAATAATGTTTTTAGGCATTATTTATATCAACAATCTCCCCCTTTTTGATGATTACAAAACCTAAACTCATCAAGTCTAAAAATCAATTTTTAGACGTGTATTTAGTGAGTTTATATTCCCTTCTCCCCCTTTTTGTAGAATAAAAAGGTTATGCCGACTAGCTTCATATATGAAGTTAGACGGGATGAAAGCTCCCCCTTGATGTGTGCTCCCCCTCGTTCGAGGGCACCAAGGAATCGAGCAATGAGAATCTTGGCTGCAAAAATATTAGAAGCACAAGCATACATAGAAAAATATGCAATATACAAATAACAAGCATAGCAAACAAATATTAAGAATACATAACAATTAATTCAAAGTGATTAGGTTAAAGATCCTAATTTGCCAAAGAGAGCCATCGGACTTGCTTGTAACAAAAGGTTGGTTGATACTTATTTGAAAGTGAAAATCATAAGCATATATTATGCTTAGATGGTTGATGATTGAGTGTTTGGAATGAAAATGGTTAACTTAGGGTAAGATTCTTGGATTAATGGAGGTGTATGTTTGGGTGCATAAGTGTTGGAGAGTTTGTTGGTGGAGAGTTTAGAGGTGTAGAGTTAGGAGCGGAAGAGGTTAGAGAGTTTGGATGTTGTTCAAGCGAGGGTTTTGGATGAGATCTAGTGAGAAGATAATCAATCCAAGTGAAGTGTTCATTCATGAAATGGTTTGTTTTTGGAGAAAGATACAATAAGGAAAATTGTTAACATGTTTTGCAACTTGTTTCAAGTTGTGGGGTGATGAAGGATAGCTAGAGGAAAGTTGTTCCAAGTTGCATTGAGCAAGGTGTAAGGCAAGAAGAGCACAAAGAACAAATATTAAGGATACATAACAATTAATTCAAAGTGATTATGTTAAAGATCCTAATTTGCCAAAGAGATCCATCGGACTTGCTTGTAACAAAAGGTTGGTTGATACTTATTTAAAAGTGAAAATCATAAGCATATATTATGCTTAGATGGTTGATGATTGAGTGTTTAGAATGAAAATGGTTAACTTAGGGTAAGATTGTTGGATTAATGGAGGTTTATGTTTGGGTGCATAAGTGTTGGAGAGTTTGTTGGTGGAGAGTTTAGAGGTGTAGAGTTAGGAGCGGAAGAGGTTGATAGAGAGTTTGGATGTTGTTCAAGCGAGGGTTTTGGATGAGATCTAGTGAGAAGATAATCAATCCAAGTGAAGTGTTCATTCATGAAATGGTTTGTTTTTGGAGAAAGATGCAATAAGGAAAATTGTGGACATGTTTTGCAACTTGTTTCAAGTTGTGGGGTGATGAAGGAGAGCTAGAGGAAAGTTGTTCCAAGTTGCATTGAGCAAGGTGTAAGGCAAGAAGAGCACAAAGAACAAATATTAAGGATACATAACAATTAATTCAAAGTGATTATTTTAAAGATCCTAATTTGCCAAAGAGAACCATCGGACATGCTTGTAACAAAAGGTTGGTTGATACTTATTTGAAAGTGAAAATTATAAGCATATATTATGCTTAGATGGTTAATGCTTGAGTGTTTCCGAATGAAAATGGTTAAGTTAGGGTAAGATTGTTGGATTAATGGAAGTGTATGTTTGGGTGCATAAGTGTTGGAGAGTTTGGTGGTGGAGAGTTTAGAGGTGTAGAGTTAGGAGCGGAAGAGGTTGATAGAGGGTTTGGATGTTGTTCAAGCGAGGGTTTTGGATGAGATCTAGTGAGAAGATAATCAATCCAAGTGAAGTGTTCATTCAATGAAATGGTTTGTTTTTGGAGAAAGATGCAACAAGGAAAATTGTTGACATGTTTTGCAACTTGTTTCAAGTTGTGGGGTGATGAAGGAGAGCTAGAGGAAAGTTGTTCTAAGTTGCATTGAGCAAGGTGTAAGGCAAGAAGATCACAAAGCTCATGGGCTTCCATAAGTTCTTTAATGAACTTCAAGTGTTCGGAGGACGGTGATGATGGTGGAGTGTGATTGTTATTAGGGATTGTTGTTTTGAGATTGAGCATGCTCTTCATATGACTAATGTGGGTGAGATGAAGGTGTATTTTTGGGAGCAAGAATGGATGTTTGGTTATTATGATGAGGTTTGTGAAAGGGTTCATTTGAGTGAACATGAGGTTTGTGTATTGATACGTGGGAATTGCGCCCTCGCAACAGGTTTTACCTCTCAAGGGATCTTGAGAAGCTTACAACCCCCACCAGGCAGTGTACCTGATCTTTGTAGTATAGTATAGTGACAAGTACCAGGAGATTGATCAGTCAACTCAAGAATAGTGTCGCTAGGATTAGAAAGCCTACTAAACTAGGTCTAGAGGTGAGGGATGATTCTTTTTGTATTTTTATATTTTATGGAAAGCAAGTAAAATCTCGGGTTTTGAAGGAGTAGGCGGAATTATTTGTTAGCAAACTAACCTAATTAACTAAAGACGCAATCAAAATAAAATAAAAGAAATGAAAATTAAACTAATATGCTAATGTGGTGGAAGCAATAATGATAAAAGTTGTGTTTACTTAGATTTCATTACTCCCTAGATATCTTTTACCGGTTGATTAGCTTGTTACAATTGCATGGATGACGGGTTATATTCCTTAATAGTAGTCGTAGGGCCGTGTACAATATTCCCTAACTCTATAAGATCCTACTTCACTCCTATGTCGATCCGTTAAAAGCTCCTAACATGGGATCATTAGAATTCACTTATGCATTAAATACAACCAAAAATCGTAGTACACCTCCGATCATGTTTCTTAAGACGTTCAAGCAAGTTACCAATGGAAGTCTGCTAGTTTTCTTAAGCCTAACATCGAATACAATCATCCGTAACAATTATAAACAAACAATCAACCCATAATCAACATCTAGGTTTCACTACATCTAAGCAAACACAATAAAAGCCTAGCCTAACATGTTAAAAGAAAGATAAACATAAGATAGAATCAAACAATACATAGACATATTGAATGATTATTGGAGCACTTATCTTTATTAAAACATGGAGGAAAGAAGGGTTTGAAACCCCTTCAATATGCAGGAAATTCGAGCTAGGGTTTATGCACAACTTGTTCCACTATATGTTCCCCACTTTACAAAGAAAAATTGGAACAATATGTATATAGACATAGCATCTTGATGGCGTCTGTAACACCCCAAAATTTGGGATACGCAGCAGAATTAAAGCTGGGTGTTACTCGACGGCACAATAGTTATAATAATAGAAAACGGTATCTAAATTAGCCGTTTTGAAATATTTATTATTCAATTATCAGAGTTTACAAAATGAGGTCCCAGTAGTTTACAGTTTGTCAAATAAGTTATCAAAGATTAATAAAATTTTAGCCTTCATTCAGTATCCGTGCTCCTCCGTGCCATCCTCGTTTATTATGGATCTGAGATAAACATGCTAAAAGCGTCAACACAAAGGTTGGTGAGTTCATAGCGTTTATTGAAAATAAATTGAAAAGGTTTTAAATAATGTTTTCACAGCAAAGGCATTGTAAATCCACTCAGTTGCAAATCCCGCCCATACAAAACTTGCAACCTGTGTGTTCACAACCCACTGCTAAAATATAGTATGAGTAAGAATGTTTTCACAGCAAAGGCATTATAAATCCACTCAGTTGCAAATCCCGCCCATACAAAACTTGCAACCTGTGTGTTTACAACCCACTGCTAAAATATAGTATGAGTAAGAATGTTGTATACGATATATGTAAGCACTTAATGTAAAGCATAACAGCAAACTGAACCTCGTGACTAGAATAAGTAAGTATCATAAGTAAGTTGGATTATATTCACCCAAGGTCTCGAATAAATGTTGGACACAGGGGTGGGGGTGTCAACCCGATAGTACTATCAATACCTCTCCATCGGCTCCATCCAGGAGTTAAACAGTTGCTAAGAATAAAGTGTAGAATAAGTGTAACACATTAAGGCACATATCGTAACTACATTTCATGTCCAAAAGTATCATAAATATAGCGTAGTATAAGAGTATAAATATTTTGAGTATAAATCAAGTATAAGAGTATACATCTACCCCAAAGAGTTTATAGAGAATTTAAACGAGTAAAAGTCAGGCTATGACTCACGGTAATCCATAAAAGTTTAGAGTACTTGTGTAAGTAAATGAAAATAGTTGAGCATGTATCTCCCCCAAAAGTAATTCAAGACGTATAAAAGTAGGGGCTATGAAACTCACCTTGGATGATACGGTAATCTGGATGGAAAACAACTTAAATAAAATTGATAAACGTCTCCAACACGAAACCTGAGTTGATTATGTCAAGTTTTTAGTATTCGTATTTACTTATATGCGAGTTTAATATTTGTTATTGTAATGGTTTTGTCAATGATTATTCTTTTAGTTATCATAACATGAAGTCTCTACAAAAGTTATTGGTATTAAGATTTTACTAATTTTTTTTTTATTTATGGTTTGTCATTCGATATCGTTAAATATGTTTCTTATATAAGTATTGTCGATAATCCCTAATCATTACGCATTAAAATATATTATCGAAATATATAAAATATTACTCTTTTTAACCTTGTAGTTTAATAGTTGACAAAAACAGCCCTTGTAGTTAATATTTTCAAAAATTTAACAATATATACCCTCAACTATGGTTTGTTTGCAATAATTGTCCAAAGGGAGGGGTTGGGTCGTTTTCTTAATAAAAGAAATAAATAGTTTTAGTTTCAGTGAGCGACAGGCCCAAAAGGATGTTAAATATAAATGGGGCCTTGCAATATTTTTATGACCCTTATAATTTAATAATGAAGTTTGTTAAGTTTGGTAAATTATGAAGTTTGGGAACTAGGTCGTTTAAGAAGAGATTTTTGGAAATTCAAATGTCGGGTTTAAAAACAGTCCTCACCTACAGCTCTTGTTGTGCGTTTTTAGGACCCGTGCGCCTGAGTTTTTAAAGAAAACGTCGTTCCGGACAACTTTCATGTTTTAACTTTTTGATGAATCGGACTAGAAATTCCTCGTTTTGGGTGTTTTAGATTCTGTCACAGAATGTTGTTGACAGCTTTCCGACAAAGTTTTTGGTAATTTCATTTGGCCGTATCTTTTGACTCGTGTACTCGTTTTAGGTGATTTAAAAGCCTAGATCCTAGTTTTTATTACACCTAACTGATTGTTTAGTTTATATATGCTCATAGAATTTAGAGTATAATAGAGAGGGTGTTTGTTTTGTTCACGCCACAACAGAAAGAGGAAAAGAAAGTGTGAGTTTTGATATAGGTTTCTATTAAGACTTTTATAATAGTAAGTTTAGGACTAATGGAATGTATAAAAGGGTTGAAAAAGAGGGGAGAACACTTACTTATATGGTACATGATTTTAGAGAAGGGTTTTGGAGCAAAAGGCCTTGGAACTTGTAATCACTAGTCTCCTTCTATCTTAGGCTGCTACTACTCTTCCTTGGCTTCTCCTAGACCTTTCTTGGATTAGTAGGTTTTGAGGGTGGGTACTGTTTGGGGTGATTTCGAATGGTATGTGAATGTTATGGAAAATAGTGGCTCGTTATTTATAGAGGTATGTTCTATGGTTTCTATGGAGTCTAGGTAGTCATGCTTAGGAATAAGGACATGGTGAGGTGGTCTTGAGTTCAGAAACAACCAAATGTAACGAGAGGTAAAGTATTGTAGTGTGGTAATTTCTTAGCCATAACTTCTAACTAACCATGAATATTTCTAGAAACAAAGTTATGTGGTTCGATTGGTGATGAAGGAAGAAGATGGAAATGTGATCGATTTATAGAGGGAGGAAATGAGAGTTGTTGAAGATGCTAGTCACCATGTTATGCATGAATGAGACATGGTGAGGTGTATTTGAAGTTTGTATGGTGCATATAGTGGTGATGTAGAGATTGCATGGTGGTGCATGGTGTTGGAATTTTGGCCAAAGATTTTACCTATTAAATTTGACCATGGTTGAACTTCAAGGGAACAAGGTGATGTGGAAGTAAAATTAAGCTAGTAAGTGGTTTGTGGCTTAGGAATAAACAAGTATCTAGTTAGGCTGTGATTTAACTAAAATCGAACTAGGAAAAAGAAAAGGAATTGAAATCGATTTGGCTTATATTGGGTGTACATGGGCTATTGTGTTCGATTGAGTTACAAGGACAAACACATGCCACGCTAGTTACTTGGAAGAGTTCATGTGATGTTCTCCATATGTTCTATCATGTATATATATGTATCCATAGATTAGAGCTTGGTTTGAATGGTTTAAAACGTACCATGTAGATGGCATAAGGCAAATGAGATGACACGTTAGTTTAAAATGTATGCGTGATTCTTTCATGGTATACATATACATTTGTAGTAAGTCATCATGCATGGTGTAATTATATGACACACATTACTGCTTATACATACGTAAGGAATTTGCATGTGAACTGTATTTTTTTAATCTATCATGCAATCTTATTCAAGTAGTTTGTGCAAGATAAACGTGGCACCATGGGTTTAAGATGTAAGACTTTTGTATTTTTGTTATATAATATAGAAGGTTTAAGGATTATAAGGTATAGTTTGATCCCGATAATTACTAACGTTAAGCTCTTATGTCACAAAATTTAGAATCTGGGGACGTAAAAGTATAAAGCTTATAAAAATGTTAAAACTTATCAACATACTCAATTTTAACATTTAACATAAGTCATGGGTTTATCGGGGTGTTTAAACGTTATTTAAACTAAAAATTTATAGTTATAATAAATAGAAGTTAGTAGTTAATTTAATAAACGAAAAATTTTCGTTAAAACTCTTAATGGCTAACGTTTAATTTTGAACATTAAGTATAAAATAATGTAAAGTGGTAAATAAGAAATTAAAAACTTTTTATACTAAAAATATTTATTCAAGACAAAACTAAGTGAACTCGTTTACTTAAACCATGAGTTACGTCATATCTTAGTTGATTGTTGTGATTAGTTTAACTAAAAAAAAAATAGATGTGAAAAAAAATTGTTAAGTATTAGTTTAATTTAAGTGGAAATTTACCGGTGGTTACAGCGTCATGTATTAACCTCTGACACCGTCAACTCGCCGCCAAGTTGAAATTCGTATTGCCTAGATCCACTTCTGACGCCGTCATGTAGAAATAAGCTCTAGGCCATCACTAGTATTTGGACCCTGACGGCCTTGGTGACGCCGTCAGGCCAATAACAAAGAAAACACTCTGGGCCGTCACATTATAATTTCCACATCCACCTCTTTGCCACTCTTGACGTCGTCATGTGTTGTAGCTTGACATCGTCAGGTACTGTTCCAGCAAGGAATTTTGAGACTTTGCCGTTTTCTTCACTTTTATGCTCCAAAAACATCCAAAATGCTTCCTTTTCTAGATTTCTCCTCAAAAGTACCTAAAATGACAAAAGGAACGATTTAGGGCAATAATTGATCAAATAATCTCGAATTCGGGCTTAAATGACCCCTTAAAAGTGGTACACTTTTCGCCTCATCAAATACCCTTACACTTGAGATTTTCTTGTCCTCAAGCAAGTGCGCTTTTATTCTAATCAAAATACAAGTTAGGGGTCTTTTAACACTAATATAAAAGTAATTACAACAAATAATCATTCCACTAAAAACCAAAAACAAGCACGGAGGTCATACACTAGCACCTCACAAATAGTGTTTAGATACTCACATCTCTCGGGTGTAATAAAGGATATATCACAATATGGAAATGGAAAACATCTCTCACTACCTGTCATAGCAAATAGATTACCATAGGCTTGGGAAAGGATCAAACCTCCACCACTTGGCGTAAGCACCTAGGATAAACTATCAAAGAGGTCTTTTGAAGGGTTATAACGTTAGGCGTAGAGATATGGAAAACACGGTTTTGTTGGATAAAGGCAATATTTACTGGTGGCAAGTTAATCATCTTGGTTAATTACATGTACAATATGGCGTTGCTAAGCCAAGACTCGACTCGACTTAAGGTAATAAATCAAAAATAACAAAAACATAAAACAAACATAGAATGAAACGAGATGGTAGTCCGTATGTTTTTCTCTTTTATTTTTCTATTTTTTTTTCTTTTTCTTTCTTTTTTTTTCGATTTTTTTTCATACACTTTTACCCTACCATCCAAAATAATACATCATAGGGAATGTACATTCCCCTTACACTTGAATTTTTACATACTTTACAATAAACTACTCTAATGACTCGAATCAAGATAATCAAAACACTTGGAGTACTTTTTAAGATTAATGCACATATGGGGGTAATAATTTGATGTTCTTCCCCATTACTCCAAAACATTAGTACTTTACCCATGAGTCCCAATCGTCCCAAAACAATATGTACATGATATGACTCGACTTAGCAACCATGTAATAAATTAGATAATTAACTAAGGGTTTAAACAAATAACAATAATGCACTAAAGATGAGTGCATACACGGAAGGTTAAGGCGATTTGGTTGCACATTTGGGTGGGTTGTAACAAATTCTTCCTTTAAGAAAAATGCTTAAAGTTAGAAACGAAAAAGATAGTCTCGGAGGGGTGTACTAGGGGTATCGTGTACTGAAAATGAGTACAACGCAAAGGTGTGGGAAAGATTAATTGACTTTACTAGTCAAGTGATATGATTTAAATGGTCAAGTAATTATGATACGGGTTTAAACACAAGGGTGATCCTAATGCCTCTTATCATGTAGTAAATCCTACTACACGAATGTAGTCTCACTAGCGGTCTCAGGATGCATCACTAACGCAAGTTCTAGAATCTAAATGCTACTGGTACACTCATAAGCGCTAATAATAAATGTTTTTCCTATCAAATCTAAAGGCAAACCTCACATATTTGGGTGGAAAATTTTTCAGAATGGTACGGTTTTGTGCTAGTCATACAACTCCTATCCAAGAGACGCTTGTTAAGGCTAAAGTTTCACTCCTAAATGTTGTAAAAAATTTTAAATTTGGTGCTAAAATTACACTAACAAGTATTTCTCTTAGTTTTATTACACACCTACCATCAAACAAACAAACTCAAGTGCAATTGTATCCTATAAGGTATCATCATTTACCCTCCCCTTACACTTAGGATGAACATTGTCCCCAATGTTCAATTAAAGGATGTAAAAGTAAAACAGGTAAAAGAATGAAAAAAAAACTCCCCTGATTCGTTTGGTGTGGATAGTGTGTCAACAAGGTTAGATCTTCCTCCAAGAAAATAAACGTTGAAAGCTTCCCTCCAGAAATATAAATCATCTTCTTGTCATATATAACCTGTTAAGCCTGAGAAAACAATCAAGGCAAACCTCGCGTAAAATCGGCGGCAATCTATATATACTAACAAATCCTAGAAAGCAATTTAAGATATAATGGTTTTGGAATGAATGCTTGCAGATTTCCTGGAGTTTATAAAACTAAAGAATTAACAAAAACTTTTAGACTCCGGTATAAACAAAAATCGCAAAAAATTTTCTGAATTTTAGTACCTGACGCCGTCAGGTTGTAACTCCTGACGCCGTCAGAATATTCCTGGAAAAATCTTATGTTAAGTTTCCGGAAAATTTCTGGAAAAACTCATGCCTTATTTCCTGGAAAATCCTGCAAAACATCATTATGACTCGATACAAGCATTTGAGTCTAACAATTACTAATATACATGCTCATTTAATATTGTGGCGAATCAAGATCATTTTCGTTCTTATAAACAAGTTTGGATTTCCCTTACACTTAGCTTTTGCAAAATACCTTTATATGTAATTAAGACGAAGTTAAAAACAAAATAAAGCATTTTCACATTTTAGTTTGAAACATGATCTACCAACAATAAAAATAAAACATGCATACGTAAACAAATGAAATCAAACAAACAAACAAACAAACAAACAAACAAACAAATAAAGCTTGGGTTGCCTCCCAATAAGCGCTTGTTTTTGTTTGAGTCACGAGCCTGACTCTACCCTTATTTAATGAAAATAGGGGAGGTTTTTCCTACACTTAGGATTAAGTGCGGGTGAAAGTAGCGATACACACCCTTAGGGTGGAAATATGCCACGTGAACTGAAGGGGGTGAGTGAATGGCTTCCTTCATCCTAAAACTACCCGGATAATATTGGTTGATGGGTGGGTCGGTTCCTTTTTTGTCTCCTAGATGTAAATCTAAGGATGGGAAGTTATGTAAAGATTGAGGTTCTGGTTCATGAACACTAGGAAATTCCCTAGAACTAGGAGTAAGGTTATCATTACAAGTATTCAAACATATATCCTCTAGTTGTGCTTGGTCCAAGGGTTCTACCTCCATTGGGATTCCTAAAGTTTCTTCTACTTCTTCTGGGTAAGTCACGGTTGGTGTGTGTGCCTCAAATGATGGTAGGACTTGTGGGGTACTTAGTGAGCTTATGTTATTTACTTCATCATTCCTTTTGTCAAGATCACCTATATCCTCAACATGTGTTTCATTATAATCTAACCCTAACATTTTCCCAAGTATCTCAAGTGCTTCTCTAGGCATCTCAACTTCTATATCTGAATCATAAGGATCATCCTCAATATTCTGACTGCTATATTCAAATTGCCCAAAAGATGCATCATGTGTTTCTTGAGATTCATCATCATCGATCATAAAACCTAGGTATTTTTGATCAATGTAATCATGTTCGGCTAAATCCTCCATCACATCAAGGTCACCTATGTGTTCATCCTGTATTATGGTAGTGCCTAACCATGACATGCAGCTAGGTGGCTCATACGAAACTATCCTAGGTGAAGGCTCATATGGTGTGTAGGTTTCACTAAGTGAGGCATTTTGAGGGGTTGATGGAGCTCCTATGGTGAATTATTTAAAAGTCTTATGCACTTGGCCTCTTTTCTCAAGGTACTCAATAAAATCAATATAAGATCCTGTCTTCCTCATTTAATTCCTCCATCTTGGTATATCAAAACTGGTGTAATTATATTTTTCTGGTAAAACTCTAGTGTCGGACTTGGTGGATTCACGTTCTCCATAATGGTGAACGGAAGAGTCAACAGAAAGGTTTTTTTTACGAACAAAGACACAAAGAAAAGATAGACTACGAGAAAGCTAATAAAAAGAAAAATAAAATCTCACTCGATAGGAATCTAATGAGTAGGCCTAATAAAATAAATTCCAACCTAAGCAATAGCTATTCCCCGGGCTGCGGCGCCAAAAACTTGATACGTGGGAATTGCGCCGTCGCAACAGGTTTTACCTCTCAAGGGATCTTGAGAAGCTTACAACCCCCACCAGGCATTGTACCTGATCGTTGTAGTATAGTATAGTGACAAGTACCAGGGGATTGATCGTTCAACTCCGGAATAGTGTCGCTAGGATTAGAAAGCCTACTAAACTAGGTCTAGAGGTGAGGGATGATTCTTTTTGTATTTTTATATTTGATGGAAAGCAAGTAAAATCTCAGGTTTTGAAGGAGCGGGCGGAATTAGTTGCTAGCCAACTAACCCAATTAACTAAAGATGCAATCAAAATAAAATAAAAGAAATGAAAATTAAACTAACATGCTAATGTGGTGGAAACAATAATGAGAAAAGTTGTGTGTACTTAGATTTCATTACTCCCTAGATATCTTTTACCGGTTGATTAGCTTGTTACAATTGCATGGATGACGGGTTATATTCCTTAATACTAGTCGTAGGGCCGTGTACAATATTCCCTAACTCTATAAGATCCTACTCCACTCTTATGTCGAGACGTTAAAAGCTCCTAACATGGGATCATTAGAATTCACTTATGCATTAAATACAACCAAAAATCGTAGTACACCTCCGATCATGTTTCTTAAGACGTTCAAGCAAGTTACCAATGGAAGTCTGCTAGTTTTCTTAAGCCTAACATCGAATAGAATCACCCGTAACAATTATAAACAAACAATCAACCCATAATCAACAGCTAGATTTCACTACATCTAAGCAAACACAATAAAAGCCTAGCCTAACATGTTAAAAGAAAGATAAACATAAGATAGAATCAAACAATACATAGACATATTGAATGATTATTGGAGCACTTATCTTTATTAAAACATGGAGGAAAGAACGGTTTGAAACCCCTTCAATATGCAGGAAATTCGACCTAGGGTTTATGCACAACTTGTTCCACTATATGCTCCCCACTTTACAATGAAAAATTGGAAAAATATATATAGACATAGCATCCTGACGGCGTCATGTATTAACCTTTGACGCTGTCAACTCGCTGCCAAGTTGAAATTCGTATTGCCTAGATCCAGTTCTGACGCCGTCATGTAGAAATAAGCTCTGGGCCGTGACTAGTATTTGGACCCTGACGGCCTTGGTGACGCCGTCAGGCCAATAACAAAGAAAACACTCTGGGCCGTCACGTTATAATTTGCACATCCACCTCTTTTGCCACTCTTGACGTCGTCATGTGTTGTAGCTTGACGTCGTCAGGTACTGTTCCAGCAAGGAATTTTGAGATTTTTCCGTTTTCTTCACTTTTATGCTCCAAAAACATCCAAAATGCTTCCTTTTCCAGATTTCTCCTCAAAAGTACCTAAAATGACAAAAATGAACGATTTAGGGCAATAATTGATCAAATAATCTCGAATTCGGGCTTAAATGACCCCTTAAAAGCGGTACACTTTTCGCCTCATCATGTATCATGAAATATGGTTTGACCTTCATGGGTTAAGTTGTTGTGGTGATGACACACTTTGTAGAGTGTAGGGAATGGTTATATGGTTGAATCTTTTTGTGAGGATGACTAGGTGGAGTTATTGGTGAATATGGAAAATGAGTATCAAGCGATGTGATTGGTGAGAATGAAAGAGCGATGTTCATGGAAGGGATTTCCTTGTAGAGGGTGTTATAGATGGTGCATTAGGTGCACTAGGAGATGGAATTTGAGGTTGAGGTGACTAAAGGTTATGAGGTTTGAGTGTGTAAAGGTTTTGAGGTTTGAGTGTAATGTAGAAGGATATGGTGACTAAAGGTTTTTGATATGTAATGTTGGCAAGAAGGAGAGTGAAGTGTTAGGTATGTAATGTTGAAGACATAGGAGGAATTTGGTGTTGGATTTTTGACAACATCATTTGGTTTGACGGGCTTTTAATGGAAGTTAGGATTTCTTCTCCAAACGGGTTTCTTGGTGGTTTTGGTTTGACGGGCTTTTAATGGAAGTTAGGATTTCTTCTTCAAATGGGTTTCTTGGTGGTTTTGGTTTAATGGGAGAGGACATGATGAGATGAGTAGAGATTGAGAGGAATGAGAGTGTTTATAATGTAGGATTGGTGGGATTAAGGATGTATAAACTTTGATAGAAGGTTTAGGATAAAATAGGTTTGTGAATTTTGGGAAGTGTCGGATGAAATGGGATAAAAAGTAGAAAAAGTAAACAACACCTTCGACCATCAGATGGCCGGTCCACTTAATAATTAAGGGGGCCGCCTAATGATTTAAGTGGCTGCCCATATGTTGATTCCCAGATTTCCAGAAATGGATTTTTGGTAGTGAATTGTAGAAAGGTTGTGTTTTTGGTTTCAAACAAGTCCAACTCTTTGAGGCAATTAAGCATATACCAATTATGTAGGCAATTATGTAGCCAAAGCATGTTAACCAAAGAGATTAAGTAAACAAGCAATTTCATCTAGCATGCAAACATACTCATCAAGCAAGTAAAGTATAAGTGCTAGGAAACAGTAAGCAACATCAAGTATTTCATAACTACATAACTAGGAGGATAAATCCTAATGTGTATCAATGTGCAATAAGTGGGTAGTTATGATAGCATGGATTTCTAGACTTGTTACAAACAAAGTCTTAATAGACAAACCATGGTCCTCTTGATTTCATTTAGTTCACTTATAAGTGTCATTTATAAGAATATAGATGACAAATATGAGATCACCATGCATGATTTCAAGAGACGTTTTTAGTATTATTCAACAATGTTTGAAAGTAGGTTTTCACGTAGATGTGAGAGTTATTTGAATAAAATAGACTGGGTTTTACTTCAAAATGTGTTAATGAAAGGTAAAGAAAATTTTCCCTATCTTTGGTTTTGATCAAAACAAAATTGTGGATATTGATAGTGAAAACATGTTATTGAAAAGTGGGATAGTCATTTGAAAAACTATTTTCCAAAATGTAAGGTTTTTGCATATTTTTAGAGATATTAGATTTTTGACAACAAATATCATTAATCATAGATTTTAAAAGATGTTTATTAAAGATCTCATGCTCAATAGGATTGGTTAAGCCTATTGTCATATGCTATCCTTATCTACATAACCTATGATCTTAAGTGAGTGATGACGTAATTCTACATGTTTGATGTGAGGGTGTTGAATGGAGTATATCCTAACATCTATAGCTCCTTTGTTGTTGCACACTTGTCTAACTTAATGCCATAGTCTACGAGAGCTTGTTTCATCCATAGTTTTCTTACGCGAGGGATCTATTCCTACTTCTATGTTAATGATTAATCCACTTAACTCATTTCACTTCATCACCATGAGTTTGCCAATAGTGGATAGAAGATTTCTAAATTCTATTTTGTTCGACAATTGTCACACCCCCAAAATCGGGTCCAGCGGAAGCTTACACGTAGCTGGGGTGTAACTCAATTGGTATCCCAAAACAAGTACAAAATGGTTTTCACTTCAATCATTTAGAATAAAATCGTTTAACCAAAAGCATTGAGTTTACATTGTTAAAAGTAGTGCGAAATTAGGCCCTTTAAATAGTTTAAAACGGTCCCCAAATGAATATCAGAGTCTTCTATGACCATGCCATGCCCTGCCAAGACCTCCAGTAGCGTGCCATTGCTTAATACTTGAAAATACATGCTAAAGTGTCAACACGAGGTTGGTGAGTTCATAGAGTCTTGTGAAAAAGAATGTAATGCATATGAATAAAGATTTCCCAGCAAAGGCATCGTAAATCCACTCAGTTAAAAGTCCCGCCATAAAAGACTTGTAACCTGTGTGTTTACGACCCACTGCCAAATATGATATAGTTTACGTGAATAAAAGAAATATTTGTATCTAAATTCAAAGATAAATATAGCAATACCGCTATAAAACAATTCTTGACAATGAGGCCATATAAAGAAATCAGACAATGTCGCTATATAGATAAATCAGTCAATCGGAGAAACCGAAATATTACGTTTGACATCACAGCCAAGTGGGGAAACCACAATATTACGTTTGACAATACAGCCAAGTGGGGAAACCACAATACGTTTGACATCACAGTCAAGTAGGGAAACCACAATATTACGTTTGACATCACAGCCAAGTGGGAAACCACAATATTACAAGGAGGTCATATGATAAATCAGTCAAGTAGGAAACAACAATATTACGTTTGACATCACAGCCAAGTAGGGAAAACCACAATATTACTTTGGACATATAGGAACAACTAGTCACCATGAGGTCATATAAACAAGGATGACAAATCCCATAAAATGCAGGTAATAAAACATACCAAAGAAATACAAGTAATCAAACATACCAAAGAAATGCAGGTGATCAAACATATATTTAGGTAAAGCTAAAAATATTTGAGTAATCAACCATGTAAAGCGAGTAATGCGTTTAAGTAAAACGAGCATGTATTCTCCCCCAAAGAGTTTACAAAACAATTAAAAGAGTAGGGGCTATGACTCACCTGGAGCGATAGCTACGATGACAAAAGTGGATACACAGAAATGAGGTTCGATCTCTAACCGCAACCTAATATGAATGAAATGATCTAATGTAAGAAATGAAATGATGCTACACATGCAAATACGTATGTTATCGATACCACTCGCGAAATTTGAAAATAACGTTTATCGTCGAAAAAAATACGTTTTTGACGTCTCGTTAAGTTAATAAACACTTCCCATGTAAATAGGTTGAAACGGTTCTCCACGATCCTCGTTTGGTGTTCTATCGGCAAATATAAGGTTTTCGTCGTAAAATGACACTTTTTATAACTTGAAAAGATGCCCAAATTGGCCTCGCAAAACTAGTCCTAAAATGGTGAATATTAAGAGTTAGGAAAGAATCTCAGTAGTTTTGAGAAGATTTTCACCTTATCTAAAAAGCCATAGAACTGAACTTTGTCCATACTGGTCTTGATCATAAAGAAAAATAGCCGCGAAGTGAGGTGTTTGGGCTGTTTTGACAGATTCTGGGCAATTTTCGAGAAAGTTTGGAAGACCATAAGTTATTTGTTATTAATCCTTTTGAAAACAGTTTAAGGTTTTGAAATCTAGACTGGGTGAAATAACTTTTTGTCAATGATGTAAATTTTCCAGAAATGAGTTTATCAATGAGAAAAATGGATCTCAACCTGGTCACTTGGCGAAATGGTTAATACTTGGAAAATTTTCTAAGTGATGGGCTGAAGGAAATATTAAAATCGTCTAAAATTCAAATGCTTGTATCTTGGTCGTTATAAGCTCGTTTTCTACGTTCTTTATATCCCCGGAATCGTGGGACAACATACTAATATATTTTTGATAAGTCGGGACGGCTAGATCAAGTTTTATGCTCAAAACAGTCCGTGACAACTGTTCATCAGCAAGGTATTTTCAGAAAATGGTTTTTCGTCGTTAAACTTCGGAAAATCATATCTCCTTCGTTATAAACTCGTTTTAATCCGTTCTTTCGCCCAAAGCTTTGTTTTTGAAATTATTTTCTGATTCTCTAGCCCAAGGTTACCCGGAAACCCCTGAGTTTTTTTTATTTTACAAAAATGGACAGCAGCTTTTCTAATAGTGAGAAAAATAGATTTCCTAGTTTAATACTTGTCCAAATCTTTACCAAACTTCTCTAAATCAACTCCACAAATACTTAATCCTATCATACATCTTCTTAGGGTGTCATGGGTTCCTAAACTTCACCAACCTTTGTTTTTTGAAATTATTTTCTGATTCTCTAGCCCAAGGTTACCCGGAAACCCCTGAGTTTTTTGTATTTTACAAAAATGGACAGCAACTTTTCTAATAGTGAGAAAAATAGATTTCCTAGTTTAATACTTGTCCAAATCTTTACCAAACTTCTCCAAATCAACTCCACAAATACTTAATCCTACCATACAACTTCTTAGGGTGTCATGGGTTCCTAAACTTCCCCAACCTTGGTGGGTTTCATGGGAATAATCACAGGATGTTATTAATCTCATAATAATTGAAAATACTTGAAAAAGTGGCATGACAACTTATGTATATAAGCATGTTTTGTTACTAGATCATGAAAATACATCAAGTAAATGTTTAAAAGAGTAGGAAAAATCATGGGTAACTTACTTGTGATGATTATTGAAAGATGGTGATGAAAACCTAAATAAATCTTTGTGGTTTTTATTTCAAAACCCTAACTACATTATTACTAGGAGTAGATTAAACATTTAAGCTTGAAAAATTGATGGATCCTTCTTGTCTTGTGTTTCTTGGCCGATCATAATAGAGAGAAAGAAAGAGATGAGAGCTTTTGCTTTACTAGTTGATTTATGATATGAAATGAAAGAATGAAAATGTAGATATTTGTTTAAGAGATGAGAATGTGCAAGCTAGGGGGCAAGATCCACATTTTAGGGGAGGAAATTAAATGGGAGGAGAAGATTTGCAAGACTTTTGTGTATATTTAGTTAGTTATTGTGTAGTTTAGGTGTTACCGGGTACCGAGTTAACTAAAAATAAATCGTGTCGTGTTGAAATAAAATAAGACGAAGTTGTAAAAATTATAAAATTACATTCCTGATAAGAATCGGGTATTAAAATAATTGTCGGGTTGAAATATCGTGATTCGACGTAATTTTCAGCGTATACCGGAAAATATAGCAAATGGTTTCAAAACACCGGGTAAGTTAATAATATAAATTTTATATTTTTATAATGAGTATGAAAATATATTAGGATCGTAGACGGGAGTATCGGGTAAATATATTAGTAGTAAAAACTGAGTGGTAACGTTAATTACAAATTAAGCATACGTAAATTGAAATAATGCATATTCCTGCATGGCATAATATACTGATGATATGTAGACTACTCTAGTCTATATGACGTGTCCCTACTGATGATGCATAAATTCGCAGCTAAACCAAATTCGGTTACGCGAATTTAAATACCCGTAAACTAGATTTACGATAAAATGAACGATGAATATGAATAGTGTTTTCCCTCTGGAAACGAATAGTGACACATGAATAGTAAAATTTTCGAACGCTTCTCGGAATCTCAAACTAACTCCAAAAATGATGAATAGTAAAATAATGAATAGTGATCGATGAATAGTAAATGATGAATAGTAACTTCCCGAGGTGAATAATGAAATTGCGACGATCGAAAAAGGACCTGAAATTACGAGTTGTGACAGTCTTCCCCTCTAACAGGAACTTCGTCCCGAAGTTCAGTTTGTGTTGGTCTCTGAAGTGGTATCGGTGAAAAGATAATAATATTCGAGAATTCCAGCGAACTTTCACGATAGGAATTCGACTTCGCTTCAACTATTCGACCTTACAGTCCATGATTTCTACTGGTTCTCCTACAAGGTTTAGGTTTGTCATTGGGTTGGATTCCTTCCAATGGAATCATGAGTGACTAATCTAAAAGTCATTTCTTGAGATTTAGAAAAACATGAAACATGATTGTGTAACCTACTGTTCTCTAACAAGGCTCAAGTCTGACGGCAACTAGGTCTACTTTCTCTGAAATATGAAATAGTCCAGTGTATATCGGGTTTAACTTTCTGAATTTTTCTGAATGGTATCATGCCTTTCTTAGGCAGAACTTTCAACATAACCCTGCCACCAACTTGAAATTCTAAGGGTTTACAACTTATCGAACTTGTAACTGATTCTTGATTTGTAGGAAATTCCTGGTTATTTCATGAATGCTTACTGGACTAGTGAGTTGGGCTTTTCCAAATTTTGATCCGTCAATAGATGTTAGCACATCGACCATAGAGTGCTTCAAATGATGTAGTCTCTAAGCTCGTGTGGTAACTATGGTTGCAACTAAATTTGATTTATGGTAAATGGTTAGTCCAACCATTTCTAGAGTCAATCACTCATGCTCTGAGCATATCTCCCTATGTTTGAATCATTCTCTAATCCTGACCATTGGTCTGCAGATGATAGTTGGTGTGGTTCCAAAGGAATCTTAATGTAATTGCTAGGAGTTTGAGGTGAATCAATTTCCTCCATTAGGAATAATTGAAATGGGTATCATGAATCTTGTTTGAAAGACTTACAAGGTCAAGTCCGTCAAAGGGTGTTATTGGAAAGAATAGATTAAGATGAGGTTGTTATTCCTCCGCTGGAATGTCATGAGTCGAGTCTCTCTCCACCTACGGTGCTTAGTCTCCATTACTAAGATTTTCCCAAGCTCTATGTCGTCAATTCACAAACTCCTAAATGTATAAGTGATGTAATATAGTGATTGATTTTCAAAGTTTGTTTTTGAGATTGTGTGTTTTGTTCATAAACCTCCCCTGAATATATGAATTTACAACTTTAAGCAAACGACTTTCCAAGTAACATTTTTTTTCTTGATGTTTCAAAATTTAATAGTTATGCAAGATAGGACAGTTTTCAACATAAGGTGGATAATATGGTTTACCAAAGATCGATGTTTAAAATTTCCTAACATTCAATAGTTTTGTAAAAGATTAACCAAAAGGAATTTGCTTGTCAAAATAAGTGCCTCAGAAAAGTATGTCTTACAAGATATATGTTTTGTATAACTGTAGTTTGGAGAAAATCCATTTAAATGTGAAAATATTAAGAGGATAAAATAGTCGGGTAGGTATGTCTGCACAAATGCATAGGTATCTAACATGTTTGAATAATGTCTATTGGTGAGGACATGTTCAATTGAAGGTTCTATAGTATTCGTTAGGAGGTTGGATGTATCTCTATAGTGTTGCTTAGTGAGCATTCGCATCGAAACTAATCTTGTAATTCAGTCAAGCCAATACTTTCTAGATGGTAGCATTTTGGTGATCAGGCCTGTGATAGTGGTTCGAATGGTTTTGTGATATCTTGAGGTTTCTGTTGAGTTTTGAATGGTCTTAATGTACCGACGGATCCTCCTCATAGATGGTATGTAAAGTCTTTCCTAGGGAGGTCATTAATAATATCCACTTATCAATATTGGGAGTAGTGGGTGACGAGTGACATAGGAATCTATAGAGTGTTAGCTAATTCCTTATATATATTTCATGGGGAAAAGAAATGATAATGATGGTGAGATGGGAAAAGACTGTGACAGCTGCGACATAATGAGATTGTGATGAAAGTGAATACTGTGATGTAAAATGAAACATTTGGAAATTGGGTAGAGAATTCAATCCAGACAAAATTTTATTATAACCATTCTCAGTGTTGCAAAATTCATCTCTAAGTCGGACATAGGTGGTCAGCCTATATCTCACTATCCCGGGTCGAATGTAGATGACCAGTCTACATTCCACCGAGGTTCCATGAATTTTGAAATACTCAGTTCAGTTATACTATTACTATGTCCTTCACAAATACCAAGACGTTCTGAAAGACTAAGGCAGGTGATCAAACTCGAGGTCAAATGATGAAACTATGCAAGGAAAAACATAACGCGGTGACATATATGATACGTGAACATGCTTATATGAAAGATAGTTATAGTAATCAACTCTAATAAATGAATATAATATATTAGATAATGAGATACAAATCTCATCACCTATGTCAACAACTAACCACAAATGAGGCTTCAGCTTGGCAGGCAGGCACGTGACGGTGATAGTGTTAAGTTTTCTTGAAAGTAGCTATTGTCTAGGTTTTAAAAACACTCAGTTCGCTATAGCCAAAGCTCTGATACCAATCTATCACACCCCCAAAATCGGGTCCAACGGAAGCTTACACGTAGCTGGGGTGTAACTCAATTGGTATCCTAAAACAAGTACAAAATGGTTTTCACTTCAATCATTTGGAATAAAATCTTTTAACCAAAAGCATTGAGTTTACATTGTTAAATGGAGTGCGGAATTAGGCCTTTTAAATAGTTTAAAACGGTCCCCAAATGAATATCAGAGTCTTTTATGACCATGCCATGCCCTGCCTAGACCTCCAGTAGCGTGCCATTGCTTAATACCTGAAAATACATGCTAAAGTGTCAACACGAGGTTGGTGAGTTCATAGAGTCTTGTGAAAAAGAATGTAATGCATATGATTGAAGATTTCCCAGCAAAGGCATCGTAAATCCACTAAGTTAAAAGTCCTGCCATAAAAGACTTGTAACATGTGTGTTTACGACCCAATGCCAAATATGATATAGTTTACGTGAATAAAAGAAATACTTGTATCTAAATTCAAAGATAAATATAGCAATACCGCTATAAAACAATTCTTGACAATGAGGCCATATAAAGAAATCAGACAATGTCACTATATAGATAAATTAGTCAATCGGAGTAACCGTAATATTACGTTTGACATCACATCCAAGTGGGGAAACCACAATATTACGTTTGACATCACAGCCAAGTGGGGAAACCACAATACGTTTGACATCATAGTCAAGTGGGGAAACTACAATATTACGTTTGACATCACAGCCAAGTGGGGAAACCACAATATTACAAGGAGGTCATATGATAAATCAGTCAAGTGGGAAACAACAATATTACGTTTGACATCACAGCCAAGTGGGGAAAACCACAATATTACTCTGGACATATAGGAACAACTGGTGACCATGAGGTCATATAAACAAGGATGACAAATCCCATGAAATGCAGGTAATCAAACATACCAAAGAAATACAAGTAATCAAACATACCAAAGAAATGCAGGTGATCAAACATATATTTAGGTAAAGCTAAAAATATTTGAGTAATCAACCATGTAAAGCGAGTAATGCGTTTAAGTAAAACGAGCATGTATTCTCCCCCAAAGAGTTTACAAAACAATTAAAAGAGTATGGGCTATGACTCACCTGGAGCGATAGCTACGATGACAAAAGTGGATACGCAGAAATGAGGTTCGATCTCTAACCGCAACCTAATATGAATGATATGATCTAATGTAAGAAATGAAATGATGCTACACATGCAAATACGTATGTTATCGATACCACTCGCGAAATTTGAAAATAACGTTTATCGTCGAAAAAAATACGTTTTTGACGTCTCGTTAAGTTAATAAACATTTCCCATGTAAATAGGTTGAACGGTTCTCCACGATCCTCGTTTGGTGTTCTATCGGCAAATATAAGGTTTTCGTCGTAAAATGACACTTTTTATAACTTGAAAATATGCCCAAATTGGCCTCGCAAAACTAGTCCTAAAATGGTGAATATTAAGAGTTAGGAAAGAATCTCAGTAGTTTTGAGAAGATTTTCACCTTATCTAAAAAGCCATAGAACTGAACTTTGTCCATACTGGTCTTGATCATAAAGAAAAATAGCCGCGAAGTGAGGTGTTTAGGCTGTTTTGACAGATTCTGGGCAGTTTTTGGGAAAGTTTGGAAGACCATAAGTTATTTGTTATTAATCCTTTTGACAAACGGTTTAAGGTTTTGAAATCTAGGCTGGGTGAAATAACTTTTTGTCAATGATGTAAATTTTCCATAAATGAGTTTATCAATGAGAAAAATGGATCTCAACCTGGTCACTTGGCGAAATGGTTAATACTTGGAAAATTTTCTAAGTGATGGGCTGAAGGAAATATTAAAATCGTCTAAAATTCAAATGCTTGTATCTTGGTCGTTATAAGCTCGTTTTCTACGTTCTTTATATCCCCGGAATTGTGGGACAACATACTAATATATTTTTGATAAGTCGGGACAGCTAGATCAAGTTTTATGCTGAAAACAGTCCGTGACAACTGTTCATCAGCAAGGTATTTTCAGAAAATGGTTTTTCGTCGTTAAACTTCGGAAAATCATATCTCCTTCGTTATAAACTCGTTTTAATCCGTTCTTTCGCCCAAAGCTTTGTTTTTGAAATTATTTTCTGATTCTCTAGCCCAAGGTTACCCGGAAACCTCTGAGTTTTTTTTTATTTTACAAAAATGGACAGCAACTTTTCTAATAGTGAGAAAAATAGATTTCCTAGTTTAATACTTGTCCAAATCTTTACCAAACTTCTCCAAATAAACTCCACAAATACTTAATCCTACCATACACCTTTTTAGGGTGTCATGGGTTCCTAAACTTCACCAACCTTTGTTTTTTGAAATTATTTTCTGATTCTCTAGCCCAAGGTTACCCGGAAACCCCTGAGTTTTTTGTATTTTACAAAAATGGACAGCAACTTTTCTAATAGTGAGAAAAATAGATTTCCTAGTTTAATACTTGTCCAAATCTTTACCAAACTTCTCCAAATCAACTCCACAAATACTTAATCCTACCATACAACTTCTTAGGGTGTCATGGGTTCCTAAACTTCCCCAACCTTGGTGGGTTTCATGGGAATAATCACAGGATGTTATTAATCTCATAATAATTGAAAATACTTGAAAAAGTGGCATGACAACTTATGTATATAAGCATGTTTTGTTACTAGATCATGAAAATACATCAAGTAAATGTTTAAAAGAGTAGGAAAAATCATGGGTAACTTACTTGTGATGATTATTGAAAGATGGTGATGAAAACCTAAATAAATCTTTGTGGTTTTTATTTCAAAACCCTAACTACATTATTACTAGGAGTAGATTAAACATTTAAGCTTGAAAAATTGATGGATCCTTCTTGTCTTGTGTTTCTTGGCCGATCATAATAGAGAGAAAGAAAGAGATGAGAGCTTTTGCTTTACTAGTTGATTTATGATATGAAATGAAAGAATGAAAATGTAGATATTTGTTTAAGAGATGAGCATGTGCAAGCTAGGGGGCAAGATCCACATTTTAGGGGAGGAAATTAAATGGGAGGAGAAGATTTGCAAGACTTTTGTGTATATTTAGTTAGTTATTGTGTAGTTTAGATGTTACCGGGTACCAAATTAACTAAAAATAAATCGTGTCGTGTTGAAATAAAATAAGACGAAGTTGTAAAAATTATAAAATTACATTCCTGATAAGAATCGGGTATTAAAATAATTGTCGGGTTGAAATATCGTGATTCGACGTAATTTTCAGCGTATACCGGAAAATATAGCAAATGGTTTCAAAACACCGGGTAAATTAATAATATAAATTTTATATTATTATAATGAGTATGAAAATATATTAGGATCGTAGATGGGAGTATCGGGTAAATATATTAGTAGTAAAAATTGAGTGGTAACGTTAATTACAAATTAAGCATACGTAAATTGAAATAATGCATATTCGTGCATGGTATAATATACTGATGATATGTAGACTACTCTAGTCTATATGACGTGTCCCTACTGATGATGCATAAATTCGCAGCTAAACCAAATCCGGTTACGCGAATTTAAATACCCGTAAACTAGATTTACGATAAAATGAACGATGAATATGAATAGTGTTTTCCCTCCGGAAACGAATAGTGACACATGAATAGTAAAATTTTCGAACGCTTCTCGGAATCTCAAACTAACTCCGAAAATGATGAATAGTGATCGATGAATAGTAAATGATGAATAGTAATAGATGAATAGTAACTTCCCGAGGTGAATAATGAAATTGCGACGATCGAAAAAGGACCTGAAATTACGAGTTGTGACAGTCTTCCCCTCTAACAGGAACTTCGTCCCGAAGTTCAGTTTGTGTTGGTCTCTGAAGTGGTATTGGTGAAAAGATGATAATATTCGAGAATTCCAGCGAACTTTCACGATAGGAATTCAACTTCGCTTCAACTATTCGACCTTACAGTCCATGATTTCTACTGGTTCTCCTACAAGGTTTAGGTTTGTCATTGGGTTGGATTCCTTCCAATGGAATCATGAGTGACTAATCTAAAAGTCATTTCTTGAGATTTAGAAAAACATGAAACATGATTGTGTAACCTACTGTTCTCTAACAAGGCTCAAGTCTGACGGCAACTAGGTCTACTTTCTCTGAAATATGAAAAAGTCCAGTGTATATCGGGTTTAACTTTCTGAATTTTTCTGAATGGTATCATGCCTTTCTTAGGCAGAACTTTCAACATAACCCTGCCACCAACTTGAAATTCTAAGGGTTTACAACTTATCGAACTTGTAACTGATTCTTGATTTGTAGGAAATTCCTGGTTATTTCATGAATGCTTACTGGACTAGTGAGTTGGGCTTTTCCAAATTTTGATCCGTCAATAGATGTTAGCACTTTGACCATAGAGTGCTTCAAATGATGTAGTCTCTAAGCTCGTGTGGTAACTATGGTTGCAACTAAATTTGATTTATGGTAAATGGTTAGTCCAACCATTTCTAGAGTCAATCACTCATGCTCTGAGCATATCTCCCTATGTTTGAATCATTCTCTAATCCTGACCATTGGTCTGCAGATGATAGTTGGTGTGGTTCCAAAGGAATCTTAATGTAATTGCTAGGAGTTTGAGGTGAATCAATTTCCTCCATTAGGAATAATTGAAATGGGTATCATGAATCTTGTTTGAAAGACTTACAAGGTTAAGTCCGTCAAAGGGTGTTATTGGAAAGAATAGATTAGGATGAGGTTGTGATTCCTCCGCTGGAATGTCATGAGTCGAGTCTCTCTCCACCTACGGTGCTTAGTCTCCATTACTAAGATTTTCCCAAGCTCTATGTCGTCAATTCACAAACTCCTAAATGTATAAGTGATGTAATATAGTGATTGATTTTCAAAGTTTGTTTTTGAGATTGTGTGTTTTGTTCATAAACCTCCCCTGAATATATGAATTTACAACTTTAAGCAAACGACTTTCCAAGTAACATTTTTTTTTCTTGATGTTTCAAAATTTAATAGTTATGCAAGATAGGACAGTTTTCAACATAAGGTGGATAATATGGTTTACCAAAGATCGATATTTAAAATTTCCTAACATTCAATAGTTTTGTAAAAGATTAACCAAAAGGAATTTGCTTGTCAAAATAAGTGCCTCAGAAAAGTATGTCTTACAAGATATATGTTTTGTGTAACTGTAGTTTGGAGAAAATCCATTTAAATGTGAAAATATTAAGAGGATAAAATAGTCGGGTAGGTATGTCTGCACAAATGCATAGGTATCTAACATGTTTGAATAATGTCTATTGGTGAGGACATGTTCAATTGAAGGTTCTATAGTATTGGTTAGGAGGTTGGATGTATCTCTATAGTGTTGCTTAGTGAGCATTCGCATCGAAACTAATCTTGTAATTCAGTCAAGCCAATACTTTCTAGATGGTAGAATTTTGGTGATCAAGCCAGTGATAGTGGTTCGAATGGTTTTGTGATATCTTGAGGTTTCTGTTGAGTTTTGAATGGTCTTAATGTACCGACGGATCCTCCTCATAGATGGTATGTAAAGTCTTTCCTAGGGAGGTCATTAATAATATCCACTTATCAATATTGGGAGTAGTGGGTGACGAGTGACATAGGAATCTATAGAGTGTTAGCTAATTGCTTATACATATTTCATGGGGAAAAGAAATGATAATGATGGTGAGATGGGAAAAGACTGTGACAGCTGCGACATAATGAGATTGTGATGAAAGTGAATACTGTGATGTAAAATGAAACATTTGGAAATTGGGTAGAGAATTCAATCCAGACAAAATTTTATTATAACCATTCTCAGTGTTGCAAAATTCATCTCTAAGTCGGACATGGGTGGTCAGCCTATATCTCACTATCCCGGGTCGAGTGTAGATGACCAGTCTATATTCCACCTAGGTTCCATGAATTTCGAAATACTCAGTTCAGTTATACTATTACTATGTCCTTCACAAATACCAAGACGTTCTGAAAGACTAAGGCAAGTGACCAACTCGAGGTCAAATGATGAAACTATGCAAGGAAAAACATAACGCGGTGACATATATGATACGTGAACATGCTTATATGAAAGATAATTATAGTAATCACCTTTAATAAATGAATATACTATATCAGATAATGAGATACAAATCTCATCACCTATGTCAACAACTAACCACAAATGAGGCTTCAGCTTGGCAGGCAGGCACGTGACGGTGATAGGGTTAAGTTTTCTTGAAAGTAGCTATTGTCTAGGTTTTAAAAACACTCAGTTCGCTATAGCCAAAGCTCTGATACCAATCTATCACACCCCCAAAATCGGGTCCAACGGAAGCTTACACGTAGCTGGGGTGTAACTCAATTGGTATCCCAAAACAAGTACAAAATGGTTTTCACTTCAATCATTTGGAATAAAATCTTTTAACCAAAAGCATTGAGTTTACATTGTTAAATGAAGTGCGGAATTAGGCCCTTTAAATAGTTTAAAACGGTCCCCAAATGAATATCAGAGTCTTTTATGACCATGCCATGCCCTGCCAAGACCTCCAGTAGCGTGCCATTGCTTAATACCTGAAAATACATGCTAAAGTGTCAACACGAGGTTGGTGAGTTCATAGAGTCTTGTGAAAAAGAATGTAATGCATATGATTGAAGATTTCCCAGCAAAGGCATCGTAAATCCACTAAGTTAAAAGTCCCGCCATAAAAGACTTGTAACATGTGTGTTTACGACCCAATGCCAAATATGATATAGTTTACGTGGATAAAAGAAATACTTGTATCTAAATTCAAAGATAAATATAGCAATACCGCTATAAAACAATTCTTCACAATGAGGCCATATAAAGAAATCAGACAATGTCGCTATATAGATAAATCAGTCAATCGGAGAAACCGCAATATTACGTTTGACATCACATCCAAGTGGGGAAACCACAATATTACGTTTGACATCACAGCCAAGTGGGGAAACGACAATACGTTTGACATCATAGTCAAGTGGGGAAACTACAATATTACGTTTGACATTACAGCCAAGTGGGGAAACCACAATATTACAAGGAGGTCATATGATAAATCAGTCAAGTAGGAAACAACAATATTACGTTTGACATCACAGCCAAGTTGGGAAAACCACAATATTACTTTGGACATATAGGAACAACTGGTGACCATGAGGTCATATAAACAAGGATGACAAATCCCATGAAATGCAGGTAATCAAACATACCAAAGAAATATAGGAAATCAAACATACCAAAGAAATGCAAGTCATCAAACATATATTTAGGTAAAGCTGAAAATATTTGAGTAATCAACCATGTAAAGCGAGTAATGCGTTTAAGTAAAACGAGCATGTATTCTCCCCCAAAGAGTAGGGGTTATAACTCACCTGGAGCGATAGCTACGATGACAAAAGTTGATACACAGAAATGAGGTTCGATCTCTAACCGCAACCTAATATGAATGATATGATCGAATGTAAGAAATGAAATGATGCTACACATGCAAATACGTATGTTATCGATACCACTCGTGAAATTTGAAAATAACGTTTATCGTCGAAAAAATACGTTTTTGACGTCTCGTTAAGTTAATAAACACTTCCCATGTAAATAGGTTGAAACGGTTCTCCACGATCCTCGTTTGGTGTTCTATTGGGAAATATAAGGTTTTCGTCGTAAAATGACACTTTTTATAACTTGAAAATATGCCCAAATTGGCCTTGCAAAACTAGTCGCAAAATGGTGAATATTAAGAGTTAGGAAAGAATCTCAGTAGTTTTGAGAAATTTTCACCTTATCTAAAAATCCATGGAACTGAACTTTGTCCATACGGGTCTCGATCATAAAGAAAAATAGCCGTGAAGTGAGGTGTTTGGGCTCTTTTGACAGATTCTGGGCAGTTTTTGGGAATGTTTGGAAGGCCATATGTTATTCGTTATTAATCCTTTTGACAAACGGTTGGATGTTTTGAAAACCAGGCTGGGTGATCTAACTTTTTGTCAATGATGTAAATTTTGCAGAAATGAGATTATCAATGAGAAAAATGGCACTCAACCTGGTCACTTGGGGAAATGGTTAATACTTGAAAATTTTCCAAGTGTTGGGCTGAAGGAAAATATTAAAATCGTCTAAAATTCAAACGCTTGTATCTTGGTCGTTATAAGCTCGTTTTCTACGTTATTTATATCCCCGGAATCGTGGGACAATATACTAATATATTTTTGATAAGTCGGGACGGCTAGATCAAGTTTTATGCTCAAAACAGTCCGTGACAACTGTTCATCAACAAGGTATTTTCACAAAATGGTTTTTCGTCGTTAAACTTTGGAAAATCATATCTCCTTCGTTATAAACTCGTTTTAATCCGTTCTTTCGCCCAAAGCTTTGTTTTTGAAATTATTTTCTGATTCTCTAGCCCAAGGTTACCCGGAAACCCCTGAGTTTTTGTATTTTACAAAAATGGACAGCAACTTTTCTAATAGTGAGAAAAATAGATTTCCTAGTTTAATACTTGTCCAAATCTTTACCAAACTTCTCCAAATCAACTCTACAAATACTTAATCCTACTATACACATTCTTAGTGTGTCATGGGTTCCTAAACTTCACCAAGCTTGGTGGGTTTCATGGGAATAATCACAGGATGTTATTAATCTCATAATAATTGAAAATACTTGAAAAAGTGGCATGACTACTTATGTATATTAGCATGTTTTGTTACTAGATCATGAAAATACATCAAGTAAATGTTTAAAAGAGTAGGAAAAATCATGGGTAACTTACTTGTGATGATTATTGAAAGATGGTGATGAAGACCTAAATAAATCTTTGTGGTTTTTATTTCAAAACCCTAACTAGATTATTACTAGGAGTAGATTAAACACTTGAGGTTGAAACATTGATGGATCCTTCTTGTCTTGTGTTTCTTGGCCGATCATAATAGAGAGAAAGAAAGAGATGAGAGCTTTTGCTTTACTAGTTGATTTATGATATGAAATGAAAGAATGAAAATGTAGATATTTGTTTAAGAGATGATCATGTGCAATTTAGGGGGCAAGATCCACATTTTAGGGGAGGAAATTAAATGGGAGGAGAAGATTTGCAAAACTTTTGTGTATATTTAGTTAGTTATTGTGTAGTTTAGGTGTTACCGGGTACTGAGTTAACTAAAAATAAATCGTGTCGTGTTGAAATAAAATATGACGAAGTTGTAAAAATTATAAAATTACATTCCTGATAAGAATCAGGTATTAAAATAATTGTCGGGTTGAAATATCATGATCGACGTAATTTTCAGCGTATACCGGAAAATATAGCAAATGGTTTCAAAACACCGGGTAAATTAATAATATAAATTTTATATTATTATAATGAGTATGAAAATATATTAGGATCGTAGACAGGAGTATCGGGTACATATATTAGTAGTAAAAACTGAGTGGTAACGTTAATTACAAATTAAGCATACATAAATTGAAATAATGCATATCCGTGCATGGCATAATATACTGATGATATGTAGATTACTCTAGCCTATATGACGTGTCCCTACTGATGATGCAGAAATTCGCAGCTAAACCAAATCCGGTTACGCGAATTTAAATACCCGTAAACTAGATTTACAATGAAATGAACGATGAATATGAATAGTGTTTTCCCTCCGGAAATGAATAGTGACACATGAATAGTAAAATTTTCGAACGCTTCTCGGAATCTCAAACTAACTCCGAAAATGATGAATAGTAAAATAATGAATAGTGATCGATGAATAGTAACAGATGAATAGTAACTTTCCTAGGTGAATAATGAAATTGCAACGTTTGAAAAAGGACCTGAAATTACGAGTTGTGACAGTCTTCCCCTCTAACAGGAACTTCGTCCCGAAGTTCAGTTTGTGTTGGTCTCTGAAGTGGTATTGGTGAAAAGATGATAATATTTGAGAATTCCAGCGAACTTTCACGATAGGAATTCGACTTCGCTTCAACTATTCGACCTTACAGTCCATGATTTCTACTGGTTCTCCTACAAGGTTTAGGTTTGTCATTGGGTTGGATTCCTTCCAATGGAATCATGAGTGACTAATCTAAAAGTCATTTCTTAAGATTTAGAAAACATGAAACATGATTGTGTAACCTACTGTTCTCTAACAAGGCTCAAGTCTGACGTCAACTAGGTCTACTTTGTCTGAAATATGAAATAGTCCAGTGTATATCGGGTTTAACATTCTGAATTTTTCTGAATGGTATCATGCCTTTCTTAGGCAGAACTTTCAACATAATCCTGCCACCAACTTGAAATTCTAAGGGTTTACAACATATCGAACTTGTAACTGATTCTTGATTTGTAGGAAATTCCTGGTTATTTCATGAATGCTTACTGGACTAGTGAGTTGGGCTTTTCCAAATTTCGATCCGTCAATGGATATTAGCACTTCGACCATAGAGTGCTTCAAATGATGTAGTCTCTAAGCTCGTATGGTAACTATGGTTGCAACTAAATTTGATTTATGGTAAATGGTTAGTCCAACCATTTCTAGAGTCAATCACTCATGCTCTGAGCATATCTCCCTATGTTTGAATCATTCTCTAATCCTGACCATTGGTCTGCAGATGATAGTTGGTGTGGTTCCTAAGGAATCTTAATGTAATTGCTAGGAGTTTGAGGTGAATCAATTTCCTCCATTAGGAATAATTGAAATGGGTATCATGAATCTTGTTTGAAAGACTTACAAGGTTAAGTCCGTCAAAGGGTGTTATTGGAAAGAATAGATTAGGATGAGGTTGTGATTCCTCCGCAGGAATGTCATGAGTCGAGTCTCTCTCCACCTACGGTGCTTAGTCTCCATTACTAAGATTTTCCCAAGCTCTATGTCATCAATTCACAAACTCCTAAATGTATAAGTGATGTAATATAGTGATTGATTTTCAAAGTTTATTTTTGAGATTGTGTGTTTTGTTCATAAACCTTCCCTGAATAAATGAATTTACAACTTTAAGTAAACGACTTTCCAAGTAACATTTTTTTTCTTGATGTTTCAAAATTTAATAGTTATGCAAGATAGGACAGTTTTCAATATAAGGTGGATAATATGGTTTACCAAAGATCGATGTTTAAAGTTTCCTAATATTCAATAGTTTTGTAAAAGATTAACCAAAAGGAATTTGCTTGTCAAAATAAGTGCCTCAGAAAAGTATAAGTATGTCTTACAAGATATATGTTTTGTATAACTGTAGTTTGGAGAAAATCCATTTAAATGTGAAAGTATTAAGAGGATAAAATAGTCTGGTAGGTATGTCTGCACAAATGCATAGGTATCTAACATGTCTGAATAATGTCTATTGGTGAGGACATGTTCAATTGAAGGTTTTATAGTATTGGTTAGGAGGTTGGATGTATCTCTATAGTTTTGCTTAGTGAGCAAACTAATCTTGTAATTCAGTCAAGCCAATACTTTCTAGATGGTAGAATTTTGGTGATCAGGCCAGTGATAGTGGTTCGAATGGTTTTGTGATATCTTGAGGTTTCTGTTGAGTTTTGAATGGTCTTAATGTACCGAGGGATCCTCCTCATAGATGGTATGTAAAGTCTTTCCTAGGGAGGTCATTAATAATAGCCACTTATCAATATTGGGAGTAGTGGGTGATGAGTGACATAGGAATCTATAGAGTTTTAGCTAATTCCTTATATATATTTCATGGGGAAAAGAAATGATAATGATGGTGAGAAGGGAAAAGACTGTGACAGCTGCGACATAATGAGATTGTGATGAAAGTGAATATTGTGATGTAAAATGAAACATTTGGAAATTGGGTAGAGAATTCAATACAGACAAAATTTTATTATAACCATTCTCAGTGTTGCAAAATTCATCTCTAAGTCAGATATAGGTGGTCAGCCTATATCTCACAATCCCGGGTCGAATGTAGATGACCAGTCTACATTCCACCGAGGTTCCATGAATTTTGAAATACTCAGTTCAGTTATACTAATACTATGTCCTTCACAAATACCAAGACGTTCTGAAAGACTAAGGCAGGTGACCATACTCGAGGTCAAATTATGAAACTATGCAAGGAAAAACATAACGCGGTGATATGATACGTGAACATGCTTATATGAAAGACAATTATAGTAATCAACTATAATAAATGAATATAATATATCAGATAATGAGATACAAATTTCATCACCTATGTCAGCAACTAACCACAAATGAGGCTTGAGCTTGGCAGGCAGGCACGTGACGGTCATAGGGTTAATTTTTCTTGAAAGTAGCTATAGTCTAGGTTTTAAAAACACTCAGTTCACTATAGCCAAAGCTCTGATACCAATCTGTCACACCCCCAAAATCGGGTCCAACGGAAGCTTACACGTAGCTGGGGTGTAACTCAATTGGTATCCCAAAACAAGTACAAAATGGTTTTCACTTCAATCATTTAGAATAAAATCGTTTAACCAAAAGCATTGAGTTTACATTGTTAAATGTAGTGCGGAATTAGGCCCTTTAAATAGTTTAAAATGGTCCCTAAATGAATATCAGAGTCTTCTATGACCATTCCATGCCCTGCCAAGACCTCCAGTAGCGTGCCATTGCCTAATACCAGAAAATACATGCTAAAGTGTCAACACGAGGTTGGTGAGTTCATAGAGTCTTGTGAAAAAGAATGTAATGCATATGAATGAAGATTTCCGAGCAAAGGCATCGTAAATCCGCTTAGTTAAAAGTCCCGCCATAAAAGACTTGTAACCTGTGTGTTTACGACCCAATGCCAAATATGATATAGTTTACGTGAATAAAAGAAATACTTGTATCTAAATTCAAAGATAAATATAGCAATACCGCTATATAACAATTCTTGACAATGAGGCCATATAAAGAAATCAGACAATGTCGCTATATAGATAAATCAGTCAATCGGAGAAACCGCAATATTACGTTTGACATCACAGCCAAGTGGGGAAACCACAATATTACGTTTGACATCACAGCCAAGTGGGGAAACCACAATACGTTTGATATTATAGTCAAGTAGGGAAACTACAATATTACGTTTGACATCACAGCCAAGTGGGGAAACCACAATATTACAAGGAGGTCATATGATAAATCAGTCAAGTAGGAAACAATAATATTACGTTTGACATCACAGGCAAGTGGGGAAAACCACAATATTACTTTAGACATATAAGAACAACTGGTGACCATGAGGTCATATAAACAAGGATGACAAATCCCATGAAATGCATGTAATCAAACATACCAAAGAAATACAGGAATTCAAAGATACCAAAGAAATGCAGGTCATCAAACATATATTTAGGTAAAGCTGAAAATATTTGAGTAATCAACCATGTAAAGCGAGTAATACGTTTAAGTAAAACGAGCATGTATTCTCCCCCAAATAGTTTACAAAACAGTTAAAAGAGTAGGGGCTATGACTCACCTGGAGCGATAGCTACGATGACAAAAGTGGATACGCAGAAATGAGGTTCGATCTCTAACTGCAACCTAATATGAATGATATGATCTAATGTAAGAAATGAAATGATGCTACACATGCAAATACGTATGTTATCGATACCACTCGTGAAATTTGAAAATAACGTTTATCGTCGAAAAAAATACGTTTTTGACGTCTCGTTAAGTTAATAAACACTTCCCATGTAAATAGGTTGAAACGGTTCTCCACGATCCTCGTTTGGTGTTCTATCGGAAAATATAAGGTTTTCGTCGTAAAATGACACTTTTTATAACTTGAAAATATGCCCAAATTGGCCTCGCAAAACTAGTCTCAAAATGGTGACTATTAAGAGTTAGGAAAAAAGCTCAGTAGTTTTGAGAAGATTTTCACCTTATCTAAAACGCCATCGAATTGAACTTTGTCTATACGGGTCTCGATCATAAAGAAAAATAGCCGCGAAGTGAGGTGTTTGGGCTGTTTTGACAGATTCTGGGCAGTTTTCGGAAAAGTTTGGAAGGCTATAAGTTATTCGTTATTAATCCTTTTGACAAACGGTTTGAGGTTTTGAAAACTAGGCTGGGTGAGCTAACTTTTTGTCAATGATGTAAATTTTCCATAAATGAGATTATCAATGAGAAAAATGGCTCTCAACCTGGTCACTTGGCGAAATGGTTAATACTTGGGCTGAAGGAAAATATTAAAATCGCCTAAAATTCAAACGCTTGTATCTTTGTCGTTATAAGCTCGTTTTCTACGTTCTTTATATCTCCGGAATCGTGGGACAACATACTAATATATTTTTGATAAGTCGGGATGGCTAGATCAAGTTTTATGCTCAAAACAGTCCGTGACAACTGTTCATCAGCAAGGTATTTTCAGAAAATGGTTTTTCGTCGTTAAACTTTGGAAAATCATATCTCCTTCGTCATAAACTCGTTTTAATCCGTTCTTTCGCCCAAAGCTTTGTTTTTAAAATTATTTTCTGATTCTCTAGCCCAAGGTTACCCAGAAACCCCTGAGTTTTTTGTGTTGCTTAGTGAGCATTCGCATCGAAACTAATCTTGTAATTCAGTCAAGCCAATACTTTATAGATGGTAGAATTTTGGTGATCAGGCCAGTGATAGTAGTTCGAATGGTTTTGTTATATCTTGAGGTTTCTGTTGAGTTTTGAATGGTCTTAATGTACCGAGGGATCCTCCTCATAGATGGTATGTAAAGTCTTTCCTAGGGAGGTCATTAATAATAGCCACTTATGAATATTGGGTAGAGAATTCAATCCAGATAAAATTTTATTATAACCATTCTCAGTGTTGCAAAATTCATCTCTAAGTCAGACATAGGTGGTCAGCCTATATCTCACTATCCCGGGTCGTATATAGATGACCAGTCTACATTCCACCGAGGTTCCATGAATTTTGAAATACTCAGTTCAGTTATACTAATACTATGTCCTTCACAAATACCAAGACGTTCTGAAAGACTAAGGTAGGTGACCATACTCGAGGTCAAATGATGAAACTATGCAAGGAAAAACATAACGCGGTGACATATATGATACGTGAACATGCTTATATGAAAGACAATTATAGTAATCAACTATAATAAATGAATATAATATATCAGATAATGAGATACAAATCTCATCACCTATGTCAGCAACTAACCACAAAGGAGGCTTTAGCTTGGCAGGCAGGCACGTGACGGTCATAGGGTTAAGTTTTCTTGAAAGTAGCTATAGTCTAGGATTTAAAAACACTCAGTTCGCTATAGCCAAAGCTCTGATACCAATCTGTCACACCCCCAAAATCGGGTCCAGCGGAAGCTTACACGTAGCTAGGGTGTAACTCAATTGGTATCCCAAAACAAGTACAAAATGGTTTTCACTTCAATCATTTAGCCAAAAGCATTGAGTTTACATTGTTAAATGTAGTGCGGAATTAGGCCCTTTAAATAGTTTAAAACGGTCCCTAAATGAATATCAGAGTCTTCTATGACCATGCCATGCCCTGCCAAGACCTCCAGTAGCGTGCCATTGCTTAATACCTGAAAATACATGCTAAAGTGTCAACACGAGGTTGGTGAGTTCATAGAGTCTTATGAAAAAGAATGTAATCCATATGAATGAAGATTTCCCAGCAAAGGCATCGTAAATCCACTCAGTTAAAAGTCCCGCCATAAAAGACTTGTAACCTGTGTATTTATGACCCACTGCCAAATATGATATAGTTTACGTGAATAAAAGAAATACTTGTATCTAAATTTAAAGATAAATATAGCAATACCGCTATAAAACAATTCTTGACAATGAGGCCATATAAAGAAATCAGACAATGTCACTATATAGATAAATCAGTCAATCGGAGAAACCGCAATATTACGTTTGACATCACAGCCAAGTGGGGAAACCACAATACGTTTGACATCACAGTCAGGTGGGGAAACTACAATATTACGTTTGACATCACAGCCAAGTGGGGAAACTACAATATTACAAGGAGGTCATATGATAAATCAGTCAAGTAGGAAACAACAATATTACGTTTGACATCACAGGCAAGTATGGAAAACCACAATATTACTTTGGACATATAGGAACAACTGGTGACCATGAGGTCATATAAACAAGGATGACAAATCCCATGAAATGCAGGTAATCAAACATACCAAAGAAATACAGGAAATCAAACATACCAAAGAAATGCAGGTGATCAAACATATATTTAGGTAAAGCTGAAAATATTTGAGTAATCAACCATGTAAAGCGAGTAATGCGTTTAAGTAAAACGAGCATGTATTCTCCCCCAAAGAGTTTACAAAACAATTAAAAGAGTAGGGGCTATGACTCACCTGGAGCTATAGCTACGATGACAAAATTGGATACACAGAAATGAGGTTCGATCTCTAACCGCAACCTAATATGAATGATATGATCTAATGTAAGAAATGAAATGATGCTACACATGCAAATACGTATGTTATCGATACCACTCGTGAAATTTGACGTCTCGTTAAGTTAATAAACACTTCCCATGTAAATAGGTTGAAACGGTTCTCCACGATCCTCGTTTGGTGTTCTATCGGCAAATATAAGGTTTTCATCGTAAAATGACACTTTTTATAACTTGAAAATATGCCCAAATTGGCCTCGCAAAACTAGTAGCAAATTGGTGACTATTAAGAGTTAGGAAAAAAGCTCAGTAGTTTTGAGAAGATTTTCACCTTATCTAAAACGCCATCGAACTGAACTTTGTCCATACGGGTCTCGATCATAAAGAAAAATAGCCGCGAAGTGAGGTGGTTGGCCATAAGTTATTCGTTATTAATCCTTTTGACAAACGGTTGGATGTTTTGAAAACTAGGCTGGGAGAGCTAACTTTTTGTCAATGATGTAAATTTCCAGAAATGAGTTTATCAATGAGAAAAATGGCTCCCAACCTGGTCACTTGGCGAAATGGTTAATACTTGGAAAATTTTCTAAGTGTTGGGCTGAAGGAAAATATTAAAATCGTCTAAAATTCAAACGCTTGTATCTTTGTCGTTATAAGCTCGTTTTCTACGTTCTTTATATCCGCGGAATCGTGGGACAACATACTAATATATTTTTGATAAGTCGGGACGGCTAGATCAAGTTTGGAAAATCATATCTCCTTCGTTATAAACTCGTTTTAATCCGTTCTTTTGCCCAATGCTTTGTTTTTGAAATTATTTTCTGATTCTCTAGCCCAAGGTTACCCGGAAACCCCTGAGTTTTTTGTATTTTACAAAAATGGACAGAAACTTTTCTAATAGTGAGAAAAATAGATTTCCTAGTTTAATACTTGTCCAAATCTTTACCAAACTTCTCCAGATCAACTCCACAAATACTTAATCCTACCATACACATTATTAGGGTGTCATGGGTTCCTAAACTTCACCAACCTTGGTGGGTTTCATGGGAATAATCACATGATGTTATTAATCTCATAATAATTGAAAATACTTGAAAAAGTGGCATGGAAACTTATGTATATTAGCATGTTTTGTTCCTAGATCATGAAAATACATCAAGTAAATGTTTAAAAGAGTAGGAAAAATCACGGGTAACTTACTTGTGATGATTATTGAAAGATGGTGATGAAAACCTAAATAAATCTTTGTGGTTTTTATTTCAAAACCCTAACTAGATTATTACTAGGAGTAGATTAAACACTTGAGCTTGAAAAATTGATAGATCCTTCTTGTCTTGTGTTTCTTGGCCGATCATAACAGAGAGAAAGAAAGAGATGAGAGCTTTTGCTTTACTAGTTGATTTATGATATGAAATGAAAGAATGAAAACGTAGATATTTGTTTAAGAGATGAGCATGTGCAAGCTAGGGGGCAAGATCCACATTTTAGGGGAGGAAATTAAATGGGAGGAGAAGATTTGCAAGACTTTTGGGTAGATTTAGTTAGTTATTGTGTAGTTTAGGTGTTACCGGGTACCGAGTTAACTAAAAATAAATCGTGTCGTCTTGAAATAAAATATGATGAAGTTGTAAAATTTATAAAATTATATTCCTGATAAGAATCGGGTATTAAAATAATTGTCGGGTTGAAATATCGTGATTCGACGTAATTTTCGGCGTATACCGGAAAATATAGCAAATGGTTTCAAAACACCGGGTAAATTAATAATATAAATTTTATATTATTATAATGAGTATGAAAATATATTAGGATCGTAGACGGGAGTATCGGGTACATATATTAGTAGTAAAAACTGAGTGGTAATGTTAATTACAAATTAAGCATACGTAAATTGAAATAATGCATATCCGTGCATGGCATAATGTACTGATGATATGTAGACTACTCTAGTCTATATGACGTGTCCCTACCGATGATGCAGAAATTCGCAGCTAAACCAAATCCGGTTACGTGAATTTAAATACCCGTAAACTAGATTTACGATGAAATGAACTATGAATATGAATAGCGTTTTCCCTCCGGAAATGAATAGTGACACATGAATAGTAAAATTTTCGAACGCTTCTCGGAATCTCAAACTAACTCCGAAAATGATGAATAGTGATCGGTGAATAGTAAATGATGAATAGTAACGAATGAATAGTAACTTCCGAGGTGAATAATGAAATTGCGACGTTTGAAAAAGGACCTGAAATTACGAGTTGTGACAACAATGAACAATTTCATTTTATTCCTAGGAAAGTCAACTAATGATGTTTCTAGGTTATAAGTATATAAGCTATTATGTATGTATATATGTATAAGAGCTACAAATAATATATATGTATAGCTAAGCATTAATCAAACTAATCATTGATCAAAGCATGCAAATTATAGCGATGAACTTAAAAGAAACGTGTACCTTTTAGTCTTTAATGGATTATCTTCAAGCACTTCAAGTGACCATGTTGACTTATAGAAGTCATTTGTAGATGAGATTTCAACTTCTTCCAAGATTGACAACTTAGCCACTTGGTCACCATTGTCTCATTGGTCCAAAGTTGCTTGGTCCAAACATATTTAACATTTGGATATGATGCATGTATGGTGGTAATATTCCCCAAGGATTGTAACTTGGTTGATAATTCCACATTTGATGACTAGTATTATTGTAGTTTTGTCTATTTTGGTTTCTTCTAGGTTGAGGGGTTTTAGACCGAGGATGAGGATTATATACTTAGGTTTTGACTCTAATGGATTTTGTTTACTAGATTCACATTCAAACTTTACATTTTTAATTTCACTAGTTGAAACATTAGTTAAGGTGAATCCTAGACCGGTTTTATCTCCGAAAGTTTCTTGAACGCTTATTATTTTTGTTGGATCGATATACTCTGACTAAACTACTTTATAGCTTGTAAGGGTTTAACAATATTGAGTAAACTCAACACTATTAATATTGAAACACTGTTTTACCTTGTAAAGTATGCGGAATCTACTAACACAAAGCTTAAGAAGAACTTTTATATTAACCAAACTTTGAACCTGCTTTGTTACACAGATTCACTAACAATCCCTAACTATTAACTTTGATCGACTTCTAAACGTATCTAAGACTTGTAAAACTTATATCGACTAATACCTCTTAAGGCTCTTTATATAGATAACCTTAAGTCGGTTTACAACATGTAATCCTTGAACGACAAGTCATTATCCCTAACTAATTCTAGAATATTCGTTTAATATTACACATTAATCCTTATCTAATATTGCACATCAGTCCTTGTTTCCTTCGAAATACTTTAAGCATTCTTCAATAACATCAGTACTTTGACTTTATTCTTCAGTAGTACTTTGACTTTATTCTTCATGCAGCAGTACTTTGACATCCAGAAGTACTTTGATATTTTATATCCCAACAATCCTCCCCTAACTTGAACTCTACTTGCTTGATTTCAAGTTTCTTTGTTATCTTTAATCTTCAAATCTTTAATCATTCAGAAAGATTGTTTCTTTATTCCTTTTCTTCTATCTGTCATATGTCAAAGTACTCTTCATCAGCATCATATCTTCCATGGTATCTTCTCAGCAACTCAGCAACATTTTGGTACAAAGATCATCAAATCTTAAAAGTTTCATACTATTCTCATCACTTCCATGTGTGTTAACTCCTGTGAGAGGTGAATCATTGAAAATTATGATTTTTAGCAAATCATCAGCTATCAACGGATTTGATATGTCTTTACCATGAGCCGTTTGCTATGGACTAGCCAACTCTTGATCACTTGGATGTATGGTGAGTTGATAACCTAGTTTTTGGTAAACTATCAACCATCAACGGATTTGATTATCACATCAGAGCCGTACCCTCATGATGAGTCAAACTCTTTCTTGTCTGTTAAACATGGTGAGTTGATTACCATTTGTTGTGCAGTATAAATACTAACACCATGTGTTTCTTTTCAAATCCTCTTTTCTTTTAAACATCAAAACATTTTATTTTTATTTTAAAGAACCTATACTGGTTTATATCAGCAAGCAGTACTTTGATAAAGTATTGTTTGTTTTTTCAGTACTTTGAAAAATACTTTATTTTACAAAACAAATCATACCAGTATTATGCAATATTACTCTTCAGACTTGACCCATCTGATAAATAACTTGATAACATCCAAAGCTACTTCAGATTCATCTTCAAGTTCCATTCCATGATCCAGCATTCTGAGCATGATTTCTCTAATCAATGGATATCTCCTCTCAGCCAACATGTGAATCATAGTACCATCTTCCATCTCTAGTGTATGAACTCCTGATGACTCAAAGAATCTCCATCTTGTTATTTCCCAATTCTCTTGATCATTCCAGAGAGGATCAACACTTGTTTCTTCAGTATCCCAGATGGTAAATAAGTTTCCAAGCAAAACTAATCCCACTCCTGAAGCTTCAATCTCTGCATAGTATGTCTGCACTTGCACATATAAGTCATAAAGATCTGCCCTTGTGATACAGTGCAATAAATGCCATAACATATTGAATGGTGTGAAGCTTTCATCTTCTCTGTGGATCATAAAATAATTTCCCTCTTTTGATTCAACCACAGAAAATGAGATTATCTTGGACTTCTTTCCAGAATCTTCAATCTTCTTATTCTCAAAATCAACAACTCTAAAATAATTTCTGAGTTCATCAACTGTATCTTCATGAACTAACTTCAGCCTTTTTGACAATTGATCATCCTCAGCTAATTTCTTTCTATTCAATCTCCTTTTCTTAGCTTGTTCCTTCCTTATATCTTCTAATTTCTTCTTTCTATCAACTTCCATAGGCACAAAGTTTTCTACTTCTCTTCTGATATCTTCTTGTACTTTATCCCACAGAGCTTTCACTTCAGGATACCTTTTCAAATGCAAATTCTTGTATCCCTTCTTTCTTAAGAACTGTATCATCCAGTTTCTTTCCTGAGCTTTGGTCATTGGCTTCTTTGTAATTGGCCTACTGACTTCTTCCAAATACTCAGCATCATATTCAGCTTGTTGCTTTCTAGCAAGCTCTAAATCATCTGCAGTCTCTAATTCTCTAATCTGAGCAATAGAAAATTTCTTCTTCTTCTTCTTAGTATCTTTTTGAACCATTATCCCTTTCCCTTTATCTTTTGGATCTAGTTTTTCTGATTCAGAAGTACTTTCATCATCTTTTTGTGCAGGCTCATAGATGTGTATTCCTCCTGTAGGTCTCCTTAAATTCATCATAACTTGAGCAATTGTTTCATCATCTCTAGCAGTATGTACTCTTTCTTCTTCTTGTTGTATAAAAGTGGAAGGACCCGCTTCATCTTCATAATGCTTTGTAGAAGGTCCAGCTACAGAAGTTCCAATAACAGCAATATCTTGTTCAGCAGTACCTTGTACAACAGTATTTTCAACAAAAGTACTTTGAGCATTATTTCCTTCTAAATCAATTTCTTCTGTATCACCACTTTTTACATCCTCATGCTCAACTTCAAGATTAATTTGCTCTGTCTCACCACTTTTTCTTTCAGTACTATTTTGAGCAATATTTTCATTTTGATCATTCTTTTCTTCTGAATATTTTCATTTTGATCATTCTTTTCTTCTGAATATTGAACCATATCATCAAATCTATCCAAATTATCATCCTGATTCCTCCCCAATTTGATAGATGATGATTTCCTATGCCTCCTCTTGGATTTAGACTTTTTCTTTGTAGATTTTGGCTTCTGAGACTGCTTCTTTTCTTTCACATAAAGACTAAAATTATGAACAAGAGGCCAGACAAATTTCTTCAATCTTCTGAACTTCTTTCTTACCTTTTTGATTTCTGCAGCTTGAGCATTAAGAGTTGACTTCATCTTCTCCAGTTCTTGAACCAAATCAGAAGTACTCTCAGTACCAGCCATTCCTTCATCTCCTCCAGGTGTTTGAAGCCCACCTGTGGAAGTATAATCATTGGGAGTAGGTACTTGTGTATCCTTTGAAGCAGTACCTTGAGGATCAGTACTTTGTGGAGAAGTACATTGAGCAGAAACAGATGTATCCAAAGAAGCTTTTTTTGATGAAGTCCTTTCACCTGAAACAACATGCTGAGGGGAAACAATAGGTGGTGTGGGGGTATGTACTGAAGCAGAATGCTCAGCAGAATCAGATTGAGCATCATTATTAGAATGTGCAGAACCACTATTGTCTTCTTCATCCCTAACAGCTTGTGCTACCTCTAACATATAAGCATTAAGAGGTGTGTTCCTACCCGAAAAATTAACTCCCTTATTGGACATAAAAGTGAAAACTTTAGGTGGCATCCTAATGGTAGGTACATAATCCTGAGGTTTAGGTATACCATCTAGTGGATTCTCTAAAAGCAATTGAACAAACCTAGGATACATAAGAAAAGGTTTGCCAGCCTTAATATGTGTAAGCATACCATCAAGGATCATATATGAGAAATTGAAAGGCTGATTGGTAATAAGACCAACAAAAGCAGAAGCTATGGAATGACTAAACTGATCCCAAGCAGTACTCTTTGGACTCAAACAATGTAGCAAAACATGAATAAGAAATTTCCAATGAGGACTAACCATAGCCTTCTGAAAAGTAAGCTTAAACAAAGAACCTTCATACCCAATATCTCTGAGTGTATTCCAAACTTCTTGTTTCCCAAATAAAACAGAGCCTCCTTCATCATCAAATAACAAAGCCTCCCTGATTGAAGCTTCTGTAACACGTATAGCTCTCCCAGCAACTGTAGCAGTAATGATATCCTCTCCATCTTCAACCTGTGACGTGGCTGTATCCCAAAAAGCTTGAATCCAGGGTCCAATAATCTCGGGGTTGACAAGGATGGAGTAACAGATGTTGGTACCAGTGAGAAAATCAATAATACCATGAAAATCAAGGTTTTCTTGGGTTTTCTCAAGGTTTGCGATCATGTTGTGTTTGGTGTTGGTACGTCGATTAGCCATGATGATTAGGGTTAGAGTGAGAAAAGTGATGATCGATGCAAAGTAGGTATGAGTTAATAAAGGTGAATAAGGTGAATAAAAGGAAAAGATATGAGGTGTATATAAGGATAAGATTACAAAAAATCACGGTTAATTAATGATTTTACCGTTATTTTTGGAAGTAAATATCCCATATCTTTCGAAAGGTTGTTAGCCGTAAATCTGACCGTTGGAACAGTATCTGATACGTCAGCGAACCCTTTTAATAACACCAAGTAGTACTTTCCATCGAATATGGAGCAGTACTTTCCGTTACTGACTTAGTTACTGACTTAGTTTCTTTTAATATGGAGCAGTACATTTGTTATGGAGCAGTACTTTCCATCAGGAGTAACATAGTGACATTTGTTACTGACTTAGTTTCTTTTAATTCAACTTCAAGTCAATTCTAAAACCCAATTAGACTAAAGTTTCATAGTGACATTTGTTGAATCAAGTTTAACTAGTTGCTTATAATATTATTGGCCGAAAGGGTTGTTATCATTCAACTAGTTATAATCTTTTGTCTATAAAAGATTGTTTTTCACCATAATTATTCTTGACTAAACAAAGGAACTAAGGTATAATTGTAATGAGGATACTTTTTGTTAATCAAATCGGATTGGTTATAAATGCCTAATTGGTCGAAAGTTTTAGTAGTTTATAATCAATTGTAACCTTGTTGTCTATGATTCGGTTACCTTTTGTATTGACCATTTCTTAAGAGTATTTGATTAAGCAAGAAACTATTTTTGTGTTTAAGGTTGTTAATTCAACTTTATGAACCTTGAATTGATCTTGAATTGATTGGTCCAAACCTAATGCTTGTTTTTATAAACTAAAATCTTGACGAAGATTTAACTTGTAGAAACGATAGATTAGAACACCAACTAATTATAATTACCAACATGTTAAGGAAGTTATCACAATCATGCTTTTCTTATGAGTAGTTAACTAGTCTAACCAAGTGTAGTTTTTAATCATTTGAATTATCTTATAATCATTATCGCTAGAATTAGAGATTTAATTTTAAACTTACGCTTAGATTCACTCACAAATCCCTGCGAACGATCCCGACTTACCAACCCAATCTTGCTATAGCGGACGAGTTCACTTGCTCGTATGTGTTATTTCTAGATCCGGTAATCGTGTTTATAAATTTAAAACTTGTACACACATTTAGCACATCAAGTTTTTGGCGCCGTTGCCAGGGAATTTGATTGTGTTTTCTGTAAGTTTTAAAGTTCCATTTCTTTTCTTGTTCGTTTTCTATAAAAAAAATAATAAAAAAAAATAAAAAAGAAAAGAAAAATCCAAGCCAATAAACCGATCGGTCACTCATCTAACCGATCGGCATTTCAAATTGTTCAATCCAACCGATCGGTATTCAATCTAACCGATCGGTTCCTTTTTACCTGATTTTCCAAATTGTTTCCATTCTTTGCTCCTTTGTTCCAAAGTTTCCGAGATTCACTCGGTAATTGTATGAACACTCATCAACTGGAGTAGAACCAATTTCACCTTTTTCTAATCCCGAAAGTCTGATTCGTAGACCAAGAAGAAGAAGAACACCTTTTGTTCCACCAAACAACCGTGTACCAAGTGTACCAAACCCACCTTTTGATAACCTTTCCGAAGCTTTAGTTGTTTATAACCCATTCACCAATCAACCATTTCCAATGGCTGATGACCAACCCATGTGGGCCACAAACCGAACCGTAGCACCCACTCCTGGAGCTGCTATTATTGCCGTTAACCTTGGTGATAACTTCACCGTGAAGGGACACCATCTTTCTATGATCAAAGACCGTCAATTCGATGGCCGTTCGAGGGCCGATCCTCACAAACATATTGCTGAATTCATTGAAATTTGCGGCATGTTTCGATATGGCAACACCGATTTCGATGCCATTAAACTCAAACTTTTTCCATCATCACTCGCCGGAGATGCCAAAGTGTGGTATAACGAATTAACCCCAGGAATTATCAATACTTGGGAGGAGATGAGGCAAGCTTTTGTAAGCCGATTCTTTCCACCTGCCATGTTTGATCGTCTCATGGGAGAAATTCATGCTTTTTCACAAAACCCTAATGAATCTCTTGTCGAAGCTTGGCTTCGTATGAAAGATTTACTTCGTAGTTGTCATGGACATGGTTTAGGATGAGGAACCATTATCCAAATCTTCTACCATGGACTTGATGAAACATCTCAAGGAATTCTTGATGCTGGAGGAATTTTTCTTTATAAAACTCCCAACGAGGCATATCAATGGCTCGAAGATCGAGTGCTTCTTAAACTCGATTGGTCAAAAGATTCCAAAACCAAACCTTTACAAAAGACCGTTACTTTTGCTGAAAGTTCCGATACTTCTAAACTCATGGAGAAAATGGAAGCCTTAACTTCCAAAATCGACTCGCAATATAAAGATATCAAAGGAGAAATGAAAGAAATGCGAGAAGGTTGTAACAACTGTGGAGGTAATCACACTTCATCCGAATGTGACGACCAACCTATGGTTGGATCAAATGAAGGGGAAGTCAATTATGTTCAAGGAGGATACCATGGAGGAGGTTTTCGTGGTAATTATTACGGAAGAAATTCTGGGAATTGGCAAGATCACCAAAGGGATAACAACCGTGATTCTCAACCACGAGTAGACAATCCAAATCCACCAAATTCTGACAAAAAACCAGAAGAATCTGAGTTTGAAAAAATGATGCGAGATTTCGTGACTGCTCAAAGATCCACAAATGAATTTGTTGAAAACCAATTTTTAAATCTCAAAACCAAAGTTGAGCAAGGTGAGAAAAATCATCAAGCTTCTATTCAGGATCTTGAACAAAAATTTGGAAGACTCTCTGATCAATTTTCTTCACGAACATCTGGAACATTACCAAGTAATACCCAATCCAACCCAAAGCCTTCTGGATTAAATGACAAAACGTATCGTCCACCACAAACCAGAAATGAGCATATCAATGCTGTATTCACAAGAAGTGGCCTTTCTTACGATCCACCACCCAATCCCAATGAAACTCAAGTCATCGATGATGATAGTGAAGAAGAAGAAGAAGCTGAAGCAGAAAAGAAAGATATTCTTGAAACACCAACCCAAGAAACAACCCAACCAATCAAAGAATACACTCCAAAAATTCCGTACCCACAAGCTCTTAGAAAAGAGAAAAAGGAGGAACGTTTTAAGAAGTTTTTTGAAATGATCAAAGAAGTTAGACTCAATATACCTCTTGTTGATGTTCTAGCTGGAATGCCCAAATATGGGAAATTTTTGAAAGAACTTCTTAATAACAGAAATAAGTTAGAGCAAATATCTGCTACTTTCCTCAATGAAGAATGTTAAGCCATTATTGAAAACAAAGTTCCACCGAAACTAGGAGATCCCGGAAGTTTTTTAATCCCATGCACGTTAGGAAACAACATCACATGCGATGCTTTAGCCGATCTCAGTGCGAGTATTAATTTGATGCCCTATTCGTTGTATTCTAAACTTTCCATCAATACTTTGAAACCTACAAAGATGAGTATTCGATTAGCCAACCATACATACCAATATCCTGTTGGGGTTGCTGAAAACATGCTTGTCCAAGTTGGTAAATTTGTTTTCCCGGTAGATTTTGTAATCCTAGAAATGGAGGAAGATAGACAAGTACCTTTAATCTTAGGAAGACCTTTCCTAAACATCGTTGATGCCATAATCAAAGTTAAAGGTAAAGAACTCAATTTAGGAGTTGGAGAAGATAGAATTACCTTTCTAATCGACAAAGCAATGAAATATCCATATACCAGTGATGACACTTGTTTTAACATTGATGTAATCGATGAAGTCACTGAAGAAGAGTTGGATGCATTACTTGATGATTCTGATCCTTTCACAACCACTTCTGAGAAAATAAATGAAATGAATTTTGATAAAGAGTTCGCTGAATTTATGGAAGTTAAATTTGAAGAAGAAGATGAAGAAGTTGAGGAAGGAGAAATAGTTGAGGAGAATTTCGAAGAAATTACGATTAATGATCAAATGAGGAGCAAGACATCTCTTCAAGAACCACCCACCGATCTTGAGCTTAAACCACTTCCAAATAATCTCGAATATGCTTACTTGGAGGAGAATTCACTTCTCCCTGTAGTCATATCTTCGTTGCTCAAAGATGATGAAAAATAAAAACTCGTTTCAGTCCTTAAGAAGCATAAACGCGCTTTTGCGTGGAAAACTTCTGATATCCCAGGAATTAGTCCTGATTTCTGTAAACACAAAATCAATTTCGAAGAAGGTGCTAAACCTGTTGTTGAAAGACAACGTCGACTCAATCCCAACATGAAAGAAGTTGTCAAGAAAGAAATCATTAAACTTCTTGACGCTGGAATCATATACCCCATAGAAGATAGTCCTTGGGTGAGTCCTGTTCATTGTGTTCCCAAGAAAGGAGGAATGACTGTAGTGACCAACGAACAGAATGAATTAGTTCCTACTAGAACAGTCACTGGATGGCGAGTATGTATTGATTATAGAAAATTGAACAAAGCCACCAGGAAAGATCATTTTCCTCTCCCATTCATGGATCAAATGCTTGAAAGATTAGCAGGCAAAAAATACTTTTGTTTCCTCGATGGTTTTTCAGGTTATTTCCAAATTCCCATTGATCCTTCTGATCAAGAAAAGACCACATTCACACGTCCTTTTGGAACCTACGCTTATCGGCGTATGCCTTTTGGTCTTTGTAATGCACCTGCCACTTTTCAAAGGTGTATGATTGCTATATTCCAAGATATGCTTGAGACATCTATGGAAGTTTTCATGGATGATTTTTCAGTATTTGGAGATTCTTTTGAAGCTTGTCTTTCAAATCTAGACAAAATGCTTGAAAGATGTGAAGCTGCACATCTTGTTCTCAATTGGGAAAAATGCCATTTGATGGTAACCGAAGGAATTGTGCTAGGACACAAAATATCAAGTTCAGGAATGGAGGTTGATAAAGCAAAAATTAATGTTATCACCAAATTACCACCTCCAACTAACGTTAAAGCCGTTTGAAGTTTTTTAGGAAATGCCGGTTTCTACCATCGTTTCATAAAGGATTTTTCAAAAATATCTCGTCCTATGACAAAACTTCTTGAAAAAAATTCTGTTTTTGATTTCAATGCAGATTGCATTAAAGCTTTTGAAACACTAAAGAGTCAATTGACGAGTGCCCCGATTATGGTTTCACCTAATTGGTCACTACCCTTTGAGCTTATGTGCGACGCAAGCGATTTTGCTGTTGGAGCTGTTTTAGGACAACGTGATGGAAAACATTTTCGTCCTATATACTTTGCTAGCAAAACACTTAACAATGCCCAACAAATTATACGGTTACGGAGAAAGAATTATTAGCCGTAGTTTTTGCTTTTGAAAAATTCAGATCTTATCTCGTGCTTTCCAAAACAGTTGTTTTCACCGATCACTCAGCACTCAAATATCTGTTTGCTAAACAAGATGCAAAACCGCATCTTATTTGCTGGATTTTACTACTCCAAGAATTCGATATCGAAATAAAAGATAAGAAAGGAGCAGAAAATCTTGCTGCCGATCATTTGTCTCGTTTTGAGAACCCAAATTTGGAAGAATTAAAGGAAGATGAAATTGATGATTATTTTCCCGATGAAACACTTATGACCATCGATAAAATTGATGAAGAGGAAATAACGTGGTTTGCAGACTTTGCAAATTATTTTGGTGGAAATATTCTCAAGAAAGGATTAACTCATTCTCAAAGAAGTAAATTCTTTTCGGATTTAAAACACTATTATTGGGAAGAACCTATTCTTTTCAAAATGTGTCCCGATGGATTGATCCGAAGATGTGTTTCTGGAGCGAAAACAAGGAAAATTCTTGATGACATTACGGTCCTACCACCACAGCTAAAAAAGTTTTTGATGCTGGATTCTATTGGCCAACAATTTTCAAAAAAGCTCATACTCTTGTTCAAAACTGCGATGCGTGCCAAAAATCCGGTAGTCTTTCTCGTAGAGATGAAATGCCTCAGAAGAGCATTCAAGTCTGCGAAATATTCAATATTTGCGGAATCAATTTTATGGGACCATTTCCTAAATCCCACAAATATGAATATATTCTCGTTGCAATCGATTATGTTTCCAAATGGGCTGAAGCTGAAGCCTTACCTACAAACGATGCACGAGTTGTTGTCAATTTTCTCAAAAAGCTTTTTGCTCGATATGGAATCCCTGATTGATCCCGAAACGGTCAGATATTATTGACCAAGGTCAACAACTCAAAGACAGCTCAGTTCCAATTCTCTGTGGATAGTATAGTGTGTCCCCGGGTCGTTATGTCCCAGCGAGATTGCAATGGTGTTTTTGGAAAACGTTTATGAGAATGAGTGGCACTGAGGACAGTAGCCAAGATGATTGGAATTGATTATGCTACTGATATTTGGTATATTGGACAATGATATAATATTCACAATAACAGATATACAGATATATTCACAAATGCACAACTGGAAATCAGGTTACAGACAGAAAAAGTGGGTTTTGAACAATTACAAACTACAGGGGGTGCAAGTGAAACTTTTTAAAACTTAAAATAAAAAGAAAATTTAAAATGAAAATGAAATGATTTAAATGATTATTTTAATATTTAAATATTACTTAATTAATTAAAACTTATTTAAAAAGTAAGTTAAACCTAATTTAAATTAACTAAAAATGATAAAGATTACAAATTAACCTAAAAATTTGCAAAAATAATTTCTAAACCATAAAATGAACTTGAAGAAAGTATAAAAAATAAAAATAAATATTTTTGTCTTTTTATGAGTGTTTTATTAATTAAAAACTGGTTATCTTAATTAAACTAATTTAAATATTTTAAATTACTAATAATACCTAAATGACTTAGAAAATTATGGAAAAATTTATAAAACTAATTAACCATCACAGGAATCCTACAAAATTATAAAAAGCTTCTAAAAATAATTTTTAGACTATTTTAGTAATTATTTACCTTTTAATTAATTTAAATCTAATTTAACTAATTTAAATAAGAAAATTGGAAAATGAACAGTAGAAATTAAAAAATTATTTTCTAAAAGTCTTAACTAATTTATAAAACCTAGGAAAATTATAAAAACCTACTGTTGTTAATTAAAATTTAAGAAAACTAATTAATTACTAATATTACCTAATTAATTATTTAAACTATTTTTAATTCTAATAAATAGTAAACTGATTAAGAAAAATCTAAGAAAATTATTACAAATATTTAAAGATGACAGGAAATTAATAAAATTATGAAAATGGTAAAGTGCTTATAAATAAGCTTAAATGAAAAATGAAAAAGATAGAATCTATTAAATAGAAGCTATCACTAATTTTATGTTTGGTTTTTCTTGGTTTTTCTTTTTGACAGATGTAAATAAGACTAAAATAATAAACTTTTATGAAGTGACTTTTGTTTTAGCTTAAAAATAAGCTGTGTGCACCCCCTTATGTTCAAACAGTTAACTTAAAGCTTATTAGGACTTAAGCTATGTTTGAAAAGGCAAGCAATTGACAAAATAAGCAATCACAGATGATTATCAACTTAAAATAAGCCAATTAGAACAAAGAAGCTTCTCAGAATAAGCTATAATCCTCAAATAAGCACTTATGATACTCACAGTCCAAACAGGCATGAGATGGGTGGTTTTGGACCTCTGTGGGGTCCACAGAAGTGATCTAGGGTCCAAACTTAAACTTGAAACTTAAAAAGGGACTGACAAGCTACAAAATAAGCCAATAAGCTAGTCCTATGGCTTACTAATGAACACTAGGGTGGCTATGGAAGTTGGGGTCTCACACTGAGTACTCAGTGTTGACTCAGAAGATGGCCAAACTAGATGGGGCTTGCAGCCCTATCAAATAAGCTCAAAAGGCTGAAATAAGCCTTTACTTATCAAAATGGGTTGTATGGCTTTCCAAAAACCCAAAAAGCTAAGGGTGGGTCCCACTGGGTAAGTCACAAAGCTATTGGGAAAAATGGCCAAAACCTGTGCGCAGGGCAAGTGTTTGCCCTGTAGGTTGAAATAAGCTAATGCACAAGCTTATAGAAAAATCCTAAAAATAAGCTGACTATGGGCTCTTGTACACTAGGTGGTAGACTTTAACTTCTGAAAAGGGCAAGGTCCCAATGCTAACACAAAAATCACAAAAATTCCTCCAAGATTTGGTTTTCTGAAACAATGGCAATTTTTGACTTTTTGAGTTTCAAGCTTAAGTTGACTAAAGTGAACTTTGATCCTACCCTACTGATTGAAATTGATGAATTAAGCTATTATAAGACTAAATTAAGCTAAACCACTCACAAGTGAATGGATTTGGGGCATATGCCACACTTAATCCAACACAGAGGGTAATCTAGGCCTATTAATACTTGATTTTGACTTTCTACTGAATGAACCTTGGTATTTGTTGTTGTTCTGAGCTAGTTATGACCTGAGTGAATTGTGTGAACAAGAAAAAACCACAATAACACACCACAACACCTAAGAATACCCTGATCCAAACACATCTTTTAAAAGACTGTTTTATGATTTGTGAAGTAAAAGAGTGTTAAGGCTTATGAACCTGATCAATAATGGCTTTTTAAGGTATGTTAAGCATGAATAAACACTTGGGAATGGTAGATAACCACAAATGCACAAGAGTACTAATTAGGCTACTTTAACTGTGAAACTAGGATTTAAAAGCAACTATGAAAATTAACAAGCGAGCTACTGATTTTATGCTGTATTATCACTACTTAAGACTAAATAAGCACAAAGAAACTGAATAAGCAAGGGAATAAGCAAAGCTACAATAGAAAGATAGAAATGAGATTATGAGCTTACAATTTGCATTCCTGCTCATCACAGAGAACCAAGAACCATAAGAACCAATCCTAACACTCCCCTTGGAGTTCTAACCCACAACCATCCTAAATTTACTGTGCTCCAGCTTATTCTTCAATAAAACATGCAATGTTGACTTTGTTTGACTTTTTTGAGTTTTTGATTTTCTTTTGTCTAAGCAGTATTTTAAGGGTTTCTAAAAGCTTTCTTAAGCTTTCTTGGAGCCTATATGAGCTTAAGAGTCCATAATATAAACATAAACAACAAAAGAATTTGATTTAAGATTTTGACTTAAAAATGAAAATTGCATAAACAACAAGGATTAAGGAAACTTGATTTTATTACTTGAAAAGGTTAACAGTACATCTGAATTAACTAAAACAATGCATAAAAGCTTTTAATTTAAACTAAGATAACCTATTACACTTCTACGATTACACTTATACTAAAAATGTGAACCAACTTCTTCTTCTTGCTTCTCCTCAATTTATAGCAAAGGATTAGGGTTTCTTTAAGCTTTCTGAGCAAATCCCACTTGAAATTGAGCCGTTGGATCAATGAGAGCCCTCTAATCATCAGCCACGTGTTTTGGCGACAAAATTGGTTTGATACCAATTTGGCATTTTTCTGCAACAGGGGGGGCATTAAATGCTGAGGTGATATTAGGTGCGTGGTGGGTTGGGCGGTGTAGTATGATGGTGGGTTGAGGTGATGGGGAACAGTGCAAGTGGTATGGTAGGGGAGGGAAGAAGAGAGGGAAAGGGTGGTTTGGGTTTGACCGGTATTTGACCTCAGGGTCAAACCTTTGACCCTGGATTATATTAAAAAGGTGTGGGTGGGTTGGAGTCGTGTTGGGCTCAAAAGAGAGGGTGGTGGGCTTTTGTGTTGTGGATTGGACTTGGTATTGGATTTGTAGTAATATAAGGGTCCGGTTTGGTTTTAAATAACACAAGGACCAATTTTGTAATTAGCCGAAAGTTTGGGGGTGTAATTTGGCATTCATCCAAAGTATTTTAGGGGGCGTGTTTTGCCATATGATGAATAGTACATGGACCTTTGATGATTTTTCCACTTTTAAATTTCCAGGGACTATTTCTGCCAATATTTCAAACTTCTGGGACCAAATGTGTAATTTCACCAAATTTGCCAATCAAGGACCAATCCTGCCATATATGAGAAGTACAAGGACAAAATTTGTTTTTCTCAAAGTTTTAATATCCCAGGGACCATTTTTGACAATTTTCCAAACTTTAGGTACTAAACTTGACATTTTGTGAAACTTTGCACCAAAGGACTAATTATGTAACTTTTTGATTTAAAAGGACCTTTGGTGACTTTTTCAAGTTTTTAGAACAACCAGGGACTATATTTGACAACTTTTGAAAGTTGAGGGACTGAAACTGCCAATTTTGCAAACTTTGTACGTTTTTCATCTGATTTTGATTATTTTGCATTTGAAACATATAAAACACATTCCTGGGATATTTTCACTATTTTGATGCAATATTGAGTGTTTTTAGATGTTTTGTCAGCTTAGAAAAGGTAAAAATGATGAGTATTTACACACTCATCAATCCCCCACACTAAAACATTGCTAGTCCCTAGCAATCTTTTGAGAAAAACTTGATGGATTTGAAAAACTCTTTACCAAAAGCCATCACTTCTGGAGTAGCCAGATGTATCTATTCAAGTAAGAACTATGGTCCACCTGATAACCATGTGATTTTGAGCAAACCACCAGCTGTCAACGGATTTGATTAGTCTTTACCAAAAGCCGTTTACTTCTGGACTAGCCAACTCTTGATGGACTAAGTCAACATCTTGGTGAGCTGATTACCAATTATGGTTTTTCCACGGCCTTTACCACAAGCCATAATCTTACGGGCTAGCCAACTCATTCACTTTATGGGATATGGCGAGTTGATTTACCATACAATTTTGGGCAAATTGCAAGCCATCAACGGGTTTGAGATATCTTTACCAAGAGCCGTTTGCTCCTAGATTAGCCAATCCTTTTGTCATTTAGACATGGCGGACTGATAACCACAAAAATTTTGAAATAAAGTGAAAAAAATATTTGAAAAATTTAGGCAAAAATGGGGGGTACTTAGAAAGTATTTTGTGATAAAATTCGCAAGAATTCCCCCCCCCCCAACACTAGAATTGAATATTGTCCTCAATATTCAAAGTCTCGGCTATTATGCCGATTCTCTGAACGGAAAAAGCTAATATTCGAAACTAACTGTGGAATTATCGTTTTTATTTTTCACTTTATTTATCTGTACATATAAACATTTTTTTTAGAGACTTATATACATATTTACTTTTCAAAAGGTGGGGGACGGCCACCCCCCACACTAGAGGGGGAGAAAGTAGAAAGAAGTCAGAGATATGGGTGAAAACCCATATTTTGCTAACTTTTGTTCACCGAGTCACTAGCTTGACTCGATCCCCGAATTCATTGGTCCATGGGGAAAGTTTGGAGATCCGGGACAACCATGGATGGTATGTCCTCTCCAAAATAGTGTTTCAAATGATGACCATTCACTTTGAAGTTGGGACCTTCGGGTCGAGATAACTCAACAGTCCCGTATGGATATACTTTAGCAACAGTGAATGGTCCAGTCCATCGGGTTTTTAATTTCCCCGAGAAGATCTTTAACCTCGAATTGAAAAGAAGGACTCTGTCACCGACGTTGAAAACGCGGTTCTTAATCTTAGAGTCGTGAATTTTCTTTGTCTTTTCTTTGTAGATTAAAGAGTTCTCGTAGGCTTGATCACGAAGTTCGTTTAATTCATTGAGTTGAACCTTACGGTGATCACCCGCTTTATGAAGATCATAGTTTGCATGTTTCAAGGCCCAGTAGGCTTTGTGCTCGAGCTCGATCGGTAAATGACACGCCTTCCCGTATACAAGCTTGTAAGGAGTACACCCGATGGGTGTTTTGTAAGCTGTGCGGAAGGCCCAGAGTGCATCATCTAGTTTATCCGACCAGGAAGCACGGTTTTCACCTACGGTCCTCTCAAGAATCCGTTTAATACCACGGTTGGAAACCTCCATCTGCCACTTGTTTGTGGGTGATACGTGGTAGAAAGACAGTGAGTAACACCGTACTTAAGCATGACTTTTGCAAATTGATCATTGCAAAAGTGTGTACCGCGATCACTAATGATGGCATGGGGAGTTCCAAAACGAGCAAAGACGGATTTCAAAAATTTCACAACAACTCGGGCATCGTTGTTGGATAAGGCATTTGCCTCAACCCATTTTGACAAGTAGTCAACAGCCACGAGAATGTATTTGTTTCCACGAGTATATGGGAAAGGCCCCATAAAATCAATGCCCCAGACGTCAAAGATTTCACAAACTTGAATGGCATTTTGTGGCGTTTCATTCTTTTGTGAAATATTACCGTGATGCTGACAAGCATCACAAGCTTTGACTAACTCGTGGGCATCCTTATAGATCGTGGGCCAATAGAAACCGGAATCAAACACCTTTTTGGCGGTGTAGTTAGGACTATGATGGCCCCCGGTGGGTCCAGCATGGCAAGCCTTGAGAATATCAGCGGCTTCCTGTCCGTATACACATCGCCTGATGACTTGATCGGCACAGATTTTGAAGAGATAGGGGTCGTCCAAGAAGTAATGTTTAACGTCATTGAAGAATTTGTTCTTCTGTTGGGACGTCATCCCCTTCATGATGAAGTTACCCGCATGATAATTTGCAAAGTCGGCAAACCATGGGGTAGTAGAGTCACCACGAAAAGCAACCGCATTGAGTGTCTCGTGAGGAAATGTTTCATTTATTTCCTGTTTCTCGGACACATCCTGGTGAGGGTTTTCTAATCATGAGAGATGACGGAGTAGCCTCGGCTTTTCATCTTGCTTTGCAAATAGGTACTTCAAGGCCGAGTGATCCGTATACACCACGCATTTGGTCAGTATTAAATATGGCCGGAATTTTTCAAAGGCATACACCACAGCTAGTAGTTATTTTTCAGTAGTGGTGTAATGACTTTGAGCCTCGGTCATAGTTTTGCTTGCGTAGTGTATAGGCTGAAAGTATTTTGCTTTTCGTTGCCCCAAGACCGCTCCTATGGAAAAATCACTAGCATCGCACATAAGCTCAAAAGGTAGGTCCCAATCGGGGGCAACAAGAATTGGTGCCTCGGTAAGCTTTTTCTTTAATGTTTCAAAAGCTTCGATGCACTCAGGAGAGAAAATGAAAGGAGCATTCTTCTCGAGGAGATGGGTCATAGGCCGAGCAATCTTAGAGAAATCTTGGATAAATCTACGGTAGAAGCCGGCATGACCCAAAAAGCTCCTGACACCTTTAACGGTGGTGGGATGAGGTAATTTAGCGATGACATCAATTTTGGCTTTGTCAACCTCAATCCCGTTCTTTGAAATTTTATGGCCGAGGACAATGCCCTCTTTAACCATAAAATGGCTCTTCTCCCAGTTGAGACTTAAATTCGTTTCTTTGCAACGGTTAAGCATCTATTCCAAGTGGGAGAGACAAGACTGGAATGAATCCCCGATGACTGAAAAGTCATCCATAAATACCTCCATGGTTTTCCCGATCATGTCGGAAAAGATAGACATCATGCACCTTTGGAACGTGCCTGGTGCATTTCATAAGCCGAAAGGCATACGTCTGTAAGCAAATGTTCCGTAGGGTCACGTGAAGGTAGTTTTCTCTTGATCCTGTGGATCAATGGGGATTTGGAAGTATCCCGAGAAACCATCGAGGAAACAGTAGTATTCATTCCCCGCTAGTCTTTCGAGCATCTGGTCCATAAAAGGGAGAGGAAAATGGTCTTTACAGGTGGCTTCATTCAACTTTCGATAGTCAATACATACTCGCCAACCCGTGACCAAACGAGTTGGAATCAACTCGTTTTCCTCATTGGTGACAATGGTTATGCCACCCTTTTTAGGAACACAATGAATTGGGCTAACCCAAGGACTGTCAGATATAGGGTAAATCAACCCCGCATCAAGAAGTTTTAGAACCTCTTGTTTGATAACTTCGTGGATTTTGTGATTTACCCTTCTCTGTTGTTGCACTGCTGGCTTAAAGTCATCCTCCATTAAGATTTTGTATGTACAAAAGTCCGGGCTTACGCCCTTAATGTCAGAGAGTTTCCAAGCAATTGCTTGCTTGTGTGACTTAAGAACCTTTAGGAGTGCAGCCTTTTCCTCATCTTTTATGTCTTTAGCAATAATGACGGGTAATTTATTATCACCCTCCAGAAATGCATATTCTAGATGAGGAGGCAAGTCCTTGAGCTCAACCTCGGGAAAGTCTTCAGTTATTTCAACATTTTTGACTTCCTCTTTATGAAGTATTTTTGGAGACGGAGAGGGTGAAGGATCGTCATTTGACAATCTTTCAAGAAGAAGAATGTCCCCCTCCGGGTCAAGATAGTTTTCATCAACCCCATGTGGGATTGAACTATCCTGAGCAAGAAAAGCCTCGACGTCTTCCAAAAGGAAGTCACTTCCCTCAAACGGAGTGAGAGAAGGGGAAGAGTCGGAAATGATAGGATCAGTAGAAAGAGTGGTACTGCCACTTGCTGAGAAACCAAGGACTTCTTGAGAATACTCCTCAGACGCAACATCGATGATGTCAATTCGGTTAACCATTTCAGCGTCATAGTTGGAGGAGTATCTTGAAGTCTGATCAAGATTGAATGTGATGGCTTCACCACCAACACGTAGAGTGATTTCTTCTTCGAATACATCGATTAAAGCACGACCCGTTCTTAAGAATCCCCTCCCGAGAATGAGAGGAACTCTTGGGTCAGCATCGAAATCAACAATCACGAAATCTGCCGGAAAATGGAACTTTCCTACTTTCACGAAGATATCTTCGGCAATGCCGAGAGGATGAGATATAGTACGGTCTGCAAGCTCGAGAGTCATGCAGGTAGGAGTGAGAGCAGGAAGAGAGAGTCTTTTCCAGACTGTGTAAGGCATAAGGTTAATGCTTGCACCAAGATCGGCCAAGGCAAAGCATTCAACCATCCCCAGCAAAATACAAGGAATGAGAAATTTCCCGGGATCTCCAAGCTTTTCGGGAAGCTTTTTCAAGAGCACTGCTGAGCAATGCTCGTTAAGTGGAGTTTTTTCCATCTCACAGAGTTTTTCTTTGTTGCTTATCAGATTTTTGATTATTGAAGCAAATTTAGGCATGAGAAGAAGAGCATCCGCGAAGCTAATATCGAAGTGTAACTCTTGGAAAATTTAATAAAAATTTTCCATTTGATGATTAGCTCTTTCGCAGTTCTTTTGATCATTCAAACATGAAGGATATGGAATTGAAGGTTTAGGATCGTTCTTTGGAATTTCATCAGAACTTGCAGGAGGATCAAATACAACTTTCGACTTACGAGTCGGGACCGGGACAACTTGAGGGTGGACGTTGTTGATACCTCCATTATTAGTAGGAAGTACCGTGTCTGTGGTAACCTCAGGTTCACGTTCCGCTACCTTAGTAGGAGGAGAAGAAGAGGTAGAGGGAATCGCAGGTCCATTGTATGATACCCCACTTCGGGTAGTGATCGCTTTGACATCGCCCCTCGGGTTAGCGATCGTGTTGCTCGGTAGTGTACCCGGGCCCGAGGGTCGATCATTTAAAGACTTCCGAAGCTCAGAGATCTTGCTGATCAATAACCGATTTGTTTTCTCTTGTACTTTTATGAATTGTTTTAGCACTTCATCGGAGGAAGACGAGGGTAGAACTACGTTTTGATTTTGATTAGGAAGATTTTGAACACGGTTATTTTGAAAATTCCCTTGATTTTGATTGTTGTTACCCTAAAAATTATTTCTCTGATTGAAATTACCCTGATTGTAATTCCCTTGATTTTGGTTTCTTTGAAAATTTCCTTGAAAACCTTGATTTTGATTGCTATTTTGAAAATTGTTTTGATTAAAATGACCTTGATTTTGGTTCGGGTTTTGGAAATTTGGGTTTTGACCTTGGTTAAAATCTCCTCGATTCTGATTCGAGTTACTGTTTTGATTTTGGTTAAAACCGGGAGGTCCGAGAAAATTGTTGGAACGATAGCTCAAGTGATTACGGTCCCCTTGTGGTTGGTAAGAATTACCCCCCATGTTGTAGGAACCTTGAGCAGCATAAACGTTCTCTTGAGGAAAACCAGCAGTAGCTGGACACTCGGAATAAAGATGTGGGCCCCCACAAGTTTCACAACTTCGGGCCACGACTTTCACTTGTTCATTTTAAACCTGATTTTGCATCGTTTGGTTCATTCTCAACACAGCCGTAGAAATATCATCCATCTTTTTGGTGAGAGAAATTATTTCAGGAGATGATGATGAAGGAATGATTGATTTACATGACTCATCCCTCTCCGCAGAGGAATCCCAAAAGTTATGGTGGGCAGTCATCTTCTCAATCAAGTCATAACATTCTTCGGGACGCCTTTTCATAAAGGTCCCACCAGCAGCAACATTGAGAATATCCCGGTGCCTCAATGTCAGTCCATTATAGAAGGTGTCTATGATGGTAACTTGTAACATATTGTGGTTAGGGCACCGATCAATAGCTAGCTTATAACGTTCCCAAGCCTCAAAAAGAGACTCATCGGGACGTTCCCGGAAGTTGCTGATATCATTTCGTAACTTGGTAACCATGGAAGGTGGAAAATATTTTGCTAAAAACTTGGTTACCATTTCATCAAAGGTACGAATAGAATTCTTTGGGAGTCGGTCAAACCATGCAGTGGCATGATGGGTGAGAGAATAGGGGAAGAGATACAGCCGGAGGGCATCATCGGTGACACCATGCTGTTTCATGCTTTGGGTGATGGTAAGGTATTTATCAAGATGCTTGTTAGCATCGTCACCCGGTAATCCGTGAAATTGACACGAATTTTGGACTTGTTGGATCATGTGGTGCTTGAGGCCAAAGTCCATAGCCTCAATAGTGAGTGATGCAATAGGTCCGCCCCTCCCTTGCATGGTAGGCTGGCACAACTCCTCCATCGTTCGGAGATCGGGAGCTGGCTCATCCCTGGGAGGGTCAGGGGTGGTGGTGGTGGCCCATCGGCCATTTCGGTTTTTGGTTCTTCAATAACAGTACGTAGCTCGGGTACGTTTTTCTGATTTTTACGTTTTGTTTGTGACCGAGTGCGCATGCACTAAAAATAATTTTTCAAAACAAGATCGAGGCAAAACCACAGTGAACTTAAATCCAATAATCACAAGTGAATGGCTTCTTTAAAAAAGGTACACCACTCACAGGGATATAAAGGCAAGTTTTAATCTTAAGTTTGGGAACTTATTATGTCCACACCCCAAGTTTTAATCTTAAACAGAAAAATTGTTTTTGGGCTTATGGGTGTGTGTGCAGAAAACTTTGGGAATTATATTTTTGGAACTGATTCGTTAACTGAAATCGTTCTTTTAAGATTACTCGCAGGCTGGCGGGAGGAAATAAATGGATCCCTCTTCAGTTCGCAATTTAATGTCAGAACTTACCTTATACCAACTGTTTCAGGTTGTAATCTTAAAGAAAACGAAGTAATTTAACTTCACAGTTTGTTTTGTAGTTTTTGATTTTTTTTTTGTGTTTGTTAACACTTCAGGAAAAGTGTTAATGAACTTTTTGATATGATTTATTTTCACAAAAACTTTTTACAAATTTTGTGAAATTTGTACAGGGAGGGTTTTGAAAACCACTAAACTTAAAACGATTTTAAAAAAGACGCAACAACCTCCCCGGCAGCGGTGCCAAATTTTGATTGATCCTGAAACGGTCAGATATTATTGACCAAGGTCAACAAGTCAAATACAGCTCAGTTCCAATTCTCCGTGGAGAGTATAGTGTGTCCCCGGGTCGTTATGTCCCAGCGAGATTGCAATGGTGTTTTTGGAAAACGTTTATGAGAATGAGTGGCACTGAGGACAGTAGCCAAGATGATTGAGAATTGATTATGCTACTGATATTTGGTATTTTGGACAATGATATAATATTCACAATAACAGATATACAGATATATTCACAAATGCACAACTAGAAATCAGGTTACAGACAAAAAAAGTGGGTTTTGAACAACTACAAACTACAGGGGGTGCAAGTGAAACTTTTTAAAACTTAAAATAAAAAGAAAATTTAAAATGAAAATGAAATGATTTAAATGATTATTTTAATATTTAAATATTACTTAATTAATTAAAACTTATTTTAAAAGTAAGTTAAACCTAATTTAAATTAACTAAAAATGATAAAGATTACAAATTAACCTAAAAATTTGCAAAAATAATTTCTAAACCTTAAAATGAACATGAAGAAAGTATAAAAAATAAAAATAAATATTTTTGTCTTTTTATTAGTTTTTTATTAATTAAAAACTAGTTATCTTAATTAAACTAATTTAACTATTTTAAATTACTAATAATACCTAAATGACTTAGAAAATTATGGAAAAATTTATAAAACTAATAAACCATCACAGGAATCCTACAAAATTATAAAAAGCTTCTAAAAATTATTTTTAAACTATTTTACTAATTATTTACCTTTTATTAATTTAAATTTAATTTAACTAATTTAAATAAGAAAATTGGAAAATGAACAGTAGAAATTAAAATTTATTTTCTAAAAGTCTTAACTAATTTATAAAACCTAGGAAAATTATGAAAACCTACTGTTGTTAATTAAAATTTAAGAAAACTAATTAATTACTAATATTACCTAATTAATTATTTAAACTATTTTTAATTCTAATAAATAGTAAACTGATTAAGAAAAATCTAAGAAAATTATTACAAATACTTAAAGATGACAGGAAATTAATAAAATTATGAAAATGGTAAAGTGCTTATAAATAAGCTGAAATGAAAAATGAAAAAGATAGAATCTATTAAATAGAAGCTATCACTAATTTTATGTTTGGTTTTTCTTGGTTTTTCTTTTTAACAGATGTAAATAAGACTAAAATAAGAAACTTTTATGAAGTGACTTTTGTTTTAGATTAAAAATAAGCTGTGTGCACCCCCTTATGTTCAAACGGTTAACTTAAAGCTTATTAGGACTTAAGCTATGTTTGAAAAGGCAAGCAATTGATAAAATAAGCACTCACAGATGATTATCAACTTAAAATAAGCCAATTAGAACAAAGAAGCTTCTCAGAATAAGCTATAATCCTCAAATAAGCACTTATGATACTCACAGTCTAAACAGGCCTGAGATGGGTGGTTTTGGACCTCTGCGGGGTCCACAGAAGTGATCTAGGGTCCAAACTTAAACTTGAAACTTAAAAAGGGACTGACAAGATACAAAATAAGCCAATAAGCTAGTCCTATGGCTTACTAATGAACACTAGGGTGGCTATGGAAGTTGGGGTCTCACACTGAGTACTCAGTGTTGACTCAGAAGATGGCAAACTTGATGGGGGCTTGCAGCCCTATCAAATAAGCTCAAAAGGCTGAAATAAGTCTTGATGTATCAAAATGGGTTGTATGGCTTTCCAAAAAGCCAAAAAGCTAAGGGTGGGTCCCACTGGGTAAGTCAAAAAACTATTGGGAAAAATGGCCAAAACCTGTGCACAGGGCAAGTGTTTGGCCTACAGGTTGAAATAAGCTAATGCACAAGCTTATAGAAAAATCCTAAAAATAAGCTGACTATGGGCTTTTGTACACTAGGTGGTAGACTTTAACTTCTGAAAAGGGCAAGGTCTCAATGCTAACACAAAAATCACAAAAATTCCTCCAAGATTTGGTTTTCTGAAACAATGGCAATTTTTGACTTTTTGAGTTTCAAGCTTAAGTTGACTAAAGTGAACTTTGATCATACCCTACTGATTGAAATTGATGAATTAAGCTATTATAAGACTAAATTAAGCTAAACCACTCACAAGTGAATGGATTTGGGGCATATGCCACACTTAATCCAACATAGAGGGTAATCTAGGCCTATTAATACTTGATTTTGACTTTCTACTGAATGAACCTTGGTATTTGTTGTTGTTCTGAGCTAGTTATGACCTGAGTGAATTGTGTGAACAAGAAACAACCACAATAACACACCACAACACCTAAGAATACCGTGATCCAAACACACCTTTTAAAAGACTGTTTTATGATTTGTGAAGTAAAAGAGTGTTAGGGCTTATGAACCTGATCAATAATGGATTTTTAAGGTATGTTAAGCCTGAATAAACACTTGGGAATGGTAGATAACCACAAATGCACAAGAGTACTAATTAGGCTACTTTAACTGTGAAACTAGGATTTAAAAGCAACTATGAAAATTAACAAGCAAGCTACTGATTTTATGCTGTATTATCACTACTTAAGACTAAATAAGTACAAAGAAACTGAATAAGCAAGGGAATAAGCAAAGCTACAATAGAAAGATAGAAATGAGATTATGAGCTTACAATTTGCATTCCTGCTCATCACCAAGAACCAAGAACCATAAGAACCAATCCTAACACTCCCCTTGGAGTTCTAACCCACAGCCATCCCAAATTTACTGTGCTCCAGCTTATTCTTCAATAAAACCTGTAATGTTGACTTTGTTTGACTTTTTTGAGTTTTTGATTTTCTTTTGTCTAAGCAGTATTTTAAGGGTTTCTAAAAGCTTTCTTAAGCTTTCTTGGAGCCTATATGAGCTTAAGAGTCCATAATATAAACATAAACAACAACAAAATTTGATTTAAGATTTTGACTTAAAAATGAAAATTGCATAAACAACAAGGATTAAGGAAACTTGATTTTATTACTTGAAAAGGTTAACAGTACATCTGAATTAACTAAAACAATGCTTAAAAGCTTTTAATTTAAACTAAGATAGCCTATTACACTTCTACGATTACACTTATACTAAAAATGTGAACCAACTTCTTCTTCTTGCTTCTCCTCAATTTATAGCAAAGGATTAGGGTTTCTCTAAGCTTTCTGAGCAAATCCCACTTGAAATTGAGCCGTTGGATCAATGAGAGCCCTCTAATCATCAACCACGTGTTTTGGCGCCAAAATTGGTTTGATACAAATTTGGCGTTTTTTCTGCAACAGGGGGGGTGCATTAAATGCTGAGGTGATATTAGGTGCGTGGTGGGTTGGGCGGTGGAGTATAATGGTGGGTTGAGGTGATGGGGAACAGTGCATGTGGTATGGTGGGGGAGGGAAGAAGAGAGGGAATGGGTGGTTTGGGTTTGACCGGTATTTGACCTCAGGGTCAAACCTTTGACCCTGGATTATATTAAAAAGGTGTGGGTGGGCTGGAGTGGTGTTGGGTGCAAAAGAGAGGGTGGTGGGCTTTTATGTTGTGGATTGGACTTGGTATTGGATTTGTAGTAATATAAGGGTCCGGTTTGGTTTTAAATAACACAAGGACCAATTTTGTAATTAGCCGAAAGTTTGGGGGTGTAATTTGGCATTCATCCAAAGTATTTCTGGGGGTGTGTTTTGCCATATGATGAATAGTACATGGACCTTTGATGATTTTTCCACTTTTAAATTTCCAGGGACTATTTCTGCCAATATTTAAAACTTCAGGGACCAAATGTGTAATTTCACCAAATTTGCCAATCAAGGACCAATCCTGACATATATGAGAAGTACAAGGACAAAATTTGTTTTTCTCAAAGTTTTAATATCCCAGGGACCATTTTTGACAATTTTCCAAACTTCAGGGACTAAACTTGACATTTTGTGAAACTTTGCACCGAAGGACTAATTATGTAACTTTTTGATTTAAAAGGACCTTTGGTGACTTTTTCAAGTTTTTAGAACAACCAGGGGCTAGATTTGACAACTTTTGAAAGTTGAGGGACTGAAACTGCCAGTTTTGCAAACTTTGTACGTCTTTCATCTGATTTTGATTATTTTGCATTTGAAACATATAAAACACATTCCTGGGATATTTTCACTATTTTGATGCAATATTGAGTGTTTTTAGATGTTTTGGCAGCTCAGAAAAGGTAAAAATGATTAGTATTTACACACTCATCAATCCCTAAAGCTTTAATAAGTGATAGAGGAACCCATTTCTACAATAAACAAATGGAGAAAATCATGAAACGATATGGAGTTCTGATGAGTGCTCAAACACTCATCATTTTTTACGTATTTAAACTGGCAAAACATACAAAAACAATCAAAAAGTTATCAAAATACTTAAATTATCCCAGGGATTGTGTTTTATGTGTTTTAAATGCAAAATGTGCAAAAACAAAGGAAAAACGTACAAAGTTTGCAATATTGGCAGTTTCAGTCCCCCAAGTTTCAAAACTTGTCAAAATTAGTCCCTATGCATTTATTTTGAAAGGAAAAGTCAACCCAAAGTTTTGAAAGTCAAAAATCACGAAATATTACACTTGGGTCATAAGTTTTCCAAAATTACATGTTTGGTCCCTGAGATTTCAAAAATGGCAAAATAGGTCCCTGGGAAATTTTGAAAAATGAAAATGGCAAAAATGGTTCTTGGACTTTGGAATTTTAACATGATTGGTCCTTGGTATAATATGGGAAAATTACAAAATCAGTCCTCATGTTTGGGAAAATTACAAAATTGGTCCTTGTTACACTAATAACCAACCAGACCCTTATTATTATCCCAAACCAAATCCACCCCAAAACCAAAAACCCTGCTCCAGTCCACCCTAGGCCTAAACTCCACCCAAGCCCATTGCCCTTTTAATAAAAACGCAGTTCAAACAGTCAACGCGGGTCAAACCCCTTAGACCCTTCTTCTTCCCCCAACATCCAACGCAAAACCAGGCCTCATGTTCCCCCCCCCCCCCCCCGTCACCTTTTCACCCATAGCCCCCCACAATAAATGTACCTCACCAAACTAACCAACCCCCACCACCACTCCATTTAATGCCCCAACCCTAACACTCAGTTTTGCCCTATTTCTTTTTGGCGGGAAAACACAAATCAAGGGTTTGAATGCATGTAAACCTAATTGGATGGTGAGGATATGGTCAAAGGTCAAAGTAAAGACTAATGGGACACACAGATTGCAAGTTGAAGCCATGTGGGAAGAGATAGGACTTATTTTTGCTTCGTTATATATATTGTAGCTCAATATGAGCCTAAGGGTGTGTAGTATGTAGTTTTTATTGTTTTAATATCTAATTGTACCTCTGTAATCCATTTTTAAGTTAATGAAAGATCTGTTTCAAGTTTATTCACAGTTGGTAATTTTTAAGTTTATTTAGAAATTCAAATTTCTTACTTAAGGATTATTAGTGATATATAATTGGTTGCTCACTCATATAAACCCTCATGTATCTGTTTTAAATAAGTTTTCAAGTTGTTGAATTGTTTTTACCTAAGTTTAAGAAAAATAGCAAAAATAATAAAAAAATAAAAATAAAATAGAAAAAATTGTGAAAAGGAAGAAGACAGCAAGGAGCATAGTATATGTTGGATGGTTGTGGGTTAGAGACCTCATGGGAGGTCATTAGGTTGGTTTCTGTGGTCCTTGGTTCTTGAACTGAGCTTGGATTGCACTTTGTGAGTTCTTGTACCATTTCCTTCTTTTTCTTTTTAACTGTTTATCACAGCTTATTTCTGTCTTGTTTGTGCATAATGAGCGTAGTTTAGAGTAATTAAAGTGATTACTTTGTTGGTTGTGATTTAAATTGTGTTGTGGTTTAAAACATTTAGTTAACTGTCAATTTAGTCTTAGTAGTAATTCCAGTTGTTTGATAGTGTATAACTGTGTTTGTTAGCTTATATTAACTTATTAAAACATAACAAGTCAGTAGGTAATGGTTTTTTAGGTGTAAATCTCATTTGGCTTTACAAAACTTCAAATCTGTGTTGATAAGGGGTGTTTGGAATTGTTTGTATTGAGTAACTCAGTGACCTTCATTGCTTGTTCAGTGTTTGCACGTCATACTCATACCACTAGAACACCAAGATAGTCAAGTTTTTGGTTGTAACAACCCTAATAGTCAAGATCACAAGCAAACTTACCCACACAGTTAACTGTGTGGGATTTTCAAGTCCAAAACCCATCACATCCATTCATAAGTTGGTACTATAGCTTAAATTGGTCATATTCTAGCTTAATATAACAGATTCAAGAAACAAAAGTGATTTGAGTTTCATAAAAGTCAAAATATCAAAGTTTTCTAAAAAGTCAAAAGCATAAGTCTCAGATTTTTCCAAATTTGGCATGAATTTTCTCGATTTTTGTGGTAAGATTTAGGACTTGAAACTTGCTGTGATTAAAGGCTACCAGTAGAACTCTTGATTCACATACCTGTTTGATTTTTGTGAATTTTTGTTGTGGACAATTCTACCCCTCAAAGTCACTTGCAGGGCAAGGACTTGCCCTGTCTACCAGCAACCCAGTCACCACCATCACTTTGGTGGTTCATTGTGACCACCTCAGTGGGTCCCACTGACCAAATCTTGGCCCATTCAACCCCCTCCTACCAGGGTTGAGGTTTTGACCATTTGTTTGACCATAGGACCTGTTGACCCCACCTGAAACCTTTCCCAAAGGTTGTCCCCTTTTCTGTTTCAGAACCAAAATAAGCAGGTGCTTATTGTAGTGTTTTAGCTTATTCAGTTGTCTTAATTGATTGAATTATGCTTAACATTGTTCAAGTAACTCAAGTAAACAAGTTTTGACCATTGTGGACCCCACACTTGGCCATTTGTACTTATTTCTCTTCTAAGTCAAAGAAAGTCAACTGCCTAGGTAATAAGCACTTGAAGTGCTTATTCACTTGGTCTCAGCCAAACTTCCTTCACAAAAGTTGTCTAAAATTGGTTAATACTCAGTTGTGAAAAAGAAAATTCCAAAAAAGTCAAACTTAATAGAAGTGATAGCTTCTATTTAAGCCAATTGGCTTATTCTTCAGCTTATTAATAAGCAATTTTCATTTTTATATTTTTCCTAGGCTTCTGGTATATAAAAATAATTTCTGTAATTTTTTCAGATTTTTCTTGCATCATTTAGTATTTTTCTTAATTTAAATTAGTTTTTAGTAATTATTAAATAGTTAATAATTAATAATAATTAATTAGAAAATCAAAAAAATATAAATTAAATTTTAAAATTAGTTTTTAGTTATTTTTGATTTTTCCAAATTTTATTTTCAATTTTCTAGTGTAATTTAATAATTAATTAGAAGTTAGGTTAATTTAAATAATTAAAAAGTAATTAATAATTAGTAATAATTAATTAAAAAGTCTTAAAAATATATTTTCATTTCTAAAATTAGTTTTATAGTATTTTAGATTTTTCTAAGTTTAAATTTTATTTTTCTAGGTTTATTTCATAATTATTTGTAATTAAGGTTAATTTAATTAATTAAAAGTAATTAGGAAATTAGTATTTAATTAATAGTAATTATAAAAATAGTGTAAAAATTAATTTTAAATTTCCAAAAATTTTCTTTCATCATTAGGTTTGTAAAAATACCATTTTCATACCAGTAGCCTTTTCAGATTACCTCATTCACTTTTATTTCTCGTACGTTTGTTCGCGTTTTCAGCAAACGTACGGTTTTTAGGATTTAAGTAATTTCTTCTCAATCTAAGTTTCAGTAATTAATCACATAGCTTTCCTAAGATATTTCTGTTAATAATTTCCAAATAATTCTCATAACAACCCTTTTCTGTGAATAATCACCTGATCACGAATTACGCTCAGTTACAATTCACACCTTGTCGGGATTTAACGACCTGGTGATACCTTATATTACCCGGAGCATTGGTCTAGGGATTTTGATCTTGTTGACCATTTCCTTGGTCAATTTAGGTTGACTGTTTAGCACCAATCAATTTTTGGCGCCGCTGCCGGGGAGGTGTGCGCGTTTCTGCAGCGTCTTTTGAGATTAGTGTTATCTCACCATCATCACTGTACAAATACCACCACTTTTGTAAATTTCAAATCAAAACATAAAAAAAGTCATTAACACTTTTCCTAAAGTGTTAAAACACCAAAAAAATAAAAAAACAACAAAACAGATCTTAACGTTTTCTGATTCGGTGTTCTTTTAAGGTGATTCTTTAAGAGAAACGATTCTAGATTACGGGACGATACCAAAAATATTGTCCAAAAAGTTTTTATCCCTAGTGCATGCGCACTCGTTCTTCAAGGTCCACTAGCCCATTACGTGAGCTTGTCCGGAAACCTCGAAGACCTCGTAGACGTTCTGCACCAACAGTCGGATCTGAGATCCGTTCTGTTGCACCTTCAGCTGTCATCATGGCGGCTGAACCCACTATGAATGAGCTTCTCCAAGCACCCATCGAGGGTTACGGAGATGCTATCGTTGTTCCGGCAATCGTGGCCGATAATTTTGAGCTTAAAACCGGGTTGATAAACCTGGCCACCTCACGTCAATTCTACGGTTTTGAGAGGGACGATCCTCAAGATCACATTCGATGGTTTAATAAAATCACATCTACCATCAAATGCAAGAATGTCCCTAAAGAGGCAATCAAACTTCTTCTTTTCCCTTTTTCTATCGATGGGGCTGCCCGGATTTGGCTTGATAAACAACCCCCTCGATCGATTGAAACATGGGAAGATTTGAATAAGAAGTTCGTAAATGAATTCTTTCCTCCTTCCAAAACCACGAGTCTTAAGAATGAGATCATGAAATTCACGCAGAAATTTGATGAATCCTTTAGTGAGGCATGGGATCGTTACAAAGAATTGCTATGAAAATGTCCTCACCACGGGTTTTCCGATCTCATGCAGCTCGATACTTTCTACAACAGTGTGAGCCAATCCGATCAAGACTCTCTCAATTCCTCCGTTGGAGGTAATTTCTTGAATCGTACCACAAAGGATGCTTTAGCGATCATTGAGAATAAATCTAAGGTCCGCATTCCACGAAGCAAACCGGTTGTTTCCCAAGGGAATGTTGTTCCTTCTACCTCATCGCACGTGGCTCAGTCTAGCATCGATGCTAGACTTGACAAACTCACGGAAGCAATTCATGCATTAGTTCTCACCAAAAGCAAGAAAGTTTCTTCTCCTCATCCTTCTCCACAAGCTAAAATAAAAAAGATAGAAGTTTGTCTCACTTGTGGTGGTCCACACTCATATTACAATTGCACTGCCACCGAAGGCAATCCATTCGAGGTTAATGCAATAGCCGGGAGTTCCCACCAAGGAGGTAACCAATACCGTCCTCAAGTGGAACCAAATTACCGGGCTAGCAACCAAAGTGGACCACCCGGATTTCCTCCACCTCAAAAACCAAATAGGTTTAATCCTAATCCACCAAGAGGGCCTAACATGCAAAATCAAAATCATGCCCCGGTCAATCAATACCCACCCCAAAGGGGTAATCAAGGGTATTCAGCTCCAAATTATCAAGAACCCCTCCCAAACGAGCTCAATAACTACATCAAAGTTAATGAGACCAAAATGAGGGCAATGCAGAATCAAATCTCAACGTTGAAGAATGATTTCCAATCATCAATAGCCAAACAGGGTCATGAGCTGAAGAGTGAGCTGATGGCAACAAACAAAAAAATTGATCAATCTCAAAACAAGATTGAGAATATGTTTTCCAGCCTCATGAGTCATCTCGCTCCACCCTCTACCTCGGGAAGTCTCCCTGGTGATACAGTTTTCAACCCCAAGGGTGAACTCAAAGCTATTACCACACGCAGTGGTAAAGCTTATGAAGAACCACCAATTTCCACTCCTCCTCCTCCTCCTTTTCCCAAGGTAGTGGAAATTGAGCCTGAGGTAACCAAGGACAAGGTGCAATCTACTAGGCCACGAAGTACCGCACACGTCCATCCTCAAGTTATTCCAATGACCAAATCCAAACCTGGAGTTGTCTTTGAACCATCAGAACCTCCAGTGGAAAACCCTAAATCCAAAACTTCTAATCCTTATCCATCACATCTCAATGAACAAAAGCTCCGCGAAAAGGCTAGTCACCAAATGGATAAATTTTTCCAAATCTTCCAAGATTTGCACTTTGACATTAGCTTCGCAGACGCTATTCTCTTGATGCCCAAGTTTGCATCAACAATCAAGAATCTGTTAAGTAATAAGGAAAAACTTTTCGAGCTGGCAAGGACTCCTCTAAACGAGCACTGCTCAACAGTTCTCTTGAAAAAACTTCCTGAAAAGCTTGGAGACCCCGGGAAATTTCTCATTCCTTGTACTTTCCCGGGTATGGTTGAATGCTTCGCCTTAGCCGATGTATGTGCTAGCATTAACCTGATGCCATATTCTGTGTGGAAGAAAATTTCTCTTCCCGAACTCACTCCCACGTGCATGACTTTAGAGCTTGCCGATCGTTCGATTTCTCATCCCATTGGCATTGCCGAGGACGTATTCGTTAAAGTGGGAAAGTTCCATTTTTCGGCAGATTTTGTGATTGTTGACTTTGATGCCGATTCTAGGGTCCCTTTCATTCTTGGAAGGGGATTCCTTAGAACTGGGCGCGCTCTTATCGATGTATTTGAGCATGAGATCACATTACGTGTTGGAGCGGAAGCCATTACCTTCAACCTCGATCAAACTACGAGGTACTCCTCTAATTATGACTCTGAATCGGTAAACCGAATAGATGTCATCGATGTTGCTGCTGAGGAGTACACTCAAGAGGTCTTAGGTTTTGTCGATGATTCTCCGAGTGAAAATCTCACTCAATCTTCTCATCCCATCATTGCCAATTCTTCTCCTTCCCTCACTCCGTTTGAGGGAAGTGACTTCATCTTAGAATAAATTGAGGTCTTTCTCAAGAGTGATTCGATTCCCGATGGAATCGATAACCAAGAGATTGACCCCGAGAGGGATATTCTCCTGCTTGAGAAGTTATTAAACGAAGATCCCTCTCCTCTTCCTGCTCTGCCACAACAACTTCATAAGGAAGAAGTAAAAAATGTTGAGAAAACTGATGACTTTCCCGAGGTTGAACTTAAGGACTTGCCGCCTCATCTTGAATATGCATTTCTGGAGGGTGATGATAAATTACCCGTCATAATTGCTAAAGACTTAAGTGTTGAGGAAAAGGCTGCTCTACTAAAGGTTTTGAAGTCTCATAAACAAGCAATTGCTAGGGACTAGCAATAGTTTAGTGTGGGGGATTGATGAGTGCTCAAACACTCATCATTTTTGGTCTAATCTGAACTACAAAACATACAAAAACACTCAGTAATGCATCAAAATACTGAAAATATTTCAAAATTGTGTTTTATATGTTTTAGATGCAAAATGAGCAAAAACAGACGAAAAACGTATAAAGTTTGCAAAATTGGCAGTTTCAGTCCCCCAACTTTCATAAAATGACAAAACTAGTCCCTGGTCATTTAAAAAATGGAAAATTATCACCAAAGGTCATTTTGAAATCATAAAATGTCATATTTAGTCCTTTGGTGAAAAATTGGAAAGTTTTGGAAATTTACAAAATTAGTCCCTGGAGTTTCAGATATTGACAGATTCAGTCCCTGGTGGGATATTTTTGAAAGGAAAATCATTTTTTGCCCTTGGAAAATCAAAATGTATCACAAATAGTCCTTGGGTGAAATTTTCAGAAAATTGCAAGTTTAGTCCCCGAGCTTAGAAAATTATCATTTTTAGTCCCCGGGAATTTTGAAAAATACAAAAATTGCAAAAATGGATTTTGGATATTTAAACTGTGCAAGTATGGACCTTATTGTTACTTTGGAAAGATTGCATGATCAGCCCTCGCAGTTTTCTACAATTACAAAATTGGTCCCTATGGTTTCTTTACAAATAAAACAAATAAACCTTAAACCTAAACCAATCCAAATACAAACCAAGCCCCATCCTGATCCAGTTACCACCCCAAACCCCCACAGCCCACTAACCAAAGCCCACCCTAAACTAATATTACCCTGGCTCGTTGACCAGTCAACCCCCAACCCAGGTTTACTGTTCATCGTCCCTAAACCTTCCCCTAATTACCAGGCTTTTGTCCACCTCCCCCTCCTCCTTTTCCACTAAAACCTCACCAACTCTTCACATAAATTCCCCCTCTTCATTTATTGCACCAACTACTACACCTAACCCCACCAATTGCCCAATCCAATTTTCCCGCCAATATGGGATTTGAACGGTTGAGATCTCCCAAGCCAATCCAATGGCTGTGAAGAAGTGGGAAGGAAAGAGAAACCTCCAGGGGCTTATAAAAAGAAAAGAAATAGAAGAAGAAAGGTAGTTAGAGTAGCATAGATAGTAGTAGTTTAGTCTTCATTGTAATTTTTAGTTTCTAGTTGTACTTTTTAGTTTCAGAAGCTTGTATTAAGTACTTTTAGTATTAAATCAAATCTATTTCAGTTTAATTTGAAGTCTTACTCACAAATTCAGACTCTACTATTTTTTCAGTTAAATTCCATTTTAACTTTAAGGTTTTCAAAAGCTGTGGTTTGGTTGTTTAATGAACTCATTTAGGTTAATAAGATGTTATTATAAGCTTCTTAAAGTCTTTTAATAAGTTCTCATGTAAATTTAGTAAAATCACAAAAATTTAAGTAAAATAGTGAAAAATGGAAAATCAGTTATGAAGATGGAACAAGCAAGGGTGCAGGATTGATTTCTGAATTCCATGGTATTAGAGTCTCAAGGGAGGCCATAGGAATTTTTATTGGTTACTGGTTTTGTGATTCTTAGTGGAAATAAATAATGTAAGCATTTCTCTATTAGTTTGGTAATTTCTTGTAGCAATGCTTAATTAGTAATTATCTGTGGTAGATTTGTGTTAGAACAAGCTTTGTATATCATAGTACTACCTTCTGCATCAGTTTCATGGCCTAGCTCATTGATTCACTTTAAAAATCCATTTTCAATAATTTTAAGGAGTGTTTGGTTCAAGTTGTTTTGATGTGCTCAGGTCTGTTTGTATAGTGGTTCTTGGTTCAGGCATACTCAACTAGGTCACATTAGGTCATTCTATGCTTAAAATCCAGTGTTCATGTGAGTAAAAGTAAAAATCCCATAAATCTAACCACCACAGTTAACTGTGGTGGTCTGTGATCCCCAAAAGCCATCACCTTATGATATAACTTGTAGTTTTAACTTATTTTGGTTTTAATTTAGCTTAAATTCATGTTATCAGTTAATTAGAAGCCACCAAATTTCATTAAAGTCAAAATCAAGTTTTGTTAGAAAAAGTCAAAATTATCTTACTCAGTTTTTACCAAAGTTGCAAGATTTTATGTGAATTTTGTGCTTGAAGTTAGGATTTGAATTTTCTTGTGTGCAAAGTATACCACCTCAGCTTTAAGTTCCTATCATCATTACATTTTTAGCATTTTTTCTGTGGGGTCCACACTGGCTCAAACTCAACTGCAGGGCAAAGGTATGCCCTGCTTCATCAGCTCTCAGTTCAGACCCCAACTTTCCTTCCCCCTCCTAGGTTCATTTATGGGTCCCATGGTTTACATATTGGTTCTTTGCACTCCCTAGGTGGGTGGCTTTCCATAACATCCATGCTTGTGCCCCAATCAACCTGGTGTGCTTCTAGACAGCCATTAACTTTGTCCCTTTTTCTGTTTTGAGCAAAGTGCTCAGTTGTGCTTATTTTGAAGCTTATTGCTTATTTAGTGAATCTAATTGGTTTGTATCAGCTTATTTCTAGCCTCTCAACTTATTTGAGCCCTAAATCACCTCTGGTTTCAGATTGAAGCTTAATTCCAAGCTTTTAGCTTAGACAGTTGACCAAAGTCAACTTTCCAAGCAATAAGCTCTTGTGGTGCTTATTTTCAAGCTTCAGACCATATCCCTTCACAAAAGTTTCATTTTTTAAGTTATAAAATAGTTTTTAAAAATAAAAATCCAGAAAATCAAAAGTAATTTTAAGTGATAGTTTCTATTTAATTTTATTTAAATTTTATTTTTCATTTTTAGATTTTAATTCAGTACCTGTCATTTTTATATTTTTATAAATTTCCTCTTATATTAAAGTATTTATAATAATTTTTTCAGATTTTTATTTTGTCATCTAATATTAATTAGAATTAATCTTAGTTTTATTAATTATTAATTAATAATTAGTTTAAAATAGCATATTTAGTTTTTATTAAGTAAAACTTAGTTTTTATATTTTTTATTGCTTTTATATATTATAAAGTAAATTTAGAAATTTTCTTATAATTTTTACTGTTCATTTAGTATTTTTCTTAATTTAAAATAGTTAATTAGATAATTAGTAATTAATTAGTTATTAATTAATAGAAAATTCACAAAAAGACTAAAATACTTATTTTTAATTTTAAAATTACTTTTTAGTTATTTTATAATTTTAGAAATTTTATTTTCACCTTTTTAGTATTTAATCAATATTGTATTATATTTAAGTTATTTAAGTATTAATAATAGGTATTAAATAGTTTTTAATTAATATTAAATAATTAAATAGTGTAAAAAGTAATTTTAATTTTCTAAAAAGTTTCTTTTATTACTAGGATTGTGAAAATGTGATTTTCACTTTTGTAAGTATTTTATTTTACCAAACCTCGCGTTTTATTTTGTACGTTCACGTTACTTAAAACTGAACGTACGCGTTTTTAGGTTTAAATCGTTTCTGGTTTTTCTTAGCTTCCCGTCTTATTCACATAGCTTGTTTAAGCTATTCTCTTGTAGATTTCTTAGTTCAAACCAATCTCAAACCCCTTTTCATCCAAATTCACCCGATCACGAAACCGTTTCATAACCATTCACACCTCGTCGGGACATAATGACCCGGGGAAACACTATATTCCGCGGAGCATTGACTCTAAGCTGTTTGACCCTGTTGACCATCACCTGGTCAATTAGGTTGACGGTTTAGCATCAATCAATTTTGGCGCTGCTGCCGGGGAGGTTGTGTGCGTATCTAAACGGTTTTTCTGATTAGTATCTTCGGAATTCGTTCCATTGTACATTTATCCATCCTTTGTTCATATTTTCTATTTATCAAAACAAAACTGTTCCCAAAAACTTTTTAAACTCGGTTTTCAACGAACACAAAAAACACAAAAACATTTTCTTTCTCATTTGTACAAAATGTTTATCCAAAAACCCAAAAATATTCACCTTTACCCTCTCACATCTTTGATTCTTCATCCCTACCCCTCCCAAACCTTTTGATTCTTTTTATGTCTCATCCACACTGTCTGGTTTGCCATTGGTGTGGTAATCCTCATAATGGTGGCAATTACCCCAGCTGTGGCATGGTAGAATCCGGAAACGGGTCTGTCTATCACCCAGATCCCTATTCCTACCATGACACAACTGATTCATTCCATCAGTTACCACACCATGATACTCAGCATTTTTACTGTTGTGAGTACTGTGGTGGTTCACACTACAGTTCTGATTGTCAATCGGGAAACACGCTTGTCTATGAGCAGTTTCCTGGTAACGATTATAACTCTAGCACTTATCACCCACAACCACATCAGTTTTACTGTCGTGATTACTGTGGAGGTCCACACTCTAGCTCAGATTGTCAAACAAGGAATCCATTTCCTTGTAACAATTATGACTCTTCGTTTTCAGACCCACCTCCACAGTACGATATGATTCACACAACTCCTCAAGAAACCGAGCAAGACCTTTTACTAAAGGCTCTTGATATTTTAAAAGAACCTAAGGAGGAGTTGGTCACTACACCGTTTCGAGACTCTCGTGAGAAATCTATGGCAGAATTACTTGCTGAGGAACGAGAGGCTAAAAATGAATGGAGCGTGGAAGAATTACTTGTCTTAGAACAAGCAGCTATAACACGTGCCAAATTTCGTCAAGCTGCTCTTCTAGACTGTGATGATGATAGTGATATTGAAGACACCCTTGATATCCTTCAATTTTATAAGGGTTCGTCAGATTCATCGCTTGTGATTCCTCCCATTGGAAATCAGGGAGAAAATAATGAGACGGAGAAATTACTAGCCGTTGAACAAATGGAACTTGAAAATTCCATGAATGTTAGCTCCTCTCATCTCCCTCAGTCTATTGATATCACACCCGAAGTTCACACTCACTCTCTAAACATGGGGGATGAGCATCTTAGCACTGTTCCTAATAAGGAATCGGACGAATTAATAAAGTCTAGTGTCGAGATCCTTGTCCCAATCCCGAGAAAGTCACAGGGGACTTTTGATCTTATGTGTGATATTCTTTCCACCCCTAATAATCCAAATGATCAAATTGAGACTGTCTCTGATTCCAGTGATGATTGTTTATCTTATGGAGACATTGAATTTGTTGATGCATCACTTCTCCACTCTGATGTTGACTTTCTTCTTGAAGAGTTCGCTGATGAACTCTCTCATATGGATCCCATCCCAATAAGGGATGAAAATGAAGTCTTTGAATTTGATACGGATTTGAGAGAGTTAGAATTCTTACTTACTCGTGATCCTTCGATTGAACTTACTCAGATCAATCCACTTCCTCCGGAAAGTGAAAATGATCTGGACGAATTCGAGTCTTTTCTTACTGAAGATAGTTCAATTTCATATGAAGTTGATGATAATTATCTTGATCCTGAGGGGGACATTCTTTTTCTAGAGAGTTTGTTAAATGAAGATTCATTCCCCCCTCTCCCACCCAAACAACTTCATAATGAGGAAATCAAATTAGTTGAGGAAACTAATAAATTTCCTGAGATCAAACTCAAGGACTTGCCTCCTCCACTTGAATATACATTTCTTGAGGAGGAAGTTCTTATCTTAATTGCTATTCAGATCTCTCTTCTTTCCTTCACCTACCAGGTGATTTCTCCTCTTCTTCACTCCTTCGGGAGTGAGGACACTATCTTTGATCCCGGCATTTTCATATATCATTATCTTGGGCCGGATACTTATCTCATCGGTGTGGAACTTTCACGTGCTTCAAATGTTTGTCCAAACATCTTGAATGAAAGTCCGATTGAGATTGTTTCTTCCACATCATGCTTCCCCAATGACAAATGAATTAGGGGTCGAGTCAAGCTAGCGACTCGGTAAACAAAAACAGTAGCATGTTTATAGGGTTTTCACCCTAAGTGTGGGGGAGTCCCCCATACTATGATTACTTATGACGTGAAAAAACAAAATGGTGTTTTCCACGCGTAGCTTGTAATGTTGCCCTTTTACGTTCAAAATGTCGGCATAATAGCCGGTATTTTGAATATTGAGGACAATATTCATGCTAAGTGTGGGGGGGTATTTTGCTATTCTAGCGAGTTTTATCACATTTTACTATATAATACCCCTGTTTTAGCCAAAATTTCAAAAATTTTAAAAATTTTTCACTGGTGCTTCAAACTTTTTGTGGTAATCAGTCCGCCTTGTCTAACCGACAAAAGGGATTGGCTAGTCCAGGAGCAAACGGCTCTTGGTAAATAATTCTCAAATCCGTTGACGGCTTGCAATTTGCCCAATATTGTACGGTTCCTCAACTCCCCGAAAACAATTGAGTTGGCTAGCCCGCAAGATTATGGCTTGTGGTAAAGGCCGTGGAAAATCCATAATTGGTAATCAGCTCACCAAGATGTTGACTATTCCATCAAGAGCTGGCTAGTCCAGAAGCAAACGGCTTTTGGTAAAGACTAATCAAATCCGTTGACAGCTGGTGGTTTGCTCAAAATCACACGGTTGTCAGGTGTGCCACAATTCTTACACCTGGCTACTCCAGAAGTGATGGCTTTTGGTAAAGAGTTTTTCAAATCCATCAAGTTTTCAAAACAGTATTGCTAGGGAGTAGGGACTAGCAATAGTTTAGTGTGGGGGATTGATGAGTGCTCAAACACTCATCATTTTTGGTCTAATCTGAACTGCAAAACATACAAAAACACTCAGTAATGCATCAAAATACTGAAAATATTTCAAAATTGTGTTTTATATGTTTTAGATGCAAAATGAGCAAAAACAGACGAAAAACGTATAAAGTTTGCAAAACTGGCAATTTCAGTCCCCCAACTTTCATAAAATGAGAAAACTAGTCCCTGGTCATTTAAAAAATGGAAAATTATCACCAAAGGTCATTTTGAAATCATAAAATGTCATATTTAGTCCTTTGGTGAAAAATTGGAAAGTTTTGGAAATTTACGAAATTAGTCCCTGGAGTTTCAAATATTGACAGATTCAGTCCCTGGTGGGATATGTTTGAAAGGAAAATCATTTTTTGCCCTTGGAAAATCAAAATGTATCACAAATAGTCCTTGGGTGAAATTTTCATAAAATTGCAAGTTTAGTCCCCGAGCTTTGAAAATTATCATTTTTAGTCCCCGGGAATTTTGAAAAATACAAAAATTGCAAAAATGGATTTTGGATATTTAAACTGTGCAAGTATGGATCTTATTGTTACTTTGGAAAGATTGCATGATCAGCCCTCGCAGTTTTCTACAATTACAAAATTGGTCCCTATGGTTTCTTTACAAATAAAACAAATAAACCTTAAACCTAAACCAATCCAAATACAAACCAAGCCCCATCCTGATCCAGTTACCACCCCAAACCCCCACAGCCCACTAACCAAAGCCCACCCTAAACTAATATTACCCTGGCTCGTTGACCAGTCAACCCCCAACCCCAGGTTTACTGTTCATCGTCCCTAAACCTTCCCCTAATTACCAGGCTTTTGTCCACCTCCCCCCTCCTCATTTTCCACTAAAACCTCACCAACTCTTCACGTACATTCCCCCTCTTGATTTATTGCACCAACTACTACACCTAACCCCACCAATTACCCAATCCAATTTTCCCGCCAATATGGGATTTGAACGGTTGAGATCTCCCAAGCCAATCCAATGGCTGTGAAGAAGTGGGAAGGAAAGAGAAACCTCCAGGGGCTTATAAAAAGAAAAGAAATAGAAGAAGAAAGGTAGTTAGAGTAGCATAGATAGTAGTAGTTTAGTCTTCATTGTAATTTTTAGTTTCTAGTTGTACTTTTTAGTTTCAGAAGCTTGTATTAAGTACTTTTAGTATTAAATCAAATCTATTTCAGTTTAATTTGAAGTCTTACTCACAAATTCAGACTCTACTATTTTTTCTGTTAAATTCCATTTTAACTTTAAGGTTTTCAAAAGCTGTGGTTTGGTTGTTTAATGAACTCATTTAGGTTAATAAGATGTTATTATAAGCTTCTTAAAGTCTTTTAATAAGTTCTCATGTAAATTTAGTAAAATCACAAAAATTTAAGTAAAATAGTGAAAAATGGAAAATCAGTTATGAAGATGGAACAAGCAAGGGTGCAGGATTGATTTCTGAATTCCATGGTATTAGAGCCTCAAGGGAGGCCATAGGAATTGTTATTGGTTACTGGTTTTGTGATTCCCAGTGGAAATAAATAATGTAAGCATTTCTCTATTAGTTTGGTAATTTCTTGTAGCAATTCTTAATTAGTATTTATCTGTGGTAGATTTGTGTTAGAACAAGCTTTGTATATCATAGTACTACCTTCTGCATCAGTTTCATGGCCTAGTTCATTGATTCACTTTAAAAATCCAATTTCAATAATTTTAAGGAGTGTTTGGTTCAAGTTGTTTTGATGTGCTCAGGTCTGTTTGTATAGTGGTTCTTGGTTCAGGCATACTCAACTAGGTCACATTAGGTCATTCTAAGCTTAAAATCCAGTGTTCATGTGAGTAAAAGTCAAAATCCCATAAATCTCACCACCACAGTTAACTATGGTGGTCTGTGATCCCCATAAGCCATCACCTTATGATATAACTTGTAGTTTTAACTTATTTTGGTTTTAATTTAGCTTAAATTCATGTTATCAGTTAATTAGAAGCCACCAAATTCCATTAAAGTCGAAATCAAGTTTTGTTAGAAAAAGTCAAAATTATCTTACTCAGTTTTTACCAAACTTGCAAGATTTTATGTGAATTTTGTGCTTGAAGTTAGGATTTGAATTTTCTTGTGTGCAAAGTATACCACCTTAGCTTTAAGTTCCTATCATCATTACATTTTAAGCATTTTTTCTGTGGGGTCCACACTGGCTCAAACTCAACTGCAGGGCAAAGGTATGCCCTGCTTCATCAGCTCTCAGTTCAGACCCCAACTTTCCTTCCCCCTCCTAGGTTCATTTGTGGGTCCCATGGTTTACATATTGGTTCTTTGCACTCCCTAGGTGGGTGGCTTTCCATAACATCCATGCTTGTGCCCCCAATCAACCTGGTGTGCCCCCTAGATAGCCATTAACTTTGTCCCATTTTCTGTTTTGAGCAAAGTGCTCAGTTGTGCTTATTTTGAAGCTTATTGCTTATTTAGTGAATCTAATTGGTTTGTATCAGCTTATTTCTAGCCTCTCAACTTATTTGAGCCCTAAATCACCTCTGGTTTCAGATTGAAGCTTAATTCCAAGCTTTTAGCTTAGACAGTTGACCAAAGTCAACTTTCCAAGCAATAAGCTCTTGTGGTGCTTATTTTCAAGCTTCAGACCATATCCCTTCACAAAAGTTTCATTTTTTAAGTTATAAAATAGTTTTTAAAAATAAAAATCCAGAAAATCAAAAGTAATTTTAAGTGATAGTTTCTATTTAATTTTATTTAAATTTTATTTTTCATTTTTAGATTTTAATTAAGTACTTGTCATTTTTATATTTTTATAAATTTCCTCTTATATTAAAGTATTTATAATAATTTTTTCAGATTTTTATTTCATCATCTAGTATTAATTAGAATTAATCTTAGTTTTATTAATTATTAATTAATAATTAGTTTAAAATAGCATATTTAGTTTTTATTAAGTAAAACTTAGTTTTTATATTTTTTTATAGCTTTTATATATTATAAAGTAATTTTAGAATTTTCTTATAATTTTTACTGTTCATTTAGTATTTTTCTTAATTTAAAATAGTTAATTAGATAATTAGTAATTAATTAGTTATTAATTAATAGAAAATTCACAAAAAGACAAAAATACTTATTTTTAATTTTAAAATTACTTTTTAGTTATTTTATAATTTTAGAAATTTTATTTTCACCTTTTTAGTATTTAATCAATATTGTATTATATTTAAGTTATTTAAGTATTAATAATAGGTATTAAATAGTTTTTAATTAATATTAAATAATTAAATAGTGTAAAAAGTAATTTTAATTTTCTAAAAAGTTTCTTTTATTATTAGGATTGTAAAAATGTGATTTTCACTTTTGTAAGTATTTTATTTTACCAAACCTCGCGTTTTATTTTGTACGTTCACGTTACTTAAAACTGAACGTACGCGTTTTTAGGTTTAAATCGTTTCTGGTTTTTCTTAGCTTCCCGTCTTATTCACATAGCTTGTTTAAGCTATTCTCTTGTAGATTTCTTAGTTCAAACCAATCTCAAACCCCTTTTCATCCAAATTCACCCGATCACGAAACCGTTTCATAACCATTCACACCTCGTCGGGACATAACGACCCGGGGAAACACTATATTCCGCGGAGCATTGACTCTAAGCTGTTTGACCCTATTGACCATCACCTGGTCAATTAGGTTGACGGTTTAGCATCAATCAATTGACTATCGCAAGTTAAATGACGCCACCCATAAATATCATTTTCCTCTACCCTTTATGGATCAGATGCTCGAGAGATTAGCGGGGAATGAGTACTATTGCTTCCTCGATGGTTTCTCGTGTTATTTCCAGATTCCCATTGATCCGCAAGATCAGGAAAAGACCACTTTCACCTGCCCCTATGGAACTTTCGCATTTAAACATATGCCATTTGGCCTATGTAATGCTCTGGGCACGTTTCAAAGATGTATGATGGCCATATTTTCCGACATGATTGGGAAAACTATGGAGGTCTTTATGGACGATTTTTCGGTCATTGGGGATTCGTTCCAATCATGTCTCTCCCATTTAGACGGCATGCTAAAACGTTGTGAAGACACAAAGTTATGTCTAAATTGGGAGAAGAGTCACTTTATGGTCAAAGAGGGCATTGTCCTCGGCCATAAAATTTCAAAGAACGGGATTGAGGTTGACAGAGCCAAAGTGGACGTCATTGCAAAATTACCTCATCCCACTACCGTCAAAGGTATTAGGAGCTTTTTGGGTCATGCCGGTTTCTATCGTAGGTTTATTCAAGATTTTTCTAAAATCGCCCGGCCTATGACCCATCTCCTCGAAAAGGATGCTCCTTTTATCTTCTCCCCCGAGTGCATCGAAGCTTTTGAAACATTAAAAAAAAAGCTTACCGAGGCACCGATTCTTGTTGCCCCCGATTGGGACTTGCCCTTCGAGCTCATGTGTGATGCTAGTGATTATGCGATAGGGGCAGTCTTGGGGCAACAAAACACATAACATTTTCAGCCTATACACTATGCCAACAAAACAATGAACGAGGCTCAAAGTCATTACACCACCACTGAAAAAGAATTATTAGCTATGGTGTATGCTTTCGAAAAATTCCGGCCATACTTGATACTGACCAAGAGCATAGTGTATACGGATCATTCGGCTTTGAAGTACCTCTTTGCAAAACAAGATGCAAAGCCGAGACTCCTCCGTTGGGTTCTCCTCCTACAGGAATTTGATATCATTACTTGTGATAAAAAAGGAGCTGAGAACCTAGCTGCTGATCATCTCTCCCGTCTTGAAAACCCTCACCAAGATGCTTTCGAGAAAAAGGAAATAAACGAAACATTTCCCCTCAAAACCCTTAATGCGGTTTCATTTCGTGGAGACTCGATTACCCCATGGTTTGCCGACTTTACAAACTACCTTGCGGGTAACTTCATTGTGAAAGGGATGTCGTCCCAACAAAAAAATAAATTTTTCAAAGATGTAAAACATTACTTTTGGGACGACCCCTACCTGTTCAAAATTTGCGCGGATCAAGTCATCTGGCGGTGTGTGTATGGTCAGGAAGCCACGGAAATTTTAAAGGCTTGCCATGCTGGACCCACGGGGAGCCACCACAATCCCAATTACATCGCCAAAAAGGTGTTTGATTCCGGCTTTTATTGGCCCTCGATTTACAAGGATTCCCAAGAACTGGTCAAGTCCTGTGACGCTTGTCAACGTCACGGGAACATTTCACAAAAGAATGAAATGCCTCAGAACGCAATTCAAGTTTGTGAGATTTTTGACATCTGGGGCATCAACTTTATGGGGCCATTTCCGTCTACTCATGGCAACAAATACATACTCGTGGCAGTTGACTACTTGTCGAAATGGGTTGAAGCGAAAGCTTTACCCCCAAATGATGCCCGAGTAGTTGTGAAATTCCTAAAAGCACTTTTTGCCCGATTCGGAACTCCACGTGCTATTATTAGTGATCGTGGTACGCACTTCTGTAATGACAAATTCGACAAAGTAATGCAAAAGTACGGTGTAACTCACCGTCTTTCTACTGCGTACCACCCTCAAACAAGTGGACAAGTCGAAGTTTCCAATCGGGGCATCAAAAGAATTTTAGAAAGAACTGTAGGTGAAAATCGTGCGTCGTGGTCGGATAAATTAGATGATGCACTTTGGGCTTTCTGTACGGCTTACAAAACACCCATTGGGTGTACGCCTTACAAACTTGTGTACGGGAAAGTGTGCCATCTTCCGATCGAGCTTGAGCACAAAGCCTATTGGGCTTTCAAGCATGCCAATTTCGACCTCAAAACTGCGGGTGATCATAGAAAAGTTCAACTAAATGAATTAAACGAACTTCGTGATCAAGCTTAAGAGAACTCTTTGATCTATAAAGAAAAGACAAAGAAGATTCATGACTCAAAAATCAAGAACTGCGTTTTCAACGTTGGTTATCGAGTCCTTCTTTTCAACTCTAGACTCAAGATCTTCTCGGGAAAGTTCAAAACCCGATGGACTGGTCCATTCACTATCGCTAAGGTTTATCCTTATGGCACCGTCGAATTATCTCAAAACGACGGTCCGAATTTCAAAGTGAATGGACATCGTTTAAAGCACTACTTTGGAGAGGACATACCATCCATGGTTGTCCCGGATCTCCAAACTTTCCCCAAGGACAATTGAATTCGGGGATCGAGTCAAGCTAGCGACTCGATGAACAAAAACAATAGCACAATACGGGTTTTCACCGCTATCTCTGATTCTTTCTACTTTCTACCACCTAGTGTGGAGGAATGGCCAACCCCCCCGCTGTTTGAAAAATGTATATATGTATATAAGTTCAAAAAAAAAAAAGTGTGTATATATATAGAAATAAAGTGAAATATGGTGTTTCCACAGTTAGATTCGAATATTAGCTTTTTCCATTCAAAGAGTCGGCATAATAGCCGGGACTTTGAATATTGAGGGCAATATTAATTTCTAAGTGTGGGGGGGAAATTCTAGCGAATTTTATCAAAATATATCTTCTAGTACCCCCGTTTTTGGCCAAAAATTTTCAAAATTTTTTCACTTTATTTCAAAAATTTTGTGGTAATCAGTCCGCCAGGTCTAACCGACAAAGGGATTGGCTAATCCAGGAGCAAACGGCTCTTGGTAAAGATAACTCAAATCCGTTGACGGCTTGCAATTTGCCCAAAATTGTTTGGTAAATCAACTCGCCATATCCCATAAAGCGAATGAGTTGGCTAGCCCGCAAGATTATGGCTTGTGGTAAAGGCGGTGGAAAATCCATAATTGGTAATCAACTCACCAAGATGTTGACTAGGTCCATCAAGAGTTGGCTAGTCCAGGAGCAAACGGCTCTTGGTAAAGACTAATCAAAACCGTTGAAAGCTGGTGGTTTGCTAAAAATCACATGGTTATCAGATGGACCATAGTTCTTACTTGAATCGATACATCTGGATACTCCAGAAGTGATGGCTTTTGGTAAAGAGTTTTTCAAATCCATCAAGTTTTCTAAAAAGATTGCTATGGACTAGCAATAGTTTAGTGTGGGGGATTGATGAGTGCTCAAACACTCATCATTTTTGACGTATTTAAATTGCCAAAACATACAAAAACAATCAAAAAGTTATCAAAATACTTAAATTATCCCAGGGATTGTGTTTTATGTGTTTTAAATGCAAAATGTGCAAAAACAAAGGAAAAACGTACAAAGTTTGCAATATTGGCAGTTTCAGTCCCCCAAGTTTCAAAACTTGTCAAAATTAGTCCCTATGTATTTATTTTGAAAGGAAAAGTCAACCCAAGGTTTTGAAAGTCAAAAATCACAAAATATTACACTTGGGTCATAAGTTTTCCAAAATTACATGTTTGGTCCCTGAGATTTCAAAAATGGCAAAATAGGTCCCTGGGAAATTTTGAAAAATGAAAATGGCAAAAATGGTTCTTGGACTTTGGAATTGTAACATGATTGGTCCTAGGTATAATATGGGAAAATTACAAAATCAGTCCTCATGTTTGGGAAAATTACAAAATTGGTTCTTGTTACACTAATAACCAACCAGACCCTTATTATTATCCCAAACCAAATCCACCCCAAAACCAAAAACCCTGATCCAGTCCACCCCTAGGCCCAAACTCCACCCAAGCCCATTGCCCTTTTAATAAAAACGCATGTCAAACAGTCAACGCGGGTCAACCCTTCTTCTTCCCTCCAACATCCAACGCAAAACCAGGCCTCATGTTCCCCCCCTCCTCACCTTTTCACCCATAGCCCCCCACAATAAATGCACCTCACCAAACTAACCAACCCCCACCACCACTCCATTTAATGCCCCAACCATAACACTCAGTTTTGCCCTATTTCTTTTTGGCGAGAAAACACAAATCAAGGGTTTGGATGCATGTAAACCTAATTGGATGGTGAGGATATGGTCAAAGGTCAAAGTAAAGACTAATGGGACACTCAGATTGCAAGTTGAAGCCATGTGGGAAGAGATAGGACTTACTTTTTGTTGATATAAATAATGTCTAAAAACGTTATTAATATTTGTCAATAAACCTGGCCAGACCAACGGGTTTTAAGCTTTTCTGAGAATATCTTCAATCGTGAATTGAAGAGAAGGACTCTGTCACCGATGTTGAAAACACGGTTTTTAATTTTAGAGTCGTGTATCTTCTTGGTTTTTTCTTTGTAAATCAAAGAATTCGCATAAGCTTGATCACGAAGTTCATTTAATTCATTTAGTTAAACCTTGCGGTGATCACCCGTTGTGTGAAGGTCGAAATTTGCATGTTTTAAGGCCCAGTAGGCCTTATGTTCTAATTCGATCGGAAGATGACATGCCTTCCCGTACACTAGCTTATATGGAGTACACCCGATGGGTGTTTTGCAAGCAGTGCGGAAAGCCCATAATGCATCATCCAGCTTATCCGACAAAGAGGCACGTTTTTCTCTAACCGTCCTCTCCAGAATTCTCTTAATACCCCGATTCGAGACCTCCACCTGCCCACTTGTTTGTGGGTGGTATACAGTTGAAAGACGTTTAGTTACACCATATTTCAACATCACTTTTGCAAATTGTTCATTGCAGAAATGTGTGCCACGATCACTGATAATGGCACGAGAAGTTCCGAATCTGGCAAAGAGAGACTTCAGAAATTTAACGACTACTCGGGCATCATTGGTGGGTAAGGCTTTTGCCTCAACCCATTTTGATAGATAGTCGACAGCCACGAGTATGTATTTATTCCCTCGTGAAGACGGGAACGGCCCCATAAAATCAATGCCCCACATATCAAATATTTCACAGACTTGGATGGCGTTTTGTGGCATGTCATTCTTTTTGGAAATATTCCCGTGACGCTGGCAAGCCTCACAGGTTTTGATAAGTTCATGGGCGTCTTTGTAGATTGTGGGCCAAAAGAATCCTGAATCAAACACCTTTTTGGTGGTGTAGTTTGGGTTATGATGTCCCCCCGTGGGTCCATCATGACAAGCTTTAAGAATTTCCATGGCTTCTTGGCCATGGACACACCGTCGGATGACTTGATCCGCAAAAATTTTGAACAAGTAGGGGTCGTCCCAGAAGTAATGTTTCACATCTTTAAAGAATTTTCTTTTCTGTTGGGACGACATCCCTTTCACAACGAAATTTCCCGCATGGTAATTTGCAAAGTCGGCAAACCATGGGGTAGTGGCATCATCCCGGGTAGAGATTAGATTGAGTGTCTCTAGAGGAAAAGTTTCATTAATATCTTTTCTCTCGAGAATATCCTGATGAGGATTCTCTAACCGGGACAAGTGATCATCAGCAAGGTTATCTGCTCCTTTTTTGTCTCGTATGAGTATATCGAATTCCTGAAGGAGCAGGACCCAACGGAGCAGTCTTGGCTTTGCGTCCTGTTTAGTGAACAGGTATTTCAAAGCCGAATGGTCCGTTTACACAACGCATTTGGTTAGGATTAAGTAAGGCCTGAATTTCTCAAAGGCATATACCACAACTAATAATTCTTTTTCTGTGGTGGTATAGTGCGTTTGAGCTTCACTCATGGTCGTACTTGCGTAGTGTATTGGCTGAAAATGTTTTGTTTTGTGTTGCCCCAGAACTGCACCAATAGCGAAGTCGCTAGCATCGCACATAAGTTCGAAGGGTAAGTCCCAGTCGGGGGTAACAAGGATCGGTGCTTCGGTGAGCCTTTTCTTTAAAGTAGAAAAAGCTTCGATGCACTCGGGGGTAAAGATGAAAGGAGCTTCCTTTTCAAGAAGATGAGTCAATGGTCGGGCTATTTTGGAGAAATCCTGAATGAATCTCTGATAAAACCCGGCATGGCCAATGAAACTCCTTATTCCTTTAACAGTGGTGGGATGAGGCAGCTTAGCAATAACATCAATTTTGGCCTTATCGACCTCAATCCCACTTTTTGAAATTTTGTGGCCGAGGACAATGCCCTCCTTAACCATAAAATGGCTCTTCTCCCAGTTTAGACAAAGATTAGTGTCTTCACAACGTTGAAGCATTTTTTCTAAATGGGAGAGGCATGAGTCGAAAGAATTCCCGATGACTGAGAAGTCATCCATGAATACCTCCATGGTTTTCCCGATCATGTCGTGGAAAATAGCCATCATGCACCTCTGGAAAGTGCCCGGTGCGTTGCATAACCCGAAAGGCATGCGACGATAGGCAAATGTCCCGTAAGGGCATGTGAAGGTAGTCTTCTCTTGATCCTTAGGATCAATGGGAATTTGGAAGTAACCCGAGAAGCCGTCGAGGAAGCAATAATACTCATTCCCCGCTAGTCTTTCGAGCATTTGATCCATAAAGGGCAGAGGAAAATGGTCCTTGCGGGTGGCTTCGTTAAGCTTTCTATAATCGATACATACTCGCCACCCTGTAACCAACCGAGTTGGTATCAACTCGTTATCCTCATTAGTGACAACCGTGATGCCACCCTTTTTTGGAACACAATGTATTGGGCTAACCCAAGGACTGTCTGATATAGGGTAAATCAATCCCGCATCGAGAAGTTTGATAACTTCTTCTTTGATAACTTCGTGGATTTTTGGATTTACCCTTCTTTGATGCTGCACAGCAGGTTTAAAGTCCTCTTCCATTAGGATTTTGTGTGTACAAAAATCCGGGTTAATACCCTTTATGTCTGAGAGTTTCCAAGCAATTGCTTGCTTGTGGGACTTTAAAACCTTAAGCAGCGCGGTTTTCTCCTCATCCTTTATGTCTTTTACAATAATGACCAGTAACTTATCGTGACTTTCCAAGAATGCATATTCTAGATGAGGAGGCAGGTCCTTAAGTTCGACCTCGGGGAAATCATCATTTTTCTCAACATATTTGACTTCCGCGTTATGAAGTTGTGGAGGTAGAACAGGAATGGGAGAGGGATCTTTGTTCAATAATTTCTCAAGGAGAAAGATATCCCTCTCCGGGTCAATCTCTTGGTTATCAATTCCTTCGGGAACTGAATCACTCTTGAGAAAGGCCTCTAATTCCTCAAGGATGAAATCACTTCCCTCAAACGGAGTGAGGGAGGGAAGGAGAAGAATTAGCGATTATGGGGTGAGAGGAGGGAGTGGGATTTCCACTCGGAGAACTATCAGCGAATCCAAGGATTTCCTAAGCATACTCCTCGGATGCAATGTCAATGACATCAATTCGGTTGACCGATTCAGCATCATAATTCGAGGAGTATCTCGAGGTTTGATCAAGGTTGAACGTTATCACTTCATTGCCAACTCGTAATGTGATTTCCTCATCGAAAACATCGATTAATGCACGACCCGTCCTTAAGAATCCCCTCCCAAGAATGAGAGGAACTCTCGGATCTGCATCGAAATCAACAACGACAAATTCTGCCAGAAAATGGAACATTCCCACTCTTACAAATACGTCTTCGGCAATACCGAGGGGACGTGAAATTGAATGGTCTACAAGCTCGAGAGTCATGCATGTGGGAGTAAGTGCCTGAAGAGAAAGCTTTTTCCAAACTGAGTGGGGCATTAAGTTGATGCTTGCGCCAAGATCGGCCAAGGCAAAGCACTCAAGCATCCCCTAGAAAATACATGGTATTAGAAATTTCCCGGGGTCTCCTAGCTTCTCGGGAAGTTGTTTCAACAGAACTGCAGAGCAGTTTTCGTTGAGTGGAGTTCGTGCCATTTCAAAGAGTTTCTCTTTATTTCCCAGTAAGTTTTTGATTGTCGATGCAAATTTGGGCATTAATATGAGAGCATCCGCGAAACTAATATCAATGTGTAGTTCCTGGAAAATTTGGAAAAAATTTTCCATCTGATGATTAGCTTTTTCACGGAGCTTCTGATCTTGCAATCGTGAGGGATATGGAATCGATGGTTTTGGGTTGACTTTTTGTATTTCAACAGGACCTTTGGGAGTTTCAAACATGACTCTTTTAGGGGGAGTCGGGACCAGGACAACTGGAGGAGGGATGTCAGTGGTACCTCCGTTATTAGTAGGAAGTACCGTATCCGTAGTATCCTCAGTATCACATTCCTCTACCTGGACAGGAGAAGAGGTAGAAGGAGTTGTGGGTCCTTTATAAGAAACTCCACTTCTTGTGGTGATCGCCTTTACATTGCCCCTCGGATTAGCGATCGTGTTGCTAGGTAAAATACCTGAGCCCGAGGGTCGATCATTTAAAGACTTCTTCAATTCAGAGATTTGACTAACCAGCACTTTGTTTAATTCATCTTGGGATTTCATAAACTGTTTTAATAACTCATCAGATGATGGTACAGTTGGAACAATTGCTTGATTTTGATTTGGAAAATTTTGAGCCCGATTGTTCTGGAAATTCCCATGTTGCTGGTTGTTATTACCCTGGAAGTGGTTTTGTTGAAAATTACCCTGATGGTAATTGTTCTGACCTTGATTTCGGTTATAATTTCCTTGGTTTTGATTATTTTGAACCTGGTGTTGACCAGAGTTAAAATTTCCTTGGTTGTTAAAACCTGGGTTCATTCGGTTCTGGTTTTGATTCTGGTTTCTGTTTTGACCATTTTGGTTATGGGGTTGATTAAACCCGGGTGGTCCAATGTAGTTATTGGAACGATAGCTCAACAGATTTCGGTCCCCCTACAGTTGGAAGGAATTACCTCCCGTATTGTAGGAACCTTGGGCTACGAATACGTTCTCTTGAGTGAAGCCACCGGAGGCTGGGCACTCATGATATGGGTGTGGACCACCACATGTTTCACAACTGATAGTTTTATTCTTCTGATTGTGATTTGCCTGGTGAATTCGGAGAACCGCAGCAGACAAATCATCAAACTTTTTGGTAAGAGCAGCTATTTCATTACTTGCCGGAGTGACTGACTTACATGAGTCATTCCTCTATGCAGAGGAGTCCTAAAAGTTATGATGGGCAGTCATGTTTTCGATTAAGCCATAGCACTCTTCAGGAGTCCTTTTCATAAAGGTGCCCGCAGCAGCAGCATTGATGGTGTCACGATGACGAAGTGTCAAACCATTATAGAATGTATCAATAATGGTGACAAGAAGCATGTTATGATTAGGACACCGATCAATAGCAAGTTTGTAGCGTTCCCATGCCTCAAATAAGGACTCTTCGGGAAGCTGTCTGAAGTTACTAATATCGTTTCTCAACTTTGTAACCATGGATGGTGGAAAATATTTAGCCAAGAACTTAGTAACCATCTCATCAAAGGTATGGATCGAATTCTTAGGAAGTCGATCGAACCAAGCAGTCGCATGATGAGTGAAAGAATAGGGGAACATGTATAAACGTAGGCCGGCTTCGGTGATGCCATTTTGTTTCATGCTCTGGGTGACGGTTAAAAATTTATCGAGATGCTTGTTAGCATCGTCACCTGGAAAACCGTGGAACTGACACGAATTCTGGACTTGTTGTATCATGTTGTGTTTCAGTCTAAAATCCGTGGCTCCAATTGTGAGTGGTGCAATGGGTCCACCTCTCCCGTGCATGGTAGGTTGACATAGTTCCTCCATTGTTCGGGTGTCAGGAACTACATCCTCCTTGTGAGGGATTGGGGGATCGTCGTCCATTTTTAGTGAGTGTTCTTCTTCAACAGTACGTAACTTGGGTACGTTTTTCTGTTTTTTATTCTTTGTTTGTGAACCAGTGCGCATGCAGTAAAACAATTTTCAAAACAAGATCGAGGCAAAACCACAGTGAACTTAAATCCAATAATCGCAAGTGAATGGCTTCTTTGAAAAAGGTACACCAACTACAGGGATACAATGGCTAGTTTTTATCTTAAGTTTGGGAACTTATTATGTTTACACCCCCAGTTGGTAGGTGTTCTGCCTTGGTTTGCGGTGGTAAGATTTTATGTATTTATTAACAGAAAATTTGTTTTTGGCTTTTCGTGTATGGGTAAAAAAAACTTGGACAATATTTCTGGAACTGATTCGTTAACCGAAATCGTTCCTTTAAGATTACTCGAAGGCTGGCGGGAGGAAATGAATGGATTCCTCTTCAGTTCGCAATTTAATGTCAGAACTTACCTTATGACAACTGTTTCAGGTTGTAATCATAAAGTAAACGAAGTAATTTAACTTGACAGTTTGTTTTGTTGTTTATGATTTTTTAGGTGTTTTTAACACTTCAGGAAAAGTGTTAATGAACTTTTTTCAGATATGAATTTGATTTTCACAAAAATTTACAAAGTGGTGATATTGTACAGGAGGGGTTTTGAAAACCACTAAACCTAAAACGTTTTGAAATACGCAACAACCTCCCCGGCAGCGGCGCCAAATTTTGACTCCTCCCAAACCAACCAGTCAACCAGGTGCAGTTGATAGGCCCACCTGGGAGAGGAAAGTCAAGTGTTTATAATCCGTGGAAGTACAGGGAAATCCTCGGGTCGTTAAGTCCCAACGAGATTGAAATTGTATTTTGAACGTTTTTGGGAATAAGTGGCACTGAGAACAGTAACCAAGATGATTGGGGAATGATTATACTACTGATTGCTTGGTATTTGAACAATTTGGAATGATATAAACAATTACAGAGATACAAATATAATCACAAAAGCACAAATTGGGAAATCAGATTACAGATAGAGAAAAATGGTTTTAACAAATTACAAACTACAGGGGTGCAAGTGAAACTTTTTAAATCTTAAAATAAAAAGAAAATTTAAAATCAAAATGAAATTATTTAAATGATTATTTTAATATTTAAATACTATTTAATTAATTAAAACTATTTAAAAAGTAAATTAAACCTAGTTTATATTAAACTAAAAAGGATAAAGATTACAAATTTAACTAAAAACTTACAAAACTAATTTCTAAACCTTAAAATGAACTTGAAGAAAGTACAAAAATTAAAAAGAAATATTTTTGTCTTTTTATGGATTTTTTATTAATTAAAAACTAATTGTATTAATAAAACTATTTGAACTAATTTAAATTATTAATAATACTTAAATGATTTAGAAAATTATGGAAATATTTATAAAACTAATTAACCATCACAGGAATCCTAAAAAATTATAAAAAGTTTCTAAAAATTATATTTAGACTATTTTACTAATTATTTACTTATTAATTAATTTAAATCTAGCTTAACTAAATTAAATAAGAAAATTAGAAAATGAATAGTGTAATATATAAATCTATTTTCTAAAATTCTTAACTAATTTATAACACCTAGGAAAAATATAAAAATCTACTGTTGTTAATTAAAATTAAAGAAAACTATTTAATTACTAATATTACCTAATTAATTAATTAAAGTATTTTAATTCTAATAATTAGTAAACTGATTAAGAAAAATCTAAGAAAATTATTACAAATACTTAAAGGTAAAAGGAAAATAATAAAATTATAAAAACGGTAAAGTGCTTATAAATAAGCTGAAATGAAAAATTAAAAAGATAAAATCTATTAAATAGAAGATATCACTAATTTTATATTTAGGTTTTGTTGGTTTTTCTTTTTGACATACGAGAATAAGATAAAAATAAGAAATTTTTGTGAAATGACTTTTTGATTAGCTTAGCAATAAGCTATGTGCACCCCCAAGTGCTTAACAGTGGAGTTTTAAAGCTTATTAGGACTTATGATTATGTGAAAAGCTATTCAATTGAGCAAATAAGCTACCACACATGTATACCAACTTGAAATAAGACAAAAGTCACAAATAAGCACTCTGGATAAGCAGCTATGAGCAAATAAGCACTTATCACTCAACAAGGCCAAGACAGGCCAAAACTAAGGGTTTTGGACCTCTGTGGGGTCCATAGAAGTCAAGGTGAGTCCAAAATAAAACTTGAATCTTAAAAAGGAACAGAAGGGCTACTAAATAAGCCAATAATCTAAGCTTATGACTTATTTATGAACACTGGGTGAGGCTATGAAGTTGGGGTCAAACACTGGTTACTCAGTGTGCACTCACGGAATGGCCAAACTTAAGGGTGGTTGCAGCCCCATCAATTAAGCTCAAAAAGCTGAGATAAGCCTTGACTTATCAAAATGGGTTGCTAGGCTTTCCAAAAAGCCAAAAAGTTAGGGGTGGGACTCACTAGTGAAGTGGCTATGGTCTATTGAAGTTGGGTCACTTATACTGATGACTCAGTATAGAGTTTTGAAATCAGCAAACTTAAAGACCAAAATAAGCTATGCTACAGTGAACTGAGATCCAATTTTATGATTGATCCTAAAAGTACTACTGATGAGCTTTTCAAAAAGCTAAAAATCAAGTCCTAAGGTTTTGATTTGCACCCTGGAGGGGGGTCTGAAACTTTGACAAAAACCAATAGTACCTTGGTGCAGGGCAGTACCTTGCCCTGCAGGTCTAAATAAGCCCTTGCACAAGCTTAAATAAAAATCCTAAAAATAAGCTGGACCTAGATTCTTGAAGCTTAGGTGATAGATTTTAACCTCTGAAAGTTTGAAGGCCTGAATAAATTCACAAAATTCTATAAACATCCTTGAAAATTTGCCTAAGTATGCAATTTTGATTTTTTTAGAAATTGACCTAAGTTGACTAAAGTGAACTTTAATCCTACCTTACTGATTGAAATTGATGAACTAAGCTATTATAAGACTAAATTAAGCTAAACCACTCACAAGTGAATGGATTTGGGGCATATGCCACACTTAATCCAACACAGAGGGTAATCTAGGCCAAGTTATGCTTGATTTTGACTTTTTTATGAATTAGACCTAGATATTATACTTGTTCTGAACTAGTTATGACCTAAGTGACTTGTGTGAACCAAGAGTAATAACAAATGAGCACTTAAACACCTAGGATCTCACTGATCTAAACACACCTTATAAGTTAACTGTTTGATGATTTGTGAAGGTAAAAGGTGTTAGGGCTTATGAAACTAATTCACAATGTCTTATAATGATATATTAAACTTAAATAAGCACTTAAGCACAGTAAACAACAACAATTACCCAAGATTACTAATTGGACTAATTTAACTGTGAAACTTAAAATATAAAGCAACTATGATTTCAAATAAACAAGGTACTGATTTTATGCTAGATTATCACTATTTAATACTAAATAAGCTCAGAAAAGCTGAATAAGCAAAGCTACAGTGAAAACAAGAAATGAGTTTAAAGCCTTACAAATTGCAATCCTGCTTATCACCATGAACCAAGGACCATGAAACCAATCCTAACACTCCCCATGGAGTTCTAAACCACAGCCATCCAAGATTCACTGTGCTCCAATTGCTTTCACCAAGAAACCGCAATGTTGACTTTTATTGACTTTTTTGAGTTTTTTAGCCTAAGAGTCCATAATTACTAATAACAACAACAATACAGTAGTTTAAGAAAACTGAAATAAAAGTGAAAATTGCACAGGGTGAAGTATAACTTAGAACTTGACTTTGATTGATGAAAAAACTTAATAGTACACTGAAAATACAAATTACACTATTTTAAAGCTGAATTACACAATAATAAATTGAAATTAACTTATACGATCTAAGTTTTACTAAATTAAGCTACTCTCTGCTTCTTGTTCTTTTCTTCTATTTATAGGCCTCCATTAGGGTTTCTCCAAGCCTTCTGAGCATATCCCACTTAATCCTGACCCTTGAATTACTCTGAATCAATCTTGGCCTTTGATTATGTTTTTGGCGCCAAAATTGGATAAACCAGTTGGGGTCTGTTTTGCGTGGAGGGGTGGGGATGATTTTATTGTGGATGTGAAAGTAGGTGCAGAGGGTGGTGGGATGGTGATGATGGGATTACAAGTGGGGGTGGTGATACCAGGGTGGTTTTGGAGGCGGTATTGAGGTGAGGAGGGAAAAGGGAAGGGTGGTATGGTGGGTTTGATCGGGGTTTGACCTCAGGGTCAAACATTGACCCTGGAATATATATCAAAGGGGTGTGGGTGGGCTGGTGTTGTTTGGGCCTAGAATAAGGGAGTGGGCTTGGATGTTTGGTGGATTGGAATTGGTAGTGAGATTATATTAAGGGTCCGGTTTGGTGTAGTAATATCACAAGGACCAATCTTGTAATTTCCTGATTTTTGAGGGGTGTAATTTGGCATTCATCCCAAGTATTTCAGGGGGTGTGTTTTGCCATATGATGAATAGTACATGGACTTTTGATGATTTTTCCACTTTTAAATTCCCAGGGACTATTTCTGCCAATATTTCAAACTTCAGGGACTAAATTTGTAATTTCACCAAACTTTGCAATCAAGGACCAATCCTGCCATATATGAGAAGTACAAGGACAAAATTTGTTTTTCCCAAAGTTTTAATATCCCAGGGACCATTTTTGACAATTTTCAAAGTTCAAGGACTAAACTTGCAATTTTGTGAAACTTGGCACCAAAGGACTAAATGTGTAACTTTTTGATTTAAAAGGACCTTTGGTTACTTTTTCAAGTTTTTAGAATAACCAGGGACTAGATTTGACAACTTTTGAAAGTTGAGGGACTGAAACTGCCAATTATGCAAACTTTGTTCATTTTTCATCTGTTTTTGATTATTTTGCATCTGAAACATATAAAACACATTCCTGGGATATTTTCAATATTATGATACATATTTGAGTGTTTTTGGATGTTTTAGCAGTTCAGATTGGTATAAAATGATGAGTATTTAGACACTCATCAAAGACTACAAGAGTTATCTCAGATCCGATAAATACTCTACGGCGTAACACTTTTGGAGATTACGACGGAGAAGAAACCCTAATATCATTATTACGGCGTAACATTTCATAGTTACGTCGTAAACTCTAGATCTGGATAAGATTTCACAAGTTACGGCGTAACACATTTCATAGTTACACCTTAACTCTCGACGGGCCTATAAATACAACCCTAATTTCTGCATTTGAAGAACAACTTTCTTACACACTGATGAGTGTGTAAATACTCATCATTTTTATCGTATCTGAACAGCCAAAACTACCAAAAACACTCAGAAATGCATCAAAATACAGAAATTATCCCAAAACTGTGTTTTATATGTTTTAGATGCAAAATGTTAAAAACAAATGAAAAATGAACAAAGTTTGCATAATTGGCAGTTTCAGTCTCTCAAGTTTTACAAATTGACAAAACTAGTCCCTGAAGGTTTAAAATGAAAGAAAAGTCAACCCAAGGCATTTAAAAGTCAAAAGTTATCAAATATGATCCTTGGGTGAAAACTTTGGGAAAATTACACATTTGGTCCCTGTACTTTCTAAAATTGCAAAAATAGTCCCTGGGAGTTTTTAAAACGGAAAATTACATCAAAGGTCCTTGTGGAAATTTTAATGTGACAAAAGTGGTCCTTGTAATACTTTGGCAGGTTCAGTCCATAAAAATTCAGCAAAGTGCAACATTGGTCCTTGGGCTAAAAGCATTACAAACCAACTGAACCCTTTTATTCCTTAAAATCCAAATACAAAACAAACCACCCAATACCCAAGCCCACACATCCCTGGCCCATACCCTACCCCAGCCCACCCAACCTTTTTAATACTAAAACCCTGGTCAAACTTAACCTATGACCTTTGACCACCTCCACCTCATTCCCCCTCACGGGTTCCTGCAAACACTAAACAACATCATCACCTTCACACCTCTGCCTTCACCCTAGCTACACTCCATCATCATCATAACTATCCCCTCCAAACACAAAACTCCAAACTATCACCACTGGCACAATCAATCAGAAGAAAACGCCAAACCTACATTTTGGCACCAAAATTATTAAATGGTCAAGATCAAGAGATAGTTATCCAAGGGTCAAGAAGAATGCTGGGAAATGACAAAAGGGTCCCCTAAACCCTAATTCAGAGATATAAATGGGGCATGGAAGCTGGAAAATCAGTGTGTAGTTTTTAGCATATTTTTAATTAATGTCGAATTTTTAATGTATGATTTCTGTTAATACAAATATCGCCTAAAAACGTTATTTATATTTTACGATCTTTGCTAAGTTTTGTTAATGACAAAGTATGAAGTTTAGCTATAAGTAAATCATCACTTTAAGTGTTTAAGTCTTGTTTAACTAAGGTTTACATTTCCTTTTAAACAAAACATTGTTTTTATTTCTTAAATTAGAAAGTGTCTTGTCACATCACATTTATTTCTTAAAATAGTAATGTCACATCACATTTAGGGTAAGCTTTGTCCATATACATTTATGGTAAGAAAGAGTGTTTGACTAACCTTATGCTTTCTTGCAAGTCTTGTGTTTGACTAGAAGTAATGTGATGTGACCTTGTTTGGTTTGGAAGATTTATTGCAAAAACCAACTGCAGCCCTGGCGGTACCCTGGGGATACATGGGCGGAACCCTTCTGAGGGGTCCGCCGTATCCGCCAGACCTGCAGAATAGTTTGCTATAAATACCAAACCATTTGTTAGTTTTGAGTTACCTCTTTAGGACATATTTTCACATACTCTCTCAACTAACTCAGTAACATTTTGATTTGTTTGATTCTCTTATGTAGCAAGGGACTTCACAAGATCATTCAAGAAGTTTCAAGCTTCAACTCTAAAGTGGCAAGTCTTGGTAGGTTGGTCATGTATAATCTTTGGTAGTTTATACTTCATTTGTGTCATGTATGTAGAAGTAAGTGGTTAGTATTTTAGGCCTCAAAATACGTAGTGTGTCGGGAGTTGTTGTACCCTTGTAAAAGAACTAACGGGAGTGGTTGTACCCTTGGTAAAGAACTCGACATCTAGCTTAGTGTCGATAAAAGTATAAGCGACGATGGGAGTGGTTGTACCCGTGTAAAAGAACTCGACATCTAGGTTAGTGTCGGTAAAAGTGTAAGCGACGTTGTAAAGGTTTTCTCCGCCGGTGAAAGGAACTTGTTGATTAGTGCTTATAACTCTCGAGTTGGAAACTCGGGGCGTGGATGTAGGGCAAGGAAAAAGAGTCCTTGTAGCCGAACCACGATAAACAATCGTGTTGTGGTTTGATCATTTCTTTCTTTATCTTTGCTTATTACATGTTGTTCTTTAGTTAGAATTGCTAGTTTCATATAAAGCTTTTCAAAGAACTAAAACAAGTAAAGATGTGTTTATATCTTCAAACAAAAGTAAAGCTTTTCAAAGAACTAAGTAAGCAAAGTTAGGATCATCACAAGCAAAGCTTTTCAAAGTATGAAACTAGTAAAGTTAGAATTGTTATTCACATGAAAAGCTTTTCAAAGAATCAAACATATAAAGTTGTGCTTATATCTTTAAGCAAACGTAAAAGTTTTTAAAGATATTCAAGTTAAAAAGGATTTAAAAAGCGGTAAACTATTCAACCCCCCTTCTAGTTTTCCACAATTGGCATCAGGAGCTATGTTACTCAAGATCTTTAAAATAGAATGTATTTTAAAACTTGGATCGATCCATGGATTTTGAAAATCTCAAATAAGGACAACCTATTCAAAACCCACCGCTATTTGAAAAAGAAAACTTACTGGAATGGAAAAGTAATTTTGAAAACCATGTGAAATAAATTGATCAAGATCTTTGGCATATTATTTCTTTTGGTGATTTCAAACCAAAGAAAACAAGTTTTGAAAACCAAGATATCTATCTTGAACTTGATAAAATTACTAAAGCTAAAACAATGATTTTTAAAGCTTTAGTACCATATATGAAAGAATGTATTTGTGTCAAACGGCTAATGATATTTTGAAAAATATGTTAAACTTTCATCAAGAAATATGTCAAGTCAAAGATGATCAATTTGATCTCACATATGAATTAGAAGTGTTAGAAATATTAATAGATAGACATTTAGTTGAGATGAATACATGTGCTACTAGTTTAAATGTTTTAAATGAAGGTGTAAGTGAAGATGATTACTCATGTTGAGCTCTTAGTGGACTTGCTTGCGATTCATGAAATAACACGGATGAAGATGAAGCCAACCATCCGGTTTGTGATTCTCAACTAGATAAAACATCAAGCAAGGTACATTTTATAACCAAACACTTTTGCCTTGACAAATTTATCCTAGAGTTTTCTAAACTAGAAAATGAGTCTAAACATTTATGCAACATGGACCTGAAAACTATCTTTAACAATGAGTCTTCAAAATCTTTTAAGAATATTTTTGAAAAGGAAATCTTGTTAGAAGATAAAATGTGTAGAATTGTGAGTAATGTTGAAATTGATCTAGAATGTTAATTATGTCTAGATTACAAACATAGATCAAAAAGCAATATGAGAAAGGAAAAATATTAGTTAAATTTGATGTAAGCTCAAAATCTCTTGAAAGATTGTTGAGGAGTCAAAGGTTGTTTAAAGATAAAACCGGATTAGGATTTAACTCAAAAGCACCATTAACTAATAAAACAAAGCAAGTAAAACTTGTCAGGCCTAGAAGAGAGATTTAGAGATAATTCAATCTCTAATAGAAACTCATGATAAAAGAATTAAGATTATCATGATCTATGCTTTTATATGATTGTCTAACCTTCTTGGATATATGAGTAATTGAGTTTCAAAGCGTGTCGTCAAACCAAGATTTTACGCGTTGTGTTTATCCTCTTGATAGCATCTCTATGCAATTTAAAAGGTACGCATTACTTCAACTTGACTTTGATTGTCTCTTGTTTCTAGCATTATGTGTTGGAATATGTGTTATTAGTAATATTCTAAAAGTGTTTACTTGCTATTAGTAATAACTAAGATTAGATTCTATGCAACAAGGAATTTCATCATTAGTAATAGTAGGAGATATAAGGTGCTTTGGTTCTTTAACCATCAAGAGATAAACACGAGAAACTGTTGAGTGAGTCTCACTCAACTCTTGTTTACAAGTAAGCTAACTAAGAATTTCCTAAGTGTTAAAATGTCTAACACTTTTGTGATGCTTGCAAAACAAACCTTTGTTAAACAACATTCTCAAACACCATACTTTGAGTCTTAAATTGTGTTTTTCTTTGATCACTCCTTTATGATAATCTCACATAAAACACACAAGGTGAAATAAATCACATTAGCATACATTAGAATGTGTGGAAGAAAATGAGTTTTCAACATCTAGGATTTACACATCAAATGTGACACTTAGTCTTATGATGTTGTACCTCTTGGACTTTTTCAAAACAAGTAGAGTTCATAGTGTCTTAAGTAAGAAAACCCAAAGAGTCGAGGAGTCGTTGAATATAACATTTAACGAGTAATATCCTGCTTCTAAGTTATCATCTTTGGTAGATGATGACTTAGTCGAAAGTCCAATGATGGCAAGACAAGTATGTTGTGTAAAAACATTAAGAGTAAAAGTACAAAATAACATCCTCCCACCATGAGTCAAACATTGAATCAAGTAAAATTGACATAAGTTATAAAACTTGATTTATAGGTCATAGTTGTGTCTAAACAAATTCAACAAAAACAATTTTTGGAATTTAGAGTAAAACAACTAGTGAAACAAAATAGATATTTCAAAGTAATCAAGTGAGTATAGTGTCAATATTTGTCACAACTCGTAATTTCTGGTCATATTCCAAACCTTGACAATTTACTATTCACAAGTTACTATTCATCATTTACTATTCATCGATCACTATTCATCGTTTTCGAGGTCAATTTGACATTTTGAGAAACATTCATAAATTTTACTATTCACTTGACACTATTCATTTCCGAGAGAAAACCACTATTCACGTGCATTACTCATGTTATCGTAAACCTAGTTTACGGGTATTCAAAATTCGCGTAACCGTATTGGTTCAGGAGCGAATCCATGCATTATCATTTGGGACATCTCATACAGACTAGAAGTAGTCTGCATATCATCATTAGGGCACTTGCATACTATTCCACTCATAGGGTATTCAAATTATATTTTTAATATAATTAACGAATTACGTATGTTTATTTTAAATAAACACTAATACGCGAACTATAAACGTGACTAACATGTCCGACACTCCCGACTATTATCCCAATATATTTTTATGCTCATTTTTATAATATAAAAATTGTAATATTAATTTACCCGGCGTTTTGGAAATTTATTTATTTCGTATCGTACGCCTAATTTAATTACGACGGTTTTCGTAGAAATTAAACTATAATTATCTAAACACCCAATAATTTTACCCAACCTATTTTTATAATTTTTATAACTTTATTATGACCCGGTTAACTCCGTTAAAATTTATTTTTAGTTAACCCGGTACCCGGTGCAATTTAAAACTACAAATACACAACAATAATACAATTATCACCAAACTCTTACATACATCCCCCCCCCCCTTGACTTTGCCGCCCCCCCCCATACCCTTTTTATTACAAAGTTACTAACATACTCCTTGTTCATTAATGTCTATCACTAACCATTTTATATAATAATACTTATAACAATAATTCATATACCTTACTTGATCTTTTTTTCACTTCATTCCAACAAAGCTCAAAAATATTTTTCTCTCTTTTCTCTCTTTGAAACCCACGGCCACAAGGAGCAAGCAAGCAAGAACCAAAGTTTTTCCAAGATCTTAGTATAAAACTTATTCTTATAGCATCCTTGTTAGAGTTTTGAAATAAAAACTCAAGGATTATTAGGTTTTAATCATCTTAACTTCACTAATCTTACAAGTAAGTTTACTAAACTCATTTCATAATTTTTACAAAGTTATTACTATGTTTATACATGTTTCTTGCAAGATCTCATACATGCATTAACTTATACCACTTTATTTTTGTAAACTTTTGATCATACAAGCCCTAGAAGTGATTTTTGGTTAGATCCTTGTTAGATCTACTTGGTTTTGGTGATTAGGAACACATGACACCCTAAGAAGGTGTATGGTAGGATTAGATTAGTTTTGTGGTGTTTGAAAGTGGTTTGATGGATGATGGAACTAGTTTGGAGACTTGAAAATGGTTTTTGAAACTTTTGAAATACCTACTGTCCCTATTTTGATTTCGTGGGAAAATCAGTGGTTGATGGCTAATTTTTGACCAAAGATTTAGAAAATACATTTAAAAACGAAACTTTAGGCGAAAGAACGGATTAAAACGAGTTTATAACGAAGGAGTTATGATTTTTGCAAATTTAACGACGAAAACTATTTTTGTAAAAACTGCTTGCTGTTTGGCAGATTTCGCCGTGCAAATAGAGGCATTAAACGTAACCTAGAGGAGCCGAGTTATCAAAAATATACTAGTATATACAAAAACGAATCCGTGGACATAAAGAACAAGGAAAACGAGCTTGAAACGACCGAGTTATACCCGTTTTATCATCGTCAAAACTATATATATATATATATATATAGTCACAAATAAAAATAATAACGTACGTACTAAATGGTATATTTTCTAGAAACGTTACTAAGGACTATATTCTTAACAAATGAATACGTATGACCCAAGGGAATATTTATACGACTTAACGACGTTATTTTAAGGTTTTCGATACGAGGATTATAACGCTAACTTTTTCGTACGAGTTAATATGACAAGTTATATACTCCTATATATGGACTTATTTTTCCTAAGTATGGAAACTATTTTACTATGACGATAACTAGTATTTCCAAATTACGAGTGGTACGAGTATCATGTGCATGTACATTCATTTCATTTCGGCTTGATCTAAGTTAGATCATGATTATTCATTTAGGTTGCGGCTAGTGTTCGCGCCTCATTGTCCCGATTTCTTTACCATCATTGTACCATCTTTGTACTATCACTCCAGGTGAGTTTCATAGCCCCGTTTTAATTCTATATTTTGATTTCAAATCCAACGGGGCAGAATACATTGCATTACTTATTTTTGTGTACATGCCTAAGTATAAAATTCATACATTGCTTAAGTTTCCTTATTACCACGTCTTGAAAAGTCCCCTTTTATTATCATGGACCGTTAATTTCTGGTACTAAGCGGGAGTGAGTGGATAGATCTATCGAGGGTGACGCCTCCATTCGTGTTTGGGTTGCTCCAAATGGAACGAATGCATTTCATGTCTTTATTATTAGAGTGTCTGGTAAACACTCATTGGGGCCAAGTATCGTCTAGCTTCGGGGTCATGAGCTTAAGAGCCAATGTATATATATTTCCGGACATCCTAATTCATGGCTTTACTTATGGCATATGTACACTAGATTTTACTTATAAACCTATGATTATTCACCAACTTTATGTTGACCGTTTTTCGCAATGTATTTCTCAGGTTATTAAGGTAGCTCATGTGCATACATTTGGACCTTCATGGAGTCGCGGAGTCGACGCGTCTCACTATATTTTCTGCACTTATGAAACGTTTGATCTTGTTGAACTTATTTTAACTATATTGGCAAACTCTTTTGGGACCTAAGCTTTGTAAACTCTGAATGTTTTAATGATCAAACGCTGTATTTTCTAAACGACACTTTAGGTCGTTCAATATAACTGTAACTATGGTGCTATGACAGTCACCCCCAGGTATTCCATTCCGCTGCCATTCAGGTAAATTGGGGGTGTGACAGATTGGTACCAGAGCTAAGGTTATAGCGAACTAGGATGTATCTTGGACCCTAGACTATAACCACATCATCATAGCATCTCATCATTTCATCATAGGTGCATATTCACTATACATGTTGCTTTACGCACACACTGTATGAGTTATTCATACCCATACTAATATATATATATATATATATATATATATATATATATATATATATATATATATATATATATATATATATATATATATATATATATATATATATATATATATATTGACCTGGTTCACTAGTGACATGTCTTCAGATACCCACGCTGTTATCCTTTCGTCAGATTCCGACATTGAAGATGCCTTGTCATCTTCCACTACCATTATCCCACCAGTTGCACGTATACCACCGTTAGCACTATTGAATTGTTATAGGAATAAGGTTTTCCTATCATTCAGCCTATACATAGAATGCCATTTGGTAGAGTATTCAGACTTAATGGACTTATTAGGATGCTTATTACAAGGGAGATAGCATGTTTTCTTTCCTCCACTAGTAGGACACTTACTACTCAGGTACTACCACCACCGTCAGTTACTTATTTCACTATTGGTCGTCCCATAGTGCGTACTTCAACTTTACCTCTTGGATATCGCGAGATAGCGCGAAAGAGGGTAGTATCCCATTCACTATTATCACCATTATCTCCTAACTCATCACTAGGATCTCATTGTCATCAATGTTATTCTCATCCTTTGGAATACCACTATTGTCATTTCCCTTTTCCATTTCCACTTGCCACGAATTAGATAACACCTTGTGGATAATACCAAGATTACGGACTCAACAGGAACATCTGCAGGTTCCTCAAGAATGGCTTAGAATCTACACTATCTAGGACTTGATCGATGCACAACTTCAGACACTACTTCAGGACTATCTCGACCTTATGATGCCATAAACCTGATTTCACCTAGAAGGACTACAGGAAGTCTTTAGACTAGACTTATATCTTTACTAGCTTTTACTATTATCCTAGCCACGGGAGGTGTGGCATAGTTCAAAGAAACTTGTAGTATTTTGATTGTTGTACAAACGGAATCACCAAGTATTGACTCTACTATAGGGGAATGGTTGTGCTATCTATGATATTGGTCCATATAGACCGAAACCTTCATGTATTATATTCATGTGTTATGAATATGATGATTTTTATTACCTATAGATTCTCATGGACTCTTATGATTTGATGGAAATAGATTTAAGCAAACCACTCCAAGCATGACGCAAGCCGCTGTTGGACAATTCATTGCCAGGAACGCAACTACCGCCCTCACCAAGGAACTTACTCACGTGGAATTTATGGGTTGTAATCCCTCCTTCTGTAGCGGAAATGTAGACACAAAAGAATTTCTCAAATGGTTCGAAGAATTAGAAACAATCTTTCAAAGTGGTGACTGCCGTAAGAAAGACAAAGTTAAGTTCGCCACTTGCACTTTTCAGAAGCATGCCCAGAAATGGTGGACTAAGTATGTCCAGGTAGTAGGAGTTGATGCTGCTTACTCACACTCTTGGGAGAAACTAAAAAGGATGATGAGTTTGAAGTTCTGTGTGAAAAGCGAATTACAAGCAATTGAACAAGAAACACTAAACCTTACCATGGAAGGAGATGATGTTGTCAAGTATACTGCTTATTTTTATGATTTTGCTCGACTAGGCTCTGCAATGGATGAACCGGAAAGCAAGAGACTTGAAAGGTACGTCGGAGGACTTTCTCTTGAAATTCGTAGGATGGTCATCGCATGTGAACCCAATACCATGTCTGAAGCTATCCAGATGGCAATCGAAACAAAGGAACTCATAGTTCGCGACAAGACATCGGGAGACAATAATAACAACAATAGAAAAGAGGTCGGTAATCAAGATGCTAATGCTACTCAACGACCATTTAAGATACAACAAGTGGTGGAGACCTTTACTGCTGGGTCAAGCCAAAAGAAAGGATATGTAGGTAAATTACCCGAGTGCAACAAGTGTCAGTTTCATCACAAAGGATCTTGCCCCTCTCAATGTAAGAACTGCCAAAAGCTTGGACATGAAACCAAGGATTGCAAGGCTCCCACCCTCGCAAAGCATCAGAAACTCTCGGTAACTTGCCGCGAGTGTGGAGTAGTGGGACACTTCAGGAGTGAATGCCCAGAGTTGGGAAGCCAGAATTGGAAGAAGAAGTTTATGTTTTAATTATATGAACCATAGTTTGAGCCCTCTAGGGTTGTACTTTCTTTTGGTACTTTCCATAAGTACGTCGGTGTAACCTAGTTGTATTAAGCACTTTCCTATCTACTGTAATGACTATCTTTTGTTATCTATGTGATAATCGTAACCTTCGTTTATTCCATCTTCTATTGCAATTGTGCAATTTTCAATCGTTACGTAACATTATACCATTGTCTTATTAAGGATTTGACCGATTTCGTAATTGACGGATTAGTAGATTATTACCAATCCATAGTATTTACCCATGTATCCAATAAACCATTCAACGAGTTTTATTTCAAACTATTTATTACCTTATGGGGAAATTGTTTTACCGAATTTCTAAAATAAACCGTGTTGTTACCGTACTATAAACTGATTTTTCCGATATTACGCCAAATATTTACTATTATTACGCGAAACAATTTTTATATTACTTTGAAAGGAAATGACTAGAATACCATTCTTCGAAACAAAACGTTGAACACCATCTAAAGCTTTTGAGAAAAATAATATTATTTTGATTAAATCAAGCATCGCATCATTAGTCCTCAACTATACATAGCCTGATCACCTATGTATACTTCAGGAAAGATTATGCCATGAAGGAAATAGTTATTTTATAAAGTATTGTTAATAACAATCTTCATCCAAAAGCGTTTTAAACAAATAAACTCTTTTATGAATATTTCTTTCTGACAAATTTTCTCTGGATACTTACCCCACCTGTCACACACTTAGTCATTAAGTTAGACTTTCCATTGACTTCTTTAGGAGAGACTTCCCATATTAAGTACTAGGAGGATTCCTCGATACAAGAAAAACAATAAAAGGGTTACGAAACTACTAACCTAGACTAGAAGTATACACCAAGACAATTTATGACTCAACAACAATTCTAAAATGCCACTGGACCATCCGACCCACCATCTCTGACCTAGTTGTCCAATTTATTATTCAAAGGTACTAGTTAGACTGATCTACAGGATCAAACACATTGTGAAGGTACGCTAAGCAACATCATGGGAATAAACCAAGCCTCCTAACCGATACTGTAAAGTGTTTTGAGTTAACATGGTCTCATCCATACGCAAACTTCCCTGCAGTGAGTTTACGACAAGAATGATTGATTCGAATTATGGATATCGATATAGATTCCTCTAAAGCATTATGTTCTCAGGAAATTCTAGATAACCTCACCTATACATCGAGAGAGACATCAGACTCAAGAATATCTCCCCAGCTACATGTGAAGACAATACGGAAATTCATCGACATAGTATCAATTGAAACCCTCATATTGCCAACATGATGGCGATTTCAACGATAAACCATCTCAAGACTTAAGTTGGTTGAAGACCTAGACTTGTAGTTCTGCCCGATAACCACCAATAGGCACCATCCAATATCAGAAACCGAACGTTAGACATCTATGCATTATGCGAACATTGCCTATCCTACTATTTTATCCTTGATAGTATTTTCACTTTAAGTAAAGTCGATTTAAAATTTGTGTTTATCCAAATCACATATCTCGTAGAAAATAATTTTTGAATTGCCTATTTTGAACAAATACGACCCTTTTAACCAATATTTAGCTAAACCATTGTACAATGGGAAATATATAACCATCACACTTTGATAAACAGTCCTATTCACAACCTATTTGAAAACCGCGTCACATTTCCTAACTATTGAATTTTGAATCATCAAGAAAGATATTATTTAGTAAACCATTTGCTCCATTTTCTAAATTCGTTTATTCAGAAAAAGATTTCGACCAAAAACTCAAAAATCGCGAGATAAATTTTGAAAACCAATCACCATGCTACGTCGCTTATGCATTTAGGGCTTTGTGACTTGACAATAAGGAATATTGGAATATGTGATGAAGGAAACTAGGAGGAACACCATAGAACGATTACAAACGTCATTAATGGAAACCAAGCATAGTAGGCAAATAATGACACATGTCTTAGCAAGCCAATAGACCAAAACACAAGAAATCAAAGTTTGTTACCCATAGCCTATCCCCTTTATATGACGCTGAGTTCGAAAGACGTAACGTGGAGGAATTAGTCACAAGATTTATTGTACCTATTTCAATTGTTCCTGATGAAGGTGATCGAATCACCTCAGACTTCTAACAATCATTCTAAGATTTCCTTCGGAACCTCATTAAGATGTGAACACCGCCTATCATCCTCAGATCGATGGTCATAACGAGAGAACGATTCAAACATAGGAAAGTTATACTCAGAGTATGAGTGATTGACTCTAGTAATGGTTGGACTAACCATTTACCATAAATTGGATTCTTTTACAACCATAGTTATCGCGCGAGCATAGAGACTACACCATTTGTGTAACACCCCCAAAATCATTACGTCAGCGGAAGACTTAAAATGTCAGCGGAAGACTTTTTGGGTGTTACTTCGAGGATCTTTGTCACAATCATAGAAAACGACACAAAAGTGACGCTTTAAAGTTTAATTCATTCAAAATACCAAATATTCGAGACATCAAGATGTTTCATATTTTAAACAACAAGTTTATTTGAAATATGTCAAAATGTTTATTTAAGCCCATGCCGGGTTACAAGCCCACTCCGTGCCTTCAAGTTCCTTCTTGTTTAGTTACCTGAGATAAACACATGCTAAAAAGTGTCAACACAGAGGTTGGTGAGTTCATAGAGTTTATAGTTTAAATCGTTAATTAGAAAATGAGTGATTTTCTTATCAATTCAAAAATAGTTTGTTGATTTGCCCTTCACTAGGCCAACATCAAAAATAGTAATTGGTTTATAAATCCATTTAACATGAGTTCCAAATCACAAGTTAAGAATGTATTGTAATCACATACAATCAATAAGTTTAATTCAATGTTCCTGTTATTGCCTTAAGCTCATGATACTCAACGATTAACAGTCAATCATAATCTCAAGTTATGACGGTAAGTAGTATGGCCCTCAAGATAGGTATTTGCCAATAACCTATAATAAGAACAATAAAGTGCGCCTGGTGTTTTCTCTAACAACCAAACGAGGATTGTCAATCACTAATAGTACTATCCACATTTATTTACGTTCACCCTTCAAGTGATTAAGGTTCATGATCGAGGGACTTTTGGCAATAGTAACTTAAGCAAATAACATTGGCCTGACGGTATTTCAATACCCGGTAAAAAGACTTGTGATCAAGTTTTAAGCATGTATCTCCCCCACGGGAAAATAGTTAAAGAGTGGGCTATGAAATCACTGTAATATGTAAATAGTTAACGAGTACTTGTAAGAGTATAAAACAATAGTTAAGCATGTATCTCCCCCGAAAATGTTTATAAATCATTGTAAAACAAGTAAGAGTAGGGGCTATGACTCACCTTAGTAGTACAGTAGTAGTGGTAGTAACATAATCTCAACGATGCAAGGCAACGGCTTCACACACAACCTAAAAGATAGGGTATGTTTTAGTTGATAGTCTAAATCTAGTTTTATCGCGAATACTAGTCATTCAGTTTGTTATTAAAACTCGTGTTCGTTTAAATGTTTGAAGTTCAAGAACAAAGTTATATATATACATATACTTGTAAGTGTAATGATTGATGCTCGATGTGCGATGGAAAAATTATCATGAATAAGTCAAAGCGTGTAGATGATATGTTACGATAAAAGTTTAAAAGAATAACGAATAATGTAACGTTGTTATCGTTAAGTATGTGTATAACGTATACTCCGTTTCTGTACAAGTTTTATATTAAATATATATTTATATATTTATATAAAACACAATTTTAACTTATAAAGGAAATGTCACAGAAAAGACCTTCAAGTTTTCAAAAGTTATATTTTTAACCTTAACGGTCTAACTTAACACCGTTAGTCCAAAGTTAACAATTGTTTCATTTTAAGTCCAAATAATATCATTATTTACATTTTATAATTCCAAGTTTCTATATTAACAGTTTATATCTCTAAAATTCAGATTTGACAGTTTTAATCCAAAGTTTATAGTTTTGACGGTTTTAGTCCTCCGTTAGCAAATTTTTGCAAAGTTAGTCCAAAAGTTACTAAATTTAAAACTTAATATTTTTACTTCTTAAATAAGCTCAAAACGTTCCTATTAGCTTATTAGAACAGCTTAATGGCTTAAAATCTCTTATTTTCACAAAATGGGCTTTAACGAGCCATTTTAAAGCCCGTTAACAATTCGTGATCCATTGGGTTTACGAGGGGTTTGGGCCTGGTCTTAGGCTTATTTTAGTGTCTTATTAACTTTACAAAAGAGCTTGTTGGACCAGCTTATAGTATAAGCTTAAAAAGAGCTTGTTGGACTTATAAGCCCAATCGTTAGTTTTAAAGGTTTTAGGAAAACTTGATTTCGTACGTTTCAAATAGCTTTTGAAAAGGGCTTATATGAACTTGTTAGATCAAACCGAAAATACTTTCTGATTGCTAGTAGTATAAATAATGAGGTCAAGCTTTAAAATCGTGGTGTTATGTGTCCAAATCAATATTTACGAGGCCAAAATATATGGTACAAACTCACTTCTGAAAATAGTATAAAGACTTAGAAAAATTCTAAGTGTTTAGAGATTATTTCGAATGGGTCAAGGGACTCACTAAACGTGTCGTATACAACAAGTAAACGTTACTTTTAGGTTCGAAAGTTTATGTATCTCGTTTATTATCATATTGAATAATTAGGATGACAAATAAAATACGTATGTCATGTTTATATATTACGAAATAAAAAGATAAAGTAAACGTGTAAAAATCAAAATAATGTAAGTTTTTAAAAATAGAAAGGAGGTTCAAGGTTCTTACCTCACCTCACAATGGTGGCGTAAAATGTGTATAGGGACTGAGCTAGGACAAAGGAGCAATGGGGATCGTTTCTTGGTCTACTAACGTCACAAAAATGATCACAAGTGGATCTTCAACGTATGTCGTGGTCTAGGGACTCTTGTCAAAGCTCTCGTATATCAAGACATGGTACAATACATAGAACTTTGAAATGTGAAGTGTTTGTGTTGTGAGTTTCGACTAAGATAACATGGAGGCTTATATAGGCGAGTTTAGAGGGTGATAATAAGCAAGAGATTGTGTGTTGGATTGAAACGAATGCATGCCACCTCTTCGAGTGCCCAATCGGGACTTTACAAAGCATATGAGGGCAAGAAAAGTGTAAGATAAGTTCTAAACATTCCTGACAGTTGACAAAACATTTAGAGCTGGTTTGTGGTGATTGGGAGGTATGGGTGGTGACTTGGTGTTTTATGACAAGTTATACACGTTTTACGCAAACGAGTTGGGGTGTTCAAGAAGGCACTGTTTCGTACAGTAAACATGCGAGCTACATATCGAACTTTGTCATTCCTGATTCTTTGTAACATGGTAAATCGAGTGGTGTAAAAATATAGGGATGTTACATGTCAAGATTGAGAGAAAATAGGTGCGCTTGTGGCTATGTCGTGACTGGGAAACAAAGAAAGAAACAAAAATATTATTATGTGTCATTGGGCTTGGCTTGTTGCTGGGCTTCGTAGATTGGTTCAGGCCCAAGCAGAAAAGAAAGTAAGAAAAGAGTCCGTTTAGTTATACTTTTAAATAGTTAAGGCCCATTGGGTGTTAGAGGCCCAATTAGCAAAGTTCGTGCGTCGGGTTGTGGTCCAATAATATTAGTGAGCAATCTCGGGAATTTTCGTAGGCTCCGGAAATATATAAATATTGTACGGTAAATACACGAAACGTATATTTAAAAAAAAATAATAAGTTTTAAAATATATTCGCGATATTAGACTATCATGGTTGTGTGTAAGCATCGTTCCTAGGTAAATGGTCAATCATAAATGTCGTAGTGGTTCACTTAATATGTCATGCATAATAAATAAATAAATAAAAAAAAATTTTGTTCCTCGTAAAATGGTTAATCTATGTTATGGTAACGTGTTAATCGTAGGAAAATTTTACGAGGTGTTATATTACCTATCCGTTAAACGGAATCCCGTCCCGGGATTCTAAGATAAGGTAGTTGTAAAGGTGAGAGGTTAGAGGTGAATAAATAGTTATTCCAAATGATTTATCTTTTGAGCGATTTTGAATTGTCCTTTCTAGCTTAACATATCTACTACAATATCAGCCTTTTCTTAACTCTTAATATGATTTTTATGAAAACTTTGGAAATACTTTGGTTCAAACTTTAAATCTTTCTTGGTAATGCTAAATGTAATTTCTAGGTGTAAATAGTGTTTTACTACAGTGGTGTACAGTACCCAATTCTTTTTCTCTTTATATCTTTCACTAGTGCGTTTTCTTTATTCCTAAAAGTAACCTTCTTCTTAGTGTTTGCCGACATGCCGCACATCATCACTTCCCTCGCGATTTTATACCTTATTGTTGCTACCTTTCTCCTGGCATTCATTCCGAGAGAAGATCGTGCCATGATGGTTGGAATCTTATTGTTTATTGTACCGCTCGTTGTTGTATCTATCATTATTGACAAGTTCTGGAAATGAGGCATAATATTGTAGTGTAATGGTAGGATTGTTGTAATAAGGTTCGTTGTGTTTTTATGTAATCTCTAGTGTATGAATAAAATCTTCTTTGTTTCCTAATGCCGTTGTTTATGTTTGCTTTTATTGCTTATAGATCATTAAATTTGCATTATGTGTTAAAACATTGGTTTGATTGTAGTTAGATTTGGTGGGTTTTAACAAATTTTGACCGAAAGTGTTAATAAAAGTTTGTTTGGTTTCATGGGAAGTCGATTATTTAGATAAGTACAAGTTTTTGTATCGTTGGATAGTTTGGAGTTCGTACAAAATGAGGTGATGATATCTTGACCGTCCTAAGATTGATTTAAGTGATAAAGGTTCGTTTTAGTTGATTCTTAGGTATATGATAATTTGAAATGTACAAAACATTGGTAGAGTGTTAAGAAAATGTCACGGAAAATGACTCGAAATTATTCGACATGAATTTGTTTGGGAATATGACTTAATTTCTGGGATTCGAGCAACATCGGGCTCGAGTTATTGATCTAGTTTAAAATACAACGAAGTGTTGGGTTATTGAAATTCTGAGGCCCAAGTTGAGAGGGTGCGTTCCGTCTGGTTTAAGCGAGTATGAAGTGTTTATCGATACGTACATTATCATTTCATGTTATATTAGATCATGAGATGGTCTAATATTTGTTATATAATATTTGAAAGTCCATAGGGATTTATTTGATATGTTCAAAATTTCTTAAGGGTTAAGGGTATTATTCATACGTGGTGTGTTTATGATTTAGTTGTAGTGTTACGTGTTTAACATGATCTGTTTCTTGCCACTTGTGTTAAAATGCGAAAGCCAAGGTAGAATTTTCACCACGTATTCTAAAAATTTATTTATTTGTTTAATAGATGTAGGCTTTTGAAAGTTTTTACCGTTTGAATACAAACGGTTATATTAAATAAAATAATATATTTCAATCTTCTATAAATACTACTGGTACGTTTGTGTTATCTTCACACACACACACACAAAATGGTTTGTAGATTACCACATACCGCTGAACAAATTCAACAATATATCAAAGCAGAGACCGAAAATAGTGATGTGGATCGCAAAAATGCTATTTTGAGGGTCATCCTGGAGTTGGAGGTGGTGAAACAATCGAAGCAACGGCTCAGAGAACGTTATGCAAAGTGTACGGATATATCAGATGATCGGAAACGTGTGATTGATGCTTTCTTGCATGACGGATATCGTAAGGATGCGGCTATTATTGAATCGTTATGGGTTTGTGTTCATCAGATAGAAGACCATAGTTCCAGCAAGATCTGTTGGAGTTTTAAAGAGAATGTTGAAGCTGCTAGGATTGAACAACAACAGCAACAGCAGCAATGGCAACAGCAACAACAGCAACAGCAACAGCAACAACAGCATCAACAACCAAATCCACTACCACCATCACAACATCCACAACAGCAATCATTTCAACAAGGTGCATCGAGTTCTTCGGCACCAAGAGTGACTGTGCAACAACAACAATTTCCTCATCTGGATCAATTCCAGCCAAGTTTTGAGGAAAATGTGGCGGTCGATGATGGTGGTTGGACTTCTGACATGGAGCGGGAGCTGAGTAGGTTGGAGGCTCAAATAGAAGAAGAGAGGTTGGCAAGCTTCGACCCTTATGATGATGGATATGATTCTAACAATTCTCAGACTTGGGATCACCCAGACTACCGCTGAAGTGTGATGTTTAATTTTTAGTATCGTTCGTAATGTTTTTATGTGTTTCAGTCAAGTTTAATAATAATATGTCGTTTGAATAAAATCCATTGTGAGCAAAATGAGGATGATAATTTGTTTATTCTTCATGTTTTAAAATTACAAAAATCTGTGCGGGTAACCTACCCGTTAAACAAAAGAGTTTTGTTGATAATTTTTTTTTTTTTTTTTTTTTTTTTTTTTTTTTTACAAAGAGAATAGTGTGGAGATAATTCTCGAATTATTTAGTTCTTGTGGATAGATGTTAACTTGGGGAAAAGTGAATGCACATGGCAAGAATAGTGATTCATGGCAACATGTCTATATATTTCCTGATTTTTCTCTTTATCGTTCATTTTGTCTTTAAATAACACTTTTAATATGTCTTATACTTATATTGTTCTCATAGTTGCGTATTTTGTTGTAACTTTCTTCCCGAAAGAAGATCTGGAGTCCTTGGATTGGATCATAGCATTTCTTATGCTAATCGTGGTTTTAGTCGTTAGTGTGGATGAAATATGGGGGTAAGAAATATTAAGAGTGTTGTCTTTGAATTTGTAGCTTCGTGTACTAGGCATTAATGTTTCATTGTGTGGTTTTTGTCATACAGGGTATTCGATGTGTTACATCCAGTTGTGGTCCTTGCACTCGTAGGAGTGATGGCATTCTTCATCAGTTTGGTGGATCAATCGTTTAGTGACGTTAAGGTTTACTTAGTGATCTTTGTGATGATAGCATTACCGATGCTAGTTATATCGTTGTGTATTAATATTCGCGGTTTCTAATGAGATTTAGGTTTTCTTGGTTTCATATGTCTGTTAACTCAGAAGTAATTAAACCTATTTATCTATATTTCGTTATTTACATAGAGAAGCGTCCCAAACTATGTAATTAAGGAAATATAAACTTATGGTTCAATGATTTATAATTTCATGATTTGAACAAAAGGGCGTCCCAATCTATTCAAATTAAGACGTTGTAAATCATTTTAAGATTCTGACTTAATTATCGGACAAAATAATTTATGTGCGGATATGTCGTAAGCATCTATAAAGATGAAAGCGAGACAATAAAAGAGGATTTGCATAGTACTCAAAATAGTTGGGGGAGCATATAAATATATATATTAATATACTAGAGTGTAGTTGTACCATAAACTATTTTAAAGGTCACATAATAGTCTAGCGGATGGAAATATGAAGACACGGTATTTGTAATAATCCCGATTAGTAAACATAGTTATTAGCATAATCGTAACATGTAAGCATATATCAAGTTATATAAGTAAGAAATAACGAGAAGTAAATTTTCTACCAGATGTTGGAATGTAGGCACGGAGGGCATGAAGTGGTATTTTGTAAAAATGGTCCAGTTAAAGTGTGGTTATAGTCCAATGTTTAAAAACATCTGGTTCTCTATAACCGTGGCTCTGAATACCAATCTGTAACACCCCCAAAATCATCACGTCAGCGGAAGACTTAAAATGTCAGCGGAAGACTTTTTGGGTGTTACTTCGAGGATCTTTGTCACAATCATAGAAAACGACACAAAAGTGACGCTTTAAAGTTTAATTCATTCAAAATACCAAATATTCGAGACATCAAGATGTTTCATATTTTAAACAACAAGTTTATTTGAAATATGTCAAAATGTTTATTTAAGCCCATGCCGGGTTACAAGCCCACTCCGTGCCTTCAAGTTCCTTCTTGTTTAGTTACCTGAGATAAACACATGCTAAAAAGTGTCAACACAGAGGTTGGTGAGTTCATAGAGTTTATAGTTTAAATCGTTAATTAGAAAATGAGTGATTTTCTTATCAATTCAAAAATAGTTTGTTGATTTGCCCTTCACTAGGCCAACATCAAAAATAGTAATTGGTTTATAAATCCATTTAACATGAGTTCCAAATCACAAGTTAAGAATGTATTGTAATCACATACAATCAATAAGTTTAATTCAATGTTCCTGTTATTGCCTTAAGCTCATGATACTCAACGATTAACAGTCAATCATAATCTCAAGTTATGACGGTAAGTAGTATGGCCCTCAAGATAGGTATTTGCCAATAACCTATAATAAGAACAATAAAGTGCGCCTGGTGTTTTCTCTAACAACCAAACGAGGATTGTCAATCACTAATAGTACTATCCACATTTATTTACGTTCACCCTTCAAGTGATTAAGGTTCATGATCGAGGGACTTTTGGCAATAGTAACTTAAGCAAATAACATTGGCCTGACGGTATTTCAATACCCGGTAAAAAGACTTGTGATCAAGTTTTAAGCATGTATCTCCCCCACGGAAAAATAGTTAAAGAGTGGGCTATGAAATCACAGTAATATGTAAATAGTTAACGAGTACTTGTAAGAGTATAAAACAATAGTTAAGCATGTATCTCCCCCGAAAATGTTTATAAATCATTGTAAAACAAGTAAGAGTAGGGGCTATGACTCACCTTAGTAGTACAGTAGTAGTGGTAGTAACATAATCTCAACGATGCAAGGCAACGGCTTCACACACAACCTAAAAGATAGGGTATGTTTTAGTTGATAGTCTAAATCTAGTTTTATCGCGAATACTAGTCATTCAGTTTGTTATTAAAACTCGTGTTCGTTTAAATGTTTGAAGTTCAAGAACAAAGTTATATATATACATATACTTGTAAGTGTAATGATTGATGCTCGATGTGCGATGGAAAAATTATCATGAATAAGTCAAAGCGTGTAGATGATATATTACGATAAAAGTTTAAAAGAATAACGAATAATGTAACGTTGTTATCGTTAAGTATGTGTATAACGTATACTCCGTTTCTGTACAAGTTTTATATTAAATATATATTTATATATTTATATAAAACACAATTTTAACTTATAAAGGAAATGTCACAGAAAAGACCTTCAAGTTTTCAAAAGTTATATTTTTAACCTTAACGGTCTAACTTAACACCGTTAGTCCAAAGTTAACAATTGTTTCATTTTAAGTCCAAATAATATCATTATTTACATTTTATAATTCCAAGTTTCTATATTAACAGTTTATATCTCTAAAATTCAGATTTGACAGTTTTAATCCAAAGTTTATAGTTTTGACGGTTTTAGTCCTCCGTTAGCAAATTTTTGCAAAGTTAGTCCAAAAGTTACTAAATTTAAAACTTAATATTTTTACTTCTTAAATAAGCTCAAAACGTTCCTATTAGCTTATTAGAACAGCTTAATGGCTTAAAATCTCTTATTTTCACAAAATGGGCTTTAACGAGCCATTTTAAAGCCCGTTAACAATTCGTGATCCATTGGGTTTACGAGGGGTTTGGGCCTGGTCTTAGGCTTATTTTAGTGTCTTATTAACTTTACAAAAGAGCTTGTTGGACCAGCTTATAGTATAAGCTTAAAAAGAGCTTGTTGGACTTATAAGCCCAATCGTTAGTTTTAAAGGTTTTAGGAAAACTTGATTTCGTACGTTTCAAATAGCTTTTGAAAAGGGCTTATATGAACTTGTTAGATCAAACCGAAAATACTTTCTGATTGCTAGTAGTATAAATAATGAGGTCAAGCTTTAAAATCGTGGTGTTATGTGTCCAAATCAATATTTACGAGGCCAAAATATATGGTACAAACTCACTTCTGAAAATAGTATAAAGACTTAGAAAAATTCTAAGTGTTTAGAGATTATTTCGAATGGGTCAAGGGACTCACTAAACGTGTCGTATACAACAAGTAAACGTTACTTTTAGGTTCGAAAGTTTATGTATCTCGTTTATTATCATATTGAATAATTAGGATGACAAATAAAATACGTATGTCATGTTTATATATTACGAAATAAAAAGATAAAGTAAACGTGTAAAAATCAAAATAATGTAAGTTTTTAAAAATAGAAAGGAGGTTCAAGGTTCTTACCTCACCTCACAATGGTGGCGTAAAATGTGTATAGGGACTGAGCTAGGACAAATGAGCAATGGGGATCGTTTCTTGGTCTACTAACGTCACAAAAATGATCACAAGTGGATCTTCAACGTATGTCGTGGTCTAGGGACTCTTGTCAAAGCTCTCGTATATCAAGACATGGTACAATACATAGAACTTTGAAATGTGAAGTGTTTGTGTTGTGAGTTTCGACTAAGATAACATGGAGGCTTATATAGGCGAGTTTAGAGGGTGATAATAAGCAAGAGATTGTGTGTTGGATTGAAACGAATGCATGCCACCTCTTCGAGTGCCCAATCGGGACTTTACAAAGCATATGAGGGCAAGAAAAGTGTAAGATAAGTTCTAAACATTCCTGACAGTTGACAAAACATTTAGAGCTGGTTTGTGGTGATTGGGAGGTATGGGTGGTGACTTGGTGTTTTATGACAAGTTATACACGTTTTACGCAAACGAGTTGGGGTGTTCAAGAAGGCACTGTTTCGTACAGTAAACATGCGAGCTACATATCGAACTTTGTCATTCCTGATTCTTTGTAACATGGTAAATCGAGTGGTGTAAAAATATAGGGATGTTACATGTCAAGATTGAGAGAAAATAGGTGCGCTTGTGGCTATGTCGTGACTGGGAAACAAAGAAAGAAACAAAAATATTATTAAGTGTCATTGGGCTTGGCTTGTTGCTGGGCTTCGTAGATTGGTTCAGGCCCAAGCAGAAAAGAAAGTAAGAAAAGAGTCCGTTTAGTTATACTTTTAAATAGTTAAGGCCCATTGGGTGTTAGAGGCCCAATTAGCAAAGTTCGTGAGTCGGGTTGTGGTCCAATAATATTAGTGAGCAATCTCGGGAATTTTCGTAGGCTCCGGAAATATATAAATATTGTACGGTAAATACACGAAACGTATATTTAAAAAAAAATAATAAGTTTTAAAATATATTCGCGATATTAGACTATCATGGTTGTGTGTAAGCATCGTTCCTAGGTAAATGGTCAATCATAAATGTCGTAGTGGTTCACTTAATATGTCATGCATAATAAATAAATAAATAAATAAATAAATAAAAAATTTGTTCCTCGTAAAATGGTTAATCTATGTTATGGTAACGTGTTAATCGTAGGAAAATTTTACGAGGTGTTATAATTTGAGGCACTTTATGGTCGAAGTACCAATTACCCGTTTACAAACTGAAATCGGAAAGTTAAAATTCACTGGTCTAGAACTAAACCATGGAACAACAAAGGAAATTTCACAAGTCAAGAATCGGTTACAAGCAACGAGAAACTGGTAGGAGTTATGTTGGTACATGACGCACATCATACGGATTGGGTATCCTTGAACAACAAACTAACTAGATTCACGTGAAAGAACGAGCTAAGTTAAAAGCTTTGCCTTGGAGAGGCATGATACGATTTTGGTAACACGAGAGATTGAACTTTTTAGTATATTGGACCATTTCAGATTCATTTTAGAATTGACCAACTGACGTATAAGATTTGAGTTCTGACAGAGTTCAGCAACATATATTAACCATATTACATTATAAATCTGAAGAGACACTGATCATCTATTGACGAACCGAACTCGGAAAAAGCCAAACTCACTATTCCAATAGGCATTCATGAAATAACCAGAAATTTCCTACAAGTCAAGAATCAATTACAAATTCTATAAGTTGTAAACCATTAAAACTTCAAGTTGGTAGCTAGATCACGTTGAAAGTTCTGCCTAGGAAGGGCATGATATTATTCGGAAAGATTTGGAAAGTTAAAACCGATATACACTGGACCATGTAATAATTCAGACAGAGTAGGCCTAGTAGCCTTCAGACTTGAGCCTTGTTAAAGAATAGCCGGATTACACAACTATGTTTCACCTATTTGAATCCAGGAAATGACTTTCAGATTAGTCAATCATAATCCCATTTGGAAGGGAATCCAACCCTGAGACAAACGTAGACTTGGTAATAACCAATAGAAATCATGGACCATGAGGTCGAACGGTTGAAGCAAAGTCGGATTCCTATCGTGAAAGTTCGCTGGAATCCTTGAAGAGATCCCAAATTTACTTGGAAACGGGAAGACCAAATGCAACTCAAGTATCCACGTCTTTTTACCAAATATACTTCAGAGACCAACCAAAACTGAACTTCGGGACGAAGTTCCTGTTAGAAGGGAAGACTGTCACAACTCGTAATTTCCGGTCATATTCCAAACCTCGACAATTTACTATTCACAAGTTACTATTCATCATTTACTATTCATCGATCACTATTCATCGTTTTCGAGGTCAATTTGACATTTTGAGAAACATTCAGAAATTTTACTATTCACTTGACACTATTCATTTCCGAGAGAAAACCACTATTCACGTGCATTACTCATGTTATCGTAAACCTAGTTTACGGGTATTCAAAATTCGCGTAACCGTATTGGTTCAGGAGCGAATCCATGCATTATCATTTGGGATATCTCATACAGACTAGAAGTAGTCTGCATATCATCATTAGGGCACTTGCATACTATTCCACTCATAGGGTATTCAAATTATATTTTTAATATAATTAACGAATTACGTATGTTTATTTTAAATAAACACTAATACGCGAACTATAAACGTGACTAACATGTCCGACACTCCCGACTATTATCCCAATATATTTTTATGCTCATTTTTATAATATAAAAATTGTAATATTAATTTACCCGGCGTTTTGGAAATTTATTTATTTCGTATCGTACGCCTAATTTAATTACGACGGTTTTCGTAGAAATTAAACTATAATTATCTAAACACCCAATAATTTTACCCAACCTATTTTTATAATTTTTATAACTTTATTATGACCCGGTTAACTCCGTTAAAATTTATTTTTAGTTAACCCGGTACCCGGTGCAATTTAAAACTACAAATACACAACAATAATACAATTATCACCAAACTCTTACATACATCCCCCCCCCCCCTTGACTTTGCCGCCCCCCCCCCCCCCCCCAATACCCTTTTTATTACAAAGTTACTAACATACTCCTTGTTCATTAATGTCTATCACTAACCATTTTATATAATAATACTTATAACAATAATTCATATACCTTACTTGATCTTTTTTTCACTTCATTCCAACAAAGCTCAAAAATATTTTTCTCTCTTTTCTCTCTTTGAAACCCACGGCCACAAGGAGCAAGCAAGCAAGAACCAAAGTTTTTCCAAGATCTTAGTATAAAACTTATTCTTATAGCATCCTTGTTAGAGTTTTGAAATAAAAACTCAAGGATTATTAGGTTTTAATCATCTTAACTTCACTAATCTTACAAGTAAGTTTACTAAACTCATTTCATAATTTTTACAAAGTTATTACTATGTTTATACATGTTTCTTGCAAGATCTCATACATGCATTAACTTATACCACTTTATTTTTGTAAACTTTTGATCATACAAGCCCTAGAAGTGATTTTTGGTTAGATCCTTGTTAGATCTACTTGGTTTTGGTGATTAGGAACCCATGACACCCTAAGAAGGTGTATGGTAGGATTAGATTAGTTTTGTGGTGTTTGAAAGTGGTTTGATGGATGATGGAACTAGTTTGGAGACTTGAAAATGGTTTTTGAAACTTTTGAAATACCTACTGTCCCTATTTTGATTTCGTGGGAAAATCAGTGGTTGATGGCTAATTTTTGACCAAAGATTTAGAAAATACATTTAAAAACGAAACTTTAGGCGAAAGAACGGATTAAAACGAGTTTATAACGAAGGAGTTATGATTTTTGCAAATTTAACGACGAAAACTATTTTTGTAAAAACTGCTTGCTGTTTGGCAGATTTCGCTGTGCAAATAGAGGCATTAAACGTAACCTAGAGGAGCCGAGTTATCAAAAATATACTAGTATATACAAAAACGAATCCGTGGACATAAAGAACAAGGAAAACGAGCTTGAAACGACCGAGTTATACCCGTTTTATCATCGTCAAAACTATATATATATATATATATATATAGTCACAAATAAAAATAATAACGTACGTACTAAATGGTATATTTTCTAGAAACGTTACTAAGGACTATATTCTTAACAAATGAATACGTATGACCCAAGGGAATATTTATACGACTTAACGACGTTATTTTAAGGTTTTCGATACGAGGATTATAACGCTAACTTTTTCGTACGAGTTAATATGACAAGTTATATACTCCTATATATGGACTTATTTTTCCTAAGTATGGAAACTATTTTACTATGACGATAACTAGTATTTCCAAATTACGAGTGGTATGAGTATCATGTGCATGTACATTCATTTCATTTCGGCTTGATCTAAGTTAGATCATGATTATTCATTTAGGTTGCGGCTAGTGTTCGCGCCTCATTGTCCCGATTTCTTTACCATCATTGTACCATCTTTGTACTATCACTCCAGGTGAGTTTCATAGCCCCGTTTTAATTCTATATTTTGATTTCAAATCCCACGGGGGAGAATACATTGCATTACTTATTTTTGTGTACATGCCTAAGTATAAAATTCATACATTGCTTAAGTTTCCTTATTACCACGTCTTGAAAAGTCCCCTTTTATTATCATGGACCGTTAATTTCTGGTACTAAGCGGGAGTGAGTGGATAGATCTATCGAGGGTGACGCCTCCATTCGTGTTTGGGTTGCTCCAAATGGAACGAATGCATTTCATGTCTTTATTATTAGAGTGTCTGGTAAACACTCATTGGGGCCAAGTATCGTCTAGCTTCGGGGTCATGAGCTTAAGAGCCAATGTATATATATTTCCGGACATCCTAATTCATGGCTTTACTTATGGCATATGTACACTAGATTTTACTTATAAACCTATGATTATTCACCAACTTTATGTTGACCATTTTTCGCAATGTATTTCTCAGGTTATTAAGGTAGCTCATGTGCATACATTTGGACCTTCATGGAGTCGCGGAGTCGACGCGTCTCACTATATTTTCTGCACTTATGAAACGTTTGATCTTGTTGAACTTATTTTAACTATATTGGCAAACTCTTTTGGGACCTAAGCTTTGTAAACTCTGAATGTTTTAATGATCAAACGCTGTATTTTCTAAACGACACTTTAGGTCGTTCAATATAACTGTAACTATGGTGCTATGACAGTCACCCCCAGGTATTCCATTCCGCTGCCATTCAGGTAAATTGGGGGTGTGACAATATTTGAAAGACTTTTTGATAATAAAAGAAAGCCCCAAAAGCAAGGGATTTTAACTTAAAGACATTCCTAGTTACTCTCTTGTTCTCAATGGTTAAGTTATTGATGACTTATCAAGAATGAGATTAGCAAATCCATAGGTAAAACTAAACGTAGAGAAATGTTCGGAAGAGTACTTGTTCTCATAACAATTAGATCCAACATTATGTTTAGTGTTTGTCTATGTGCTCGTGTTAAAGAGGATCCTTAAACAACTCTTTAGTTGAGCTTGTTTGGATACATCATAAGGTACTACACAACTAGGATTATGGTATCCCAAAAGAACAGGAATAGAAACCATAGTGTATGCAAAATGGAATTATGTCGGTAATAAGTTGATAAGAAAAGCACAAGTGGTACTTGCACTTTCATACTTACTTACCCAATGATTCTCCAAAACACGTAAGGTTCTCAAATTAGTTTCGGATGGAGAAGCACATTGATGAGTGCTCAAACACTCATCGTTTTTTGATATATTTAAACTGCCAAAACATACAAAAAACAATCAAAAAGATATCAAAATACTTAAATTATCCCAGGGATTGTGTTTTATGTGTTTTAAATGCAAAATGTGCAAAAACAAAGAAAAAACGTACAAAGTTTGCAATATTGGCAGTTTCAGTCCCCCAAGTTTCAAAACTTATCAATTTTAGTCCCTATGCATTTATTTTGAAAGGAAAAGTCAACCAAAGGTTTTGAAAGTCAAAAACCATAAAAATTACACTTTGGTCACAAGTTTTCCAAAATTACAAGTTTAGTCCCTGAAAATCCAAAAATGGCAAAATAGGTCCCTGGAAAATTTTGAAAATGGAAAAATGGTTTGTGAACTTTGGAATAATGGCAATATTGGTCCTTGGAAGCAAATTGGGAAAAGTACACTTTCAGTCCTTAAAGTTTGGGAAATTACAAAATTGGTCCTTGATAACTTACAACCAAACCGGACCCTTATTATATTTAACCCAAAACCAAACCCCAAATCCATTACCCCATTTATCCTAATCCAAACCCACCCCTGGTCCATGAAACCCCAAAGCCCAATCCCCAGCACAAGTTCAAAATAATAAAAAGGGCAGGGTCAAACGGTCAATGAAGGTCAAACGACCTTTGACCCGTCTTCTTCCCCCAACAATGAAGCGCAAAACCAGGGAAACTCTTCCCCCCTCCTCTCACCTTTTTCACCCACTAGCCCCCCACAATTAATGCCCACACCAAACTTTCCCACCACCATAAATTCCAACACCAACCCCCCCCCCCCACCAGAACCACTCAACTTTGCCCCGTATAAGTTTTGGCGGGAAAATGGCAATCAAGGGCTCAGGTTCATCTTAGCATAATTGAACGCTTGGGATTTGGTCTCTGGTCATAGAGAAGACTTGTGGGACACTCAGTTATCAAAAAGGTGCCATGTGGAAGACTTAGGCTTTAGTTTTCACCTCGTTATATATTGTAGCTCATCTTGGAGCATAGTAGTATGTAATATCCTTAGTTTTTATGTTTTTCAGTTTATTTTAATGTATTGTAACCTTTTTTATTAATGAAAATTCTGTTTTAAAGTTTAATTCTCATTTTCACTTTTCAAGTTCCATTTCAAATTCTCAAGTTCTAATTAAAGCTTCTAATGTGAGTACAAGTCATTCATAAGCTTATGTAAACTCAGAAAACAAGGTTTTATAAGCTTTATAAGCTTGTGTGAACATCCTAAACTCAGTTTTCAATAATTACTAAAAAATTAAGAAAAATAAAAAATAAATAAAAAAGTGGTGATCATTGGTTGAACAAGCTTGGAGCACAGTTAATACAGGATGGCTGTGGGGTAGGGACCTCATGGGAGGTCATTAGGATGGTTGATTTGGTTCTTGGGTACTTGGCAGCTTAGCTTGGAAGGCTTATGTAAGCCTTGCTTTTCATTTTTACTTTCCTAAGTAGTCTAGTCATTTGTTATTGTCTCAATTACTTATTTAGTGCTTAATTTAATAGTTGTAATCAGTAGGTTGCTTTGTATGCTTGTTTGAATAAAAATTTCATCAACAATTGTTTTTAAAGGAGTGTTTGGTTGTAGGCTGTTTGTATGGTTATGCTTGTTCAGTTGAGCATCTCTCTATTTCATTAAGTTTGTTGGGTGAAATTAAGGTCAGGGGAATCAAGTTTTTACTTACAAACACCATCAAAAGTCAAAATCATATACATCTCATCACCACAGTTAACTGTGGTGATCTTTGGACTCAAAACCATTAAAACCTTGTCATAAATTGGTGTTTTTACTCAACTTAGCTTTCACATAGCATATCATAACATATTTGATCACTAAATCAGCAATCAAAGTTCCCAAAAGTCAAAAACTCATATTTTACTAAAAAGTCAAATTGCAATCTCAGATTTTTGCAAAACTTGGGAGAATTTATCTGATTTTTGTGTTTGGATTGGAGGTCTGAAATTTGTTGTGGGTTAACTCTATAAGTAGAACTATTGAATTTCATAGTTTATACATTTTTGTGATTTTTTTCTTTGGACCAAAATGCCCTTGGAACTGACCTGTAGGGCAAAGTAGTTGCCCTGTCTCAGCAGACCCCAACTCACCACCCACCTTTGGTGGTGTTTTGTGGTTAACCCAGTGGGTCCCACACCTCCCTTTTGGTTTCATACAAACCCCTCCTACCAGGGATGCTGTATTGACCATTTGTTTGACTTCAAGACCTGTGGACCCCACTTTGTTTGACCTTATAAGTTTGTCCCCAGTCTGCCTCAGAATCAAATAAGAAAACAGCTTATTGAGGTGTTGTAGCTTATTTAATCAGCTTATTTGTGTGTTATCTGTTTAAACTTGTTCATTGTACTTACTTACATCTGTTTTCACCAAAGTGGACCCCACATTAGCTCATTTGAGCTTATTTCCACTCTTGGTCAAAGAAAGTCAACTGTTAAGGGATTAAGCACTTGAAGTGCTTATTTCCTTGACCACAGTCAAACTCACTTCATAAAAGTTGTCTAAAAACTTGTAATAAGTAGTTTGGAAAATGAAAATCTCAAATAAGCCCAACTTAATAGAAGTGATAGCTTCTATTTAAGACAATTGGCTTATTCTTCAGCTTATTAATAAGCAATTTCCATTTTTATAATTTTCCTAGGCTTCTGGTATGTAAAAATAATTTCTGTAATTTTTTCAGATTTTTCTTGCATCATATTTCTTAATTTAAAATAGTTTTTAGTAATTATTAAATAGTTAATAATTAATAATAATTAATTAGAAAATCAGAAAAATATAAATTAAATTTTAAAATTAGTTTTTAGTTATTTTTAATTTTTCCAAATTTTATTTTCACTTTTCAAGAGTATTTTAATAATTAATTAGAATTTAGGTTAATTTAAATAATTAAAAAGTGATTAATAATTAGTTAATAATTAGTAATAATTAGTTAAATAGTCTTAAAAATATATTTTCATTTCTAAAATTAGTTTTATAGTATTTTAGATTTTTCTAAGTTTAATTTTCATTTTTCCAAGTTAATTTCATATTTATTGATAATTTAGGTTAAATTAGTTAATTAAAAGTAATTAGAAAATTAGTATTTAATTAATAGTAATTATAAAATTAGTGTAAAAATTAGTTTTAAATTTCCAAAATTTTTTTCTCATCATTAGGTTTGTAAAAAGTTAATTTTCATACCAGTAGCCTTCTCAGATCACTTCGTTCACTTTTATTCCTTGTACGTTTGTTCACGTTTTCGGCAAACGTACGGTTTTTAAGTTTTAAGTGATTTCTTCTCAACCTTACTTCCCGTAATCATTCACATAGCTCTCCTAAGCTATTTCTGTTAATAATCTCCAAATAATTCTCACAAGAAACCCTTTTTGTGAATAAACACCCGATCACAAAGCACGCTAAAGTTACATTTCACACCTCAACGGGATTTAACGACCCGGTGATACCTTATATTACCCGGAGCATTGATCTAGGCTATTTGACTTTGTTGACCATTCCTTGGTCAATATAAGTTGGTGGTTTAGCATCAATCACACATCAACAAGCTCCACTTGAACAAGCTAACTCACGTCGACAACGGAATTCATCTCATCAACATTGTTATCCCTTCAACAAAGGAAGCATCGACTTCAGCCACAATTCAATCCATTATGTTCTTAATTGACATATTGTGATCCATCGTCATCGTCTTGGTAAAAATGTTCATTGAGGAACATCTTAACTAAGAAAGTCGTATACCTTAACCATTCTATCAACGTTTTCACAAAACCTCTTGAATGAGAAGTATTCATCATCCCTAGGCTTAGTCAAGGACTCATAAGACCTAAAACCTTAGTTTTGAACATTAGGATAAAACCACAAAAATCAAGACAATACCTTTTGAATTTTTCCCTGCAGCACCCACGGTACCCTCAGACCATACGGGCGGAACCCACTTTTTGGTTCTGCCTGGTCTGCCAAAGCTACATAATGTTTTATTTTTAATTTAAAAAAAAACACCCTCTTAACTTAATCATTCACTTGTTCTTTCACCATCATCTCATCACATTCACCTTGTGATATATCTCAGCCTATAAGATTCACAAAATGAGCAAAACTTCAAGCATCTTCCTCATAACCTTTCATCATTTAAACCTCAAACAACCAATGTGGAATGAGAAACCGAGTTATCCTTTGTCCTATCAATATCGAGTCATCCACCATTTCCATGCCCTCAAAGAAACCAAGAGTCAATATCATCTTCACCAATAACTCCACCTAGTAATCTTCACAAGAAGATTCCACAATGTAACCAAACAAGTGTGTCATCCCCACTATAACCTAACCTATTAAGATTAAACCACCTTTCATGATACATAAACCTATGTTCACCCTTGTGTCGCTCTTTGAAACAAAGGGAAATTGTCATACTCTCATTAACATATTTGTCTATGTCGTCAAAAGTCAAGTGAATTTCATTATGAAATGCGTCTCTTCCACTTTCTAGCAAGTGAAGAACACAAAGAAGATATCCAAGCTTTAAGTGTTGTCAAGCAATCACCACCTCACTTCACATATCCACTCTCGGTCGTCAACCATACTTTACCACCGTTCACCACATTGTTAAAACAAATGAAAAACGTCATTGAAACATCACTTGCATTATAAAACATTTTTAAGCATCAAAATGAGTCAAGTTAACCACACCTCCACATTGTTTTCATATAGGCACACACTAGAACATACACATTACAATAGTCGTTTACTTAGACTAAAATGTGAAATTTTGATTTTCTAGGAATCATCATGCCTCCTCTAACTCACTACAACCACAAGGACACCATCAAGTACCTACTCAAACACCACAAAACCAAAGGTCTTACTCAAACTCAAATCGTTGTCTTCAAAGCCTTAGAAAAACGATATGTCCATAAGCGTAGAACCATTGATCCATCCTTCTTAGAAGGTACAAACCTCTACACGGAACTTGCCACAATCAACTTTAAGTGTCTCTTAGAAATCGACGAGCCTATTTGTTCTAGGTTCATTTTAGAATTCTATGCAACCTTAACCCTTTACTTTGATGACGATGGCGAATTCTCACTAACCTTTAAAACCAATCAAATACCAAACATCATATCCTTGAAAGATTTTGCAACAATTCTTGGTGTCCCTAATATTGGTACATGTCTCTACACGAATAAGTGGCCTCTTTCTAGTCTTGACTCTATTGAGCGTTTTCATCTATAAGACAATCTTCTTGTGAATAAGGAAGCAATTCGTGAGCATCTATTTGTTAGAACCTCAACAACTAGGAAGAATCGACCGGGTAAAGAGGTAGATAAGGACCCTTTTGGTATGAAAATCAATGAGCTCAAACCACAATTTAAGAAATGGAAAGAGATTCTTAGAGCCAACGCTATAAGTTCCATAGGAAATAGAGATCATGTCAACACATGTCTTAGATACATGCTCTATAGCATTTCCACCGGTCAACCTTTTAACTTAGCCTATTACCTCGCCAAAAGAATGGCCGACATACCTTTGGTAGGAACAACCGCTCTTCCTTATGGAATGCTTCTCACCCGCCTCTTTAGAGCAATCTCACCCATTCCTCCTAACGATAATGGAATGTGCCTTGACTATTCTCTCGTTCCCCACATCTTCGTCCCTCTAAGTGATAAACGAGTTTTCAAAGGTAAGGGCAAACGTACTCGCTCACCTACACCATCATCATCATCATCATCCAACATAAGCAAGGACAATAAACTTCCTATCTCTAAGTTACCTCCTTTAGACTACCTTCAAGAACTCCCCGTCAATGACAATGTATCCGAAGAGTTTAAACAAACCAAAGGAATTTTCAAGTGCTTTGGAAGGTACTTAAGCAAGCTCTATAAGAATATAGATCGGTTGTGAGAATCGTGATTAAAGAGTGTTTGGCTTATGAAGGTTTTAGAACCTTGTATGTGTTAAACTATGTGATTTGTATTCTTTTTCACGTTCATGCTTTATTACATTTGTCGGATTATGTTTGTATGAGCCTTTATGCATAATGACAATGTTTGAGGTGTTTGTCAATTTTTTTTATGCTTATGGCAATTCTTACTAAGTATAGTGAAATCCTCGACCTCAAGGTCAAAGTCCTATGATATGTGTGTTTACGTGTCTAATTTTTGCATTGCCTAACCAGAAATGCATTATCTTTTTGATTTTAGGAGTTTTCGAAAATTTTGAAAATCGTCTCGCGGGTCAAAATCGCGGACTGCCAAATTTTTCATCCTTGGCGGATCTGGCGGTACCCAAAATTAGGTTCCGCCAGTGCATTTTCTGGGTAACCCAGAATTGGCCCAATGGACCAGACGGAACCCAAAACAGGGTTCCGCCTGTGTACCATGAGGGTTCCGCCAGACACCTGCAGAAATTTTTTCCATTTTTCTTAAAGTCCAAAACTTGTAAAGTGTCAAACCATTATCCTAAGTGAGAAACATCTTCCCTTACCTCCAATAACCATATTAGGACAACTCTCACTCACTAAAACAATTAGGAAGTCACTTCCCGCCAAAAGTTCAAATTCAAACATAACTAACCCAAGGAACCCTTTTAAAGGATCCTTCAAACCATTGGAACATTTTCAACCAAATCACATCCCATGATCACAAAGCATTGAGTGCATATGTTGATCTTTCACTCCACCCTATTCCATTGGATTGACATCAAATGATGTGACAAGTTCATGAAAATCATTTGATACCTCAATCTTTGAATGGTAGAACATCAAATCTAAACACTCCTTCCCACAATTCTTTTTAAGTTTGATCACTTTAGAATACCCCAAAACTCACACCAACACCATTACTTCTCTCAATCTCAAAAGTCTTGCAAACCAAAGATTTGAGATGACTTAACCAAAACACCTCATCCGAATCATCAAGCTAAAACCACTAGGATTAGTGTTAAACCTTGTTTCTTCAACAAAACCATCAAATCAAGCTCATCACTTGACATTTCTTCACCTATCCAAGACTTCCTTAACCTTACTACCTCAACACCATATTCAATACCTTGCAACATCAACATGACCACTATTCAAGATTTCCTCAATCTTGCTACTCCAACATCCTCTCCCAAACATGGCAATACAAACATATACACTTTTCAACCATCAAAAACTTTTTCAACCATCGATCACCAACATTTACACCAGTGGAACTTTTTCCATACACCACCAAAATCACCACATCCACTATTGGAAACTTTTGAAAACCTATCACCTAAACCATCAAGCCCTCCATCATTGTTACTCTTTGACACCATTGCCGAAACGGAAACCAACAACAACCAATATTTCAACCAAATGAGTCATTGGATGATGCACCTCATCCACCGTCATCGCTTGAGAGTTTGGCTTACCGTTATGCTAGACCCTAATTTTTTCCAAATGATCAAGGTCATACACACCTACAATCATTTGTGTTTCACCCCATTTACAAAAACCTTCATGGTAATCCCTCCGGAAAACCAAGCCTTCGTCACTTTGTTCAAACTACCACCACCACATGAACCTTCCCAACACTTTGAATCTCTATTTTCTTCGTACAAGAAAATAGAAGCATCTCAATGATATTCCATCAAGACCAACAAAACCACCACCTTTCACAAATGAAAAACCACGGTCATTGCTTGACCAAAATGAGTCTTTTGACCACAACCAAACACCACAACAAGAATATCACCACCCAAAACCATTGTTGTCTCACCTTATCTACAAAGACATCCATGATCCTCTAAACAATTAAATGAGGTTTATCCTAAACCACATTGTGGAACGTCTCAAGTTTAGAATCTCCAAAATGAAACAAAACCGTTTCTTTTGGAAAATGTTTCACCATTTAAACAAACAAACCAAAACCGTGTCACCCCCACAACATTCAAAATGAAACCCGCTACATCCTCCACCACCTACTTTTATTCTCAAACAACCTTACCCTTGTTTTGGAAGAATGTTTCTCATTAAGGAAAGTGATGATTTCCTTTTTATAGATGTAGGATTTTTATATTCTTAGTTTCTATTTATTTGGTCTTTTATTTTTACAAGTAGGATGTTATTCACATCATTTCTCGTCTTTGACTTCCTAAAAGTCAAATTTTAAATAAAATTAATTTTATCCTATTATGAGATATGCTTTGTTTGTTGACCATTTAAAGTATTGTGATTGCACTATACCTTGTTATGGTAACTTGTATATCTTGTGTTTTAGAAACTAACTTTCTTTTTGTAGGATCATTTTCCATGTTTTCTTTCCTTGATACTCCATTTAGGGGAGTAATATTCAAGGGGGAGCATGAGTAGTGTATTATTTCACTTCACAACTCTTAGTTGTGCTTTAAACATGAAATGCTTTCATGACTTGTCTTGTGCGACAATTAACCTTTTTCTTGTAGGTTCAAAATCCATGTCTCCTCTCTTGGCACTCCATTTAGGGGGAGTATCGTCCAAGGGGGAGCAAGTGCTTACTTCAGCTTTGCTACTCTTCTTTTTGTTTCGACAAAAAGGGGGAGAATTTATATAAACTTGTGCTTATCACCCCATCTTTGCAAAAAACAAGTTTTTATACTAACTTTATAAGACTTAACACTAAAACTAAGTAACTTACTTATAAATAAAGTTTATGTTTTGTCATCAACAAAAAGGGGGAGATTGTTAATACAAATATCGCCTAAAAACGTTATTTATATTTTACGATCTTTGCTAAGTTTTGTTAATGACAAAGTATGAAGTTTAGCTATAAGTAAATCATCACTTTAAGTGTTTAAGTCTTGTTTAACTAAGGTTTACATTTCCTTTTAAACAAAACATTGTTTTTATTTCTTAAATTAGAAAGTGTCTTGTCACATCACATTTATTTCTTAAAATAGTAATGTCACATCACATTTAGGGTAAGCTTTGTCCATATACATTTATGGTAAGAAAGAGTGTTTGACTAACCTTATGCTTTCTTGAAAGTCTTGTGTTTGACTAGACGTAATGTGATGTGACCTTGTTTGGTTTGGAAGATTTATTGCAAAAACCAACTGCAGCCCTGGCGGTACCCTGGGGATACACGGGCGGAACCCTTCTGAGGGGTCCGCCGTATCCGCCAGACCTGCAGAATAGTTTACTATAAATACCAAACCATTTGTTAGTTTTGAGTTACCTCTTTAGGACATATTTTCACATATTCTCTCAACTAACTCAGTAACATTTTGATTTGTGTGATTCTCTTATGTAGCAAGGGACTTCACAAGATCATTCAAGAAGTTACAAGCTTCAACTCTAAAGTTGCAAGTCTTGGTAGCTTGGTCATGTATAAGCTTTGGTAGTTTATACTTCATTTGTGTCATGTATGTAGAAGTAAGTGGTTAGTATTTTAGGCCTCAAAATACGTAGTGTGTCGGGCGTTGTTGTACCCTTGTAAAAGAACTAACGGGAGTGGTTGTACCCTTGGTAAAGAACTCGACATCTAGCTTAGTGTCGGTAAAAGTGTAAGCGATGATAGGAGTGGTTGTACCCGTGTAAAAGAACTCGACATCTAGGTTAGTGTCGGTAAAAGTGTAAGCGACGTTGTAAAGGTTTTCTCCGCCGGTGAAAGGAGCTTGTTGATTAGTGCTTATAACTCTCGAGTTGGAAACTCGGGGCGTGGATGTAGGGCAAGGAAAAAGAGTCCTTGTAGCCGAACCACGATAAACAATCGTGTTGTGGTTTGATCGTTTCTTTCTTTATCTTTGCTTATTACATGTTGTTCTTTAGTTAGAATTTCTAGTTACATATAAAGCTTTTCAAAGAACTAAAACAAGTAAAGATGTGTTTATATCTTCAAACAAAAGTAAAGCTTTTCAAAGAACTAAACAAGCAAAGTTAGGATCATCACAAGCAAAGCTTTTCAAAGTATGAAACTAGTAAAGTTAGAATTGTTATTCACATGAAAAGCTTTTCAAAGAATCAAACATATAAAGTTGTGCTTATATCTTTAATCAAACGTAAAAGTTTTTAAAGATATTCAAGTTAAAAAGGATTTAAAAAGCGGTAAACTATTCAACCCCCTTCTAGTTTTCCACAATTTCTAATGTAATTTTTAGTTTACAAATGTTCTACTAAGTGTAACCAGTGTGTTTTAATCTCAATTCAACTATTAATTCAGGCTTTTTTTTATTTAAATTTCCATCTGTGCAATTCTACTCAAAATTCCATGTTAGCTCAATCTTGTTAAAGGTTGGTATTAAGTGATGGTTTAAGCTATTTAAGTTCATTCATAAGCTTCCTAAAGCTCCAAAAGCATATAAATTAGTTTAAGTCTATAAACTCAAAATACAAAAAAAAATTAGTGAAGAAAAATTAAAAAAAACATAAGGAGAAGGGAATGAATGCTTGGAGTAGGGTGAATAAAGGATGACCCTGGGTTAGAATTCCTTGGGGAATGTTAGGGTAGTTGTGGTCTTTGATTCTATGGTTTGCAGATTGGCATCAAGTAGTGAGTACTTCCCATTTTCTTAGCATTCTACTGTGCACTTATTCCATTGTGCTTAATGTCTTTTTAGTTTACTTATTTATGTATGTTAATGCAAGTTATGCTTATTGGATAGCCTAGATTACTATAGTTTCAGATTTGCTTCTCTACTGTCTTGCATTTGCCATCTGAGATTTTTTTATGTTTACTTATTGAATACTGCATGTCCTTGAGTCCTCTGTGTTCAATTTACAATAAAATAGGACAATGAATGCTTAACTCTCATGTTGGAAGTCTAAAACAGGTGGTGTTTTTGAAACAACCTTGACAGTTAACTGTTAAAGGGGTGTTTGGGTCAGAAGTTCTCACAAAGCCCATGGGTATGTTGTTGATTTTAGCTCAAACATGTCATATTAAGTCAACTTAGTGTGGTCAAAGCTTAATAACTAATACTTAACCAGTGAAAAGTCATAAGTACTCTAAAGCTTTTGTTTCTCAGCCACTGTTAATGATTTGAGTTCCATTACCATACCTTTTAGTTCATAAATTGTTAGAGTATCTTATTTTCATAATTTAGTAACTTATTAACATGTTTTCAGCAAATAGGATTAGATCAAAACTCACATAAGTCAAAGCAATTCAATAAAGTGAAAAGTCAAACTTTCTTGGTAGTTCAGAAATCTCACTTTTTGGGAGATTTTTCATGAATTTTGTGTGTTGAGTTGGGACTTGAAACTTCTTTTGATCATAGTCCCTCACCTTAACTACAAGAATCCACCATCATCTCATTTTTAGAAATTTTCTCTTGGCTTATTTGGAGTCTCAAACAAACCTGCAGGGGAAGTAACCTCTCCTGTACACCCAGTCTCATCCATTTTTTTTCTAATAACACAACTTGCTCAGTTGATGATAAATTTGTTGGAATTTAGTTTTTTTGGATAGAACCATGGGTTGACTTGTTGGGTGCATATCTGTTTTGCCTTTAAATTGCTTGTTTGTTTGTTTATTGTGGCTTATTTAATTGCCCCTTGGCACTGTTCATTCTGTAAGCAAACTCAGTTATTGAGTTTGTGAATTGCATGCCCCTGTTTGATTTTTGTTGTTGGAATGTATTTATAAATTTTTGTAATTGATTGTGCTGGTGACTTCTTGTGTTTGCATTGGCTTATGCTCATTTGCTCATTATGGTTAACTGCTTATCTTAATAAGCTCACTCAATTCATAAAACAAACTCACTATTAAGGATTTTTGCTTGCACAAGCTTGTTCTAGCTTATTACCTTGTTCAGTCAAGCTTCTCTGACTAATCTTGTCTCTTTCCTAACTTTTGCACCTGTGAATCTTGCCTGTGAGCTTTTTAATTAGCTTTCATCATCTATAAGCTTAACTGTTTGGTCTTCCCAATTCACTGAATTGAGCCTATCTCACAAGCTCATAGTTTCCTCATTACTTGAGCAAGCTTGTAGGCTTTTTGGAAAGCCCCTCAGACCACCTTTCTAAATCTCCATTTGAATTGGCCTTGAAGGCACACTTGTGGGACCCACAGTGGGCTGCAAATGCCAAGAAAGGCCCTGTGGGTCTGTGGGTAGTGTGAAATTGCTATTTGGGCTTATCAGCTTATTGAGTGTGGTCTTTCAGTACTTATAGCTTGTTCTGTGTGTAACTTAGATATGTATATCTAGTCTTACCTCTGGTTCTCAATATGTAGCTTGTACCATAGCTTTTCAAGTTTCAAAAACCCACTGTTGAGCTTTTAAACTTGCATAATGCATATTTTTGAGATTTAGGAAAGTTGTTTTCCCAAAAGTTGGCTAATATCAGTTGTAAAGTAGTTGTGTAAAAGAAAAATTAAGAAAAACCAAAATTAAGAAAAGATAGCTCCTATTTAAGCCCTTTGGCTTATTTTTCTGTTTATTGATAAGAAATTATCATTTTTATATTTTTCTCAGGTCCTTATAGGTTAAAATAATTTTAGTAATTTTTTCAGATTTTTCTTTTGTCATTTAGTACTTTTTACAATTTAATTTAGTTTAAATTAATTAAATAATTAGTTTTAATTAGTAATAATTAATAAAAAAGTAGGAAAAATAGATTTTCTGTTTTAAAATTAGTTTTATAATATTTTAGATTTTTCTAAATTTAATTTTCATTTTTCTAGTTAAATTTCATAATTAATTGTAATTTAGTATAATTTAGTTAATTAAAAAGTAATTAATAATTAGTAATTAATTAATAGTAATTAATTAAATAGTTGTAAAAATAATTTTAAATTTCCAAAAATTTTCTTATGTCATTAGGATTGTAAAAATATAATTTTCACATTCGTAGGACTTTATTTGCTCACGTTTCACTTTTTATTTCACGCGTTCGCGTTTATTTTAAATTCAAACGCGCGTTTTTAGTTTTAACTCACGTTTTTAGGTTATCTGATCATCAGTAATTGTTAATATAGTGTTTCTAAGCTATTTTCAATCATAATCCCGTAGTGTAATCATAATAATCAAAATCCTGATCTTCCTGTTAAATCACCCGATCAATTAAAACGTTTTCAAATACAATTGCAAACCTCGCTGGGACATAACGACCGGAGAATACACTATACTCCTTGGTTAGTTGGGTCTGATACGTTTGACTTGGTTGACCATTCACTTGGTCAATTTAGTTGACCTTTCAAGACCAATCAAAATTTGGCGCCGCTGCCGGGTAGGTTGCTTCGTATCTAAAACGTTTTTTTTAGAGATTAGTGGTTTTTCATTCATCATTGTATAAACCCACCACCTTTTGTAAATCTTAATCATAAAACAAAAACGTCATTAACACTTTTCCTAAAGTGTTAACAACAACAAAAAAATCATCAACAAACAAAACAGATCGTTACCTTTTCTATATCGTGTTTCTTTTAAGGTGATTCTTAAAGAGATACGATTTTGGTAAACGAAACGATACCAAAAATATTGTCCAAAATTTTTTAACCCATACACAAAAAACCCAAAAATATTCGTCTATTTCTTGTGAATAATAATTACATAAAAATAAACCGTCGCAAACCAAGGCAGAACACCTACCAACTGGGGGTGTGAACATAATAAGTTCCCAAACAAAAGATTTAAAACTTGCCTTTGTATCCTTGTGAGTGGTGTACCTTTCTTAAAGAAGCATTCATTTGTGATTATTGGTTTAAGTTCACTGTTGATTTGCCTCGATTTTGTTTTGATTGGTTTTTATCTCTAGTGCATGCACACTCGTTCTTCTAGGTCCACGAGCCCATTACGTGAGCTTGTAAGAGTACCAAGAAGACCTCGTAGACGTTCAGCACCAACAGTCGGATCTGAGATCTGTACTGTTCCCACATCTTCCATTCTCATGGCTGCTGAGCCAACTATGAACGAGCTTCTCCAAGCACCCGTAGAGGGTTACGGAGAGGCTATCGTTGTTCCGGCCATCGTGGCCGAGAATTTTGAGCTTAAGACCGGATTAATAAACCTGGTCACCTCACGTCAATTCTACGGATTTGAAAGGGACGATCCTCAAGATCACATTCGATGGTTTAACAAAAGTACATCCACCATCAAATGCAAAAATGTCCCTGAAGAGGCGATTAAACTTCTTCTCTTCCCGTTTTCCATCGATGGGGCTGCCCGGATTTGGCTTCACAAACAAACCCCTCGATCGATTGAAACATGGGAAGATTTGGTTAAGAAGTTTGTGAATGAATTCTTTCCTCCTTCCAAAACCACGAGTCTCAAGAATGAGATCATGAAATTCACATAGAAATTTAATGAATCATTCAGTGAGGCATGGGATCGTTATAGGGAATTGCTTCGCAAATGCCCTCATCACGGTTTTTCTGATCTCATGCAGCTTGACACTTTCTACAATGGTGTGAGCCAACTCGATCAAGACTCTCTCAATTCCTCCGCGGGAGGTAATTTCTTGAATCGAACCACAAAAGATGCTTTAGCAATCATTGAGAATAAGTCTAAGGTCCGCATTCCACGAAGCAAGCTGGTTGTTTCCCAAGTGAATGTTGGACCTTCTACCTCATCGCCCGTGGCTCAATCTAGCACCGATGCTAGACTTGACAAACTCACGGAAGCTATTCATGCTTTGGTTCTCACCAAAAATAAGAAAGTTTCGTCTCCTCAACCTTCTCCATAAGCTGAAATAAAAAAGGTAGAAGTTTGTGTCACTTGTGGTGGTCCACACTCGTATTACAGTTGCACTACCACCGAAGGCAATCCATTTGAAGTCAATGCAATAGCCGGAAGTTCCAACCAAGGAGGTAACCAATATCGTCCTCAAGTGGAACCAAACTACCGCGCTAGCAACCAAAGTGGACCACCCGGATTTTCTCAAAATCCAAATAGATTTAATCCTAATCCACCAAGGGGGAATAACATGCAAAGTCAAACTCATGCCCCCGTGAATCAATACCCACCCCAAAGGGGTAATCAAGGGTATTCAGCTCCTAATTACCAAGAACCTCTCCCTAACGAGCTCAATAACTACATTAAGGTTAATGAGACCAAAATGAGGGCAATGCAGAATCAAATCTCAACTTTGAAGAATGAATTTCAATCTTCAATAACCAAGCAAGGTAAAGAGCTGAAGAATGAGCTTATGGCAACAAACAACAAAATTGACCAATCTCAAAACAAGATTGAGAATATGTTTGCTAGTCTCATGAGTCATCTCGCTCCACCCTCTACTTCGGGAGGTCTTCCTGGTAATACAGTTGTCAACCCTAAGGGTGAACTCAAAGCTATTACCACACGTAGTGGTAAAGCTTATGATGAACCGCCACTTCCTACTACTTCTTCTCCTCTTACCAAAGTAGTGGAAAGTGAACGTGAGGAAACCAAGGACAAGGTGCAATTTAATAGCCCACCAAGTACCGCACACGTCCACCCTCAGGTTGTTCCAAAGACCAAACCAGGAGTTGTGTTTGAACCACCAATAACTCCTGTTGAGAACCCTAAATCCAAACCTTCAATACCTTATCCATCACGACTTAATGAGCAAAAGCTCCGCGAAAAGGCTAGTCACCAAATGGATAAGTTCTATCAAATCTTTCTAGATTTGCATTTTGACGTAAGCCTTGCGGATGCTATCATCCTGATGCCCAAATTTGCATCAATGATTAAGAACTTGTTAAGCAACAAGGAAAAACTGTATGAAATGGCAAAGACTCCATTGAACGAAAACTGCTCAGCAGTTATCTTAAAGAAGCTTCCCAAGAAGCTTGGAGACCCTGGGAAATTTCTCATTCCATGTATTTTTCCAAGGATGGTTGAATGCTTCGCCTTGGCCGATCTTGGCGCGAGCATCAACCTGATGCCTCATTCAGTGTGGAAGAAACTTTCTCTTCCCGAACTTACTCCTACGTGCATGACTCTCGAGCTTGCCGATCGTACGTTATCTCATCCCCTCGGCAATGCCGAGGATGAGTTCGTGAAAGTAGGAAAGTTTCACTTCCCCGCTGATTTCGTTGTTGTTGAGTTCAATGCTGACCCAAGGGTTCCTCTCATTCTTGGAAGAGGATTCCTAAGAACGGGCCGTGCTCTAACCGATGTGCACGAAGAGGAAATAACTCTTCGTGTTGGTAATGAAGGAGTAACGTTTAACCTCGATCAAACTTCGAGGTACTCCTCAAATTATGACGCTGAATCGGTTAACCGAATCGATGTCATTGATGTTGCTTCTGAGGAGTACTCTCAAGAACTTCTTGGTTATCTTTCGAGTGGCAGTCCCACTCCATCTTCTGAGCCTATTATAGCCGACTCTTCCCCTTCTCTCACTCTTTTTTAGGGAAGTGAATTCTCTTTGGAAGATGTCGAGGCTTTTCTTGCTCAAGATAGTTCAATTTCGCGTGAAGTTGATGAAGACTATTTTGATCCTGAGGGGGACATTCTTTTGCTAGAAGAATTGTTAAATGAAGACCCATCTCCCCCTCAGCCTCCCAAAGAACTTCATAAAGAGGAGATCAAATATGTTGAAAAAACTGATGATTCTCCTCAGGTCGAGCTCAAAGAGTTGCCTCCTCATCTAGAGTATGCATTTTTGGAGGGTGATGATAAATTACCCGTCATTATTGCTAAAGACTTGAAAGATGAGGAGAAAACCGCGCTCATAAAGGTTCTGAAGTCACACAAGCGAGCAATTGCTTGGAGACTCTCCGACATTAAGGGTATCAACCCGGAATTTTGTTCACACAAAATCTTGATGGAGGATGACTTCTAAAACTTCTTGATGCTGGATTGATTTACCCTATTTCTGATAGTCCTTGGGTGAGTCCCATTCATTGTGTTCCTAAGAAGGGCGGCATAACTGTTGTCACCAATGAGGAAAACGAGTTGATTCCAACTTGTTTGGTTACGGGATGGCGTGTATGTATAGATTATAGAAAACTCAATGAAGCCACCCGTAAAGACCATTTTCCTCTACCCTTCATGGATCAAATGCTCGAGAGATTAGCGGGGAATGAGTATTATTGTTTCCTCGATGGTTTCTTGGGATACTTTCAAATCCCCATTGATCCACAGGATCAAGAGAAAACTATCTTCACATGCCCTTACGGAACCTTTGCCTACCGTCGCATGCCTTTTGGTTTATGTAATGCACCGGGCACGTTCCAAAGGTTTATGATGTCCATATTTTCCGACATGATCGGAAAAACAATGGAGGTATTCATGGATGACTTTTCGATCATTGGGGATTCGTTCAAATCTTGTCTCTCCCACTTGGAAAATATGCTGAAACGATGTGAAGACACAAACTTGTGTTTCAATTGGGAGAAGAGTCACTTTATGGTCAAAGAGGGCATTGTCCTCGGCCATAAGATTTCAAAGAATGGGATTGAGGTTGACAAAGCCAAAATTGATGTCATTGCAAAATTACCTCATCCCACTACCGTCAAAGGTATTAGGAGCTTTTTGGGTCACGCCGGTTTTTATCGTAGGTTTATTCAAGATTTTTCTATAATCGCCCGGCCTATGACCCATCTCCTCGAGAAGGATGCTCCTTTTATCTTCTCACCTGAGTGCATAGAAGCTTTTGAAACTTTGAAGAAAAAGCTTGCTGAGGCACTGATTCTTGTTGCCCCCGATTGGGACTTGCCCTTTGAACTTATGTGTGATGCTAGTGATTATGCAATAGGGGCAGTCTTGGGGCAACGCATATCTAAACACTTTCAGCCTATACACTATGCAAGAAAAACAATGACCGAGGCTCAAAGTCATTACACCACCACTGAAAAAGAATTATTAGCTGTGGTGTATGCCTTTGAAAAATTCCGGTCATATTTAATATTGACAAAAAGCATAGTGTATACGGATCATTCAGCTTTGAAATACCTCTTTGCTAAACAAGATGCAAAGCCGAGACGTCTCTGTTGGGTTCTCCTCCTGCAAGAATTTGATATCATCATTCGTGATAAAAAAAGGAGCTGAGAACCTAGCTGCTGATCATCTCTCCCATTTGGAAAACTCCCATCAAGATGTCTTCAAAAAGAAGGAAATTAATGAAACCTTCCCTCTCGAGACACTCAATGCGGTTGCCTTTCATGGAGATTCTATTACCCCATGGTTTACCGATTTTGCAAACTACCATGCGGGTAACTTTGTGGTGAAAGGGATGTCGTCCCAACAAAAGAAAAAATTCTTTAAAGATGAGAAACATTACTTCTGGGACGACCCCTACCTTTTCAAGTAATCCGGCGGTGTGTTTATGGACAGGAAGCCAATGACATTCTCAAGGCTTGCCATGCTGAACCCACGGGGGGACACCTTAATCCTAACTACACTGCCAAAAAGGTGTTTGATTCCGGATTCTATTGGCCCACGATTTATAAGGATGCCCAAGAATTGGTCAAATCCTGTGACGCTTGTCAACGTCATGGGAAAATTTCACAAAAGAATGAAATGCCACAAAATGCAATTCAAGTTTGTGAAATCTTTGACGTATGAGGCATTGACTTTATGGGGCCATTTCTGTCATCTCATGGAAACAAGTACATACTCGTGGCTGTTGACTATTTGTCAAAATGGGTTGAAGCGAAAGCTTTACCCACAAATGATGCCCGAGTTGTTGTGAAGTTTTTAAAAGCTCTTTTTGCTCGATTTGGAACTCCACGTGCTATAATTAGTGATCGTGGTATGCATTTTTGTAATGACAAATTTGATAAAGTCATGCAAAAGTATGGTGTAACTCACCGTCTCTCTACTGCGTACCACCCTCAAACAAGTGGACAAGTAGAAGTTTCCAATCGAGGCATTAAGAGAATATTGAAAAGAACCGTTGGTGAAAATCGTGCATCATGGTCGGATAAATTAGACGCTGCACTCTGGGCTTTCCGTACAGCTTACAAAACACCCATCGGGTGTACGCCTTACAAGCTTGTGTACGGGAAAGCGTGCCATCTTCCGATCGAGCTTGAGCACAAAGCCTATTGGGCTCTCAAGCATGCAAATTTTGACCTGAAAACTGCGGGTGATCATCGGAAAGTTCAACTGAATGAATTAAATGAACTTCGTGATCAAGCTTACGAGAACTCTTTGATCTACAAGGAAAAGACAAAGAAGATTCATGACTCAAAAATAAAAAACCGCATTTTCAACGTTGGTGATCGAGTCCTTCTTTTCAACTCAAGACTCAAGATCTTCTCGGGAAAGCTCAAAACCCAATGGACTGGCCCATTCACTATCGCAAAGGTTTATCCTTATGGCACCGTCGAATTATCTTAAAATGACGGTCCTAATTTCAAAGTGAATGGACATCGTTTGAAACATTACTTTGGAGAGGACATAGCATCCATGGTTGTCCCAGATCTCCAAACTTTCCCCAAGAACCAATGAATTCGGGGATCGAGTCAAGCTAGCGACTCGATGAACAAAAACAGTAGCATAAACATGGGTTTTCACCCATGTCTCTGACTTCTTTCTTCTTTCTAACACCCAAGTGTGGGGGAGTGGCCGTCCCCTGCAGCTGTTTGCAATGTATATATCTTTCAAAAAAAAATGTATGTTTGTATGTATATATAAATAAAATGAAAAATAGTATTTCCACAGTCAGCTTAGAATATTACCTTTTTACGTTCACAGATTCGGCATAATAGTCGGGACTTTGAATATTGAGTACAATATTCAATTCTAAGTGTGGGGTGGGGGGGGGGGAGGCAAATTCAGCGAATTTTATCACATTATATCCTCTAGTACCCCCGTTTTTGGCCCAATTTTTTCAAAATTTTTTCACTTTATTTCAAAAATTTTGTGGTTATCAGTCCACCATGTCTAAACAACAAAAGGATTGGCTAATCCAGGAGCAAACGGCTCTTGGTAAAGATATCTCAAATCCATTTATGGCTGACAATTTGCCCAAAATTGTATGGTGTTCAACTCAACATATCCTAAAAAGTAAAAAAGTTGGCTAGCCCGCAAGGTTATGGCTTGATGTAAAGGCATTGGAAAGCCATAATTGGTAATCAACTCACCAAGATGATGATTATATTCCATCAAAGAGTTGGCTAGTCCAGAAGCAAACGGCTTCTGGTAAAGACAAATCAAATCCGTTGACAGCTTATGATTTGCTCAAAATCATATGGTTATCAGTGTACCATGGTTCTTACTTGAATCAAAACATTTGGCTACTCCAGAAGTAATGGCTTTTGGTAAAGAGACTTCAAATCCATTAAGTTTTCGCAAAAGATTGCTAGGGACTAGCAATAGTTTAGTGTGAGGGATTGACGAGTGTGTAAATATTCATCATTTTTATCGTATCTAAACTGCCAAAACATCCAAAAACACTCAGAAATACATCAAAATACAGAAATTATCCCAAAACTGTGTTTTATATCTTTTAGATGCAAAATGTTTAAAAACAAATGAAAAACGAACAAAGTTTGCATAATTGGCAGTTTCAGTCCCTCAAGTTTCACAAATTGACAAAACTAGTCCCTGAAGGTTTAAAATGAAAGAAAAGTCAACCCAAGGCATTTAAAAGTCAAAAGTTATCAAATATGATGCTTGGGTGAAAACTTTAGGAAAATTACACATTTGGTCCATGTACTTTCCAAAATGGCAAAAATAGTCCCTGGGAGTTTTTAAAATGGAAAATTACATCAAAGGTCCTTGTGGAAATTTTAATGTGACAAAAGTGGTCCTTGTAATACTTTGGCAGGTTCAGTCCCTAAAAATTCAGCAAAGTGCAACATTGGTCCTTGGGCTAAAAGCATTACAAACCAAATGAACCCTTTTATTCCTTAAAATCCAAATACAAAACAAACCACCCAATACCCAAGCCCACACATCCCTGGCCCATACCCTACCCCAGCCCACCCAACCTTTTTAATACTAAAACCCTGGTCAAACTTGACCTTTGACCTTTCACCTTTGACCACCTCCACCTCATTCCCCCTCACGGGTTCCTGCAAACACCAAACACCATCATCACCTTCACACCTCTGCTTTCACCCTAGCTATACTCTATCATCATCATAACTATCCCCTCCAAACACAGAACTCCAAACTATCACCACTGGCACAATAAATCAGAAGAAAAAGCCAAACCCACATTTTGGCGCCAAAATTATTAAATGGCCAAGATCAAGAGATAGTTATCCAAGGGTCAAGAAGAATGCTGGGAAAGGACAAAAGGGTCCCCTAAACCCTAATTCAAAGATATAAATGGGGCATGGAAGCTGGAAAATCAGTGTGTCGTTTTTAGCTTATTTTTAATTAATGTCGAATTTTTAATGTATGATTTCTAATGTAATTCTTAGTTTACAAATGTTCTACTAAGTGTAACCAGTGTGTTTTAATCTCAATTCAACTATTAATTCATGCTTTTTTTATTTAAATTTCCATCTGTGCAATTCTACTCAAAATTCCATGTTAGCTCAATCTTGTTAAAGGTTGGTATTAAGTGATGGTTTAAGCTATTTAAGTTCATTCATAAGCTTCCTAAAGCTCCAAAAGCATATAAATCAGTTTAAGTCTATAAACTCAAAATACAAAAAAAAAAATAATAATAATGAAGAAAAATAAAAGAAAAATAAATAAAAAAAAACATAAGGAGAAGGAATGAATGCTTGGAGCAGGGTGAATAAAGGATGGCTCTGGGTTAGAATTCCTTGGGGAATGTTAGGGTAGTTGTGGTCTTTGGTTCTATGGTTTGCAGCTTGGCATCAAGTAGTGAGTACTTCCCCTTTTCTTAGCATTCTACTGTGCACTTATTCCATTGTGCTTAATGTCTTTTTAGTTTTACTTATTTATGTATGTTAATGCAAGTTATGCTTATTCGATTGCCTAGATTACTATAGTTTCAGATTTGCTTCTCTACTGTCTTGCATTTGCCATATGAGTTTTTTTTATGTTTACTTATTGAATACTTCCTGTCCTTGAGTCCTCTGTGTTCAATTTACAATAAAATAGGACAATGAATGCTTAACTCTCATGTTGGAAGTCTAAAACAGGTGGTGTTTTTGAAACAACCTTGACAGTTAACTGTTAAAGGGGTGTTTGGGTCAGAAGTTCTCACAAAGCCCATGGGTATTTTTGTTGTTGATTTTAGCTCAAACATGTCATATTAGGTCAACTTAGTGTGGTCAAAGCTTAATAACTAATACTTAACCAGTGAAAAGTCATAAGTACTCTAAAGCTTTTGTTTATCAGCCACTGTTAATGATTTGAGTTCCATTACCATACCTTTTAGTTCATAAATTGTTAGAGTATCTTATTTTCATCATTTAGTAACTTATTAACATGTTTTCAGCAAATAGGATTAGATCAAAACTCACATAAGTCAAAGCAATTCAATAAAGTAAAAAGTCAAAATTTCTTGGTAATTCAGAAATCTCACTTTTTGTGAGATTTTTCATGAATTTTGTGTGTTGAGTTGGGACTTGAAACTTCTTTTGATCATAGTCCCTCACCTTAACTACAAGAATCCACCATCATCTCATTTTTAGAAATTTTCTCTTGGCTTATTTGGAGTCTCAAACAAACCTGCAGGGGAAGTAACCTCCCCTGTACACCCATTCTCATCCATTTTTTTTTTCTAAGAACACAACTTGCTCAGTTGATGATAAATTTGTTGGAATTTAGTTTTTTTTAAAGCACCATGGGTTGACTTGTTGGGTGCATATCTATTTTGCCTTTCAATTGCTTGTTTGTTTGTTTGTTTGTTTATTGTGGCTTATTTAATTGCCCCTTAGCACTGTTCATTCTGTAAGCAAACTCAGTTATTGAGTTTGTGAATTGCATGCCCCTGTGTGATTTTTGTTGTTAGAATGTATTAATAAATTGTTGTAATTGATTGTGCTGGTGACTTCTTGTGTTTGCTTTGGCTTATGCTCATTTGCTCATTATGGTTAACTGCTTATCTCAATAAGCTCACTCAATTCATAAAACAAAGTCAATGTTAAGAATTTTTGCTTGCACAAGCTTGTTCTAGCTTATTACCTTGTTGAGTCAAGCTTCTCTGAGTAATCTTGTCTCTTTCCTAACTTGTGCACCTGTGAATCTTGCCTGTGAGCTTTTGAATTAGCTTTCATCATCTATAAGCTTAACTGTTTGGTCTTCCCAATTCACAGATTTGAGCCTATCTCACAAGCTCATAGTTTCCTTATTACTTAAGCTTAACCTAACCTTGTAGGCTTTTTGGAAAGCCCCTCAGACCACCTTTCTAAATCTCATTTGATTTGGCCTTCAAGGCACACTTGTGGGACCCACAGTGGGCTGCAAATGCCAAGAAAGGCCCTGTGTGGTCTGTGGGTAGTGTGAAATTGGTATTTAGGCTTATCAGCTTTTTGAGTGTGGTCTTTCAGTACTTATAGCTTGTTCTGTGTGTAACTTAGATATGTATATCTAGTCTTACCTCTGGTTCTCAATATGTAGCTTGTACCATAGCTTTTCAAGTTTCAAAAATCCACTATTGAGCTTTTAAACTTGCACAATGCTTATTTTTGAGATTTAGGAAAGTTGTTTTCACAAAAGTTGGCTAATATCAGTTGTAAAGTAGTTGTGTAAAAGAAAAATTAAGAAAAACCAAAATTAAGAAAAGTGATAGCTTTTATTTAAGCCCTTTGGCTTATTTTTCTGCTTATTTATAAGCAATTCTCATTTTTATATTTTTCTCAGGTTCCTTATAGGTTAAAATAATTTTAGTAACTTTTTCAGATTTTTCTTTTGTCATTTAGTACTTTTTACAATTTAATTTAGTTTAAATTAATTAAACAATTAGTTTTAATTAGTAATAATTAATTAAAAAGTAGGAAAAATAGATTTTCTGTTTTAAAATTAGTTTTATATTATTTTAGATTTTTCTAAATTTAATTTTCATTTTTCTAGTTAAATTTGATACTTAATTGTAATTTAGTATAATTTAGTTAATTAAAAAGTAATTAATAATTAGTAATTAACTAATAGTAATTAATTAAATAGTTGTAAAAATAATTTTAATTTTCCAAAAATTTTCTTATGTCATTAGGATTGTAAAAATATAATTTTCACATTCGTAGGACTTTATTTGCTCACGTTTCACTTTTTATTTCGCGCGTTCGCGTTTATTTTAAATTCAAACGCGCGTTTTTAGGTTTAACTCACGTTCTTAGGTTATCTGATCATCAGTAATTGTTAATATAGTGTTTCTAAGCTATTTTCAATCATAATCTCGTAGTGTAATCATAATAATCAAAATCCTGATCTTCCTGTTAAATCACCCGATCACTTAAAACGTTTTCAAATACAATTGCAAACCTCGCTGGGACATAACGACCCGGGAATACACTATAATCCTTGGTTAGTTGGGTTTGAGACGTTTGACTTGGTTGACCATTCACTTGGTCAATTTAGTTGACCTTTCAGGACCAATCACACACAAAGTCAGAGATCGTTAAGAGCTTTTAGGAGGCCCTTCTACAGCAGCATACGAAGGCTTTCCAAGGGAGAAATCACACTTCAATCAGCATAAGTTTTAGCATTTCATTGTTTCATTTACATTTCGAATACATGGATCTTGTAAACATTATTTCGAGTATTGAATTTAACATGATTGGCTAAGCACCTCTGGTGCTAGCCTAGTTATGATTCCTATATTGTTTTAACCTTGTTTCCGTACTTTTGTTATATGCTTTTACGTGTGTGCATGCTTAGTTTATCTTGAGAACCTCTTATTTCGGTACTTTTGATTTGCGGTTGTATCCATTATGCTAGCTTTAATCGAATTAAGACGCCATTTGAGTTAGTAGGCTAGAAGAATTGACCATAGGACACTAGCCTGATGGATTGCGAGGAAATGGGAGGGATGACAACTGACCATATTGCCTTGTGTGCGAATTGACCATAGGACCACCTTCGGTATTTGATGAACTTAAGAAGTTATAGAAATGGCCTATGATCGTGACAACGGGCCACTAAAGATAAGTGTAGCATGTAGTGGCACTTAATAACTCAAACCCGTCTACCATACGTCGGCTTACTAGCATGGGGTAGTACCTGTGGTTCCTGACAAGATTCGGGGGAGATAGGCTAGGGAACTTGACCATATGCACCTAGTGATATATGTCCGCCCCACCTAAAGCATAAGATTAGTTTAATAGGGAACATGACCACAAACGATGTTGGAGGAATAACTAGGCTAGTACACGTTTCTCCCACTGCTCACAACCTTTCTTTAATTGCTTTTGTTTTATAGTTTCATTTCCTACTTTCAATCATCATCTCCTTTTTATTACTTTTAATTAGTGATATTAGACTTAGACATAGTCTGCACCACATAGCTCTTGGGACGACCTCGGAATTACCATTACTATCCTACACACGATAGGATTCTCTGTCCATTAGTGCATATAGGTAGATCTTAGGTAAAACGAGTATTATAAATATTAAAAACTGGTCGGTAAAACCTGCATCAAAAAACTTGAGTTTGCTTGAAACACGTGCTCATAGCATTGACCGAGTAATATTGTGGGCAAGAACTAAGAGACGAAACTAATGAAATATAGTTAATGTTTAGTTTGGGGTTCTTGACTGTGTCGCTTGGAAGACCTCCCAAGTCTCGGTGATTAAGAATTTTCAACAAGGTATCAATTTTATTTGTCATCTCGCTTTGCTTTTGTTTGAAATCGGCTTCAAACTTGGCTATACGGGATTCTTGAGATGCCATAAACTTGGACATCAATCCTTCAAAATTATTGGTACTACCATAGTTGTTGGAAGGATTGTTGTAGAAAGTGTGATTCAAGGTTGAACCGTTCGGTTGAAAATAATTAGGTGGATTGGAATAATTGTTTTTTCCAAGAAGGGTTGTAGGAATTACCATAAGTGTTTGGCTCAGGCTTGAAAGTGTACCACTTTTCTCCCGCTCCATCGGTACGCGAAGATGTGTAGTCTTCAAAAGCTTGTTCGGGGGGTTTCATGCAACCACGAGTGTCGTGGGGACCACTAAAATATTCACACGAAGAAGTGATTTTGTTCACTTGGCTTGAAGGTTTAGGAGCTTCGTAGGATTTCATAAGAAACCTGACTTGGTCCTCAAGTTCCATGATCCTACGGTCGAGAATTCTTGAATTATTCGAAGGCAAAGATATTGCCTTGACCGTTTTGTTCAAGTCACGGGGATCATTCCAACATTCATTGTCATAGAGAGCAAGATCTTCTATGATTCCCAATGATTCTTCCGCATTCTTGTCACGTAGCTTACCACCGGCCGCTTGGTCAATGGTTTGCCTTGTGGATTGATTGACATGATCGTAGAAGATTTGGACTTGAAGCCAAAGATCAATGCCATGGTGAGGGACTTTTTGGAGTAAGTCCTTGAAACGAGTCCAAGCTTCGTAAAGGGTTTCACCTTGACGTTGTTGGAACATCAAGATATCATTCCTCAATTTGGTGGTTCTACCAGGTGGGAAAAATCACTGGTACAAAAAGTTCTGTTGGTCACGCAAAAAATGTGTGACGATATGCCTATAGTCATACACGTTTTTTTCGTTGTGTGTCACTAAAAGCCCCGCCACCGTAGGTGGCATATGGTCACATTGTTGAGTTCGTGGCCTTTTGCATCGAAAAAGAGTGACCAAAACCCTGAATATGTGTGACAAATTAGGCACAAGTTTTGTTGGATAAGTCATTATCAGTGACCGTAAACACCTTATAGTCACACGAATGTTTTTTGAGAGTGACTATTGTTTGTCCTTTGGCCACATAAATATATAATATATGTGACATTTGAGATGATATATTCAAGTAAATGTGTATTTTGTGTGACTATTCATAATCCAATGGCCACATGAATATACAATAAATGTGACGTTTGTGATGATTTAGTCACACAATGGGTGTTATTTTTTTGGAGTTAGTCACATACAATTTAACACAAAGTAGCCAAAAGTGTCAATAAGTGTGACCATATGTTGTTTAAAGTGAAGAAATGTGTATTTTGTATGACTATTGATCATCCAATGGCCACGTGAAGTTTATGTTTGTGTGGCCTTTTGTAATATTTAGTCACACAAATCATGTTTGTTTTGGGTATTTAGTCACATACCATTAAGCAAACAGTGGCCAAAAGTGTTAATAAGTGTGACCATATGCTGTTTAAAGTGAAGAAATATGTATTTTGTGTGACTATTGATCATCCAATGGCCACGTGAATTTTATGTTTGTGTGGCCTTTTGTAATATTTAGTCACACAAAGCATGTTTGTTTAGGGTATTTAGTCACATACCATTACGCAAACAGTGGCCAAAAGTGTTAATAAGTGTGACCATATGCTGTTTAAAGTGAAAAATGTGTATTTTGTGTGACTATTGATCATCCAATGGCCACATGAATTTTATGTTTGTGTGGCCTTTTGTAATATTTAGTCACACAAAGCATGTTTGTTTTGGGTATTTAGTCACATACCATTAAGCAAACAGTGGCCAAAAGTGTTAATAAGTGTGACCATATGCTGTTTAAAGTGAAGAAATGTGTATTTTGTGTGACTATTGATCATCCAATGGCCACATGAAGTTTATGTTTGCGTGGCCTTTTGTAATATTTAGTCACACAATGAACTAAGCAAACAGTGACGAAAGTGTTAATAAGTGTGACTATATGCATCTTTAATCACATTTAAAAGATCAATATATATCAAAACAATTCAAATAAATATCAAAACAAATTCAAATACAATAAAATTGGAATGTATATAACTGAACCAAATATAAAATTGGACATCCTTTTATACACCAAGGAGTCCTAGTCGGCTTACAATAGTTTCCTAAGTATCTATAATCTTCTCCATAAGCAACTAGCAACTTCGATTGGTCTTAATCTCTGAGCAGTACCAACTTTCACTAGCAGTCGTAACTTTTGTACTAGCAGTAGTAACTTTTGTATTAGTAGTAGTAACTTTTGTACTAGCAGTAGTAATTACTTTTGCACATCTTCTTTGAAGTTCATGAGCAGAACTAAATCCATCTAAGCAATATTAACACGAACATGATCAACAGTAATTCAAACAACATAATGAAGACTTTTAATCCAAAACAATGAACATAATAATAAAATTTGCAGTTAAACTTACAAGTTTTTCTCCCACTGATCTAATCTTATCATCTGGATATAAAAGCCTTGAAAACGTAGGCTGCTGCATATCAACAATAACCACATCAGGATTAGAGCAGAACTATAACATGTCAAAGCTCACAACATAACAGAACTAAATGATCATACTGGAATAAAGTTCTTGATTAGATGCTAGAAAACCTTCCTCTGTAAAATGTATGTGGTTATATATATTGTTGACGGGTGCATCTATTTCTTTACATTTGACAGACACACTATTGCCTTGTCTTTTGTTAGGTGCATCTAGTTTGTTAGGCGCCACTAGTTCAAATATCTGCTGTTTTTGTGGTTTTGAGTCGCTTGATTCGCCACTGATTCAACTATCTGCTTTGGTGGTTTTGAGTCGCTTGACTCGCCACTGATTCAACTATCTGCTTTGGTTGTTTTGAGTCGCTTGATGCGCCACTGGTTCAACTATCTGCTTTGGTGGTTTTGAGTCGCTTGATGCGCCACTGGTTCAACTATCTGCGCATATCAGATCTTGTAACTTTGTCCCAACCACCCAATTAAAAATAAGGTATAGATTAAACTCTAGAATGGTTTAAAAAGGTACAAGTAACTTTGTCCCAACCACCCAATTAAAAATGGAAAAGATAAGCTGAAAAAATCAAATAGATCAACGCGACTACTTGATTAGAAACAGCTATATTTTTTGATAATCAAATCTTGGTCTATTTCCGATTTTAGGCTTTCTTACAATCGATTCTGCATCTTTTATTTGTAACTGTTATTCAACCTTCCAAAGCTATATACATTTCAGATTATTTTTTTCAAACTAGAAAAAAGTAAAGATTCCAAGGTAGCATTTGGTTTTGGCCAGTTTGGTTATGGTCAATCTAGTTTTTAAATCAGTCCCCGTATAATGGGTGCTTAAAAACATCTAAAAGATGAATTCAAGGATAAAAAACCATTTCAGATGTGAATGCACTTTCAAAAATAATAAAAGATAATACCACATAAAAATGGCGGGCTGGGTAACATGTCATGAAAGACATTTCGAGTTGTTTTGCAACCTGATGATGTATTACAGTAATAAATTAAAGACTAAGATATCAAGGCGGTATATGAACCTTGAGATTGTTTCAAAGCTTCATTGACAGCATCATCAACCCGGTTTAATATCTGCACACATTACATATAGCTTTAGTGAAATCAAAATCAAGGAGCTTGAACCACGTAGCTCAATAACCATGTAAAAGCAAAGTACCAATCAAGAATAGGGCAAAGTTGGAGTATTCCTCGCCAGTAATTAGGATCAACCAAACCGGTGAGCTAAATACCGAGCCGGACTGGACCACCAAACATGTCATTGGATCGGGCCTTAGCGGTGGTATTGGTGCGAGTGTGGTGTTGGTGCGAACGGTGGCGTTGGTGAGGAGAGTGTTGAGGAGATAGAAGAAGACCAGATCTAGATTTTGTGGATATTAATTGGGAACGAGTATTGAAAAACATGGGCGGGTCAATGAAATATTTGGGTGGAGGGCAATTTAAATTTGGGGAAAATTTTAAGCGGGTTGGGGAAAAGTTAAAATTTGGGATGATTATTTAAACTCAAGCCTATCAAATGAAGTGGTAATTATTTAATGAGTTGAGCTCAACCTTATAAAAGTTCGACTCGAGTTATTGTTGAGTTTTCGAGCTTGTAAGTGATATAACATATGTTTATATATATATATATATATATATATATATATATATATATATATATATATATATATATATATATATATATATATATTGTATGTATGCGTACTAAGTGTAAATAGTTAATTATAAATGTATCGAGCATGGTTGTCAAGATCCCGATCCTGATCTTAGGATCTTATGATTTTACGATACTGCAAAGCAAAAATGATCCGGATCTTGTGTAGGATCTTTGAAAGCTTAAGATCTTATAGGAACCCGATCCTGACCATAGGATCTTATATATGATCTAATCCGACCCGATCTTACTTTTCTCGAACTAGCAAACTAAAAAACTACAAATTTATGAATTGTGTTTTGTAAAATTGAAAAAACAACATGTTATAATCTTCTTATACATTTCATAACCATAATTTAGGACAACATTTCAATGAAACATTTATATAATTTTGTGTTTATGTATATAGTAATTTATAAATTTGTATAATATTACAAAAGATACTTAAAAAATGCATTATGGTAGGATCTTAAGATCCCGATCCGATATTACGATCTCGATCTTGCAAAGACAATATCGATCCTAAGTAGGATATGATCCCGATCTTGAAAACCTTGGTATCGAGATTTTCGAGCCGAAGGTGAACCGAATTCGATTATTAGATTATATTTCAATTTTAATTTGTGTAAGACACACACCTTTACAAATAAACTGAGCTTTTCGAGTGATCAAGCTCAAACTGAGTTCTAACTTTCTCGATCCCTGATAACATGATCAGGAGGTCCTTGCATACTTGCTTCTTATTAGTTTCTGTGACAAACGGTACACCTACCAAGCCGGTGAAACCCATGCATGACCGCCTTTAATAAATTCAAATACAATTCATATAACATTCAATTAACACTATATATAACTACTATACACCTACCAAGCCAGTGCAACCCATGCATGACCGGTGATAATGGCTAATTCACATGGGTCATATGCATTAGGTTGTCACTGGTCACAATCAATAATGGGTATTTGACATATCATATGGGTCATATGCATTAGGTTATCACTGGTCACATCCATGACTGTTGATCATTGGGTAATTAACATGGGTAACGGGTCATGTGCATTAATATTGGGTTGTAGTGGCATGTCACATATGCTATCGACCAATACATGATTGGTGATCGATAATGGGTAATTATCATGGGTCATGGGTCATGTGCATTAGATTTCGTTAAATAATACAAATGCTATACAACATTTTATACGCTTTGTTTTTTTTACGTTTTAATCCGTTTCTAACGTTTTTCGTCTCTTTTTGACTGTTTTCAATCGATTTTGATCGATGTCGCTAGTTTTCGACCAACGTTGACAATTTTCGACAGATTTCGACGGATTTAGACCTTTTTAGTCCGACTACGACCGATTGCGACCCTTTTCGACAGATTTCATCCATGTTGAATGTTTTCGGCAATTTTCGCTTGTTTTCTTATGTTCTAAGCTTTTCTGAATGTTTTCCTCTGTATTAAAATGTTATGAAACGTTTATTACATTTTCATACATTTTTGTATGATTTTTTCATTTCCATACGTCCTTCTCCTTTTTATTCGGGTGATTCGGGTAGAAAATATTTGGCTAACTCGGGTACGGGGTCGGCCCAATTGACCCGAATAATGATTTGCACACTCAAAAAAGTTATTTGCACACTCAATGTACAACCGGTTGAAGCAGTGTGTTTAATACTGCACAAGTATTTAATGCACAAATGGAGTGTCCCAATCAATTTATAAAGTGTGCAAATCAATTCCCTTTCACATAAACCCTAATTTAACACACTCTAAAAAATCATAACAAATCCCAAATCAAAATCAAACTAACTCATGTCGTTTTATCTTTTTGAAGATAACTGCAAATGTGACAGGCCAGCAATGGTGGTAACATCTTGGACACCATCCAACCCTGCTCGACGTTTCATTTGCTGCCAAAATCGATGGGTAAGTTATCAGATATGTTTAGTTTAATGTTTAATATACTACATTTTTTTATTTATTTTAGAAACCGGGTACGAAGAAATGTGAACAATTTGATTGGTATGATCCAGAGGAGGAATGTGATTGGTACAAGATGCATTTGTTTGAGATGTATAGCAAACTGAATCCCAGACAAAGGCGTGAGGTTCAAATTGAAGTTAATCGTCAAAGAAGGATTGAAGAATTGGAGGCAGAGTTGACAAATGCCTTAAAGAAAGTCAGTTTTTGGAAGTCAACAGTTTGTGTTTTTGCAGTTGTGGTTTCTTTGGTACTTGCACTGAAGTAGTATAGTGTTTATGGCTAGATTGTGTGGTTTGTAGTGGCTCATGTACCCCATCTTTATGGTGAATGGTTAAGTGTTTGCTTGTAAATTTAACTGATCTTGATCTTTTGGCAGTAATTACCCAAAATGGCACAATTTGACTATCCTGTTTGACCTTATGCAAATGAATGTACAGGCACAAAACTACCAAAAATTACCCAAAGTGACAATCATGATTGGCTATTAGTTATCTTTTGATAGTAATTACCAGGAATTGCCCAAATTCACTTGGAGACTCTTTGACTTTTGCAAATGACAATCAAGTTTGACAATCTTTGTTTGACTTGTAACAAAGCATCATAATATAGTAATCGATAACTTGATTAACAAAGAAACATAACATAAGTTTTCTTTGAACACAAAAACATTAAACTTCAAAGAAACATAACATAAGTTTTCTTCGAGTCACGGTCAAACTTTTATTCCCTCGGGTCAAAACCCGATCCCAAATCATTGTTGGAAATATTGAGTTTGGAAGTTTATTATTCATAAAGCATGAGATACAAGTAGTTATTGCATCAATTCATTGAACTTGGTAATTCAAGAATTGGTAAAAGGAAAGTGGAGACAGTCAATTCCTTATCTTTAGGAACAGTTTTAAAATATCTTGAATTCACAGTATGATTTAGGCGCCTTTGCTCGATCCCTTTTCCCGCCAAAAGTCTTGGGAACCGTTCATATACCTCTCCAGCCTATTTATACCTCTCTATTGTATATATACCAAATAACACACATAAACACATATTCACTTTCAAAGAAAACTTCAACAATGGCAGCAAATGGTAACTTTCAAAATGATGCAGAAGAGTACGAGTGGGTATTAAACAACAGTTTGCTATGGGACGCAGTGTTTAATCATTTCGGGTATGATCCCGTTTACGAATATGGGTCGTATAGGCAGGTAGATACGTGGATGAGGTCAATAATTTTCAAATGGCTGCATAGACAAGACTTTTACTGGGATGAGCGTTGGGGACTGAATGATGTGGAGGTGGAGGAAGAAGATGAAGAAGATGAGGAGGATCAACAGGATGCGCAGCAAAATGTGGTGGAGCAGCAAAATGAAGAGGATGCGCAGGAAAATGTGGTGGAGGAGCAAAATGAAGAGGATCAGCAGCAAAATGTGATGGAGCATCAAAACCAAGGGGGTCAACAAGATGGGTTTGCATTTGCAGACCCGTTAAATCTGGAAAACAGGATTACTGATCTTGAAATTAAGTTTCACTATCTCCTGGAAAGGAAAAGGATGCAACGTAGGGAGTAGTTTTTAATGATGATGTTTTTATGTTTCTAGTATCTTTAGTATTTAGGTAGGATAATTAATTATGTTTATGTTTGCAGCTTTTATGAATGATTGTATCTTTGAAAAAATATCAATGAAAATTTTGAGACCTTGTATGGTTGCTTGTGATGTCAAACTGTCAAAGGTGTGTTTGGTTTCTTGGATAAAAGCAGTATGTTAAATTGTTAAAATCCAGAAATGAATTGTGAATGTTGCTAGTTATAAATAGTATTGCTAAGTGTAATTGATGATGTGATTATTGTGTATTCGGGTAATGAGTTAGGTTTTGTGTTTTTGGGACTAATATTTTGCAGGATAAGCTAAGAAAAGTGCTGGAGTCCTGAAAAATAAGCAGTTTCGAGTGCAAACTGACTTAGTGTTGCTAGGCATATTTTAGTGCTGCTAAGCCTAACTTAGTCCGGCTAAGGGTTGTTCTGCTATTTTTGAGAGTGCAGGGTACTGTTTTAGAAATATGAACGGTTAAGGGTTTGTACACTTCAGTCATTCACAGTTTCACACAAATATTTTTATCCGATCAAAACTCTATCAAACATAAAACCACTGCTTGATTTTATCAATTAATTGCAATTCCCAGCAAAACCCTACACAAATTTTCAAATTTCACAATATCTACTCTGTCTTTTTCCAACAAGCATAACATGATTGCATTCTTGCAAAAGCCCACCAAGGAGAATGAAGAGTTCACTGAAGTTGTTGATTTTCTCAATGCTACTCATATTAGGTATGCATTAAGAGTTAACCCTATTGTGTATGTTTCCAACATCAAACAGTTTTGGGCTACTGCAAAGGTCAAAACTATTGATGAGGAAGTACAGATTCATGCCCGTGTGGATGGGCAGAAGATTATTGTTACAGAGGCATCTGTTAGAGAAGTTCTTCATCTAGGAGATGTTAATGGAATTGAGAATCTTCCAGACTTTGTTACAGTGTCTTAGCCCAAAGACTACTGGTTGGGCTTCAAGAGATGGGGTATGTAAGAAAAAATGATTCTTTGAAATTTAATAAAGGTGGCTTTCCCCCACAGTGGAAATTCTTAATTCACACTTTGTTACAGTGTCTTAGCCCAAAGACTACTGGTTGGAATGAGTTTAGTAGTAACCTGGCTTCTGCCCTTATATGTTTGGCAAAAAATAAAGAAAAATTCAATTTTTCAAAATTAATTTTTGATCATGTGGTTAAAGCCTTGGATAATTCTTCAAACCAACATTACTTATATCCAAGATTTCTGCAACTTCTTATGGACAAACAGATTACAAATATGAAAGTTCGCGACAAGGTTTATCCTATTTACTCTCATATTAAAAAGGTCTTTTCTAACATGAAGAGAAAGGGTAAGGACTTTCCTGTCATAGGTAAACCATTGTTTCAAGCAATGTTGGAACTAGGTCAACATAAGAAGGGTGAAGGTTCAAGAACTTATAATGAATCAAGTTCCAATGGAACTGATTCAGGTGAAGGAAACCGCAGGTGCCAAGAAACCAAGGGGGACAATGCTAGTGATGAGGATAAAAGTGGTGAGGAAGAGATGAAAGTTGTTAAAGAATTGATGGTTAAATATACCAAACTTAAAGAAGAGGTTCTTGGCCTAAAACAAATCACAGATACTTAGGGGGATGTAATTACAGGTTTGAAGCTGAGGGTTAAGCAATTGGGAGGTCAGAAGGGGTCAAGAACCAGGTCATTCAACAGACGGAAAAAAGTGGGCACAAGACAAAGGATTAGTTCATCTGAAAGCATAAGTTTGGGGGAGGATGATCCCAAACAGGGGAGGAATGAAACCAAGGATTCAGGGGAAGCTATGGAAAATTTTGATAGTGCTGCTGCTGGTGATGACATTGGTGTGGTTATGGATGTGGATTCTGCTAAGAATGATGATGAGTATATGGTTGCTGATAATCAAGGTAATGAGGTTGTTATGGAAGCAACAATCAAAGGCATGGGAGATTCTACTGCTGGTGCAACTGCAGAAATTGCCAAGGAGGATAATATTGCTGAGGAAAATGTTCCTATTGCTAGTGATGATGAGGAAACTTTGGCCGAAGCAATGATTCTATTGAAGACACGATTTAAACAAGTAGTGCCACAATCACCACTACCAACAGAACAATCACAACCACCACCACAACAACCAAGAGTACCTGTCAAAGGTGTGGTGATTAGAGAACCAACTCAACAAATCAAGAAGAGTGTACAAGAGCCAAGTTATACGGGCAAAGGAAAAGGTATTATGGTTGAAGAGCCTAAGCATGATCCTTCAAAGGATCTTCCTATTATGTACTGGCCCAAACCCAAGCAACTTGAAGTAGATGGAGCTGCTGCAAGAAAATTGGTTGCTTTGTTTGCAGAGGAGAATTAGATGGTACTTGAACAAAGAAGGAAACACGCTGAAGCTGAGGCCAAAACAAAAGCATTCTTGGATTCTTGGGATGAAGAAAGGATTAAAGGTGATGCTGATATTGCACTGATGAAACAAATAAAAGAAGAAATGCAAGAGTATACTCAAGAACAAAAAGATGAATGGAAGAGGAATTATAAAGCTGAGAGGAAGAAATTTTATCTCAATCAAAGAAAGAAGAGAAAAGTGCTCAATCGTCCAACAGTTAAGCAAAAGAGGAAGTACTATGAGTACTATCTAAACAATATGAAGGGTTGGAAGCTTGTTCAATTAAAGCGATACTCAGATGATGAGATCTTCAAAATGTATGGAAGAGCCAAAAACTCAATGTAACTATTTTGAATGTACTGGTCACATATAATACCCTTATAATGTGGCAATAAACATCATTTAGATACACATTTCTGATATGGTGTGACTATTGTAAATCCTATAGTTACAATGTGACTATTTATTTATTTATTTATTTATTTTATTTTTGTGTTTTTTTGTAAAGCCTGTAGTCAGATGATCGTGATTCAATTAAGTGTGACTATACACATTAGGATTTGGCAAGCAAACACACACTAAACTTTAGACACACATATTAACCAACATGACCATATTTATCGAATTTCGTTACACTTAATCATGTTTCTATGGTTTAGTGTGACCATATATGACATTTGGTCACACTCTTCAAGTGTGTGACATATATTTGTCACTCTTAAATGCATATCGTGACTAACATTTCAAACTGAATTTTTAGTTGTCACACATTTCAAATTCATATGTGGCTAACTATTCAGCAAAGAATAGCAGTCACGTTTATATAATGTGTGACAAACTTGACTATATAATTTAGCCACATACGCACGTACTTCATGTGACCATATATCTTTTTTAGTCACACTGTTCAATTGTGTGACATATATTTGTCACATATGTATATCTATAGTGTGACTAATGTTTTGAGCTGATTTGTATCAGTCACACGTCCCGAATTAAAAGTGACTAAAATGTCGAAAAATATTTACCAGTTACCCTCTAGTCACATATATACACCAATGTGTGACATATATTTTATGAAATGGTCACACAAGTCGAATCAAGTGTGGCTGTTTATTTAAGGCTGGTACATTTAGGCACGTAAATATGTTGCTGTGTGATCATTCAAAATACGCTATGTGTGACGAAAGGCCATTTTTGTACTAGTGAATTGAGCAAGAAATTGAGAGGTGAGATCACCAAAAGAGGTGATGGATCCCGTGGTTAAATGCTCAAGCCATTGACTAGCTTGGTCACGTAGAGAGAATTGAAAGATACGCAATCGGGTCGTCTCTTAAATGGCAACATCAAGGTCTATGGAATAAATAATTTTAAGGTCATCCTTTAGATGTGGGTTTGGATCTTCGGAACGAAGCCCATGCAATGCACATCCGCTTTGCACCAACTGGATGGTGTCGAATCGCAAGGGAGATACATTAGCTCCTTGGGTGAGCTCAATGGTGTTTCGGTAGCCTTGGTGGCTAGGTCGGGAGTATTATCCTAAAGTGCGGGCTCTAGGTGGTTCAGGTGGGTTTTGGTGGTTTTGTTGTGGTGGTTTGGCTGGATCAAAGATATTACCACCTTCCATGATGGCGAATGGTAATGGTCACTGATTGAGGGAAAAGCAGTCAACTAAATTCAACCACGGATGTGGTCAAACAAGTCAAACTCCTAAGGCTCAATGCTCCGCGGAATATAGTGTTTCCCCGGGTCGTTATGTCCCGACGAGGTGTGAATGGCTAACAAACGGTTATGTGATCGGGTGAATCTGGACGGAAAAGGGTTTAAGATTGATCTGGCTAAGGAATCTACAAAGGAATAGCTTAAATAAGCTATATGAATAAGACTGGCAGCTAAGAAAAGCCAGAAACGTTTAAAATTTAAAAACACGTACGTTCACGTTTAAATAAAACGTAAACGTACAAAATAAAAAGTGAAAACGGAAATCTGAAAACACCCAGGGGGTGAAAATGACTTTTTTACAAACTAAAAGGTAAAATAAAATTTTTAGAAAAAGAAATTTAATTTTTACAGTAATTAACTATTTATTATTAATTAAATACTATTTAATACTTATTATTAATATTTAAAACACTTAAATATAATTTAACACTAATTAAATACTAGAAAAATGAAAATAAAATTTATAAAATTATAAAATAACTAAAAACAAGTTTTAAAATTAAAAATAAGTCTTTTTGTCTTTTTGTGAATTTTCTATTAATTAATTACTAATTATCTTAATTAAACTATTTAAACTAATTCAAATTACAAATAATACTAAATTAACTTAGAAAATTATGAAAAAATTTATAAAACTATTTTATAACTTATAAAAGCTAGGAAAAATATAAAAACTAGGTTTCACTAAATAAAAACTAATTATGCTATTTAAAACTTAATATTAATTAATTATAAATAAAACTAAGATTAATTCTAATAAATACTAAAAGAAAAAATAAAAATCTGAGAAAATTATTATAAATACTTTAATATAATAGGAATTTAAGAAAAATATAAAATAGCTAATTACTTAAAAAAATCTAAAAATGAAAAATAAAATTTAAATAAAATTAAATAGAAACTATCACTTAAAAATTAAGTTAACTTTTCTGGATTTTTTCTTTTGAAACTTGTTTTATACATAAAAATGAAAACTTTTTGTAAAAACAAACTTTTTATAAACTAAAAATAAGCAAATTACAAGCTTATAGGGTCAACAGTTGACTTTTGTTGACCAACAAGGGAAATAAGCTGAATTGGGCACAAGTGGGACCCACAATGGGTGTTTCTGGTTCACTTGAGTAAAAGGGACATGTTAAAGCAATTATAAGCAAGTGGTGAACACTGAATAAGCAAATAAGCTTAAAATAAGCACATTGAAACTAGTTTTGGAACTGAAAATGGGACAAGCTTGTGGAGATGGTTTAGGTGGGTCCCAGTGGTCTAGGGGTCAAACAAGTGGTCAATACCACTTCTAGGGGTCAAGCAATAATAAGCAAGTGGAGATGGTTCAGAGGGGGGTGGAAATGAACAAGAATTGGACCTTGACACCCACTGAGGTGGTCAGAAACCACCACCAAAGTGGTGGTGGTGGTCTGATGTGCTACTGCAGCAGGGCATCACCATCCCTGCAGCCTACTTTGGCTCAATGTGGGGCCCAGGGAAAAAATTCCAAAAATATAGAAATGGTAAGACTTTGAAGATGAGCTGGTAGAGTATCTATGGAAACAAATTTCACAACTTGAATCCAATCACACAATTCAATAAAAATCCCTCAAGTTTTGAAAAAAAACTGAAAAGATGAACTTTGACTTTTGATAAAAACTTTGCTATTTGACTTTGTTGGACTTTGATTTGATCTCATGGACTGAAATTGATGTTTTAGGTTATATTAAAGCTAAATTAGGTTATATGAACAACTTTTAAACAAAATGGTGAGTTTTGAGACTCCAAGACACCAACAGTTAACTGTTGGGTGGGATTGGGTGAGATTTTGACTTCTGCTGTTTAGAACTTTGGTTTAAAGGTTTACTAAACGTAAATATACCTAATGTAATATATCTAAACTAAAATAACAACAAAACAACAACCTGAGAATAGCTAGATAGGCAGATCCAAACACCTCCTTAAGTGGACTATTTGGCAATTTTTAAAAGAAATGAACTGAGCAAAACACAAACCTGCTAAACTAAGTTACAATAAGCTAAAACAAGTATAAATAAGCAAGTTGAGACAGTTACAAACAACAAATACCAGTAATTACAGATTATAGAAAAAAAAATGTAACCCAAAAGCTTACTTGGCACCAAATCTGAGAACCAACTGAGAATCAATCCCAATTGACAACTTAATGCTCCCATGAGCTACTAAACCAGAATCCATGTATACATAACCAGAGTCCATTGCTTCTTCCTTCATAATCTTTTTTTTTTTATATTTTCTATTTATTTATTTTTTTGTATTTATGAACTACACTGGATAAAAAGCTTTGTGACCTTAAAGAAACTGATGAATGAGCTTAATGAAACTTAATGGAACAGATAACAAGCACTTTTGACAACAATTTAGTAAAAATGAGATTTTTCATGAAAATGAGCATAAACTGAAATGAAATTGAAAGACTTAAATTAAGGCTTCACAAAGATTTAAAATACAAGGAATTTGCTTATTACAACCTTAGAAATCTAAAGGATACACCGGAAAACAGACATTAATTAAAACGAAACTAAACTACACTAATTAAACTATTACTACTCTAATAATCTTTCTTCTTCTCTTTTTCTTTTCTTTTATAGCCCTTGGTGACTATCTCTGACTTTCCCACTTCCATCATGGCTGTAGGATTGGCTCTTTAGATCCCCACCGTTCAAACACATTTTGGCGCCAAATTGTGTTTTGGCAGTTGTGAGTGGTTTAGGTGAGCATTTAGTGAGGAGGGGGGATGAATGGGTGTAGGTGAGGGTATTTATGAGGGTTGGTGATACAGTGAGGAGGGGGGAGGTGGACAAGAACCTGGTAATTAAGGGGATAGGGAGGTTAGGGATGAACAGTAATCGATGGTGGTGTTGACTGGGTCAAAGCCAGGGAAATATTAAAAGTGGGGGTGGGCTTTTATCTTTTGGGCCTGGGGTTTTTTATGGATCAGGGGTGTGTTGGGTTAAAAGGGTAGTTTGGTTTGTTGGTTTATTTTGGGTCCATTTGGTTTAAAGTGTAATTACAAGGACCATAAGTGTAATATACCCATACATTGAGGACTGATTTTGTATTTTTCCATATTGCTTCAAAGGACCAAAATTGCTAATCACCAACAAACTAAGAACCAATTTTTCCATTTTCATTTTTCAAAATTTCCCGGGGACCAAATTTGACAAGTTGCCAAACTTGAGGGACCAAACATGTAATTTCCACAAACTTCACACCAAGGACTATAAATGATTTTTGTAACTTCCCAAGGACCCAAAATGATTTTTTTTTATTCAAAATTATCCCACCAGGGACCAAATCTGTCAATTACTGAAACTCCAGGGACCAAACTGTAAATTTCCAAAACTTTCCAATTTTTCACCAAAGGACTAAATATGACAATTTATGATTTCAAAATGACCTTTGGTGATAATTTTCTATATTTTGAATATCCAGGGACTAGTTTTGTAATTTTATGAAAGTTGGGGGACTGAAACTGCCAATATTGCAAACTTTGTACGTTTTTCATCTGTTTTTGCTCATTTTGCATCTAAAACATATAAAACACAATTTTGAAATATTTTCAGTATTTTGATGCATTACTGAGAGTTTTTGTATGTTTTGCAGTTCAGATTAGACCAAAAATGATGAGTGTTTGAGCACTCATCAATCCCCCACACTAAACTATTGCTAGTCCCTAGCAATAACTGTTTTGAAAACTTGATGGATTTTAAACTCTTTACCAAAAGCCATCACTTCTGGAGTAGCCAGGTTTAAGAACTGTGGCACACCTGATAACCGTGTGATTTTGAGCAAACCACCAGCTGTCAACGGATTTGATTTGTCTTTACCAGGAGCCGTTTGCTCCTGGACTAGCCAGCTCTTGATGGAATAGTCAACATCTTGGTGAGCTGATTACCAATTATGGATTTTCCACTGCCTTTACCACAAGCCATAATCTTGCGGGCTAGCCAACTCATTCGCTTTATGGGATATGGGGAGTTGATGAACCATACAATTTTAGACAAATTGCAAGCCGTAAACGGATTTGAGATGTCTTTACCAAGAGCCGTTTGCTCCTGGACTAGCCAATCCCTTTTGTCGTTTAGACTTGGCGGACTGATTACCACAAAAATTTTGAAATAAAGTGAAAAATTTTTGCCAAAAACGGGGGTATTATTTAGTAAAATGTGATAAAATTCGCTAGAATAGTGAATACCCCCCCCCCCCCCCCACACTTAGCATGAATATTGTCCTCAATATTCAAAATCCCGGCTATTATGCCGACATTTTGAACGTAAAAGGGCAACATTACAAGCTAAGCGTGGAAAACACCATTTTGTATTTTCACTTCATAAGTAACCATAGCATAGGGGACTCCCCCACACTTAGGGTGAAAACCCTATAAGCATGCTACTGTTTTTGTTTACCGAGTCGCTAGCTTGACTCGACCCCGAATTCATTTGTCCTTGGGGAAGCATGATGTGGAAGAGACAATCTCAATCGTACTTTCATTCAAGATGTTTAGACAAACATTTGAAGCACGTGAAAGTTCCACACCGATGAGATAAGTACCCGACTCAAGATAATGATACATGAAAATGCCGGGATCAAATATAGTGTCTTCATTCCCGAAGGAGTGAAGAAGAGAAGAAGTCACCTTATAGGTGAAGAAAAGGAAGAAAATCATGATAAAAAGCATGATTTGATCTTCTTCCTCGAGAGCAGGCTCCGTAGCCTGAGTTTGGATTTCAAAGGTTAAGCTCGTAAATATCCCGGGAGGGTGGGTGGGAATATGCAAATTCTCATAATTGAGAGCATCTCCCCCCGGGCTATCAAACTCCGGAGGAGTCGTAACATGATGAGTGAGTTCACCGGAGAACTCCCCATGAAGAGAATCATTCACAAGATGTGAATCCATGAATTCATGTTCCGGAATAGACTCATCACAATCCTCATTCCGAATACCAAAGATTGGATTATCAGAAATCGAAGTGAATTCAGAGTCGAATTCAAATAGAGGATTGGTGAGAGTAGTATTGAATGTTTTGGGAACAAAGTGATTATTATTCTCAATTGGATTGTCGGGATAAGAAGTGAGTGACGGATCATGATAAAGGAGACTTTCAATTTCTCCCAGATCGGCTTGGAAATCGAGGAGACCATTATCACTTTCCAATGAAAGTGGATTGATGTGAGTAAGTTCATCAGCGAACTCCTCAAGAAGAAGATCAACATCAGACTGAGGGAGTGATGCCTCGATATACTCAATGTCTCCATGAGATGTACAATCATAATTAAAATCTGAGAAAGTCTCAAAATGATCGTTAGGACACTCAATGGGTGAAGGAACATCACATACATGATCCAAAGTTCCCTGTGACTCTCCTGGGATTGGGACAAGGATCTCAACACTAGACTTTATTAATTCGTCCGATTCCTTATTAGGAACACTGCTAAGATGCTCATCCCCCATGTTTAGAGAGTGAGTGTGAACTTCGGGTGTGATAGCAGACTGAGGGAGTGGAGAGGAGCTAGCATTCATGGATTGTACGAGTTCCATTTGATCTTCTGCTAGTAATTTCTCCGTCTCATCATTTCCTCCCTGATTATCCATGGAAGGAATCACAACTGATGAATCTGATGAATCGTTTTGAATAATGACAATGTTATCTTCATCATCATCATTGTCATCATCGTCATCATAAAGAGCAGCATGGCGAAGATTGGCACGTATTTTAGATGCTCTTTGCTCAGCAAGTAATTCTTCCATGCTCTTTTCGTTTCTAGCTTCTCGTTCTTCAGCAAGTAATTCTGCCATTGATTTTTCACGAGAATCTTGAAACGATGTAGTAGCTAACCCCTCCTTAAAATTTTTAAATGCTTCAAGAACCTCATCACAAAGGTCTTGCGGGAATTGAGGGGTTGCTTGGGTCAACTGGTATTGTGGAGGTGGGTCTTGAAATGAATAGTCGTAATTGTTACAAGGAAATGGATTCCCTGTTTGACAATCAGAGCTAGTGTGTGGACCTCCATAATACTCACAATAGTAAAACTGATGTGGCTGTGAGTCGTATGTGCATGAGTCATAATTGTTATCAGGAAACTGCTCATAGACAAGCGTGTCCCCTGATTGACAATCAGAACTGTAGTGTGGACCACCACAGTACTCACAACAGTAAAACTGTTGAGTCTGGCTTGGTGTATCTTGATACGAAGCATCATTGAAGTTTGGATAATATGATTCTTGCTCGTATGAATGTGTTGGGTAATTGGAAAATTTTGAAGAGTCGTTGAATGAGTTTTGATTAGGATCATAAGCAAATGAATTACTCGACCCACAAAACAAACAACTCCCGTTTTGAATATCATTACCACATTGTACACATGTACACCAACGACATGGCAAACCAAAAAGTGGCTCACCACAACCAACACAAGGAATAAAAGCCGGAGGTGGGACAAGTGGTGTGCTCTTAGAGCTAGCAATTTCCACCACTTCCGTTATGGTCTCGGGCTTGGAAGAATTTGGTGAATCATTGAGAGAATTTGGACTTATGAACAGATTGCACAAAACACAAAATTTGTTACTACAATTATTGCCACATTTCTCACAAATACACTGGAGACAACGAAAGCCGTTCTCAATCGGGCTTTTACAATGAAAACACGTGTAGCCGAGAGACGCCATAAGAATTATACATGAGATGGGTATAAGAAGGTAGAATCAAACTGATAGAGGGTAAGGAAAAATATTTTTGGGTTTTTATGAAAAGATATGAACAAGGATGGATAAATATACAATGGAACGAATTCCAAAGTCACTAATCAGAAAAACCGTTTAGAAAACGCACACAACCTCCCCGGCAGCGGCGCCAAAAATTGATTGAGGGAAAAGTAGTCAACTAAATTCAACCACGGATGTGGTCAAACTCCTAAGGCTCAATGCTCCGCGGAATATAGTGTTTCCCCGGGTCGTTATGTCCCGACGAGGTGTGAATGGCTAACAAACGGTTATGTGATCGGGTGAATCTGGACGGAAAAGGGTTTAAGATTGATTTGGCTAAGGAATCTACAAAGGAATAGCTTAAATAAGCTATATGAATAAGACTGGCAGCTAAGAAAAACCAAAAACGTTTAAAATTTAAAAACACGTACGTTCACGTTTAAATAAAACGTAAACGTACAAAATAAAAAGTGAAAACGGAAATCTGAAAACACCCAGGGGTGAAAATGACTTTTTTACAAACTAAAAAGGTAAAATAAAATTTTTAGAAAAAGAAAATTAATTTTTACACTAATTAATTATTTATTATTAATTAAATACTATTTAATACTTATTATTAATATTTAAAACACTTAAATATAATTTAATACTAATTAAATACTAGAAAAATGAAAATAAAATTTCTAAAATTATAAAATAACTAAAAACAAGTTTTAAAATTAAAAATAAGTCTTTTTGTCTTTTTGTTAATTTTCTATTAATTAATTACTAATTATCTTAATTAAACTATTTAAACTAATTCAAATTACAAATAATACTAAATTAACTTAGAAAATTAAGGAAAAATTTATAAAACTATTTTATAACTTATAAAAGCTAGGAAAAATATAAAAACTAGGTTTCACTTAATAAAAACTAATTATGCTATTTAAAACTTAATATTAATTAATTATAAATAAAACTAAGATTAATTCTAATAAATACTGAAAGAAAAAATAAAAATCTGAGAAAATTATTATAAATACTTTAATATAATAGGAATTTAAGAAAAATATAAAATAGCTAATTACTTAACAAAAATCTAAAAATGAAAAATAAAATTTAAATAAAATTAAATAGAAACTATCACTTAAAAATTAAGTTAACTTTTCTGGATTTTTTCTTTTGAAACTTGTTTTATACCTAAAAATGAAAAATTTTTGTAAAAACAAACTTTTTATAAACTGAAAATAAGCAAATTACAAGCTTATAGGGTCAACAGTTAACTTTTGTTGACCAACAAGGGAAATAAGCTGAATTGGGCACAAGTGGGACCCACAATGGGTGTTTCTGGTTCACTTGAGTAAAAGCGACATGTTAAAGCAATAATAAGCAAGTGGTGAACACTGAATAAGCAAATAAGCTTAAAATAAGCACGTTGAAACTAGTGTTGGAACTGAAAATGGGACAAGCTTGTGGAGATGGTTCAGGTGGGTCCCAGTGGTCTAGGGGTCAAACAAGTGGTCAATACCACTTCCCTGGTAGGAGGGGGTGGAAATGAACAAGAATTGGACCTTGACACCCACTGAGGTGGTCAGAAACCACCACCAAAGTGGTGGTGGTGGTCTGATGTGCTACTGCAGCAGGGCATCACCATCCCTGCAGCCTACTTTGGCTCAATGTGGGGCCCAGGGAAAAAATTCCAAAAATATAGAAATGGTAAGACTTTGAAGATGAGCTGGTAGAGTATCTATGGAAACAAATTTCACAACTTGAATCCAATCACACAATTCAATAAAAATCCCTCAAGTTTTGAAAAAAAAACTGAAAAGATGAACTTTGATTTTTGATAAAAACTTTGCTATTTGACTTTGTTGGACTTTGATTTGATCTCATGGACTGAAATTGATGTTTTAGGTTATATTAAAGCTAAATTAGGTTATATGAACAACTTTTAAACAAAATGGTGAGTTTTGAGACCCCAAGACACCAACAGTTAACTGTTGGGTGGGATTGGGTGAGATTTTGACTTCTGCTGTTTAGAACTTTGGTTTAAAGGTTTACTAAACCTAAATATACCTAATGTAATATATCTAAACTAAAATAACAACAAAACAACAACCTGAGAATAACTAGATAGGCAGATCCAAACACCCCCTTAAGTGGACTATTTGGCAATTTTTAAAAGAAATGAACTGAGCAAAACACAAACCTGCTAAACTAAGTTACAATAAGCTAAAACAAGTATAAATAAGCAAGTTGAGACAGTTACAAACAACAAATACCACTAATTACAGATTATAGAAAAAAATGTAACCCAAAAGCTTACTTGGCACCAAATCTGAGAACCAACTGAGAAGCAATCCCAAATTGACAACTTAATGCTCCCATGAGCTACTAAACCAGAATCCATGTATACATAACCAGAGTCCATTGCTTCTTCCTTCATAATCTATTTTTTTTTATATTTTCTATGTATTTATTTTTTTGTATTTATGAACTACACTGTATCAAAAGCTTTGTGACCTTAAAGAAACTGATGAATGAGCTTAATGAAACTTAATGGAACAGATAACAAGCACTTTTGACAACAATTTAGTAAAAATGAGATTTTTTCATGAAAATGAGCGTAAACTGAAATGAAACTGAAAGACTTAAATTAAGGCTTCACAAAGATTTAACATACAAGGAATTTGCTTATTACAACCTTAGAAATCTAAAGGATACACCGGAAAACAAACATTAATTAAAACGAAACTAAACTACACTAATTAAACTATTACTACTCTAATAATCTTTCTTCTTCTCTTTTTCTTTTCTTTTATAGCCCTTGGAGACTATCTCTGACTTTCCCACTTCAATCATGGCCGTAGGATTGGCTCTTTAGATCCCCACCGTTCAAACGCATTTTGGCGCCAAATTGTGTTTTGGCAGTTGTGAGTGGTTTAGGTGAGAATTTAATGAGGAGGGGGATGAATGGGTGTAGGTGAGGGTATTTATGAGGGTTGGTGATACAGTGAGGAGGGGGGAGGTGGACACGAACCTGGTAATTAGGGGGATAGGGAGGTTAGGGACGAACAGTAATCGATGGTGGTGTTGACTGGGTCAAAGCCAGGGAAATATTAAAAGTGGGGGTGGGCTTTTATCTTTTGGGCCTGGGGTTTTTTATGGATCAGGGGTGTGTTGGGTTAAAAGGGTAGTTTGGTGTGTTGGTTTATTTTGGGTCCATTTGGTTTAAAGTGTAATTACAAGGACCATAAGTGTAATATACCCAAACATTGAGGACTGATTTTGTATTTTTCCATATTGCTTCAAAGGACCAAAATTGCTAATCACCAACAAACTAAGAACCAATTTTTCCATTTTCATTTTTCAAAATTTCCCGGGAACCAAATTTGACAAGTTGCCAAACTTGAGGGACCAAACATGTAATTTCCACAAACTTCACACCAAGGACTTAAAATGATTTTTGTAACTTCCCAAGGACCCAAAATGATTTTTTTATTCAAAATTATCCCACTAGGGACCAAATCTGTCAATTACTGAAACTCCAGGGACCAAACTGTAAATTTCTAAAACTTTCCAATTTTTCACCAAAGGACTAAATATGACAATTTATGATTTCAAAATGACCTTTGGTGATAATTTTCTATATTTTGAGTATCCAGGGACTAGTTTTGTAATTTTATGAAAGTTGGGGGACTGAAACTGCCAATTTTGCAAACTTTGTACTTTTTTCATCTGTTTTTGCTCATTTTGCATCTAAAACATATAAAACACAATTTTGAAATATTTTCAGTATTTTGATGCATTACTGAGTGTTTTTGTATGTTTTGCAGTTCAGATTAGACAAAAAATGATGAGTGTTTGAGCACTCATCAGTCACGAACAAAGTAACGAAGAAAAAGATAGACTAAGGAATACCTAATAAAAAGAAAATAAAAAAATCTCACTAGAAAGAAATCTAACGAGTAGACCTAATAAAACTAAAATTTAACCTAAACAATAACTATTCCCTGGCAGCGGCGCCAAAAATTTGATGTGTGGTTTTGCAACCTTGCAAAACGTTTTACTTCTCAAGGGATCTTGAGAAGCTTGCAATCCCCACCAGGCAGTGTACCTGACCGATGTAGTATAGTGAGTGGCAAATACCGGGGGATTCATCGTTCTCTAGGGGAATAGTGTCGTTAGGATTAAAGACTACTTAAACTAGGTCTAGGGGCGAGGGATGATTCTTTTGGTATTTTGTATTTTTAGGAAAGCAAGTAAAAAATCTCGGGTTTTGGAAGAGTGGACAGAATTAGTTGCTACTCAACTAACCCAAATTACTACGAATGCAAAAGAAAATAAAATAACAAGAAAAGTAAATGTGGTGAACTTCTTATAATGGGAAAAATGTATTTACTTAGACATCACTACTCCCTAGTTATCTCTTACCGATTAATTGATTTGTTATACTTCTTTGGATGAAGGGTTGTATTCCTTAATACCAGTCATGGAGCTATATACGTCCTTCCCCAGTCTATAAGCTTCTATCTCTTCCTATCCTGGCCTCGTAAACAGTTACTTATGCATTAAATACAACCAATAACATCATAGTACACATCTGATCACGTTTCTTAAGACCTTCAAGCCTATTACCATGTAGGAGTATGGCCAGTTTTCTTAAGCCAAACGCAAAAATCAATCAACCAAATCAGCTAGTAACAAACCAATCAACCAATAATCAACAACTAGGTTTCATTAGATCTAAGTAAACACAAAGAGAATTACGCTAACATGTTAATGAAAAGACAAGATAAATGATTAATCAAACAACACATAGACATGTTGAATGATTAAAAGGAAGACTTATCTTCAATTGAACATGAAGGAAAAGAGGGCTTGGAAACCCTAAAGTTACAGTCAAATTCGTCTAGGGTTTTATCTCCCAAAAGTCACGCACAAAAACTTGATGCGTTGTTTTGCAACCTTGCAAAAGGTTTTACTTTTCAAGGGATCTTGAGAAGCTTGCAATCCCCACTAGGCAGTGTACCTGACCGATGTAGTATAGTGAGTGGCAAGTACCAGGGGATTGAGCATTCTCTAGGGGAACAGTGTCATTAGGATTAAAAACTACTTAAACTAAGCCTAGGGGTGAGGGATCATTCTTTTTGAATTTTTAGGAAAGCAGGTAAAAATATCAGGTTTTGGAAGAGTGGGCGGAATTAGTTGCTAGTCAACTAACCCAAAATTAGTACAAATGCAAAATAAAATAAAATAACAGAAAAGTAAATGTGGTGAACTTCTTATAATGGGAAAAATGTATTTACTTAGACTTCACTACTCCCTAGTTATCTCTTACCGATTAATTGATTTGTTATAGTTGTTTGGATGAAGGGTTGTATTCCTTAATACTAGTCATGGGGTTGTGTACGTCCTTCCCCAATCTATAACCTTCTATCTCTTCCTATCCAGGCCTCGTAAACAGTTACTTATGCATTAAATATAACCAATAATATCATAGTACACATCTGATTATGTTTCTTAAAATGTTCAAGCCTATTAACATGTAGGAGTATGGCCAGTTTTCTTAAGTCTAACGCGAAAATCAATCAACCAAATTAACTAGTAATAAACCAACAACCAATAATCAATACCTAGGTTTCATTAGATCTAAGTAAACATAAAGCGAATTACGCTAGCATGTTAATGAAAATACAAGATAAAAAATTAATTAAACAACACATAGACATATTGAATGATTAAAAGGAAGACTTATTTTCAATTGAACATGAAGGAAAAGAGGGCTTGGAAACCCTAAAGTTGCAGTAAAATTCGTCTAGGGTTTTATCTCCCAAAAGTCACACACTTAATGAAAGAAAAATCGAAAAATATATATAGACATACAACTCTGACAGCGTCAGGCTTTGGTCTGACGCTGTCAGATTGCCGTGTTTAGGGTTCTCAGATCACCTAGACCCACTTCAGACACCGTCCATTTATAGGGGTTCTGGGTTGTCTCTTGTAGAGCTAAAGAGGGGCGACCTTGGTTCTATAACACCTGACGCCGTCAGGTGTTAACCTACTTTTGTTTCTTGGGCATCATTTGCAATAATCTACCTTCATTCCAGTATAAGGTGACGACGTCAACATCTAAAGCATGACGCAGTCAGGTGTGATTTCCTGACTTTTCTTGACTTTCTTGTTTTCTTCATACTTGAGCATAATAACGTCCAAAAAGCTCCAAAATGCTCAATTTTCTAGAATTCATGTCCCAAGTACCTAAAATGATAAAAGAAACGATTTAAGGTAGTATTTGATCATAAAAATACGATTTAGGGCTTAAATGACCCCCTAGAAGTGTAACAAAATTCGATAGATCAAAATGATATCTGATATCAATGGGTACCATCTTGTAATGAATGTCATAGTCACTGAGTTGACTTTTCATCCATAACACATTTGCACAACAACTTGCTGCAACAACATATTCAGCTTCTGCTGAGGACATGGAAACTGATTATTGATTTTTAGCACTACAACAGACTAATTTTACTCCAAGGAATTGGCAGGATCTTGAGGTGCTTTTTCTATCCATGTTGCATCCTGCATAGTTAGAGTCTTAGTATCCTTTTAGATCAAACCCTAAACATTTGGGGTAGTATAGTCCAAGACTAGAAATACCCTTCAGGTATCAAAGAATCCTCTTAACAACAGTAAGATGTGATTCTCTGGGGTTAGACATATATCTAGCACATAAACAGACTGAAAATTAAATATAAGGCCTTGAGGCTAGTGGATACAATAGTGACCCAATCATACCTCTAATGAGAGTTTGATTGACTGGTTTTCTAGTAAGATCAAGACCCAAGTTGTTTGGGGGTACCATTGGTGTTTTCACTGAGGCACAGTCACTGAGATCATACTTTTTCAGTAAGTTCCTAGTGTACTTTTTCTGACTGATGGATGTGCCTTTTTCAGTTTGTTTGATTTCCAGTCCACTGAAGTAACTGAGTTCACCCATCATACTCATTTTAAACTTCTTTGTCCTCAGTTTTTCAAACTGTTTACAAAGTTTGTAGCTTGTTGACTCAAATATGATGTCATCCACATACACTTGGACAAGAATCACGTCCTCTTTTGTTCTATAGATAAACATTGTGTTGTCTATCTTTCCTCTGACAAACTTGTTTTGGATGAGGAAGGTTGAAAGAGTTTCATACCATGCTCTATGGGCTTGTTTTAGACCATAAAGAGCTTTGTCAAGCTTACAGACATGGTTTGGAAACTCACTGCTCTCAAACCCAAGTGGTTGCTGAACATCAACTTCTTCTTTCAGTGTTCCATTGAGGAAGGCACTTTTTACATCCATTTGATATACTTTGAAGTTCATGTAGGTAGCATATGCAAGAAATATCGTGATGGCTTCGGTTCTTGCGACTAGTGCAAATGTTTCTTTATCAGTCTTGTTTTTCAAGACCCATTTCATGCTGATAATATAAACACCCTGAGGGCGTTCTACTAGAGTCATGACTTCATTTCTGTAAAATTGTTCCAACTCATCTCTCATGGCCTGAACCCAACTTTCATGTTTTAGTGCCTCTTTGACATTTTTAGGCTTAATATTGGAGTTGAAGTCCACAAACAGACATTCATTGGCTGAGGTTGCCTTAAGTTTAGCAGCCATGGTTCTCGTAAGCATACCTTTAGTGGGTTCTCCAATAATGTTTACAAGTTCAATGTTCTTAGACCTAGTCCAGCTGTCCTAAGGTCTGGGATAATGATTAGAACTTGTTGAAGCCTGATTGAAATAGGGAATGGGCTCAGTGATTGAAATTTGAGGAATGTCAGAAATCTGAATATCCAACTGAGTGGGTTACTCATTGAGATTTGTTCCATCCTTAACAGATTGTTCAGTTGGACTGACATTGTCAGGGTTTGTTTGTGCTTCAACAAACTCAGTGAGGGTTGGTCGTGGAAGATTATGTGGGACAATGTAGTAGGATATATCAGCATCGGCTTGATATTGAGATGTGAGATTTTCTTCAGTACTCTCATCAAAGGTGACATGAAAGGTTTCTTCAGTCTGTTGTCTCCTTGTATTGAACACCTTGAAGGCTTTAGAGACAAGGGAATACCCTAGAAAGTAACCATCATCAGCTTTGGCATAAAATTTACCAAGGTGATCCTTGTGGTTATGGATAAACACAGGACACCCAAACACATGGAAATAGTTGATATCAGGGATTCTTCCTTAAATAACTCATAGGGAGTTTTGCTATATCTCTTAACAATGATGGATCTGTTTTGAGTGTAGCAGGTTGTTTTAACTACCTCAGTCCAAAAAATGTTTGGAGAGTGCAGATCTATTAAGCATTGTTCTTGCAGCCTCAATGAGGGTTTTGTTCTTCCTTTCAGCAACACCATTTTGCTCAGGAGTGTAAGGAGAAGAGAAATTTTGAGAAATCCCTTTTTCAACGCAAAAACATTCAAGGTCATGATTTCTGAACTCAGTTCCATTATCAGTCCTGAGTTGTTTGACCCTGATGTTATTTTGGTTTTCAATGTTCATGATGAAGGACATGATTGTTTCAGCTGCCTGACTCTTTTTGGTCAGGAAGTAAACCCAAGTGTATCTTGAGTATTCATCCACAATGAACAGAGTGTATTTTTCATGGTGGATTGACATTGGACTGATGGGTTCAAAGAGATCCATATGAAGTAGGTGAAGGCAACTTGTGATGGAGAAATTTTGTTTGGTTCTAAAGGATGCCATGTGATGTTTTCCCTTTTCACAGGCAGGGCAGGGTTTATCCTTTGATAACACAAGTGATGGTAAGCCAAGGACTTTGTTTTTTTTGGCAAGATTGTTTATGTTTTTAAAGTTCAGGTGGGAAAGTCTTTTATGCCAAAGCCGATTGAGGGTTTCAGTGGCTTTAGCAAAGAGACATGTTCCATTCTGAGTGAGTGTAGACATATCTAAGACATAAACATCTTCTCTTCTTGGTGCAATAAGAACAATTTCTTTATTTGCATTGAAGATGGTGCCTTTCTTATCATTAAGCTGAACTATGTATTTTGCATCACATAGTTGAGTGACACTGATCAAATTGTACTTTAGACCGTTAACATAAGCTATTCTAGTAAAAACTATTCCACTACAGTTTACTGAATGACTCCTACCAAACCAACTAGTCAACCGGGTGTGGTCAATAGGCGTGCCTGGAAGAAAGTGCAAGATAACCGGTGAAGAATAGGGTTTCCCCGGGTCGTTATGTCCCGACGAGGTGTGATGGTAATCCAACGGGTTTGTGATCGGGTGAATTTAGACAGAAAAGGGCTTGAGATTGATTACGCTACTGATTTGTACAAGGAAATAGCTTAAGTAAGTTATATTAACAAGACTGTGAAATCAGAAAAACCAGAAACGTTTAAAACCTAAAAACCTGTACGTTCAGATTAAATTTACGCGAACGTACAAAATAAAAAGTGAAAACTGAAATCTGAACACCCCCAGGGGGTGAAAATGACTTTTTTACAAACCTAAAGACAAAAGAAAATTTTTAGAAAAAGAAAATGAATTTTTACACTAAGTAATTATTTAATATTAATTAAATACTATTTAATACTAATTATTAATATTTAAATAACTTAAATACAATATAATATTAATTTAATACTAGAAAAATGAAAATTAAATTTCTAAAATTATAAAATAACTAAAAACAAAATTAAAAACTAAAAATATGTCTTTTTGTCTTTTTGTGATTTTTATATTAATTAATTACTAATTATATTAATTAAACTATTTTAACTATTTTTAAATTACTAATAATACTAAAAGTGAATAGAAAATTATAGAAAAATTTATAAATCTAATTAACCATCACAGGAATCCTAAAAAATTATAAAAAGTTTGTTTTATATATTTTTCACTATTTTATTAATTATTATATTGAATATTAATTAATTACTAATTAAACTAATTAAATTATAAAAACTAGAAAATGAACAGTATAAATTTTAGAAAAATTCCTAATATTATTTTATAACTTATAAAAGCTAGGAAAAATATAAAAACTAGGGTTTACTTTATAAAAACTAATTTTGCTATTTAATACTTAATTATTAATTAATTATTAATACAACTAATATTAAATCTAATTAATACTAAATTACAATATAAAAGTCTGGAAATATTTATGAAAATACTTTAACATAAAATAAATTTAAGAAAAATATAAAAATGCAAGTTACTTAATAAAAATCTAAAAAGGAAAATTAAAAAGTTAAATTACATTAAATAAAAACTATCACTTATTTTAAAATTGGATTTTCTGGATTTTTATTTTACAAAACTATTTTATACCTAAAAACATGAAACTTTTGTAAAAAAAACTTTTTTAGATATAAAAAATAAGCACTATGAGTGCTTATAAGCTTGACAGTTGACTTTGGTCAACTGTGGGAGCTTTTAAGCTTCATAATAAGCTACAAGCTGAAAACTTGATGGATTCTAGTGCAAGTGAGTTAAGTGGACAGATATGAGCTTAAACCAACCTTGGATAAGGCAAGTCAGCTGGAAAAGCTTTCTAAGGAACCAAAGCTGAGCTTGTGGGACCCACTGTGGTTTCCTGTGGGGCCCACAGAAGTTGAGTGAGCAGGATATTGCTGCTACAGCAGGGGAGGTCACTCCCCCTACAGGTTTGTTTGGAGCTTGCTGGGACCCACAATAAAAATCACAAAAATGAAACAAGAGTGGGAATCCAAAGATGAGCTGGGGTTTACAAATCCTAAAAAGTTCAAGCCTTGAATCAAAACACAAAATTCCCTAAAATTCTTGCAAAATTTGGAAAATCTGAGGTGTGCAATTTTGACTTTTGTGAGTAAACTTGGAATTTTGACTTTTTTGAACTTATAACTGATCTAAATGATGACTTAAGTTGTAATAAGCTATGATTATCCTAATCTAAGCTAAATCTACAACCTATAAGCTAAATTGATGGTTCAATGACCTCAAATCCTTCACAGTTAACTGTGAAGGAATTTGAGCTATGATTTTAACTATTGGCCAATTGAAACTTGGATTTGAGGCTTTACTTACACTATAATAACCTAATGCAATATATAACTGCCAAAGCAACACCAAAACAACAACAAGAGCACAGCTCACAAGCATGATCCAAACACCCCTAATGAGACTGAAAATGGATGATTTTGAGATTTTCAAATGATTACCGAGATTAAGTACATGAAACTGATGCATAACCATATATTAAGATAACTTAAGCTGAAACGAACATTTAAACATCAAATCTAACAACAATAACATGAGAATCACTAATATGCTAAAAATGACTGTGAAAATGAAATATTGAGCAACTATAGAAACTAATTAACAACCATGATATTTTAAGTTATATTATCACTAAAAAGCTTTAAATAAAGACAATGGAAACAGAATTAAGCAGTAACAAACATGATTATAGAAAAAAGCTTTAAATGGAATTTAAGACTTACAAGTGACTTAGACTGAGAAATGAAGTACCAAGAACCAAACTAACTTCCTAAACTTCCCATGAAGCTTCTAAACCCATAGAAATCCATAATGAAACATGCTTCAAACCTGAATCACCTTCTTCATTGATTTTTGAATTTATTAGCTATTTATGAGATTTTTAGTAATTTTTGAGAATATGATCTAAACTGATTGCAAAGCTTTTAGAAACTTAAGAAAACTTTTAAGTGAGCATATGAGAGCTTAAAGGAACATGAAACAATAACAATTAACAAGTTTCAAGTGAATTTGTCAAATTCACTTGAAATTGTCAAATCTGAATTTGAATGAACAAGGCTATAATTAAAGGTTCAAGAAAGATTGAATTACATGAAAGTAACTGAGTACAACTGATTTGAAATGAAAATTACAACTGAAATAAAGATTACACTACCTACGTTACACTACTCCTCATTCTACTCTAATAATTCTCTTCTGCTGCTTCTCTCTGGTCTTATAGATATCTTTTGAGTTCCAAGCAGCCTTCTGAGACTATTTCCACCAATCTGAGCCCTTGGATTGGTCCTTATCATCCTAGCCATTGATTTGGCTTTTTGGCGGGAAATGGGTTTTTGGCAGTTGGTGGTTTACTTGTGAGATTTGTGGGTATTAATTGGGTTTTGGAGTGTTGTGGTTTGGAAGGGGGAACAAGGTATGGGAAGGCTGATGTGGAGGAGGGGGGAGGTGGAGTGTTGGGTGAGTTTTCCAGGTGCAAGTGGTGGTGGGAAGGAAGGGTCAACGAGGGAGTTTGACTGGGGTGGTTTTGATATTAAAACGGGGTGTTTATTTTGGTTGTGTTTGGGCCTGGGAGGTGATTGGGCCAAGGGTAGTAGTGATGGGCTGGGTAAGGGTGTAGGATTGGATCAGGCTTTGGTTTTATAATATACAAAGGATCCCTTTGGTTGTAGTAATAAACACAAGGACCTAAATTGTAATTTTGGATTTTAGAGGGGGCTGTTATGTAACTTTCCATAAGATGCTATAAAGAACAAAAATTGTCATGTTTAAATAACCCAAGGACCAAAGTTATCATTTCTAATTTTTCAAACTTCAGGGGCCATTTTTGCCATTTTTGAAACTTCAAGGACTAATCTTGACATTTGATGAAAAGTTTTATTCAAGGACCAATTTTGTTAACTTTGAATAATATAGGGACCTTGAATGATAATTTTCCACATTTTGCATACCAAGGACTATTTTTGCCAATTTATGAAAGTTGGGGGACTGAAACTGCCGATTATGCAAACTTTGTACGTTTTTCATCTGTTTTTACTCATTTTGCATCTGAAACATATAAAACACAATTTTGGAATATTTTCAGTATTTTGATGCATTTCTGAGTGTTTTTGTATGGTTTTGCAGTTCAGATTGACCAAAAATGATGAGTGTTAGAGCACTCATCAATCCCCCACACTAAACTATTGCTAGTCCCTAGCAATAAACTGTTTTGAAAATTTAATGGGTTTTAATCTCTTTACCAAAAGCCATTACTTCTGGAGTAGCCAAATGTTTCAGTTCAAGTAAGAACCATGGTACACCGATAACCATGTGATTTTGAGCAAACCACCAGCTGTAAACGGATTTGATTTGTCTTTACCAGAAGCCGTTTGCTTCTGGACTAGCCAACTCTTGATGGACATAGTCAATATCTTGGTGAGCTGATTACCAATTATGGTTTTCCACTGCCTTTACCACAAGCCATAATCTTGCGGGCTAGCCAACTCTTTCACTTTTTAGGATATGGCGAGTTGAGATACCATACAATTTTGGGCAAATTGTCAGCCGTCAACGGATTTAATATATCTTTACCAAGAGCCGTTTGCTCCTGGATTAGCCAATCCTTTTGTCGGTTAGACATGGCGGACTGATAACCACAAAAATTTTGAAGCACAAGTGAATATTTTTTTTTAATTTTGGCCAAAAACAGGGGTATTAGATGGTAAAATGTGATCAAATTCGCTAGAATACCCCCCCCCCCACACTTAGGACTGAATATTGTCCTCAATATTCAAAGTCCCGGCTATTATGCCGACTCTTTGAACGTAAAAGGGCAACATTACAAGCTAAATGTGGAAACACCATTTTGTTTTTCACTTTATTTGTAACCACAGCAGGGGTAACTCCCCCACACTTTGGGTGAAAACCCTATATGCATGAAACTGTTTTTGTTTACCGAGTCGCTAGCTTGACTCGACCCCGAATTCATTTGTTCTTGGGGAAGCATGATGTGGAAGAAACAATCTCCATCGGATTTTCATTCAAGATGTTTGGACAAACATTTCAAGCACGTGAAAGTTCCACACCGATGAGATAAGTACCCGGCTTAAAATAGTATAAACTATAAGCGGTGATGCCGGGGTCAAAGATAATGTCTTCATTCCTGAAGGAGTGAAGGACAGGAGAAGTCACCCGGTAGGTGAAGAAGGGAAGAAAGATCTTGATGACAATCAAGATTGACTCATCATCATCAGTAAGAGAATTCATAATTGGTGTATCATGAATCTCATCATTTAAGCTCATATGATCTAGACCTATTATGGGAGGGAGGGTTGAGATTTTTATATCAAGTAAATTCTCAAGGTTGAGAATATTTCTCTCCAGAACACAAAGATCATCTTTCTCTAGATCAAAGTAAAATTTATCTTACTCCGGTGGAGATATGATATGAGTGAGTTCATAGGAGAACTCCTCAAAGGTGAATGAATCATATTCGGGGAGAGAAATTTGAGAATGAGAAGTGGCACTGCCACTAATCTTCTCTCCCATATGATCAAAAGTAAAGGCTTCAAACTCCGGAATAGGATCATCGGAGAAAATGTCACTATCCTTAATTGGGATAGGAGATGAAATAGATTTCTCTTTGAAAGCCTCGATTTTAGAAATGAGGAGATTGACATTCAATAATGTTGCACGAAGTGCTTCATCCTTGATTTCAATGTCAATCTCGTCATTCTCTTCTTCTAAGCTAACTAGCTTAGAAGGTAATTCTTCCATAAAAACGATGTCTCCACAAGATAACGAATCGTCATCAGTAGAATCGGAGAACATCTCAACATGATCAGTTGGGAAGAATAGAGGAGGAGGGATATCCCACATATGATCAAAAGTTCCCTGTGACTCTCCCGGGATTGGGACAAGGTTCTCTGCACTAGACTTTATGAATTCGTCCGATTCCTTTTCAGGAATAGTGCTAAGATGCTCATCCCCCATGATCAGAGAGTAAGTGTGAACTTCGGGTGTGATAACAGACTGAGGGAATTGAGAAGGACTAGCAGTTATGGATTCTTCAAGTTCCATTTGATCAACGGCTAGTGACTTTGTCACATTATTTTCTCCCTGATTCTCTATGGAAGGAATCACAACTGATGAATCTGATGAACCCTTACAAAATTGAGAAATATCAAGGGTAACTTCATCATCACTATCATCATCGTCGAGAAGAGCAGCATTGCGAAATATGGCTCGTGTTTTAGCTGCTTGTTCTAAGACAAGCAATTCTTCCATGCTCATTTCGTTTCTAGCATCTCGTTCTTCAGCCAGTAATTCTACCATAGATTTCTCGCGAGAGTTTTGAAACGATGTAGTAGACAACTCCTCCTTAAATTCTTTCAATGCTTCAAGAACCTCATGACAAAGGTCTTGCGGGTATTGAGGAGTTGCTTGGGTAATTTGGTACTGTGGAGGTGGGTCTTGAAACGAATAGTCGTATTGTTACAAGGAAACGGATTCCCTGTTTGACAATCCGAGCTAAAGTGAGGACCTCCACAGTACTCACAATAGAAAAACTGATGTGGCTGTGAGTCGTATGTGCTAGAGTCATAATTGTTATCAGGAAACTGCTCATAGACAAGCATGTTTCCCGATTGACAATCAGAACTGTAGTGTAGGCCACCACAGTACTCACAACAGAAAAACTGTTGAGTCTGGCTTGGTGTATTTTGATACGATGCATCATTGAGATTTAGCTAATATGATTCTTGCTCGTATGAATGTGATGGGTAGTTGGAAAAATTTGAGGAGTCGTCGAATGAGTTCTGATTAGGATCATAAGCAAATGAATTCCTCGAACCACAAAACAAACAACTCCCGTCTCGAATATCATTACCACATTGTTCACATGTACACCAACGACATGGAAAACTGAAAAGCGGCTCACCACAACCGACACAAGGAACAAAATCCGGAGGTGGGACAAGTGGTGTGCTCTGAGAGCTAGGAATTTCCACCACTTCTGTTATGGTCTCTGGTTTTTGTTCTTGATAAACGTGAAGAATAGGCAAGTCGTCCTTTTCAGCCACTGCCCTAAGCTCTGTAAGTTTGCTTGACAAACTTTTAACCATAAACCGTGAAATGTTAGGATCAATTCTTGACGGTTTAGGAGCAATTGTGAGCTTAGATTTTTGGACAACCGTAGGTTGGACGTATTTAGCACTTTCATTATCAGAGGAAAGTACCGGGTCCTTTGTCACCCTGGTTTCTCGTTCCATTTCCCTCATCGGAGAAGGAATAGGAATCGATGGTCCATCATAATCAACACGACATCTCGAAATTTTTGACAAGGCCAGAAGTTTTTCAATGTTGATCTTAAAGGCCCTTTGTTCAAAGTAATCGTCATCGAGAGATGTCATTAGAATTATACATGAGAGGGGTATAAGAAGGTAGAATCAAACGGATAGAGGGTAAGGAAAAATATTTTTGGGTTTTTATGAAAAAATATGAACAAGGATGGATAAATATACAAAGGAATGAATTCCAAAATCACTAATCAGCAAACCGGTTTAAAATAACGCGCACAACCTCCCCGGCAGTGGCGCCAAAATTTGACTCCTACCAAACCAACCAGTCAACCGGGTGCGGTCAATAGGCGTGCCTGGAAGAAAGTGCAAGATAACCGTTGAAGAATAGGGTTTCCCCGGGTCGTTATGTCCCGACGAGGTGTGATGGTAATCCAACGGGTTTGTGATCGGGTGAATTTGGACAGAAAAGGGCTTGAGATTGATTACGCTACTGATTTGTATAAGGAAATAGCTTAAGTAAGTTATATTAACAAGACTGTGAAATCAGAAAACCATAAACGTTTAAAACCTAAAAACGTGTACGTTCAGATTAAATTTACGCGAACGTACAAAATAAAAAGTGAAAACTGAAATCTGAAAACCCCTAGGGGGTGAAAATGACTTTTTTACAAACCTAAAGATAAAAGAAAATTTTTAGAAAAAGAAAATGAATTTTTACACTAAGTAATTATTTAATATTAATTAAATACTATTTAATACTAATTATTAATATTTAAATAACTTAAATACAATATAATATTAATTTAATACTAGAAAAATGAAAATTAAATTTCTAAAATTATAAAATAACTAAAAACAAAATTTAAAACTAAAAATATGTCTTTTTGTCTTTTTGTGATATTTATATTAATTAATTACTAATTATATTAATTAAACTATTTAAACTATTTTTAAATTACTAATAATACTAAAAGTGAATAGAAAATTATAGAAAAAAATATAAATCTAATTAACCATCACAGGAATCCTAAAAAATTATAAAAAGTTTGTTTTATATATTTTTACACTATTTTACTAATTATTATATTGAATATTAATTAATTACTAATTAAACTAATTAAATTATAAAAACTAGAAAATGAATAGTAGAAATTTTAGAAAAATTCCTAATATTGTTTTATAACTTATAAAAGCTAGGAAAAATATAAAAACTAGGGTTTACTTAATAAAAACTAATTTTGCTATTTAATACTTAATTATTAATTAATTATTAATAAAACTAATATTAAATCTAGTTAATACTAAATTACAATATAAAAATCTGGAAAAATTTATGAAAATACTTTAACATAAAAGAAATTTAAGAAAAATATAAACATGCAAGTTACTTAATAAAAATCTATAAAGGAAAATTAAAAAGTTAAATTACATTAAATAGAAACTATCACTTATTTTAAAATTGGATTTTCGGGATTTTTCTTTTACAAAACTATTTTATACCTAAAAACATGAAACTTTTGTAAAAGAAACTTTTTTAGATATAAAAAATAAGCACTATGAGTGCTTATAAGCTTGACAGTTGACTTTGGTCAACTGTGGGAGCTTTTAAGCTTAAAAATAAGCTACAAGCTGGAAACTTGATGGATTCTAGTGCAAGTGAGTTAAGTGGACAGATATGAGGCAAGAATCAACAAATTGGTACCACAGAATAAGCAATGAGCACTCAAATAAGCTCTTTGAAACCTTGTTTCAAAGCAGAAATGGGCAAGTTTGAGAGGGCAATTAAGCTAGGGGCAAGGGGACTTAAGCTAAAAACAACCTTGGATAAGGTAAGTCAGCTGGAAAAGCTATCTAAGGAACCAAAGCTGAGCTTGTGGGACCCAATGTGTTGTCCTGTGGGGCCCACAGAAGTTGAGTGAGCAGGATATTGTTGCTGGAGCAAGGGAGGTCACTCCCCCTACAGGTTTGTTTGGAGCTTGCTGGGACCCACAATAAAAATCATAAAAATGAAACAAGAGTGGGAATCCAAAGATGAGCTGGGGGTTTACAAATCCTAAAAAGTTCAAGCCTTGAATCAAAACACAAAATTCCCTAAAATTCTTGCAAAATTTGGAAAATCTGAGGTGTGCAATTTTGACTTTTTTGAGTAAACTTGGAATTTTGACTTTTTTGAACTTATAACTGATCTAAATGATGACTTAAGTTGTAATAAGCTATGATTAACCTAATCTAAGCTAAATCTACATCCTATAAGCTAAAATGATGGTTCAATGATCTTAAATCCTTCACAGTTAACTGTGAAGGAATTTAAGCTTTGATTTTAACTATTGGCCAATTGAAACTTGGATTTGAGGCTTTACTTACACTATAATAACCTAATGCAATATATAACTGCCAAAGCAACACCAAAACAACAACAAGAGCACAGCTCACAAGCATGATCCAAACACCCCTAATGAGACTGAAAATGGATGATTTTGAGATTTTCAAATGATTACTGAGATTAAATACATGAAACTAATGCATAACCATATATTAAGATAACTTAAGCTGAAATGAACATTTAAACATCAAATCTAACAACAATAACATGAGAATCACTAATATGCTGAAAATGACTGTGAAAATGAAATATTGAGCAACTATAGAAACTAATTAACAACCATGATATTTTAAGTTATATTATCACTAAAAAACTTTAAATAAAGACAATGGAAACAGAATTAAGCAGTAACAAACATGATTATAGAAAAAAAACTTTAAATGGAATTTAAGACTTACAAGTAACTTATACTGAGAAATGAAGTACCAAGAACCAAACTAACTTCCTAAACTTGCCATGAAGCTTCTAAACCCATAGAAATCCATAATGAAACATGCTTCAAACCTGAATCACCTTCTTCATTGATTTTTGAATTTATTAGCTATTGATGCGTGGGAATTGCACCATGCTTTACCTCTCAAGGGATCTCGAGAAGCTTACAACCCCCACCAGGCAGTGTACCTGATCGTTGTAGTATAGTATAGTGACAAGTACCGGGGGATTGATCGTTCAACTCAGGAATAGTGTCGCTAGGATTAGAAAGCCTAAAAACTAGGTCTAGAGGTGAGGGATGATTCTTTTTGTATTTTTTATATTTCATAAAAGCAAATAAAATCTCGGGTATTGGAAGAGTGGGCGGAATTAGTTGCTAGTCAACTAACCCAATGACAAAGATGCAATCAAAATAAAATAACTAAAAATAAAAATAAACTAATTAAACTAATATGGAGTGAACAATATATGGAAGAATTGTGTTTACTTAGATTTCACTACTCCCTATATATCTTTTACAGGTTAATTACTTGTTACAGTTGCGTGGATGACAGGTTATATTCCTTAATATCAATCATGGAGTGGCGTACTTACTTCCCCAATTCTATAAGCTCCTACTTCACTCCTATATCGAGCCGGCTAAGAAGCTCCTAACATGGGATCACTAGAATTCGCTCATGCATTAAATACAACCATAAAAACCTAGTACACATCGGTTCATGTTTCTTAAGACGTTCAAGCAAGTTACATAATGGAGATCTGCCAGTTTTCTTAAGCCTAACATTGAAATCATTCATCCATTACAACTATAAACAAGCAATCAACCTATAATCAACATCTAGGTTTCATTACATCTAAGCAAACACACAAAAGATCTAGCCTAGCATGTTAAAATCAAGACAAGCATAAGATATACTCAAACAACACATAGACATATTGAATGAATTGAAAGAAAACTTATCTCAATTGAACATGAAGGGTTTCAAGGGGTGAAAACCCTTGAAAATACTGTTACAAATGACCTAGGGTTTATTAGGTTCGGCCCTAGAATTCTCCACACAAGTTCCTCTCAATGAATGAAAAATATAAAAGTATATATAGATTTTGTGAGGTGACGGCGTCAAGAGTAAAATTCTGACACCGTCATCTCGCCGCCAATAAAGTTCTCGGACTGCCTAGATCTAGATCTGACGCCGTCATGTGTAATCTTATTCCAGGCCATCACCAAAATTACTCTTGACGCCCTACTTCTGACGCCGTCACGTTTTCTCTGGGCCGTCATCCATTTTGCTCCTGACGCTGTCATAAAATTCTTCTTGACGCCGTCAGGTACTGTTCCCAGCAAGGAAAATTAAGTTTTTGCCATTTTCTTCACTTTTATGCTCCAAAAACGTCCAAAATGCTTCCTTGTTAGGAATACAAATATTCCTATAAAAGGCTCAGTCACCTGGTTATTGTAATAGCATTAAGTTAGCTCGTAGTTAAATTATATATTAGTTAGTTAGAAGTAGTTTAAGTAACACCGTGGAAGAAGGACGGGTCTTCACCCACTGTATGCTTGATCCACAGCCCGGGTGTGGGCGTTTATGTTGTAAGTATAAATACCCCTCTCCACATGTAGAGAGGGTTGGACCTTCACTTAATCTCAATCTAATATTCTCATTTTCTCTCAAGGTTCCACTCTCCCTCTCTCTTTTGTTATTCTAACGCCACACAACCACAAAGGAAACCATGTTTCCAACATAGTTAGTATTCTACAATTGGTATCAAGAGCCAAGGTTTCATCTTAGGGCCTTGTAGAATCGGATTTGATGTGGTTTTGTGTAGTTTTGTGAGTTTGGAGTAACTTTCTTGTTAAAACTCTTGGTTTGATCTTTCTAGTGTTGTTAAACATGTTAGTGATGTACTTTTATGTTCATTGGTGTTTGTAGAACATTGTGTTTTAGTTGGTTATACCATATCTTTAATCTATTGGAAGTTTGGTTTAGGTTTTAGGCGTATTTCATTGTTGCGATTAAGTCTACTCTTTCATTGCTTGTTTGCGGTTAGTTTCTGATCTCTGTGGTTAGTTTGACTGCGATTACCATTTTGGGAATACAAACAAATCGCAAGGAAAGTGACAGTTTTGGAGTTTTGTTTCTGCGATTAGCTTCTGCGGTTAAGTGATCTGCAGTTTGTTCATTGTGTTTAGCTCATGTGGTTAAGTGGTCTGCGGTTAGTTCATTGCGTTTAGGTTATGCGGTTAAGTGCTCTGCGTTTAGCTCACTGTGCTTAGCTTTCTGCGGATAAGTGGTTTACGACTAGTTCCTTGCGGTTAGCTTCACTTGCAGTTTGAATACTCTGCGGTTTGGTTAATTTGCGACTGGATTACTCTGCGGTTTGTTACACTCTATGGTTAGTGTCTTGCGGTTTGGTCTAATTGCGGTTAACTATCTCTGCGACTTGTGCACTTTATTCCGAGTATCTCCTATTCTGCGGTTTGGTAGTTTCTACTTTGTGATGTCGACATCCTCTGATGACATTCAAGCTGCTGGGTCCGACACCCGACCTCCGATGTTGGACAGAACTGACTATGAATCATGGGCACAAAGGATTCATCTCTATTGTCTGGGTAAGGAAAATGGAGTCAACATTTTGAAGTCCATCGATGAGGGACCCTTTCAAATGGGTACTACTAGAGACACGGTAGCAGCAACTGATCAACAACCGGCTGTAATTGGTCCTGATAGACCTCGCACTTACAATGAGCTGTCAGATGAAGAAAAGAAACGCTATGATGCCGACGTCAGAGCATAGAATATTGTCATTCAAGGGCTTCCCAAAGATGTCTACAAACTTATCAACTACAACACTGAAGCCAAGGCTGTCTGGGATAATGTGAAAATGCTTCCTGCAGGGTCTGAGTTAACTAAAGAAGATCGAGAGTCTCAGCTATACGATGAATTTGAGCATTTCAAAATGAACCCAGGTGAAAGCATCACTGACTATTACGTCAGATTTCACAAGCTGGTCAATGATATGAGAGCCATCAAGATGACAATGCCCAATATACAGCTTAATTCCAAATTCGTGAATAACATGGCACCTGAATGGGATAGGTTTGTCAGAGCTATTAAGCTCAACAAAGGTCTCAGGCATACCAATCATGAACAACTCTATGTATATCTCCAACAACATGAGAAACATGCTGCTTATGATCGGTTAATGCGAGAAAAGCTCAATCCGTCAACATCAAATGAATCTCTTGCTTTTGTCTCTAATGTTCAACAACTTAACCAAACTTCAAATGATCAATCTCAACCATCACAACCATCTTCCAGGTCTACCCCAACCAATGGTCAATCATCAACTCCCTTACCATCTGCTTTGAATACACAACTGGATTCTAGATATTCCCACACTGACATGATGATTGATAATCTATCCAACCAAGTTTCTCTACTGGTCCAACAGTTCAGGGTTGCACTTCCATCTACTAATAACCAACTTAGGACCTCGTCTAATCCACGAAATCAGGCAGTCATTGAGGATGGTAGAGTGGTGGTGCAGAATATGCAGGGAAGACAAAATTTCAATCAAAGAAATGCTGGTAGAGATAATGGGCAGTACAGAGTTGGTAATGCTCTTCAAGCACAAGCTAAGAAGCCTAAATGTTATAACTGCGGAGGGTTGGGCCATATAGCTAGGAATTGCACTCTCCCAAAACGTCCTCAAAACTCTGAGTACTTCAAGGACAAGATTTTGCTGATGCAGGCTCAAGAGAATGGGACGGTGTTGGATGAAGAAGCTCTGCTCTTTCTGGCTGGTAATGATGGGAACACCTTTGATGCTGATGTGGATGATCAGCCTGTTCAGGATATGGCTCTAAATGACCCGAATATCTTTCAAGTTGAAGAGTGTGATGCATTTGACTCAGACGTAGATGACGACCCTACTGCTCAAACCATTTTCATGGCTAATCTGTTTGCAGCTGCATCCTCTTCACAACATCTTGATTCATCCATCACATCTGCTATCTCTGAGGTACCAACATCTCCTAATCCTGATCTGAATAATCCTATAACTTTACAGGGGGCGTGTGACTCGATACAACTCAAGAATATTGTCAACACAAACGTCACTGATATGGGAAATACCAATAATATCCCATATGAAATGTATGTGAATGACAATGGACCGCCTGTTGTACCAAGTGACATGCCGTCTATTGACTCTAGTGAACATGTGGTACATGAGTACACAATATACAACCCTGATGGTTCCTTGATTACTAGAATTAACACCCTTAAGGATCAAGTAAATATTTATGAGCAGCGTGCAAAATTTGAGCTGAATGAACATGAGCTGAAAATGGAATTGCAAATGCGTACTTACTGTAACAATTCACATTTTCAGGTTAACTTCTATTTCCGAAAATTTCACTATTCATTTTTACTATTCACTTTTTACTATTCATTTTCCCGAAATTTGATTTTTATTTCATATTCTCGTATGATAAATCATTTCCATGGCAAAATAAAAGTTTGACACTCATCAGATCATTTTCGCGAAAGTTATTAAGGAATTACACGTTTTAGGGTAAAACGTCATTCAAAAATTCTACGCACAACGAAACTCGACCGCGTTAATTTTCCCCGCATCAGAAAAATGTTTGATACACTCATGATTTATTTCAGAATTAATCATGACTGAGAAAAATGTGACCAAATAAACCTCGGCCGTGAGAAACAGGAATTTTCGTTTTTAAGCACTTTTACTTAGCCGTAACCTTAGCCTATACCTGCACCGCGTTTCTAAGTCAATTTGAGTTTTCACATTTTTGGAATAAGTCAACATATTTTTCCCTCCTCCTTTGACCAAAAATCATTCCTTGATTTTTTAAATCATTCCTTGATTTTTAGGCTTACGGTTTTATGTCTAAAAGACATTAAATACCAACCGAAACTAGACTGAGCCCAGTCTAGACATTATAAGTCATTTTAAATCATTATTATCGTATTAGAAAAGTAACATTTTACTTTTCTCAATTTTACACAATATTCGTATGTTTTACGTATTACGCGTTTTTAGACCCGTGTTTCCAGTTTGAGCAGGGTTTTAGCACCCCAATGGAACTTACCACTCATTTTATATTTTATTATGGAGTATAATGATATGTTTAACCATACTTTCAAGTTCCACATTTTTACGATACCCGGTTTTACGTTTTGAGGCTTAATCATTTACGGTTAGCATTTACCGGAGTCAAAACTCATCCAATACTTAGGATAATATCATCCAAGGCACACCTCACTCCCCTTATCCATTCCAAACCGCCATAGGGGGGGGGGAGTCACCCTTGGTGTGGCATAATCTCATGCTAAGTAATCTAAGATGATTACATGTGTTTAAACTTGTCTTGGAAGCTTTGACTAGTCCAAGTTTCTAACCTCCTCAAGCTACTATAAAAGCCCCCTCCCCCTCCTTATGCCGTCCCATATCACCCTCACCATCACTTCACACTTAGCTAATTTTCTTCCAAGTTACAAGCAAGATTCAAGTACTTCATCAACATAAAAACCCTAGTTTGATTTTAAGTAATCAAACTACTTCCAATCTTTTGAAACTTTGGTGATTCTCTTGAGTTTAAATCTACTCAAGTCACCTCAACTTTCATCATCTCTCTTTCAAGAATACAAGTGTAGAAAGATTGCTTGAAGTGAAGAGAAGTAATCAATCAAAGTCCTTACCTTACATGTTACTTACCTTTCTTGTAGAAAGCCAAAGTTGTAAGCAAAACCCTAACATACTTCTTGTTAAATATTATATTCATGTTATTTACATATCATTTATGCTATATTTTGTCTTGTGATCATGTCCATGATGTATAAAAATGAGTAAAACAAGTTATTGTAAATGATTGTTAAGTTAAGTTATTTAAACAAGTAAACTAGTGACTTTCTTGGTAAAATCTGATCAAAATGGTAAAATTATGATATTGGACCATTACATATTGTAGTAGAGGACCTAACAAGGAAACCATAGCAATTTGAACCACCTAAAACGAGTATACGAGTCAAAAGTTATGACCATTTGAAGTTACCAAAACTTTACGGCAAAACTGCCTAAATACTTTCTGTGACAGAACCTTAAACACGCAAAAAGAGGCCCTTCTGGTCCGTTTCATGAAAAAGTTAAAGCACGAAAGTTGTCCGGAATCACGTTTTCTTCAAAAACTCAGGAGCACTTATCCAGAAAACCAATAACGAATGAGATTTTTCTCAGTTTCTTAACAGCTATTTTACATATATAAGTCACTATATAATGGTTATGGTTTAAAAAGACCAAGAGGTCTTATGACCTAGATTCAAGACCACAACCATGGCTAAAGCCAAGGTTGAGTCTCAATACCATGGAACAATGACCAAAGGTCATGGCAAGGCCATGACTAAATGACCATATAAACTTACTTAGGCGAAAACATGAGCTAAAAAGTTGGCGATAACTTGAACATACAATTTGGATCTACTTCATCTAAAGAACCATGAGATATTACAAGTAATTGTCATACAAGATATAAGAAACTCACCCTAATAACAATCTTCATGTAAAAATAAACTTTCCTAAGTTTATTCAAATATTGGACATGTAACTTTTCGGATCAAAACTTATATATATATATATATATTTTATCAACTACTACAATAGTAGGGAGCCTCATGTGAGGATTTCATTATGTAAGCCGTCGAGATGAGTTGTGGATTTACGAATTAAAGTGTCCTTGCTCCTCGAATGTTTACTACATGATTTCTGAATTATGTCGGCCCGAACGGTAGTAAACGATATATAAACAATACATGTTTCATGAAACATTTCTTTTCAAAGACTTACACTATATTTTGTACCACATCATGGACTAAATGCAAGACATATATAGGCAATTCTTCGTTTTCTTAGACATTATTCCAAACCTAAGTTGCAACAATTATTCTAGGTTGCTCGTAGAAGTTCTCACGGCATATCCATCATTCTCATTATACATCATCCAACTCACGGTGAGTTCATAGCCTCACTTTTCATTACTTAATTGTTTTACCAACCCTTGGGGGGAATACATGCTATTTTAACCGAACACAATGCTTTCAAATTGTATGCTTGCCTGATTGTTTTATTATCATTAAGTACCATCCTTGCTAAACCGAGATCCCTTATTATGAACCATTTAATCACTAGCAATAGTGAGCGTGAATATTGTGAATAGGCCTATTGGGATTGACGAATCCCATTTGTATTGACTAAGTTCAAACAAATGCACTAATATTTGAGATTTAGGTATGTCAGGAAAGTACCTACCGGGATAACTCCGCCGATTGATATTGGTACCCGTTAACGTTTTGGTGTCATAAGCTTAGTGTATAATACATTTTATCGGCGTATAATAACGTAGCCTACCTGTTTTGTTTTCCAACCATGAGTATGAGTCTAATTAACTCATACTACCAACATATTGTGTTCAACCATTAAACAAACTCTATGAATATCACTCAACCTTTGTGTTGACCTCTTAAGCATGTATTTCAGGTCCATGATGATCAGGGATGGCACGGAAGGGCAAGGATATTCAAGATGGCTATAAAATTTATTATCATTCAAAAACTCGTTTAATGTAAATTGTAAACATGGAACCATTTGGGACCTCATTTTGTAATCTCTGATATTTATATAATTTGAATGATAAATCTTTTAAAACGACTCAATTAGAGTTCGTTTTCTATTATTGTGACTATTGTGCCGTCGAGTAACACCCAGTTTGAATTCCGCTGCATCCATGAATTGGGGGTGTTACAGATTGGTACTAGAGCCATGGTTATAGAGAAACGGGTCTAATTGAGACCTAAACTATAACTACAATTACAAGCAAAAACATTTTTATAGCCTTCCGCTCTCCGTGTCTTCCATCCTCCAGACGATTATGGACTTATTAAGCATTTTATACTACACAAACATGTTAGCATATGGATATATGTACCCTTAGCATAATTGAGCATTTCCCCATAAGCATTTTATACTACATGAACATATTAGTTATACACACTTGTCACATTTTGAGCACTTCCCATAAACATTGAATTGTTTTAATATAGTAATTCTTTTCATAGAAATCATGTGCGTACCCACTTCTCCAGACTATGTTCCCACTCTACCTAATAACTTCCAAGTCTTATCACCCTCACCCGAGTTCGGATTTGACTTCGTAAATGCCTTCGCTTCTGATGACGAAGAAGAACCTTTCGAAGATTCAACCGATGAAGAAGAGGAGGAACCAATGCCAACTAATTTTGCGTCAAATACTTCTAATTATTTTGAACAAAATTGGGTTGAGGCAGACTCCAAGGAGGATAATGAGTATGAATATGTACTAGAGCCATTACCATCACCACTATCACTTCCCTTTGATATCCCTACATGTGATGAATTGGATCACTCATTATGGATCGTATCACGACCACCATTGATCCAACAAGAAAGTCAGCATGGAAACTACAGCCTCTCAAACTTCATTGACTCGTACCCCTATGACACACTAAACCAAGTAGTTGCCGATCAATCAGAGCTGCTCGGACCTTCTAACCCGCAATAGACTAGTGTGATGATACTAGTTATCTTTTGTACTACTTAACTGAATAGACTCAGTTAGTAAACTCTGTAGAATCCATGTAATAGCTAGCAGTAGTTGTAAAACGTTGTAATTACTAAACTGAAAGTATCAGTTAGTAAATTTTGAAGAAGCTTGTAATAAGTTTCGATTTTGTAAATCAACCAACGTTTTATGAATAAAACTCTTGCTTTATGCTATCATGTGTTATGATTCAAACCTCCACCGTAATTATTCTATCATTTCCCATAAAAAATCATGCTTATTTCACAACTCTCTACTCACGACGTATCTTTTATAAAATAGAATCATGGCGCCAACGAAGAAAACACAACACCATTATCAAAAACCCTCTTATCATATTTCCCATGTCTTCTTTACCCAGCTTCATCTCAAACCACTAAAACACATCAAACCAAAATGAAGAACACAAGCCTCGTTCGTCTTTTCACCATCATTATCTTCACAACCATTGCAACCACAAGCTCATTAACAGATCTTGATGCACTTTTAAAGCTCAAATCATCCTTAGTTACACCACAAGCACCCTCATCAGCTTTACAAGATTGAATACCATCTAACACTTTTAAGAAACACAATACTACTTGACTAAACCGAACATCACATTATCGGTCCTAAATTATACATAGCCTGATCACCTATGTCTAATTCAGGAGGGATGATGTTATGCTGGGAGCAGTCACCTGTATGTTTTCTTAGAATCAAACTTCTCACCTATAATCTTAAAACAAATTTCGTGTGAGTATAGGAAATTCATAAAGTATTCATACGATAGAATACGACAATTAATCACTCTTACTCTACATTTCCCACATAAAAACTAAACCTCATCCTACGCCATACACTGAAACGACAAATCAAACTACATCACTCTAGTCCTCATAAGTTCTCACGGCATATCCATCATTCTCATTATACATCATCCAACTCACGGTGAGTTCATAGCCCCACTTTTCATTACTTAATTGTTTTACAAACCCTTGGGGGGAATACATGCTATTTTAACCGAACACAATGCTTTCAAATTATATGCTTGCCTGATTGTTTTATTATCACTAAGTACCATCCTTGCTAAACCGAGATCCCTTATTATGAACCATTTAATCACTAGCAATAGTGAGCGCGAATATTGTGAATAGGCCTATTGGGATTGACGAATCCCATTTGTATTGACTAAGTTCAAACAAATGCACTAATATTTGAGATTTAGGTATGTCAGCTAAGTACCTACCGGGATAACTCCGCCGATTGATATTGGTACCCGTTAACGTTTTGGTGTCATAAGCTTAGTGTATAATATATTTTATGGGCGTATAATAACGTAGCCTACCTGTTTTGTTTTCCAACCATGAGTATGAGTCTAATTAACTCATACTACCAACATATTGTGTTCAACCATTAAACAAACTCTATGAATATCACTCAACCTTTGTGTTGACCTCTTAAGCATGTATTTCAGGTCCATGATGATCAGGGATGGCACGGAAGGGCACGGATATTCAAGATGGCTATAAAATTTATTATCATTCAAAAACTCGTTTAATGTAAATTGTAAACATGGAACCATTTGGGACCTCATTTTGTAATCTCTGATATTTATAGAATTTGAATGATAAATCTTTTAAAACGACTCAATTAGAGTTCGTTTTCTATTATTGTGACTATTGTGCCGTCGAGTAACACCCAGTTTGAATTCCGCTGCATCCATGAATTAGGGGTGTTACACTTACATATCTGAAAAGAATTCCAAACAAGAAACATTGAAAAGGGAGTTAGTTTCTTAAAAAAAACCAATTGGGTCAAACCGTTAAACAAAAATAAGAGTTTCAAAAAGGTTTGACTTCAATCAAACTCGAATACAAAGATAAAGAAACTAAACTTCTAAATGATTTCTGAAAACTCAAAATGTTGAAAAATAAATTGGAAGATAAGTTGTACACACAAGGCCAAACCATTCAATCTGCTCAAATGATGCAAAACCATAGGAAACTAAGTGATGAATTTAGTGAACAGGATGCCTCTAAGCCCAAAGCAAGATGCCTTAGAATTGGTTTAGGTGCACAACCTGCATTATATGATGCAAACACTATACTTGAACCTAACCATGCCTCTCCTGATATGAGATCCTATGACAAAATTAATGAGGCGGAGGATAGAACTAGGGTAAAACTTGCTGAACGATTAAAGGATCCTAAGTGCATTGCTAAGAATATTGTGTTTCACTATGATTATGCGAATGACAATCACTCTGCCATTTTTGTTCCTCAATAGAGAATTCTTCCTAACAAAGTGTTTTGGAATATAGACATTGAGAAAATGCAAGCTAAAAGAGTTGTAGGTAACACACGCACTATCTTTAGAATTGCTGACCCGACCGTTTACCCCCTGAACACACCCAGGAACCTAGTACCATTTACTCTTCCCACACAGTGTAACACTCTAATTGGGTTATATGTTCTAGGTCAATTGGTTAATGACTTTGAGAAAACCTGTAAATTAAGAATTACACCTACAGGGATTACAGAAGGGGAAAGGGGTTTTGAGCAAACAAAACAGTGTTACCTAACTGAAGTTATGCCATTTTTTAAACTTCTCAAAGAACATTTTGAGGGCCTTAAAAACACCATTAATGATGATGTAACTCAAATGAAAAAGGTTTTTGATGAAGTGGAAAGTGATGGTAACCAATTAGCTATTGATCTCAAATACAGTGAAATTGACAGGAAAAACATTCTCATTATGAATGAAAATTTGATTGCAAATTGCATTGCAAAAGATGTGTTTTATACTGTTACCGACTCAACATTATCTGCTCGACAATTTCATGAAATGTCGGTTACTTTGAATGTCTTCCAGAATCGTGTAATTGAGCTTGAGGGGGAGAATTACAAACTTACTGAAAAAATTCAAAACGACGACCATGATAACATGGTCAGGAATTTCTCAAAACTAGAAGTTGATAATCTGAACCTACAATTAAAATATCAACATCTAGAAGAAAGCATAAAAATATCAAATGCCAAGACATCTTCGGATGCTCCTGAGTTTGACACATGTTTTGAGTTAGCCAAAAAGGATGAAGTAATTCAAGCTCACTCAAACACGATTCAGAAATTGAAGGTCTAAATTGCACAATTAAAATCGAACAAAAGCGATGTGACCAATACCAATTACCAGAAGTCGATAGATTCTCAAAACTTTCAGAAACAGGGCATTATCAATGAATTACAACATGAAAATGAGTGGCTTCGTGCTGAAATGTCAAACGCTAAACAACGTTACAAAGAATTGTTTGAGTCTATTAAAATAACACGTGAACAAAACAATGAAAGAGTCACTTCTTTGTTAAATGAAATTGAGAATCTAAAGACTATAGTGAAGGGTAAAATGTCCGTCGTTTCATGTGATCATGCAATCTCCAATGTACATGCTTGTAAGAAATATGCGTGCGATGCTGTGAATGTCTCTCTTCCCCTTAGGAACAATAAGTTAGTTCATAACAACTATCTTAGAAATCTTAAGGATTGTCTGGCCATACTTAGAGAAACCATTGAAGATGAGAGGATACCTAAACCACATGATGATGTTATTGTTGGTGCTTGCTTCCTCACTAATAGAGCCCAGGAATTATTAGAATATGCTATAGGATCATGCCCAAAGAATGATAACAAGTTGGATAGGTCATTTGCATCGCACTCTAACAGTGGCAACAAACATGTTACATTAGATTATCCCCAAACCATGTCACAAGCCACCATCATGATCACCGGTAAACAAGTAGCAACTAATCATACTAATGTTCCCGTCATTGCTTCTACAGGAGTAAAATGTGTGTCTAATGCTAGCAAGTCACAGCCTAGGTGCAATACAAAGAATGATAGGACTTTGCCGGCTAAGAGTACACTTATGAAGGAAGTAGAAGAATCATCTAGGAACAATAAAGTTATGCTTAATGAAAGGAATCGAGTTGATTCAAACATTTATGTTAACAATGATGTAACTAATTCGAATTCTGGTGCTATTTGTAAGACTTGTAACAAATGTTTATTTTATGGTAATCATGATGATTGTGTTGTGTCCTTTCTAAAATCCATTATGAAATCTCCAGTTATGAATGTCTCGAGTGTTAAACGAGTAAAACAAGTATGGAATAAAACAGGAAAAGTGTTCACTAATGTTGGTTATCAATGGAGACCTACTGGAAGGAATTTCACCCTAAGGGAAAAGTGCCCAATGACTAGTATCACTAACTCCAAAATTGTGCCTATTAAGAAGTGGAGACCTACTGGTAGATTGTTCCCAATAGAAGCATTTAGTACCACTCCTAGCTCTAGTGCATCAAAATGTGAAAATTCCAGTGAGATATCTGTAACATATGATAATCCAATATTTGTGTGTGCTAACCAAACGGACCCCAACTGTTTGTGGGGCTCCAGCTTTTTCAGTTATCCACCATTGTCTGGTTTCAAATGCAGGTCGTACAAATCGTCCTTTGGTATTTGGACTCAGGCTGCTCAAAACATATGACTGGAGATCGCTCGCGGCTCAAGAATTTCGTGGAAAAGTTTATTGGTACGGTTAGATTTGGGAACGACCATTTTGGATCTATAATGGGTTATGGTGATTACGTCTTTGGAGACAGTGTGATATCCAGAGTTTACTACGTGGAAGGACTTGGGCACAATCTATTTTCTGTGGGTCAATTCTGTTATTCAGATCTTGAAGTTGCTTTCAGAAAGCACACCTGTTTTGTTAGAGAATTAGATGGTGTTGATCTTCTCAAGGGGAGTCGGGGTACTAATCTTTATACCATCTCTATCGAAGACATGCTACGGTCCTCTCCAATTTGCTTGCTCTCTAAAGCCTCCAAGAACAAATCATGGTTGTGGCATCGTCGTTTAAACCATTTGAACTTCGGTACCATCAATGAATTTACACGTAAGGACCTTGTTTGAGGCTTGCCCAGACTTAAGTATGAAAAAGACCATTTGTGTTCCGCATGTCAAATGGGCAAGAGCAAAAAGCACACCCATAAACCCAAGACTGTCAATTCTATCATGGAAGTTCTACATACTCTTCACATGGATCTCTGTGGACCAATGAGGATTCAAAGTATCAATTGAAAGAAATATGTACTTGTTATTGTTGATGATTACTCTCGATTCACATGGGTAAAGTTTCTGCGATCTAAAGACGAAACTCCGGAAACCATCATCAAACTCATCAAGATGTTACAAGTTCGTCTCAACAAAATAGTTAGATTCATTCGTACTGATAATGGAACGGAGTTTGTGAACAAACAACTTCCTCAATTTTATGAAGGTGTCGGAATTAGTCATCAAAAGAGCATTTCACGTACTCCTCAACAAAATGGAGTTGTTGAAAGACGGAATCGCACTTTAGTTGAAGCAGTAAGGACTATGCTCATCTTCTCCAAAGCTCCTATGTTTCTTTGGGCTGAGGCAATTTCAACTGCATGCTACACATAGAACCGATCCTTGATACATCCTCTCCACTGCAAGACTCCATATGAAATGGTTCATGGCAGAAAACCAGACCTTTCGTTTCTTCGAGTATTTGGTGCACTATGCTATCCAACTAATGACAGTGAAGACCTTGGGAAGCTCAAGGCCAAGGCCGACATTGGTTTCTTCGTTGGCTATGCTCCAGAGCGAAAGGGGTACCGAATCTACAACAAACGTACCAGAGACATAATGGAAACAATCCACGTTACTTTCGATGAGCTGACTGAGCAACCTGTTCCTGGACAATCAAGTTCTGGACCCATACCTAATCTTTTGTCTCCTGGAACTATAAGCTCACGGCTTGTACAGAATCCCACTCCTGCTACTCCTTTTGTACCTCCTACAAGTGAAGATTGGAAGAAACTGTTTGACCCTATGTTTGATGAATACTTTGAACCTCAACAGATGAATGCTCCTGAAGCTACAGTGGTTCAACAACTAGCTGGGGTAGTGAATGTCCCAGTTGATAATGACGGGCCATCCACTTCGTTTTCATGGGATCCTAAAGCCCCCACCATCAGTCGATCAGTTACCACTTCTAATGTCCAACCTTCATTTGTACAATGAGTAGCAACTGTAGATAATTCATCTGAAGTAAATCCTTTTGCTCCACCTGATAATGAGCCATTTGTTAACATCTTTGCCCCTGAATCGTCAAATGATGCTACATCCTCCGATGAATCTAACACGGCTACCTCAGTTCCCTATCCTCAACCCCATGAATACCTTAGAAAATGGACCAATGATCATCCTATTGACAACATTATTGGAAACCCTTCGCATCCGGTATCTACCCGCAAGCAACTTACAACCGACGCATTGTGGTGTTTCTTCAATTCTGTCCTCTCTAAAGTTGATCCAAAAGACGTCAAGGATGCAATGTCTAAACACTCATGGTTCACTGCAATGGTGGATGAGATTCATGAGTTTGACCGACTGGATGTGTGGGAATTAGTACCATCTCCCGATTGTGCTATGATCATTGCTCTCAAATGGATATTTAAGGTTAAACTTGATAAGCATGGAGATGTATTGAAAAACAAGGCTAGGATTGTGGCAAAAGGATATCGACAAGAAGAAGGTATAGACTTTGAAGAATCTTTCGCACATGTTGCTAGAATTGAAGCCATAAGAATATTTCTCGCAAATGCTGCAAGTCAAAACATGGTGGTTTATCAAATGGATGTCAAGACTGCATACTTAAATGGCGATCTAAAAGAGGTGGTATATGTAAATCAACCCGAAGGTTTTATGGATCCAGAACGCCCTAATCATGTGTATCGGTTGAAGAAGGCTCTCTATGGGCTTAATCAAGCACCTAGGGCGTGGTACGACACCTTGTCTAAATTTCTTCTGGCTAACAAATTCTCCAAAGGCGTTGTTGATCCTACACTCTTTACCAGAAAAACGGGCAAAAACCTTCTTCATGTACAAATCTACGTTGATGACATTATATTTGCCTCCTCTGATCCCAAAGAATGTGATCGTTTCTCCCAAGAGATGAGTTCTGAATTCCAGATGTCTATGATGGGTCAAATGTCTTTCTTTCTAGGATTGCAAATTTCTCAAAATCCCAATGGCATCTTCATCAATCAATCCAAGTACGCCAATGAAATTTTGAAGAAATTTGGATTCGATTCAAGTGACTCAGTTGATACTCCTATGATTGAAAGATCAAAATTAGATGAAGATGATGTTGGAATCTCGGTCGAACAAACCAAGTATCGAAGCATGATTGGTTCCTTAATGTATCTTACTGCCAGCAGACCAGATCTTCTATTTGTTGTTTGCATGTGTGCTCGGTATCAATCCAAACCCACCAAGAAACATCTGGAAGCTGTCAAGAGAGTCTTTCGGTATCTTAAGGGTACAATCCATATGGGCCTATGGTACCCCAAGGACACTTCTATGGCTCTGACAGCATACTCTGATGCTGACCATGCGGGATGTCAAGACACTCGTCGCAGTACATCTGGGGTTGCTCAGTTTTTGGGCAATAAGCTAGTCAGTTGGTCGTCAAAGAAACAAATGAGTACCTCTATCTCCTCCACAGAAGCTGAATACATTGCCATGTCCTCATCCTGTGCTCAAATCTTGTGGATGCGATCTCAACTTTCAGACTATGGCTTCATATGCAACAAGATTCCCATGTACTGTGACAACAAAAGTGCAATTGCACTCTGCTGCAACAATGTCCAGCACTTAAGGACTAAGCACATTGACATTCGACATCACTTCATCAAGGAGCAAGTTGAGAAAGGAATTGTGGAACTTTACTTAGTGAGGACTGAGTTCCAGCTAGCTGACATCTTCACCAAAGCACTTTCTAGGGAACGATTTCAATTCATCCTCCCATGACTTGGTATGAAGTGTCTCACGCCTGAGGATCTCGTACGTCTTCAGGAAGACCAGGAGGAGTAAAGGGGCTACTTCACATACTTTGTACATAGTATTAAATCAAAAAGAAAATAAAAAAGTAGAAAACAACAAAAAACCCATAAAAAATCTGAAAAACTACAAAAATACAAAAATATTCTTCTCACGACATGTCTCTTGTGTAATCAATATTATGTACGTTTCTAGAAATGTCATTCAATAATGACACGGAATCATACATATGCTTGAGCAAGAGTTTTTAGGTTTCAAATAATGTTTTTCTAAAACATGTCGTTTCTCAAAACGGTCTTCAAAAATATGGCTTGCAGTCATTTCAGGCTGCAACCCGGTCTTAAAATTATGGCTTACAGTTACTTCAGACTGTAACCCGGACTTCAAAAATATGGCTTGCTATTACTTCAGATACCAACCCGGTTTTCAAAAATGAGGAAAACACGTCGCCTAAAAGACGGTTGTTCCTAGCAAAGGGTGCCGTTCATCCGAGCGTGAATTACTTTATATTCATGCACCCTCGATCTAATGTACGCTTCAGTGCATTATTTCTTGATAAGAGAAATATTCTTTTTATCGCCAAATACTTTCCCTTCTATGATTTTTCCGGAAAGTATTTGTGCAAAACTTGGTGGTACCATGAAATTTTGATTGAAAATCAAATTGAACTCAAAATTTTTATAAAATTTTCACTCAATCAATGACATCACTTATTTAAGTTTCAATATCCGTCATTGATTGAGGGGAAGAGTGATTTCTCAAAATTTTATGTATCATCAAAACTCCTCACACTGTGTACTATACAAATGCAACAATACGATTTGTGATGGTTATGTGTCAGAATGAGTAAACATTTTAAAAGAGTTCTCGTTAAAACTTTGAATCTTTTGTAAACTCTTCAAATTTGACACATAACAACCTCCCTCACAGATTGAGGGGGAGCATGAAGAAGTTCCTTTTATCAGAAAATATTAAAATTGACCGCATTTCTCTCCCAAAAGCTTTCTAACTTATTTAAATCAATTGAGATCCAAAATCTCAAAAGATTTGAAATTTTTGATCGGGGGAGAGAATGTGATTTAAATATGAAATCTGATAATCAAACGTGATCTTTTGGACTCAATAATGTGCTCCCACATATGTGCTAAACTCTTTCGAATATCGATGCACATATTGAGGGGGAGCAAAAGGCGTTTGTGGAAGTTATACCAAAGACCGACCATTTATCTTTATGCATGGAGTTATAAGGTTGGTTAAGGTTAGGTATGAATTCCCATGATCCACCAGAACCGGAAGGATCTTCCCAGGGACAATCCTCTAGATAGATTAGAAGTCCTTAGGAATGATTGAAAAAAGGAGTAACGTGAGAAATGGAAGAGTGCGGACTGAGATAGAGCTAGGACTGGAACAAACCCAACAAGGTTCTAGTGGTGAAGTCTCGGTAAGCACTAAAGAGGTTGAAGAATTAAAAAGAATTGAAATCAGAAAGGGTGAAAAGAAATAGCCCTCCTTATATTCAACCTTAGGGCAGAAACCGGGTTCAATTCATAATCTACTAGTGGTTACTAAGGTAACACTAGTATTGAAGACAAGACGTCATGGACCCAGTGACGCACTGCACTAAACTTGCCAACCACTCAAGTTCTCTTAAAAGAGCTTGTTTCAATCTCACGAGGAACCCTGTGCAATGTATCGACCGCTCATTGCGAGCTATGTTGATACCTAAAACAGGAGACGCCTCCCCAGTCTCTAGGAGCGGATCAAAACGCACTATTGAGTCTAGAGCCATGAGATCATCCATAAACCTCGATACGACACATTCCAAATATGCTTATTGTTTCACACAATGTGGAAAATAAGATAAAATATTTAGAGTCCTACGCATTATCCTTGAGGTATTGCCAGAACATCCGAGTGATATGTAAATATTCACAATGAGGATGGAAATCCTTCTAGAGAGAACATCACTCAAGCTCTTGGTAGGTGACATGTGAGATCTACCTTGGATCAATGATCAAGTGCAAATGGAAAGCAACAATGGTGCGATTCATAATTGAATCAAACTTGTTCCAGGAAATGCATTGACGAGTACTATTGCTAAAAACCTTTCAATGTGCTCACTAACTAATTTTTCGAGCACATTGATTGTGTAATATCTTTCAAACAAAAGTATTTTTGATGGAAATGTGATTCAATGTATAAAACTCTCGCCGTGTCTCAAAAATGTTTATCATAGGACACGTGAGTGATTTCTATAAATCTATTTCTCATCAATCCGTGAATATTTATTCACCGATTCACTCTATCGTGCTGTCTACTTTGAGACGTTCCGGTATGAGAACATGCTAAGTTTGAAGATTCCAAAGTGGATTCTTTGGAAAATTCATTACAACAAGCTGGAAATTCCTGTCAAGGAGAGTCTTCTTTAAAAGAGACTCTACCTGATCACAGGTCGGTTTTCACAAAACCGGAGGGTAGTCTGTCCTCGCAGAACAAATGACAAAGCCATGTTCGTTCTCTATCTTTATTGCTAACTGTTCTATTTCAGGGACACATATAAAGATGGCGTTGATGGCTCCAGTTTCCAGCTGAATCGGGTCCATCCATACCTCATGCTCACACATCCTCCAAACTATCATTGAAGATGAGAGACTTGCTACAACAAATGTTGAGAGACTACCAACAACGTTTCCGCAACTCTGATGAAAAAGACTCCTGATCCACAACTTCAATGTAAAGTCTCTTGATCCAGAAGGGTGTGAGCATGATGGTCCTTAGTCACTACATCACATGAAGGCAATACAACTATGGATGAGCTTGGAGATTTACTTTGGCTGATGATCTCAAAGAAGCTCAAAGATCACATATCTCAAAGGAATTCAAGTCACAAGTTCGCATGCTTGAAGTACAAAGTGTGAAGAAAAGTGAAGAATCAGATCCTACGAGCTACAGAGACGTAAGAATGCTTAAAGACCAAAGAGCTTAATTTCAAAGGTGACCTCGGTTAGGGGGAGATTGTTAGGAATACAAATATTCCTATAAAAGTCTCGGTCACCTGATTATTGTAATAGCATTAAGTTAGCTGGTAGTTAAATTATATATTAGTTAGTTAGAAGTAGTTTAAGTAACACTGTGGAAGAAGGATGGGTCTTCACCCACTGTATGCCTGATCCACAGCCTGGGTGTGGGCGTTTATGTTGTAAGTATAAATACCCCTCTCCACATGTGGAGAGGGTTGGACCTTCACTTAATCTCAATCTAATATTCTCATTTTCTCTCAAGGTTCCACTCTCCCTCTCTCTTTTGTTATTCCAATGCCACACAACCACAAAGGAAACCATGTTTCCAACATAGTTAGTATTCTACATTCCTTTTCCAGAATTCACTCCCAAAGTACCTAAAATCACAAAATGAACTATTTAGGGTAATATTTGATCAAATAAATTCCAATTCCGGCTTAAATGACCCCCTAAAAACGGTTCATTTTTCGCCTCATCATATACCCTTACACTTGAGATTTGCTTGTCCTCAAGCAAATGCGCTTATATTCTAATCAAAATACAATTTAGGGGTCATTTAACACTAATATAAAAGTAATTAAAACAAATAATCGTTCCACTAAAGGCCAAAGACAAGCACGGAGGTCATACACTAGCACCTCACAAATAGTGTTTAGATACTCACATCTCTCGGGTGTAATAAAGTATATATCACAATATGGAAATGGAAAACATCTCTCACTACCTGTCATAGCAAAATAGATTACCATAGGCTTGGGAAAGGATCAAACCTCCACCACATAGCGTAAGCACCTAGGATAAACTATCAAAGACGTCTTTTTAAAGGGTTGTAACGTTAGGTGTAGGGATATGGAAGACACGGTTTTGTTGGATATAGGCAATCTTTACTGGTGGCGAGTTAATAATCTTGGTCAATTACATGTACAATATGGCGTTGCTAAGCCAAGACTAGACTCGACTTAAACTAATAAATGAAAAATAACAAAAACATAAAATAAACATAGAATGAAACGGGATGGTAGTCCGTATGTTTTTTCTCTTTTCTTTTTCTATTTTTTTTTTCTTTTTCTTAATTTTTCGATTTTTTTTTTCTTTTTTTTTTTTTTTTTTTTTTTGCATACACTCTTACCCTACCATCCAAAATAATACATCATAGGGAATGAACATTCCCCTTACACTTGAATTTTTACATACTTTACAATAAACTAATCTAACGACTCGAATTAAGATAATCAAAACACTTGGAGTACTTTTTAGATTAACGTACGTATGGGGGTAATAAATGATGTTCTTCCTCATTACTCCATAACAATAGTACTTTACCCATGAGTCTCAATCGTCCCAAAACAATATGTACAAGGATATGACTCGACACCATGTAATTAATTATATAATTAACTAAGGGTTTAAACATATAACAATAATGCACTAAAGATGAGTGCATACACGGAAGGTTAAGGCGATTTCGTTGTACATTTAAGTGGGTTGTAACAAATTCTTCCTTTAAGTAAGATGCTTGATTGAGCCCGAACCACCTAACTTATATTGACCAAATAATGATCAACAAAGTCAAACAGCCTAGGTCAATGCTCCGGGTAATATAAGGTATCACCAGGTCGTTAAGTCCCGTTGAAGTGTGAATTGTAACTTTACCGTATTCGTGATCGGGTGATTATTCACAGAAAAGGGTTATGATCAGAATTATTTGGAAATTATTAACAAATATAGCTTAGGAAAGCTATGTGATTGATTACGGGAATTTGGATTATGAAGATTTGAGCTAAAAACTAGAAACGTACGTTTTAATTAAAAAACGTATACAGACGCACAAAACAAAAAGTACAACTGAAGGACGGGAAGGGTTAAAAGTGTAAAATTGATATTTTTACAATCCTAATAGTTAAAGAAAATTTTAAGAAAAATAAAAATTATTTTTACACTATTTAATTATTTATTATTAATTAATTACTAATTATCTATTTAATACTAATTAAACTAATTAGAATTATTAAAAATACTAAAAAGACTTAGAAAATTAAGAAAAATTTTATAAATCTAATTAACCATTACAGGAATCCTAAAAAATTATAAAAAGTTAATTTTATGTATTTTTTAAGCTAATTAACTAATTATTAATCTAATTACTTATTAATTACTAATTAAACTAATTATATTATGACAAATAGAAAATGAACAGTAAAAATTCTAGAAAAATTTATAAAAATGTTTTAACTAAAATAAAAGCTAGAAAAATTATAAAAACTATGTTATACTATATAAAATCTAATTATGCTATTTAATTGATTAATATTAATTAAAACTAAATTAAACTAAAATTAATTAGAAAAACCACTAAAAGACAAAATTAAAATCTGGAAAAATTTATAAAATTATTTTAACCTAAAATAGAATTTCTAAAAATATGAAAATGATATATTACTTAGAAATAAATTAAAAAGAAAAATAAATTGATAAATCCTATTAAATAGAAGCTATCACTATTTTTAAAGTTGGTTTTTTGGTTTTTTTCTTTTTCTAAACTAATAATAAACTAAAAACAACTATTTTTAACAAAGACACTTTTGATTTAACCCAAAGAATAAGCACTTGAAGTGCTTATTATACCCACAGTTGACTTTTGTTGACTGTGGAGTATTTTAAGCTCAAATGGGGGAATGTGGGGTCCACAATGGTTGAATATGGTTTCTCTGAGTAAGATGAACAACAATAAGCAAGTAACAAGCAACAAACAAGCTTCAATAAGCCAAAAAGCCAAATTAAGCACCTTGCTAAAATGAAAACTGATGCAGTTTATGGGACAAACTTAATTACCAAAGATAGGTGGGGTCCACAAGTCAAAAGGTCAATATTATGGTCAGAAGCCCAAGCCTACCAGGAGGGGGGTTGATGGGAACCAAAATCAAGTGTCATGGACCACTATAGTGGTCACAAACCACCACAAAAGGTGGTGGTGTGAGGGTGATCTGCTGAGAACAGGGCAGACTTTTGCCCTGCAACCTACTTCAAGGCCTGGTGGGACCCAGTAAATAAAATCTATAAAATCTAGAAAAAATCTTAAAAATCAACAAGGTGGTAAAGATTATCCTTGTAAAATCTCAGACCTTAAAACCTAGTATTAAGCAAATTAAAGAGATCTAAACTTTGAGCAAAATTTCTGACTCAGCTTTTTTACTTTTGAATAAAACTTGCTTCTTTGACTTTTATGAGTTTGTGGATGATTATACTGATTAAGTAAGTTGTATTAAGCCTAGAATAAGTTAAATTACCCTACATAAACTAGTTTAGGACAGATTTGAGGGTCTATGGATCCTAAATCCACAACAGTTGGACAGACATTAGGATCAATGGGTCATTTTGACTATTTGCAAAAAGGAACTTGGTTTTGAGCATTTTCTTGACCAAATGTGCACTAGTGCAGTCTACTTAAGCAAAAATAACATCAATTGAACAACCAGATCACCCCACAAATTACTAATCCAAACAGTCCCTTATACAACTGAAAGTGGGATCTTTTGAAGCAACATGCAATTTCAAACCATAATATGCAACATTTATAATCTACTGACATGTATTAAACATAAATAATCATAAATTAACTAACAAGAATAGTACAACTAGAACTTAATACATATACAATCCAATGAGATGAAACTGAGATGGGCTTACAGTGAGCTCAGGTGAGTTCCAAACCAAGAGTAAGTTTACCAAACTAATCCTATAGCCTCCCTGAGGCACTATACCATAGCAATCCACCCTTTTCTCTGCTTCAACACCTTTGTCTTCTTATTTTATTTCCTTAACTAAGATTTTTTTGTATTTTATGATTTTATAGTTAACTAAGATTTGATGGTTAATAAACTTAAGACAGCTTATTAACTTACTAAATTGAGCTTAATGAATCCTTAGAAAGCAACTTTTAACATGTAATTAGCTTGCACCATGATTATATAAAAATTTAATTATTAACATAAAAAATGAAACTATGACAAACTTAAAATGAAGAACTGAGACTTATATTAATTGATGAAAAACAAGTTACAACTAACTTCTTGACTGAATTGTAAGATTACATTTAAGTTTTTTCATAGACATAAAAAAAAAACTACACTATTTTACTACCAACTGCTACTACACTCTCTTTCTTGACTTATAAGGTCTGAGGAACTTCTGTGGGACCCACTCAAGCTTTCCCATCACTTTTTACAGCCCTTGGATGAGTCAATTGAATCCTGGTCGTTTAAAGAGTTTTGGCGCCAAATTGCTTTTGGCGTTTTTCTTGAATGATTGAAGCCAGTGGTGTGGGTTTTGGAAGCTTATGTTTGTTTGGTTAGGCAAGGGGGGGGGGAAAGAGTGTTGCGGGAGTGATAAGAGGGTAGGGGTGATGATGGTGTTTGCTTGGAGTGTAGCAGGCGTGGTGAGGTGGAGGGGATGGTCAACGCGGGTCAAAATTGGGAGGGTTATTTAGAACGGTTAGGGGGTTTTGGGTGGGCTAAGGGCACTTGGGCCTGGTTTGAGTGGGCTGAGGTAGGTTTGGATCAGGTTAGTAACAAAGGGTGGGGTTTTGGTTTTATTTGTTAAGGTTTAGAAATCACAAGGACCATTCATGTACTTTTCCAAACTTGAGGGCGGCAAACTGAAACTTTTCCAAGGTAACCATAAGGACCTATTTTGACAACATTTGAGAATTACAAGTTCAAAGATTTATATTTTCCAAAATTAAAATACCCGGGGACTAAAATTGCAAATTTCCAAACTCCGGGGACTAAACTTGTAATTTTCTCAAAATTTTCATCCAGGGATTAAAAGTGATTTTTGTGACTTCCCAAGGATAAAAATGATTTTTTTTCTTTCAAAATTACCCCACCAGGGATCAAATCTGTCATTTTCTGAAACTCCAGGGACCTTTTATGCCAATTTTTGGATTTTGAGGGGTAAAAGTGTAATTTTCTCAAACTTTTTCACCCAAGGACTTATTTTTATAAATTTTCACTTTTCTTTGCCTTGGGTTGACTTTTCTTTCATTTTAAACTTTCAGGGACTAGTTTTGCCAAATTCTGAAACTTGAGGGACTGAAACTGCCAATTGTGCAAACTTTGTTCGTTTTTCATTTGTTTTTAAACATTTTGCATCTAAAACATATAAAACACACTTTTAGGATAAATTGTGTATTTTGATGCGTTTTTTGGGTGTTTTTGGATGTTTTGGCAGTCCAGATACGGTAAAAATGATGAGTGTTTGAGCACTCATCAATGCTTAAAGTTAGAAACGAAAAGATAGGCTCGGAGGGGTGTACTAGGGGTTTCGTGTACTAAAAATGAGTACAACGCCAAGGCGTGGGAAAAATTAGTTGACTTAACTAGCCAAGTAATATGACTTAAATGGTCAAGTAATTATGATACGGGTTTAAACACAAGGATGATCCTAATGCCTCTTATCATGTAGTAAATCCTACCACACGAATGTAGTCTCACTAGCGGTCTTGGGAGGCATCACTAACGCAAGTTCTAGAATCTAAATGCTACCGGTACACTCATAAGCACTAATAATAAATGCTTTTCATATCAAATCTAAAGGCGAACCTCACATATTTGGGTGGAAAATTTTTCTGAATGGTACGGTTTTGTGCTATTCATACGATCTCCTATCCATGAGAAGCTTGCTATGGCTAAAGTTTCACTCCTAAATGTTGTAAAAAAATTTAAATTTGGCGCTAAAATTACACTAACAAGTATTTCTCATAGTTTTATTACACACCTACCATTAAACAAACAAACTCAAGTGAAAGTGTATCCTATAAGGTATCATCATTTACCATCCCCTTACACTTAGGATGAACATTGTCCCCAATGTTCAAGTAAAGAATGTAAAAGTTAAATAGGTAAGAGAATGAAATCAAATACTCCCCTGATTCACTCGGTATGGATAATATGGTAACCAGGTTAGATCTTCTTCCAAGAAAATGAACAATCAAAGCTTCCCTTCCAGAATTTAAATCATCTTCTTGTCATAAATAACCTGTTAAACCTGAGGGAACAAACAAGGCAACCTCGCATAAAATCGGCGGCAATCTATATATGCTAACAAATCCTAGAAAGCAAAGTAAGACATAATGCTTGTGGAATGATGTTTGCAGATTTCCTGGAGATTATAAAACTAAAGATTCAACAAAAACTTTAAGACTCCGTTAGAAAAACAAAACTGGTAAAATTTCCAGATTTTTACACGTGACGCCGTCAGGAATTTCTTCCTGACGCCGTCAGAAGTGACCTGCAGAAATTCTTATGTTAAGTTTCCGGAAAATTTTTGGAAAAACTTTGTCCTACTTCCTGGTAAATCCTGCAAAACATCATTATGACTCGATACAAGCATTTAACTCTAACAAATACGAATATACATGTCCATTTAATATTGTGGAGAATCATGATCGGTTTTGTTTCTTTAAAAACATATTTGGGTTTTCCCCTTACACTTATCCTTTGCGAAATACCTTTGGATGAAGTTAAGACTAAGCCAAACAACAAAATAAAGTATTTTCACCATTTTAGTTTGAAACATGATCTACCAACAATAAAAATAAAGCATGCATACGGAAACAAATAACAATCAAACAAAATAAAAATCACACAAAACATGGGTTGCCTCCCAAGAAGCGCTTTTCTTTATTTACGAGTCTTGTAGCTAGACTGAAGGTCATGGGCTATCGTGTGTCGCTTATGCTCACATAACCGAGGGTGAGCCATCTAATAGTCGCCTCATTTTTCATATAATCATCACTTAACTCTAAACATCTACGATAATAGCTTTTATTTTTCTCATGAGTATATTTAAGCCCTTTTCTTTTATCATTCTCACTTAGCATTTCTAGGGGTGGATACCTACTACACTTCTCCATAGAAATCCTTGAACCTAGGGTGTGCACGGGGCATTTGGTAAGCAAAATCTTCTTCCCCATTCGAGAATGTAATTAACCCTTCCATAAGTTTTTCATCAAGGTTGGTCAACCTTTTGAAAGGTCTCCCAAACACAACTTGGGTTAACTTACTATCGATAAATTCTCCTAGATTCTACATAACCATGAACTCAACAAGGTAATCAAAGCTTCCTACAAATACATGCAATGACATTGCCCTTGCAACAATATTATCTCCTTTGTATTCTAACTCATCTACCATGATTTTATTGTATTCACTACGCGAGATTATGTTCATTGGTAGAGATGAGTTAAGGTAGGCATCAAAGCTCCTAAATCCAATCTTACAAGTAAATTGCATATTGAATGAGTTATCACTCTCAATCCTTGTTCTAGGGTCGAAATACCTAAGAGGGTTCACTTCCTCTTCCATTCTATCCTCATTAATTACATCACCATCATCAAGATCCTCATCGGAGTCTGAATAGTAGAAAGGACTAGCCCTATGGTCATCAGCATGGTCAGACTCCTCTAATTCAGAATTATTATCAAAATGGTGGTTAGGCGACAGGTTAGGTGGGTTCTCATTTTCCACTAAAGGGATTGGGGTGGGCATTTGGAAGATCCTACGATGAAAAACATGAATAACAGGAATCAAACGATCAATGTTATTGTTATCCATCGAGATAGTTTACGAACAAAGGAAACAAAGAAATAAGATAGACTAAAGAAGACCTAAAAAAAAAAAAAATCTTACTAAAAAGGAATCTAGAAAGTAGACCTAATAAAAAGAAATCCTAACCTAGACAATAACTATTCCCCGGCAGCAGCGCCAAAAACTTGATGCGTGGGAATTGCACCAGGCTTAACCTCTCAAGGGATCTCGGGAAGCTTACAACCCCCACCAGGCAGTGTACCTGATCGTTGTAGTATAGTATAGTGACAAGTACCGGGGGATTAATCATTCAACTCAGGAATAGTGTCGCTAGGATTAGAAAGCCTAAAAACTAGGTCTAGATGTGAGGGATGATTCTTTTTGTATTTTTTATATTTTATAAAAGCAAATAAAATCTCGGGTATTGGAAGAGTGGGCGGAATTAGTTGCTAGTCAACTAACCCAATGACAAAGATGCAATCAAAATAAAATAACTAAAAATAAAAATAAACTAATTAAACTAATATGGAGTGAACAATATATGGAAGAATTGTGTTTACTTAGATTTCACTACTCCCTAGATATCTTTTACAGGTTAATTACTTGTTACAGTTGCGTGGATGACGGGTTATATTCCTTAATACCAATCATGGGGTGGCGTACTTACTTCCCCAATTCTATAAGCTCCTACTTCACTCCTATGTCGAGCTGCCTAAGAAGCTCCTAACATGGGATCACTAGAATTCGCTCATGCATTAAATACAACCATAAAAACCTAGTACACATCGGTTCATATTTCTTAAGATGTTCAAGCAAGTTACACAATGGGGATCTGCCAGTTTTCTTAAGCCTAACATTGAAATCATTCATCCATTACAACTATAAACAAGCAATCAACCTATAATCAACATCTAGGTTTCATTACATCTAAGCAAACGCACAAAAGATCTAGCCTAGCATGTTAAAATCAAGACAAACATAAGATATATTCAAACAACACATAGACATATTGAATGAATTGAAAGAAAACTTATCTCAATTGAACATGAAGGGTTTCAAGGGGTGAAAACCCTTGAAAATACTGTTACAAATGACCTAGGGTTTATTAGGTTCGGCCCTAGAATTCTCCACACAAGTTCCTCTCTTAATGAATGAAAAATAGAAAAGTATATATAGATTTTGTGAGGTGACGGCGTCAAGAGTAAAATTCTGACGCCGTCATCTCGCCGCCAATAAAGTTCTTGGACTGCCTAGATCTAGATCTGACGCCGTCATGTGTAATCTTATTCCAGGCCGTCACCAAAATTACTCTTGACGCCCTACTTCTGATGCCGTTACGTTTTCTCTGGGCCGTTATCCATTTTGCTCCTGACACTGTCATAAAATTCTTCTTGACGCCGTCAGGTACTGTTCCTAGCAAGGAAAATTAAGTATTTGCCGTTTTCTTCACTTTTATGCTCCAAAAACGTCCAAAATGCTTCCTTTTCTAGAATTCACTCCCAAAGTACCTAAAATCACAAAAGGAATGATTTAGGGTAATATTTGATCAAATAAATTCCAGTTCCGGCTTAAATGACCCCCTAAAAACGGTTCATTTTTCGCCTCATCAGCTATTTATGAGATTTTTAGTAATTTTTTAGAATATGATCTAAACTGATTGCAAAGCTTTTAAAAACTTAAGAAAACTTTTAAGTGAGCTTATGAGAGCTTAAAGGAACATGAAACAATAACAATTAACAAGTTTCAAGTGAATTTGTCAAATTCACTTGAAATTGTCAAATCTGAATTTGAATGAACAAGGCTATAATTAAAGGTTCAAGAAAGATTGAATTACATGAAAGTAACTGAGTACAACTGATTTGAAATGAAAATTACAACTGAAATAAAGATTACACTACCTACGTTACACTACTCATCATTCTACTCTAATAATTCTCTTATTTTGCTTCTCTCTGGTCTTATAGATATCTTTTGAGTTCCAAGCAGCCTTTTGAGACTATTTCCACCAATCTGAGCCCTTGGATTGGTCCTTATCATCCTAGCCATTGATTTGGCTTTTTGGCGGGAAGTGGGTTTTTGGCAGTTGGTGGTTTACTTGTGAGATTTGTGGGTATTAATTGGGTTTTGGAGTGTTGTGGTTTGGAAGGGGGAACAAGGTATGGGAAGGCTAATGTGGAGGAGGGGGAGGTGGAGTGTTGGGTGAGTTTTACAGGTGCAAGTGGTGGTGGGAAGGAAGGGTCAACGAGGGAGTTTAACTGGGGTGGTTTTGATATTAAAACGGGGTGTTTATTTTGGTTATGTTTAGGCCTGGGAGGTGATTGGGCCAAGGGTAGTAGTGATGGGCTGGGTAAGGGTATAGGATTGGATCAGGCTTTGGTTTTATAATATACAAAGGATCCCTTTGGTTGTAGTAATAAACACACGGACCTAAATTGTAATTTTGGATTTTAGAGGGGGCTGTTATGTAACTTTCCATAAGATGCTATAAAGAACAAAAATTGTCATGTTTAAATAAACCAAGGACCAAAGTTATCATTTCCAATTTTTCAAACTCCAGGGGCCATTTTTGCCATTTTTGAAACTTCAAGGACTAATCTTGACATTTGATGAAAAGTTTTATTCAAGGACCAATTTTGATAACTTTGAATAATATAGGGACCTTGAATGATAATTTTCCACATTTTGCATACCAGGGACTATTTTTGCCAATTTATGAAAGTTGGGGGACTGAAACTGCCAATTATGCAAACTTTGTACGTTTTCATCTGTTTTTACTCATTTTGCATCTGAAACATATAAAACACAATTTTGGAATATTTTCAGTATTTTGATGCATTTCTGAGTGTTTTTGTATGTTTTTGCAGTTCAGATTGACCAAAAAATGATGAGTGTTTGAGCACTCATCACTGAACCATACCCTTCAGTGAGACAAGTTGAGTTATCAGCAAATACCCCTTTAAGTCCTGGTTCCTTTTCATATTTGTGCAGATATTCATTCACACCAGTCATGCTTCTTGAGCATCCACTATCAAGATGCCAAACAGGCTCTCTGGCATGTCTCTACACAAATGTAAACTGAGTTAGTTTTTCTTGTGAACCCACTTCCTGGTGGGTTTGGCTTTGTTGGCCTTTTTGATCTGAGAAATAGATTCATGGTCAGTGGTGGTGTAAACAGTGCTTCCACAAACTTTACATTTGGAAGATGAAGTGGGTTATGGAGATGATTTGGTGATGCCTCTTCTGTCCTGAATGACCTGTTCATGTCTTGAACTGTCATGTGTAGGGTCACCATAGATATCACAACATGGGTACATTAAACAATCATTTGGAAGATGGTCATTAAACCCACAGTGTGGACAAGGTGAAAAGGGCTTTCCCTTTTACCTTTGTATCTGTTTAGAACTTGAGGCATAGTCAAAGGGCTAAGCTTTGAAGTTGGAAGCTACATTGGATGTGACAATGTAAGATAAGTGATCAGAGGTTCTGTGATCTTCCATTTTGCATATCATGCAGAAAAGGATTCTATAACAGTCATCAGTGGAATGAGTGGTATCTCACGTCTTTGTTTGGTTTTAGATGTAGCTTTTGATTTGGTGGAACTTGAGGAAGCTGGTTTGATTTCTTTGCCCTTAGGATGAAAATTTTTCTTAGATGTTTCAATCTTTTCACTCAACTTCCTAACAAGTTCAGCCAACTGATCATATTTGGAATCAGGGCTTTCAGCGATAGCCTCAGTGGAGACTGAAGGTGTTGAGTCATCAGTAGGAACTGAGACTTTAGTTGTTGGTCTTTTGAGGATTGTTCTACCTAAACCAGACCTTTCTCTTGCAGAATGTTGGGAATAGACTAAAGTTGTTAGATCTGAGCTAGGTTCAGCTCCCTAAAGGACTTTCAGTGGTGGGAGTGGAGTTTGTGATTCAGATTCAGACTCAGTGATTGACTCAGTGTTGCTAGGTTCATCAGTGACACCAAGTAGGTTTTTGATAGCCTGACTTTCTGGTTCCAAAATTTTTCCAGTGTTGAAATTGGGTAATTTACTATCAGGATTGATTCTTTCAACCCAATCACTGGGTTTTGGCTCCATTTCCTGATTAAATGTAATGCCAGCAGGCAGAAAGGCTTTTTCTCCTGAAGTTTCAGTGAGTTAATCCTCTCCTAGTATGATTTTCTTAGTACTAGGTATGAGACTCACTAAATCAAAAACTTAGGATTTTTCTGAATCCAACTCTTAATGACAGCATTTTCTCTATTAAGTTCTTCTTGAAGAGCATGATTTTATTTCAAAATTTCAGTGTTTTGAATTTGAAGTGTAACAGCCTCAAGTTTGGCCTGTTTTAAAACAAGTAGTTCATCTCTATTCTTATTCAATTCAAAAACTAATTTATTGTATTTTGAATACAGATTAAGTCTTTTCTCTTCTACAAACTTAAGATCAACATTCAAATAGTTCAAATAAGATTGCAAATCAACATCATCATCCATAGAAAGTAAGATGTTTACATTTTTCATGGTGATGTTGACCCACTCTCCATTTCTAGCATGGCTTTTGCCAACAGCCAGCTTGTCATATTCTGAAAGTGCCATCAGTGCACTGACTCTTACTTCATCATCATCTGAGGAGATATGATCTTTATCCCAATCGAAGGCTTCAGCTATAAGTACCTTGTTCTTGGTCTGAACAGGTTTGGTGGTAGCTGCCTGAGATACTGAGTGAGTGGCCTCAAGGAGATCAAGTTTAGCCTTAGCTTTTCAGTATTTAGCCTCAAAATCTTTTTGATCATTTTGAATATTTTTACTTTGAAAATGTTGAGAAGAGTGAAGCATTTTAGGTTGAAACTTGCTGGTTCCTGAAGAAGAACTATTCCCAGCAAATTTGTATGAGGGATATGAGGTTGTTTTAAAAAAACAATCTTTAGCAAAATGACCTCTTTTACCACATTTGAAACATTTAGTGGTCTCATTTTCCTTAGCTTTTTGAAAGTTAAATTGATTTCTTTTAACAAAACATTTTGAATTAGCTAAAAGAGCCCCTTCCTGAAATTCAATTTCTAGGTTGTTGAGGTACTCTTCGCTAGTTCTTTCATCAATCTCATCATCAGAATTTTCTTGAAAATCCTGCACAACACCATTAGAGTAGAAAGTAGTGGATATAGGTGAAACAGTCAGTGTCTTTTTGGTTTCTTGAGCTTTCTTGGAGTCAGGATATCTCCTAGAGATTAACTTGTCTTTATAGACAAACTTACCATAAATCTCAAGAAGCTCAAGGTTTTGAATGTGATTAGCATTCCTAAGACCCTGAGAGAAGTTTAACCACTTCTCAGGGAGACAGTTGACAAAGCCAACATTGATTTCATGCTTAGACAAAACTACACATCATTAGATAGCTCATTGAGAAAGGTTTTGTAGCGAGTATATGTCTGAGAGATACTTTTAGAATCTTTGGCCCTGAAAGTGTTATACTCAAGTTTCAGGTCCATTATCCTGTTTTCCTTGGTATTTGAGGGACTTTCAAAGCTATGAACCAAGTCAAGCCAAGTTTGTTTGGCTGTTGAACAGTTAATGACTGATTAAATTGTATCGTCAGGGAGACACGATATAATGATGCTTTTTAGGCGTTGGTCATGATTGACCACCCTTCTCTCATCAGGAGTCACTGTGCTTGAGGTTTAGGCAAACCATGAGCAGTTTTTGGGACAAAGGGACCTTCATTAATGCATGTGATGTAGTATGGATCCATATCAGTCAAGTAGTAAAGCATTCGCTTTTTCCACTTGCTAAATTTACCAGCTTCTAGTTTAGGAGCTGTAGCTGAAATGCCACCTCCCTTTTTATCAACTAGCTGGGGTGCATCGCTATCAGCCATGGTATGATCTTGATTTTAAAAACTTTAGCACTCTTTTTTTTATTATTATTATTTTTTTGTTGTTGTTGAAAAGTTTTACAAATCAGAGGCTCTAATACCACTTGTTTTGCCCTTTTACTTGGTTAATCTTAACTACGTTAATCTAACCAAGTTCCATGGTATAGCAATGTAATGATTAACAACTTAAAGTAAATAAACGTAAAAGATAAGAAACAATATTTTTCAACGTTTAACTTTTTATTAGAAATTAATCAAAAAGAATTATACCCAAGTGTTTTCGGAACAACACTTGGGATTGAATGACAAGTATGGTGTGTTTACTCCTCACTAAACTTAAGTTAATACTTAAGTAACAATTAATGACCAATCTGAGCTATCTCAATGGACTGTTGCTATTTGGAGAGAGTAAAGATTTGGTTTGTGAATATCTAAGCATTTAGTGCACAAACTTAATCTTTACATCTCTCTTGTTCTCTATTTATACACAAGTAAATCCTAACAGGTTCCTAAAAGACAAAGCCTAAAAGACAAAGATCACATGTGCCTATATTGGACAAAATACATAGGTATTTTGTCACTGTTACAATTAGCTATAACTAGTAAAGGACAAGGTTACTTTCTGATCTTCGGTGTTGACAACACTCTTGGTTTTATACCCCTTTAGGGAAAGTTGACCTTTGCTTGATAAGGACTCTTCCTTATGCATTCAAACTTATCCCGTCTAATCCCGCCTTTACTTCAGTCTTTTACTTCTTCAGTCTTTAGTTGGTGAGGAGTTAAGGGGATTCAATGAGCTATTGTCATTACTTACTGAATCCATCATCTTCTTTTTTGGCTCAAGTAGCATTCACTGAGAACTGCCTCACTGAATGGTGAACCTTACTTCATAGGTTCGTCCTGAGCTTCTTGATGATGACTCACTGAAAGACTATGCATTCAGTGACTTGTTGAGTGTTTATGGTTATTAAACACTTAGGATATTTTATGTTCAAATCCTAATTTAAAGAGTTTGGGTTTTAACAGACCCAATAGTCTGGCATAGTTACTATGGCTCTATCCTTGTCGCAATTTCATGTTTATACTTCTACATTAAAAGTTCCATAATGTTTCTTGAATCAATATATAACAAAACTTGTCAAATTCAAATGATTTGCATTATTGTTGTTTTTTATACGAGTTTAAAAAATATTAAATAATAGATGTTTCTACTTATACTTTAGTTGTTAAATGTTTGTTGGTTTTAATGTGTGCAAACACAAAAATAATGTTGAATTTTTAGGGCATTTTTTAGAAATTATCGGTTTCAATCGGGTAAAATTGAAATACCCGAATTGGACCTAAGAACCAAACGTAACCGAAACACTATTTTTTGTCTGGTTTTCGATTCCTAAAATATGCGTTTTTTGGTTCTCGGTTCTCTCTGTTCCAAGTCGGTTTATGCGGTTCCAAAACTTAGAACTTAGCTCACACCTCATCCCATGTGATATTTTCCTAGTTTACCATTAGTTAATGCAACTTGTTAATAAAACTTCAATAAACCTATATACAACAGGAAGAAAAATGAATGAAAATAAAAAGGGAAATCTAACAAAAAAAAAAAAAAAAAATGATTGTTATTATATAAATTTCGTTATAACTCATTAACTAGTTATAACTTCCGTGCACACACGAGGTTTACATATAAATTAAATTTATTTTAAAAGTTTAGTTTACTATGAAGTGCATCTAATATATGTATATGCATCCAATTTTTTGCTAGAAAATATATTATGGTGCATCTAAAAGACTAGGGATGCATCTAATTCAAGTCGATGCATCTCAAATATGTAGTTATAATTATTTCTCATCCTTCTCATTTTAAGTTTTCTTATCATTTGATCCTTATTCTATAAACATATAAGAATTTACCCGTAAAAATTGTGATATAAGTACAACTAATAAATATGCATAAGTCTTTCATTATGTATTAATATCTATTAATATTTTGTAAAAAAATTTATTGCATGAAAAGTTTGACCAAAATCAATTCAATTTTTACATTTTATTAGCCAATTGTATTGCTTGATTTCACTTATGTGTCAAAATCGAGCTCTCCTATTAGTCTAATTTACTTTTTAATGAGAAGGGTTTTACAAAAACACTCCGAATTGACGTAATTTTTTATTATATAAAAGTTTAAGAACAAAATAATACAAACACTACAAAATGATGTAATTCTTTTATTATATAAACGATTAACAACAAAAAAAATACAAGAAAACTATTTTCATTGGTTAACATGTCAAAAAGTTTATGCTTCTCATCGAGATCTTTGTCTAGATGCTTGATTTCTTCTATTAGAATGCTACGCTTTTTCTTGATAATGTCATTGGATGCCGAGAATAAACTAGCGCTTTGAGCTGAAATCTCATAGTTTGGAAGTGGGGGATTGGCATATCTAAGAAGCTTACTATGAGCCTCTGAATAGTTAGAAGACAATATATATATATATATATATATATATATATATATATATATATATATATATATATATATATATATATACGAGCGGGGGTACCCGCGCGTTGCTGCGGGAATGTTGTGTTTAATCTAAACTCGGAATAAAACGATCGTAAGTAAAAAAAGAATTTGTTATTAAGGACTAAATTTGCAAAAGATCAGTAACGGGGGACTAACTGTGCGATTTAGAGCTAACTTGAAGAACCATTTTGGTAAATTCCTTATGAACAGTACATTTAGTGTTCCTAAGCGGCCTTTCAAGTTTATCGTTAATATTTGACATCTTATAATAAAGTGGTGAAGTGGTGATTGTGAGTAAAATAAACATGTAATCACATTTATTGGACCAATCATTTTGTAGCCTTATAAAACCTTATAAAGCCCATAATTTATAAGTAGGCCTTAAGTGTAGTGGGCTGTCTTACTGTGAAGTTTTTAACAATGGTCATCGGAATAATAATGTTCAATATAAGCAATGCATATGAAATTTATAACTGTCACTAATAAACACACACAAACAATCTCTCCCCTCTCTCTCACTAAACCTTCGCCGGACGTCACCTCCAACCACCCACCGTTGCCGGAAAATTTTCCGGCGAGACACTTTTTCACCCCAAATCGTAGATCGGCTTATTTTTCACCTTTCTTGAGCTTATTAACTCTCGACACGGCACCAAACACCTCCACCGCCGCTGCCTCACCACCACAGTCTCGCCACCGTCACCCTTGCTCTGTCTCTCTCTCGGTAACACCCTTCCCCTATATATTTTTATTTTTCAAACCTTAATTAGTAACTTTTTATTTAATTCGATTTTCATATAAAACCTTTGTAAAAGATTGAAAAAAATGTGGATTTACAAGATTTAACCGCGACTCGGTGACTCACCGAGTCAACCCGCGTTGACTCGGGCGAGTTAACATCTCGTTTGCTTCCTATGTCTAACCATTTATTTATGAATTTATATAGATTTTTTTAAGCTTTTTGTGTTTTCAGGTTTGTCCTGTCCGGAAACCACTGCTGCCTCGCTGGAATCTTAGCTGGCGTCATCGGAATCTACTATTGTTTGAGTTGGTTTCAAACTTAGTTATTAAACTTTTTGTGTAAGTTTTGTTGTAATTATTTGTATTTGTTGATAAATTTTTTGTACAAATTTTATTTGTATCCTTTGTTGCGTTTTTTTTTTCTTTTTTTCCCTGATTTGGTTCAAGGTGGATAGTTATTTTGTTATGTAAATTTGTTGTAATTTTTTTTGTATGTTATGGTTAAGTTTTGTGTAAATTTTTTTTTATGTTAAGGACTAAATTTGCAAAAGATCATTAACGGGGACTAACGGTGCAATTTCTAGCTAACCTGAGGGACTAAAAGTGAAAATCCTTAGCTACAGTACATGCACTATTTCACACTGTTCGGCACTGTAGAAGCCACTGTTTGACACTGTAGCAGGGTATTTTTCAGTTTTAGTCCCTTAACGGACTTTCTGTTTCAATGTTAGTCCTTAGGGACTAATGGTGAAAAAAAAGTTGACGTTAGGAGCTATTTCTGTTTATTATTTGCACAGAAAAAGCCCCGAAAGTGACTGTTCCATTGCAAATTTAATCCACGTCTATTAGATAACGGTCGTTAAGGACTAACTTCACAATTGAGCATTAACCTCAGGGACTAAAATGGCCAAACTTGAAACTTGCGTGTGTACTGTAGCTACAGTAACCAAAACGCCTATTAGTGTATATATATATATATATATATATATATATATATATATATATATATATATATATATATATATATATATATATATATATATATATATATATATATTTTCGAAAGTAGTTTTGGAGCTTATAACAGGTGCAGTAATTTTACAGACATGTCTACTAAAAAACACGTTTAGAAATCATAAAAACACAAAACCAAAACGATAAAATAACGAGGGTATTTGCGAATTAGACCCCCACCTTGCCAATTACCCACGTTATTCCAAGTTTTTGGTGCATTAAATCTGGCGTTAAGGTACCGTCCCCCTGCGTTATTGGTGCCTTAACGCCGGGGTTATTCGAATAACGTTGAGTTATGTGTGAAAATCCGAATCAAAAGTTTCAAAAACACCCCTTCAACGTCCCATATAGCCGTTATGTTTTTTAAAAAAATTTCATTTCACCCTCCCAACGTTTATATACGGCTAGTTAAAAAAAGAAAAATCAAAATTACTTACTTTTGCTAACACTATAAATACTCATTTCACTTCCCACTTTTTTTAACACTTCTACTACCAACTATTCTCTATTATATACTTCTACAATATACTTCTAATAGCCAAAAAAAGTGTCTGACGTCAACAACAACAACAGCAATAACTCGTTTAGGAACCTTCTTGATGGGTGGAATAACCCATATGCGGGTTCCTCGTCTACTCCAACTTGGAATAACCCAAACGTGGGTTCCTCGTCAAATCCGAATTAGGATAACCCAAACATATTCGGTATGTCAAGCCAAGAACTATTCCAAAAACATCAAGAGTTACAACATTGGCAACAATCCCAAAAAACACCCTGAAATATGTCTTTTTTTTTTAAATATATTATATTTCGTTGTATATTTTTTTTAATTCCGTATTGTAAAATATATGTGTTTTAAGAATGAATATTATGTTTTTTTTTAATAAATGTAGTATTTGTTTTAGTTTAGAGGTTGAATTTGAAAATATTTGAATAAAAGTTGAGCTAAGGTGAGTTAAAGGTAAGTTAAGATAAGGGGTGTTTTTTTGTGAGTTATTGTGAAAAGGTTGGCGCTGATATGGCGCTGACGTGACGCTGAGTTATTTAATAACTCAAGTTAAGACACCTTGTCCTCCTATAAGTATCAAACAAAATAAAATAATGTATATAGTAAAGATGGGATACATTTGCAACATTCTGGTAATACAACAATTGCATATTTTACAAGCTTTTCAACATTGGTGTAATTAGCATGTGCAAGTGAGCAGTCACATAAGGTCATCATTTGTGAGGGTCTTCTGATTTATTATATGTTCATTAGTATTTTTACATGTCTAAGTATATTTATACATGTTTAACGTAGAATTTTTATATCCTTTTTTAAATATTAAGTGAAGGGGCCTCTGATTTAATATATGACATTAGTATTTATACATGTCTAAGTATATTATGTTTTAAATTTTTATAATAGTTAAACTTTTCGTCATTTATGGGGTCTTATTTGTAATTTTGTACCGAACCACCTAAATCAATGTGACGACCCTGCTTTTCAAAATACACTAAAACTATGTTTATATATCGGAAATTTTGCAGTGGTAATTCCTTGTTTCTGCGTGCTCTTTTTGATGCGATCACCATCACCGTACGTTATTATAAAATGGTGGCACAAAAAGATAATTCAAAACCAATATTTTGTTTCCGAGTTATGCTATAACCACAAAAGGTTTAAAGGAATAAAAAAAAAAATCCACATAAATAAGGTGTAATGTGTCGATTGGGTTAATTAATAGATAATTTCATGTATATCCTTGCAAATTTTCAAAATTTCATATAATGTATCAAAAGAATATATATGAAATATTTGAAATTTGCAACGATATATATGAAATTGCCCCGTTAATTAAAGAGAGGAGAGAAAAATTATTGCAAAAGTTACTAATCAAAACATAACACTTTATTTTGTGAATGCCTTATTATAAACATTTTATGATTATAACATAGCTATCTGTTTCTGGTTATCATCACCACCGACGTAAGAAGAACAATTTTAGTAATATTGGCCTAATATGAAGAACCATGTTCGGTAGCTTTGGTATGCGTCAGACGATACATAAATCCATTAAATACAATAAATACATCAAAATACTGTGTTAAGAATAAAGTTGGTATTTGAAAAAAAGAAAAAGAAAAAGAAAAAAAAAGAGGAAAAAAAAAAGAGGAAAAAGCATTTTTTTTTTTTCCTTCTCAAAGTTATTGTCTATTTTCTATTAAAAAATATAAGAGTTTAGTGAGTAGAGATGATATTTGATTGGTTTAAAGATATCATGATCGAATTTTCTTAAATTGTGTATTTTTTTATTTTTTGAACAATAATTTTGAAATAGAGTAACTATGATAAAGTAAAGTAACTCCCAATACGGTCTTTCACGGGTTATGCGTTCCAATACCGTATTCCACGGTGTATGGGGGAGGTTGAGACGTAGACAACCATACCCCTACCTAAGGTAGAGAGGCTGCTTCTGGTTCTATCTAAGGTAGAAAAGGATCTCCGACCTTTTGTAGGGAGTGGGTTAAGAGGCAAGGGATTTTCCAACTAATCCAACCCTACTTGTTATTGTAAAACACAGCATAAATAAGTGTTATTAATGGGAAAAAAACTGCAAAATTCTCTATTACAAATGCAAACATCCAAGTATCCGACTAAGTGGTGGAGTTATACCAAATATTTTGAGAGGGCCATCAATGCAACCCATGTATTGTGAGAGGTCCAAAGGCTAAAATATATATTTTTTACATATAAAAAGCTTTGAAAGTAGATGTATTACAAGTTGTAGGAGGGTCACCACTCTCTCCGGTGTATAAGTAGCTCTGCCTATGATCAAATTAAGAGTCAACGTCATCTACGCCAACACTTGATTAACTGCTTACACATCAACATGTTTATTTATCTTCTCTGATCTAGATTCTTTTACATTAGAATAGGTGTTTATCTCATGTATTGAGTGTATATGTTGAAGGCACATTACATTTATATGGCTAACTTTATGTGAGCCTCTAAGATCATACACAAATACAGTTAGATACTCAATGTAATAATATAAATATGTATCTGTATTATAATAACACCAAAATGAATTTAAGTTATTTAGCGTATGTATTTATTATATAACATATTAATAAATAATAAGGTTAAATGCTTATTAATTAATTATTGATATTGTATTAATAATAAACTTGCTAAGTCAAAATTAGGAAATTCCTAAGTAAATCTTAAGGTTGGGCGTTTAAGGGATACAAGGAAAAGGAAATATTTGCTTAACTCGATGATCAAGTTAATAAGATTTAAAAAGATTCAATTAGTATAAATACAAACCCATAATCCTAAAATCCGGTTAGTTTACATACAAACTCAACCCTCTTCTCCTCTTCTCTTGCTTGAGCCGATCGACCAAACATCCTCAAAGAGTTTTAGACTTTAGTATTCATCTTTTGTCTTCCAAGCCTAAGGTGTATAGGCGTATGCTTTTTGGTATACGATTGGTGTCATCTCAAGGGTATTGCATAACGTGTAATGTGGATCAACCGTAGAGATAATTTGCATTAGTTATTTGGTTTCTTCGATCATACCGGGCTAATAATGTTGGTAACACATCTTTAATTATCTGATTAATTGCATGAATCATATGATCAGTCTTGATGCTTTTAGTTGCTTTCGCTATCTCTTTTATTTAAAATATTCGAAAGTCTAATATTTTAAATTATATATATAAAAACCAATTTTATAAAATCATTAAACCCCAACATTGAATAACAATGAGGTAGGTTGTATCCTTTTGGTTTAATTGGTGTTTTTTGCACCCAATTCACTTCTTGTATTCATTGACTTGTATTTTGAAACTTTTACTAATATAACTTTACGCCGTTACAAGAAAAAATAAATAAATAAATGAGGTAACATAAACTTAAGATATATTGTGCTTATTGATAGCAACTATGGTTGACAATTTTGGAAGACGGCCTGGTTTTCCAATTAATTATAACTTGTAGTAATCCTATATCGTTTCGAAGGGAACAAGAAAAAACCTGTGATAAGATGAAATACCGACAAATTATCTTGTGAGTAGGGCTGTAAATGAACTGAATGTTCAGTGAATATTTCATGAACTGTTCGGTAAAAAGTTCGATTATGTTCGTTCGTTTATTAAATGAACGAACATGAACAATATTTTATGTTCGTTTAGTTAAATGAACAAACATAAACAAAAGTCTCGTCCGTTCATTTATTTTCGTTAATGTCCAATTATGCGTTTGTTAACGTTCGTTTATGTTTATTTATCTATGTATGTTCATATATCATATCTTTTAATTTTAAAATTTTAAAAATTAGTTTATTTAAACAAAACAGCACTTATAAGACAATATATTGTGAAGAATTCAATAAAGTTTATGTTTGTTTGTCGATTTTCATTTATGTTTGATCGTTTATGTTCGTTTAGTTTCTTAATGAACGAACATAAACGAATATGAACAACTTATTTTCTTAATAAATGAACATGAACAAGAAAATTAGTCCGTTTAAGCGTCCGTGTCCGTTTATTTGTGCGGTTAAAATTAAATGAACGAACATTAATAAGACTCCGTTCATGTTCGTCCGGTTCGTTTACAGCCCTACTTGTGAGGTTCACAGGGTCTTAGCGAACATCATTCAACCACAAGCCGACAATGGATTCCGGTGATTTGGCTCAAACTTTTAGACAAAAAGAAAACATAAATATGGGTCATTAAATTTTTGCAGTGGACCGTTAGACCCATATATGATTAAGAAATGTGTCGTTTTGAGACCACTATACCTCTAAGGAAAACAAGACATGGGTCATCTTGTAACACATGAAACAGCTGCACCAATTTATGAAGGGTACTATTTGTCCCAATTCTTGGTAGTAACCACGATATGGATGAAGCATTCGTAGGACACCCATCCTTTCACATGAGTTTATAAGATGTCTGTGTTAAACAAACCAATACTGATGGTGACAACTCCGTAGAAATTTTTTATTTTTTAGGTTCTTATTATTTTATTTATTTTTTGTTAGTTTTACCCGCTTTATTAATAAGACAAGGCAGTTTATTTTGGTTTTATGCTTTATATTTTTTGTGTTTTACTACTTTTTACTTGTCAAACTTTATATTTATGTAGAATACTTTATGTTTCACAGTTTTAAAATAAAGCCAAAAATATAAAAATAAAAATAAAAAAAAATTATGAAGGTATTACAATCATTTTAAGGATACGAATAACCAATTCCGTAACCATAACATTCTCAAGAATTTCACCATCTTCATTTACATGAAATGGGATCCATGTCAACCAATGTTTTCTACTAAGATAAAAAAGAATCAGGTTTTCTAATTTTTCGCAGAAGTTTGAAAATGTAGCTGAGTTAAGACGATAATAAGGATATGGTGCAATATACGAGGGGTACTTTTGCATCACCTTTGCGCATATTGGTAGTCTGCATTTTTTTTTCTTTTTTCTTTTTCTTTTTTTTAGAGTATATTCGTGTCAAGTGCGTACTTTTATATTTTTTGTTTGGTGATAATTATAAAAGTTAAAAGGGTAAAATATGGTGATTTGTTGAATAATAAAGTAATGCTGATGTAAAAATGATAGATAATGTTGTTAGGTGCCCATATTGATGTTACACAAGTTAAGAATGAGGTAGATATAAGGATTGATTGATTATAAGATTTATGAAAATTGAAAGAACAATAGTTTCATTAAGATATCAAAATAACCAACAAAGTTTAAGGTAACAAAAGCCTTGTATTTATAGGAGGGAAGCTAGGGCAACATTCCCTAGTCCCTTTCATGCATCTAACGTGGGCTTACTAAGCCTTATGGGCTTTTACAACTTGCCCATAAACATAAACATAAATATAAATAATACTTAAGCAACCCATTATAAAATATAATGACCGAGACTTGACTAAATACAAAAGTATGTTCCCAACAATCCCCCCCTAAGGGTCGGTCATCACGGTTGCTGGACGTCTTTATCTTTGTCTTTGACTTTTGACTTGTATAACTTTTGACGTCTTCAAAAATGTTGTTAGAAGAATGTGCTTTGCTCTTAGTCTTTGTTCTTTGGTGATAATGTAGTGATTGTGTTATGAAGTTTTCTGTCGTTCGTCACTTCTGTGTCTTTGGTGGTTGTCTGCTATTCCAACATGCTCATACATCTTTGGACTTTGTCTTTCAAGTGCACGAAGTTCCTTTTCTTTCATACTGATCTTTAGTCTTTAAACTTTGTAGATTCTTCTTTTTGGCGTATAATATGTCTTTTGAACTTTGTGGTGCTTAGATCTGTGGGGGAGCTTTCAATGACTTTAAGATGTATGCATGAGTATGCTGGAATCTACCATCATGGAGGTGATATGTACCTGCAGGTAAACAGTTAGCAATAATCAACCGGTACTTACAGATAAGGAATTAGAGCTCGTCAACAGCATAGTGTGAAGACTCATTCTAATCCTTATCAAGGCCGTTCCCATGTCAGATACTCCCGAAGGAGCTTACGAGACCTACTAAGTAGCTCAATGGCTGGGTGAGTCACTGGGGATCACTCCACGACTGTAGACCGCTATGGAACCTCTGCGAACACTAAGCGCAACTCGTGAAGGGTTATCGAAGTGACCTGCTGTCAGGGCTGTTTTGATGTTGACCCTGGAAGGAATTTCCGTTCAATCATTGAGAAATACTTTAGTAATTCTCTCATAAACGTTCTCGGCAGATTGCTAAGATCTGCGAATGACTCAATAATTTACAGCTGGTGTCCATTGATGTAGAACATCAGTTGTAGAAATACTAAGTGTTCCTAAGAGATCTTTGATGAATCTCATGGCTCTAGACTCGATAAGTGCACACTTAGGTTTCCTATGCGGAGACTAGGGAGGGGTCTCCTGCTTCAATATCAACCATCTCTAAGAGATAAGTCGATAGATTACACTGGTTCCCTGTGAGAATCAAACAAGCTCTTTTAAAAGAACTTGAGTGGTTAAGAAGGTTTAGTGCATTGCGTCACTGGGTCCATGACAACTTTATCTTCAATACCGGTGTTGTCTTTGCAACTACCAGTAGCATACGAGTTGAACCCGGTGTCTGCCCTAAGGTTGAACATATGGAGGGCTATTTCTTTTCACCCTTTTCTTTACTTTTCTTTTTAATTCTTCAACTCCTTCTTTCCCCTTTCATTCTTTTATCCTTTTTTCATATCATACCTAAGGACTTCTAATTCTAACTATTGGTGATGTCCTTGGGTAGATCCCTCCGGCTCTGACGGATCATAGGACGGTTTTCCTATCTTAATCACCTTATAACTCCATGATTATCCGACAGTTGCCATGCAACCTTTGATTGAAAATCTCTCAAAGTGTTTGAGATTATCAAATATTTTGTTTAATACTTTGAGAGTTTTGTTTTCACTTTTGAAGGGCTCCCCCTTCACATGTGCTCATGAGTAATTAATAAACTTGCACATGCGGGAGGAGCAGGCACTTTTTGAATTGATCCACTTTCAGTGAACAAGACCGATTTGAGACACGCTTACATCACTAGTTAAACTAGCTTGAAGTTATTACCCGGCCTGGCCAAGTCCACAGAAAGCTTCTCGAGACGGTACATTTCTACTAAGACAAATCCTTTTCGAGACACGCTTACGTGGTTAGTTAGAGAGTTCCATTGTCAGCTTTTAGGTAACAACTAGCTCTAGTAACTAACTTGATGTTATTACCCGTCGAGGATAAGTCTTTTCGAGATTACTAACTTTCATGTTTCGTCAATTCCTGGGTCAATTCTGAGTCTAGCTCGCACAAAATACATCTTTTAGCTTTTTGATCACTTATATTTTAATCACTTTTACATTTTCTCCCCCTCAAAAATAGCATATGAAATGATGTTTTTGATAATCTTTTTAGATTAAAATATGCCTTTTTGAGTCTTATGGGGAGATTCACCAAGAACTTTTCATAGTTAAGTACAAAGTAGTTTTGTTTGACAAGTGCTCCCCCTCAACAAGTGATTAGGTCTTATTGAGGTGAAATACTTGTCCTTTTGAGCAGAATTATGAAAAACATAAACATTTGATTAATTCTACTCAAAAGTAAGAACCCTTCGCTCCTTATATTAGGATTGAGGCACTAATGTGTACCTCAGGGTCCTTTCTTTACAAGTTCGGGTTGTACACTGTAATGCGTGCACAAGCCATTATGAATATAAGTATTGAAAAATCAAATCAAGATCTTACAAACTACTACCATTCGGGTCTCTAAAATGTCAACACTGGAAATCCTGGTCTGCCACCCACATAGCTTTCAAATCTCCTTATCTGATCCCTACGCTTCAGCCGGTTGTCAATCCTTGTGATGAATCTACGAGCTTGTCTGGCCTCATCGGTATTCCACCTTTTGGATTTGTACAGTGCAACGTCATCTAGTCGGCCTTTGATTCCATCTCTGACAAACTTCAGTGTTTCATCACAGAACTTGTGGATTTCATGATATGCCATGAAGCAGTTGCGTCGGTTGACACTGCGATAGGTGAAACCAAATGCTGGCTGCTTGATCAAGGTGTATTGAGATTCGTGTTGAAGGTTGGGGACATTGTAAAGGTTCGGTTTTGTGAGATTCAACTTCTTTTGGTAACTTTCCACTCCTAATTGAAGATCTTCTACTAGTTCTTTGATGAAGATGTGATGCATGAAGATGAGAAGAGCTGTGATGAAAGCAAGCTACATTTCTCTAGGTAGGTTGCACAACTTTCCTTGGACTTTGAGTAGATACATGTCTTCGATGTCATTAAGGAGCAATCGTGGAAAGTCTGACTCGAAAATCACGTACTCTTTTTCATCTAGTCTTTTGAGCACAATCTTCTTGAGAAAGGAGTACCCAAAGTGAGTGACTGTAGAAATAAACTGAATGGAGACAATCTTTAACTCACTCATCACACTTCCCATTGTTTGATTGAGTCTGCTGCTTCAATAGTACTGTGTCCGGTTTTCTGGCCAATGGTGAATCCCGTAAAGAGAATTCCGGTCATAGGCAACAACTTTGTCCACGAATAAGTCTGAAGCTTCTTCTTCTATGGCGTTGTTGAGGTATCTAGCTGCAGGGATTGAGAAGGTGAGTGATGTAGCGTACTTCGTTTCTATCTTGCTTCCGTGTTGTAGAAATTCCAAGTCATTGTTGAAGAAGAATTTGTAAGGAATTCGTTCTTTCTTAGGCTTTCCAACCAGGGTTAGAGGTTTGGTCCAATCGGTGTAGTAAGGCCCTTTATTCTTTGAGTAGTAATCAATGTTGGACTCGGGGTTTAGCCAGTCTATGTTGTTTGACATTACTCGGGCAATATTTTCCAGGTGATACTCGAGTTTAACAGAGTTGGCAGAGCGGTCTTTCAATAGGTTGAATGCATCATTCTTTACCCTTCTCAGCTCTTTCTTGCTCATTTCCTTTAAACTGTAGTCCTGTTGCAGAAGTTGTGCATATTCCATGGTTCGACCATCTTGTGGTGATTGATTTTCTGCAAGGGGTGGTTGAGCTTTGACCATTTCATCAAACCAAGAGTACTCAGCCGTTTTATCTTCGTCCAGCTAGTTGAGAATATTTTTGGGTTTCTTAGGTTCTTTGCTTTTCGAAAAGGTGTCAGGTTTGTGCTGGGGATGTTTTCGTTTCCTTTCTTTCTTCTTTGTTGATGACGGTTCTGGTATTTCATCGGGCTGAGGGAAGTCATCTCCGCCGGTGTACTCGAAGTGATCTTGGGCTTTTGGATCTGAACCGGATGCCTTAGGTTGGTGAGTTGACGTTGTAGTTGTCGGAGGAATGACAGGTTGTTTGTGTTGAGATGAGGGTCCTTCGGCTTGCTTTTGCTTCTTTGCCTACGAGTTAGGATCTTTGTCTTCATCATCTCTTTGACGTTTCAATTTATCGGCCTCAGTGCTGCATGATTCTTTGGACATCTTGGCTTGTAAAGCTTCCCATACTTTAATATCTTCATGTGTCATGGTGGTTTTACTTGCCAATATGTTGAAGAGCTGAGCTTCTAATTCTTCCAATGTCATCTCTTGTTGTGGTAGAGGTGTTTTGTCAGCTCGGAGAGTGAATGAAGTAGTTCTGATCACTTTCTTGACCGCTTGTTCAGTAATCTTGGTGAATTCATCTTTCATCGGCTTCAGCAGCTCTTTCAATTCTGCAACTAAGTGTTGGTCCATGTACTAATTTTCTTGAGCAGCCAATGTAGCTTCCATGTCTTCTTGCACATCTTTAGCTAAGAAGGCATCCACCTTTTCATGCATTTCCTGAACATTCGTCATTTGTTTCGTTAATTCAGCAACTTGACTTGCTAGTGATTCAACTTGATTTTCTAATTTGCTTTTCTTCTTTTCACGAACTCTCTTTACTGCCTTCTTTATCAACTTTGATGCAGTTGAGGCTTCAATTCTTGAAGGTTTCTTGATTGATTCGTCATGTGTTGGTTCTGATGCTGGAGGTGATGATTGTGAAGATTTAATGTGGGTGGAGGTATCCTTATCATCTCCTTTTGGTGATTCGGGTTTATCCTTGGGCTCTTCTTTCTCTTCTGTAACTTTCTCTGCTTCAGCCCTTAATCTCTGCTCTTCTGCCAACTTATTAGCTTCTACTTTTAGCCTCAGTTCTTCTGCTAGTCTGGCTTCTTCTTCTTTTCTTTTCTTATTTTCTTCTTGAAGCCTTAATTCTTCGGCAAGTTTTTCTGCCTCTTCAGCTTTCCTGCTTTCTTCCATTCTTATTGCTTCTTCCAGTTTGGCTTGTTCTTCTTCCTCAAGCCTCGCCTCTTCAGCTTCTTGTTTTCTTTTGAGTTCTTCCACTTGAGCCTTTTCTCTTTTCTCCATCTCTTCCATGGTCATCAGGTGTGGAAAATCAGTATCCATATGGTCCTCCTCATCATCTTCTCCCCTTTCTGAAGCATTTTGCATTTTTACGTCTTTAGGTGATACTATGGGAGTTTCGTAGACGATCATTTCAGCATTGGTACATGTTTCCTGAGTTTGATCAACTGGAGTGGACTCAAGAATACTGCTAGATCCGCCTGCCTCAGGAATACTGCTAGATCCGCCAGCCCCGCTTGTTTGAGTAAACAGAGGAGGTGGAGGTTGTTCAGCTTGGAAGGAGTCGATTTTGCTGTGGAGGAGACCTAACTTGAGAGCTCTTTCATTCTCTTCTTCCACCGATAGACCAAGGTTAGTGTGATCCTCTTCTTGTCTTTCTTCTTCTTCAGTCATGGGTTCCTTCAACTTTTCACCCCTTAACCGTTCTTCTTCCAATTTAGCATCTTCTTCGGTCAATGGTCTTTAGATGAAGGTAGTTTGTTTTTCTACTTCTTCAACAAATTCATCGATACTTTTGTCCCAATCTTTGATAGTCATGTCCAGATCTTCTAGATCTTCTTCCTGTTTGCTGCTTGCATAAGCTTCCCTATAAACTGGACCACTATCGGATTCGGTTTCTGATTCAGATGGTTTTGGAGAAGATGGTGGTGTGGGTTCAGGAACTGGTTCAGGAATAGGTGTCTTGACTGGTATTCTGATCTTAAGTGATCTCTTGTGAGGCTTTTGTGCAGATTTGGTAGAGCTTTCGGAGCTGCCAGACTTGCTACCTTTCTTTCCCTTTTTCTGCATAAACGAAGGTAGAGGAACTTCGTCTAAGAACCCTACTTTCTCTTCCTTGAGAGCTTGAACGTAATACTTGTAGTTCTTGCATTTGTTCACTTTATCATTCAAAAGACATGCGGGAAGTTTCATTCCTTGCTTACGGGTACTGGTATCAAGTCTCTTAATCTGCTTGAGAGTGGACTCATTTCTGAATGTGTTCTTGTCTTCATCATCCAGTGTTAGGTCACCATTTAGTAAACACAAGTATGATTATGTAAGAAATGAGATGAGAATGAGAGTGGGATGATTATGAGAAATTTGAGAAAGTGAAATGCAAGAGTTTCCTTAATGTTTTCAAATAACCAACCAAGTATTACATAGACCTAATCATACTATATATAGGGAAGGAGCTAGGGCAACACTCCCTCTCCTTCCTTTCTCCAAATCGTGTGGGCTTTAAGGCCCATGGATCATTAAACTCAAGCCTAGTAATCTTGAGACATTAGATTAGTGTAAGTAATAAATAACTAAAGCAACCTATTATTACAAATGACCGAGACTTGATAAAATAGTAAAACTTTGGTTCCAACAATCTCCCCCTAAGGGTCGGTCATCAAGGTTGCTTGACGTCTTCGTCTTAATCTTTGACTTTCATAGCTTTAGACGTCTTCAGAAATGATTAGAATAATGATGGATGTACTTTGCTCTTTGACTTTGTTCTTTGATGATGTTGTTGTGATTATGTTATGAAGTAATCTGCCGTTCGTCACTCCTGCGTCTGTGGTGGTAGTTCGCCATTCCAACATGCTCATACATCTTTGAGTTCTGACTTATACATGCACGTATTCCCTTTCTTTCACATAAGATCTTTGGTCTTTAAACTTTGTAGATTCTTCCCTTTTGGCGTAGAATCTTACTTTGAACTTTGTGTTGCTTTGATCTTTGAGGGAGCTTTTTGATGATAGCAAGATGCATGTATGAGCATGTGGAATCCGTCATCATGGAAGTGAAGTACCTGCGAGTAGACAGTTAGCAATAAATCACCGGTACTTACGGATAAGGAATTAGAGCTCATCAACAGCATATTGTGAAGACTCCTTCTAATCCTTATCCAGGCCGTTCCCATATCAGATACTCCCGAAGGAGCTTACGAGACCTACTAGGTAGCTCAATGACTGGGTGAGTCGCTGGGGATCACTCCACGACTGTAGACCGTAATGGAACCACCGCAAACACTAAGCGTAACCCTTGTGGGGTTACCGAAGTGACCTGCTGTCAGGGCTGTTTGATGTTGACCCTGGCAGGATTTCCGTTCAATCATTGAGAAGTACTTACGTAATCCTCTCATAAACGTTCTCGGCAGATTGCTAAGATCTGCGAAGGACTCGATAATTTACAACTGATGCCCATTGATGTAGAACACCAGTTGCAGAAATACTAAGTGTTCCTAAGAGATCTTTGATGTATCTCAAGGCTCTAGACTCTATAAGTGCACACCTAGGTTTCCTATGCGGAGACTGGGGATGTCCTTCTTCAATATCAACCGTCTCTAAGAGATAGGTCGATAGGTTACGCGGGTTCCCCTGTGAGAATGAAACAAGTCCTTTTAAGAGAACTTGAGTGGTTAAGAAGGTTTAGTGCATTGCGTCACTGGGTCCATGACGACTTTGTCTTCAATACCGGTGTTGTCTTTTGCAACAACCAGTAGCATACGTATTGAACCCGGTGTCTGCCCTAAGGTTGAACATATGGAGGGCTATTTCTTTTCACCCTTTACTTTACTTTTCTTTTTAATTCTTCAACTCCTTCTTTCCCTTTCGTTCATTTCTCCTTTTTCTGTATCATACCTAAGGACTTCTAATTCTAACTATGGGAGATGTCCTTGGGTAGATCCCTCCGGCTCTGGCGGATCATAGGACGGATATTCCTATCTTAATCACCTTATAACTCCGACAGTAGCCAAGAAACCTTTGATTGAAAATCTCTCAAAGTGTTTGTGATAATCAAATATTTTGGTTAACACTTTGAGAGTTTTGTGTACACTTTTGAAGGGCTCCCCCTGCACATGTGCTCATAAGTATTTAATAAATTTGCACATGCGGGAGGAGCAAGCACTTTTGAATTGATCCACTTTCCGTGAACAAGACCGATTCGAGACACGCTTACATCACTAGTTAGACTAGCTTGAAATTATTACCCGGCCTGATCAAGTCCATAGAAAGTTTCTCGAGATGGTACTTTTCTACTAAGACATATCCTTTTTCGAGACACGCTTACGTGGTTAGTTAAAGAGATGCATTGTCAGCTTTTAGGTGACAACTAGCTCTAGTAACTAACTTGATGTTATTACCCGTCGAGGATAAGTCCTTTCGATGTTACTAACTTGTATTATCTCGTCAATTCCTGGGTTAATACTGAGTCTAGCTCGCACATGATACAACTTAAAGCTTTGACTTCGTATGTTTTAATCACCTTTACATTTTCTCCCCCTCAAAAATAGCATATAAGATGGTGTTTTTGACAAATTTTTAGATTAAAATATGCCTTTTGAGTCTTATGGGGAGATACATCAAGAACTTTTGATTTTGAGCAAAGTATTTTGTTTTGACAAGTGCTCCCCCTCAACAAGTGATTAGGTCTTATTAAGGTGAAATACTTGTCCTTTTGAGCAGAATTATGAAAAAATCATAAATGTTTGATTAATTCTACTCAAAAGTAAGAAGCCTTCGCTCCTTATGTTTAGGATTGAGGCACTGAAGCGTACCTCAGGGTCCTTTAATTACAAGCACGGGTTGTACACTGTTATGTGTGCACAAACCATAATGGAAAAATGATTCAATCAATGAAACAATTGATATTGAAAAAATATAACCAGATGTACCAAGTTATTCTTCGTCTGGAAGTGGAGCATTGAAGTTAGTGAACTGAGGTTCTGGTCTTTCGAAGTTTCTGACAGGAAATGATGGTCTGGCACCGATGTAGCTTTCCAGTCGTCTGATCTGTTCCCGTCGAAATAACCGTTCTTCAATCTTTAAGACAAAGTTACGAACTTGTCTTCTGGAGCTGGATTTCCATCTAGGTTGTTCCCCCTTAGCTATCTTACGTCGATCATCATTCAACCTTTTGACAAGCCCATCACGAACAAACTTGAGTGTAACATCACAGAATTTATGTACCTCATCGAACCTCATGAAGCTTTGTAGCTTTTTGCTGTTGATGTAGGTGAAGCCAAATGGTTCTTGGATGAGAGTAAACTGTGGTGTGTCATAGAGACCATCAAAGTAGAATTGTGGCTTTGTCAAATTGATCTTTTGTTGGTAACTTTCCACTCCAAGCTGAAGATCTTCCACTCTTTCTTGAACAATCAGTCGTCGGATGTAAAGAAGTAGCGATGCCATGAAGTTGTACTGAACGTCTCTATCGAATCCGCGCATTCTACTCTGAACCTTTTCAAGATACATATCTTCTATGTCATTGAGATAAAGGTTGGGAAAGTCTGCTTCGGAGAACTTGTACTTCTTTTCATCTTGTCGTTTAACAACAATTTCACGCATGAATAAGTAGTTAAACCGTTTCGACTGCTGAATCTCCAAGATAGCGATGATCTTTGATTTCTGCTTCACATTTTCCAATGATGTCTCTCCTAATCTGCTTGTATAACCGAGACGACGACGATCAGGCCAATGTTGAATTCCGTGTAGAGCATCTCTGTCGTAAGCAACGATGGAGTTGCTGAAAATATGGGTGGTTTCTTCAATGGCTGGAATTTCGTATCTAGCGGCTGGTACTGAGATTGTGAGTGAGGAAGCATATTTCTTCTTGGATATCTCTTGAGTGAGCTGGATGTTACGAAGATCTTTGTTGAAGAAGAAGCTGTAAGGTATCTTCGGTTTGTCAGGAAATCCTTTCAACGGTAATGGTTTGGTCCAGTCGGTGAAGTAAGGTTTTTCATGATTCTTGGAACTTAGATCGATATTCACTTCAGGATTTAACCAGTCAAAGTCGGCAGACATTGCACTAGCTATATTCTGCATGTGATATTCGTATTCGACTTTGTTTCCAGATCTTTTCTTGAGGAATTCTTGTGCATCCCTATTGATTCTCCTAAGCTCTGCCTTTGTGAGTTTGTTGATGTGAAGATCCTTCATAATGGCCTGGGTGAACTGAAGAGTGTTACCAGGAAGAGGTTCTTCTTCTTCCAGAGGAGGTTGAGCGTGGACCATTTCTGTCAGCCAATCATTCTGAGGATTGTCATCATTGTCGAGCCATGAATGACGTGTTTTCTTCTTGGATTTCTTAGACTTGGATGTAGCATCTTTGTCTTTGGCTTTGGACGGTGATGATGGACCAGCATGAGAATCATGAGTAGGTGGAGCACGGTAATCGGTGTCAAGTTGATCTTGGAAGTCATCAGTTTGTTCCATGAACATTTCTTCATCTTCGGTTTGACCTTCATCAGTAGCTGAGGGTTGTTGTTGAGTTCCAGGAGGAGTGGAGTCCTTCTGTGGTTGTAGAGAGGATGAGGGACCTGTTCCAGACTTAGGTTTCTTGCCTTTGGAGTTTGGGTCAGGATCGTCATCTTTTCTTGTCCTCTTTCGGGATCCAGCAGCATCTTTGCATGACTCTTTTGACATATAAGCTACCATAGCATCATACAGGCCTTTTTCTTCAGCTGTCTGTGTGGTTTTGGTGGCAAGGTTGTCGAAGATTTTGACAAACATGTCGTTGAGAGACAATTCTTGGACGGTTGGAGCCACAGTAGAAGATTTTGCGGTGTGAAGCGTGAAGGGTGTAGTAGACAACATTTTCTTCGTAACACTTCTAATTCTGTGATCCAAGTTGTCATTGATTGGTTTGAGAAGGTTTGCAACTTCAGGAGTAATCATCTCAACCAGATTATCAGTGAGAAAATCATGTGTTGCAGTTCTGATAAAACCTTCGTAATCAGATTTCAAGAACTTGTCAATCAGCTGCGTAGAATCCTGGAATTCCTCAACTTGTTTAGTAAGTTTGGTAACCATGTCGGTGAGTGTGTTCACTTGCTCCTGAAGATCAACTTGTTGTTTTGGTTCATTGATCGAATGCTGTTTAGATGCGGTTTCAGATGGTGTGGGTGATGAGTGCTCTGGTGATGATTCGGACGAAGACTCGTTGTGAGAGTCTGAAGAAGAAGCAGGAGGAGTTGGATCCTTTGGCGGAGAGTCTTGAGGAGGTGGAGGTTGTGCTGAGGAAGTCTGCTGAGAAGATGACTTAAGAAACATGTTGGTGTCGAACGCGTTCTTCTCTTCGTTTTCCTTTCGACGACGTTCCTCTGCTTCCTCTGCTTCTCTTGCAAGAAACTCTGGAGTAATAAGATATTCATGTTCCTGATCCGTAGCTAGGTTCTCTTGACCGCCAACATTCTCCTCTAAAGTAGCAGTCTCAGTCATGTGGACATCTTCAGACTTGTCTGTATCCTTAACGTTGTCATTAGGTTGTGGAGCTGATTCTGACGTTGTTGGAGGAACCATACTGCTTGTAGCCCCTACATGTTCTGACTGATCGATAGGTGGTGGTGTTGGAGGGTGTGATAGAAGTCGGCTTTCAAGACTTGCTTTCCTCTGTTCTTTCCTAAGCTGCTTTTCTTCAGCTCTAGTGTCGACAACTATACTCTTCAGTTTGCGTTTATCGACTAATGGTTCAACGATTGGTTCGTCTTTATCATCATTCGGCTCATTGATTGTGACTCCTTTTCTTCTCCTTGTCTCTTCTTCATAAGTTTCAAGACTTTGTTGTACGGCAATTTCTATTGCTGGAAATCCTTCATCAGGTGCTCTGTATCTCAGTTCATAGTCTGGTTCTTCTTCGTCAGATTCTGTATCGAACTCAGACTCGGTGTCAGAAGGTGAAGGAGTAGGTTCATCCCGAATAAAGTACTCAGGAGTTGCCTTCTTCTTTGGTTTGGTAGCAGGTTTAGGTTTGGATGTAGGTTTAGGTGTGGTAGTAGTCTTGGGTTTTGCCATTGTAGCAGACTTAGATCTTGTATGCGGTGATCCAGTGGTGCTCGTGGTACTCCCAGACTTTACACTTCCTTTGCTACGAGTCTTTATAGTTGCTTCTTCCAGTTCCCCTTTGTAAGCCAGATCATACAACTTGAAGTTCGCCCTTTTCTTAATGTTGTCATTCAGAAGGTATTCGGGAATCCTCATTCCTTTGATCTTGGTAGCGGAAGTGGTTGATTTGATGAATAAGGTGGGGAAGTCGTCCTCGAAGAGGTGCTTCGGCTCATTAGGATCAGCCATCCTCTTGATGAATTCTGGAGAACTTTTGCAGAGATGTTCAACGATAAGCTTGGTGAATCTTGTGAATGGTATCATAGTCTTCACACGGTCGGTCTGAATACTGTAGATGATATCATTCATGATAGGAACTGCAAAGTCAATTGGTGTCAAAGTCACCATTCCCCAGAATGTTTGCAGGTGTTCGAGCCTTGGATGTTCATGACCACTTTTCCTTCCAGATATAGATCTAACAACCAACAAACAGAATGTTCTCCAAGGCTGAGGTATATACTTGACATTGAATTTGGAAAGCTTGATTAGAGGTTCATCATCATCAACCTCATATCCTAATTCAATGAAGAAGTCAAGAAGTTCCAAGTCAGGTAGTATCGGAGCAAATTCGTTGTCAGTTTGTGGCATGAGAAGGGCTGTTCGAAGAACGTCATGATCTACAGAGTAATCTTGGCTATCTAAGGTAACAGTGAAAGACTCATTATCCAAGTTGGTCTGAGCAGTAAGCCAGAACTGATGAAGATAGAACAGTGGAACTGAAGTAGAGCAGGTGAGAAGTGGTTTGCATGGATGTGCCAGTAGGATATCTTTCACAATCTTGCATGATTTCTCTGTGATATTCAACTTGTTGAAATCGACTCTGGGATTGTTGTTGCCAATTGTGACATTGTAGTTCTCAGGAGTGATGTCATCCAAGGTGAGTAATGGAAGAGGTTGTTCTGCGACGTTCTCAATGTGTTCAGCCATGTTTTTCTGAAAAGTATCACCATAAATCAAACATCCAAATGTGTTATGAGTTAGCACAGTTTAGATATTGGATATAGATATCTACTTGAAACAATTAAGCACAAATGCGTCATTTAAGAATGAGTCAAATAATGCAAATGGCAAATAAGTACAACATGACAAGCACAATTCACATTACATCACATTACACAACACTTAATGAATCACACCAAGGTAACATTGATATAATACCAAACAATATTTCGAAAAAAATGCATCATGGACCTTTTATCGAGATTTCTTATTTTTCGAAAAAACTTGATATTATCGGGAAAAATCAATTCTGTTAACAGCTTATCGAGAAACTGGTGTTATCGAGAAAGTTTAATATATTGAATGATTTCGATAAATGACACATTATCGAGAAAGTGTCATCTTGTGAAACATTATTGAGAAACTTTATCGAGAAAACATTAATATTTATCGAAAAATCATTATCGAAAAAATTTTATCGAGAAAGAACTTTATCGAGAAAAATTAACATTTATCGAAAAACATTATCGAGAAATTGAAGATTTCGAAAAAGTGGAGTTCCCAGAAAGATTTCGATAAAATGAAAAAATTTATCGAGAAAGTGATTTCTCGAAAAATTTCCTCAGAATATCGAGAAACTTTCTTATATCGAGAAACCAATTTTATCGAGAACTTGAGTTTCTCGATAATTTTAGAAAGATTTCGATATTACACAGATTTCTCGAAAAACATTCTTATACAAGAACATAATCGATTTCGCATGAGATTACACCTTTGTATGCATCACAAATCATGTTACCACAGAGATTGGCCTGTCACAGATATTCTAATACAAGAGACTCGTATTTCTCGATAATTTTTCAAACGAGGCATTCACGTTTTATCGAGAAACATGTAGGAGTAGTAGGAGACAACCAAGCAAGATTGATAAGGCACATAAGGGACTTAATAAGCAAATCCCACCACTAACATTAACCAAATAATCACAGAATCTTAACAACCCACTTCTACCCAATCTTTTGAAATCGAGAACCACGCAAACATGATAGAATGAGGTAATAACTGATGAGGAATTATTAGAAACAAGTAAAGTGACAAAACCTCATCAAGAATTAACCCATACAACAGGTTACACATGTTTTCGAAATCCTAACCCTAGTGTTCGAATTGGTGATAACATGATATCTAACCATTGAAAAACCAATTAATCGAGATCCTATGTTTGAAATACCCAAGTGAATCCATAGGAACTTACAATTGAAAGATCAAGGTCGTGGTTTGCTTGTTTGATTATGGACCGTAGGTTAAAGAAAGGGTTTTAGGGGTTTTAGAAATTGTGATGGTTTGTTTGTACGGTTTGTTTGTTTATATTATTTTGAAACTTTGAATTTTGTCCCTTTTAGTCCTTGGACTTTAAAACAAACAAACTAGTGTACTTAAAGTTTTTATAACCTTAAAGACATTGACAGTTTTGGTCCCTTAACTATAAGTACTTAAACTGGAACCCTAAAGTACCTAGCAAGTCTAAAGATATTGAGATGTGCATTTGTAAAGGTAACTAATGAAGATTTAAACCATATGAGACAAGGTGTTGTGAAATGAACCATCCGCACACACACCGAACCGAAAGCTTATGAGAAATATGCAAGTATACCTATTTTAAAAAAATTGGTGAAAGAAATTTACGCGTGACTCCCCCTCAACACTTGTAAAGTAAGAACAAGGTGTTGAATGGAAGCGATATACTTGCATTTTTTTTTTTTTTTTTTTTTTTTTTTTTTTTTAAGGATAATAAAATTGTGAAAAAATCTTTTTGGGTTTTGATTAGTTTATAGTAAAGAAAGAAAGACAAATATTATACAGAGATAGTAGTGATGTTTGACAATCAGTGGTATTTTAAAAACTTTTCCAGATCCTCTGGTGTCAAACATCTCATACCAATCTGGTGAACTAGACTAGCAAACCTGGATGGTGCCAAGGATTTGGTAAGTAAGTCCGCCAATTGGTATTCAGTTCCAACGAAATAAAGTTCAACTGTACCCCTTTCCACATGCTCTTTGATGAAATGATAACGGAGATCGATGTGTTTGGATTTGCAATGATGCACAGTGTTGCAGGAGATAGCGATCGCACTCTTTGAATCACAGTAGATAGGAATCTTGTTGAATAGGTAGCCATAGTCTTTAAGTTGTGATCTCATCCAGATGACTTGAGCACAACAAGCCGACATGGCTACGTATTCAGATTCTGTAGATGACAAAGACGTGCAGTCCTGCTTCTTAGATTGCCATGACACAAGTTTGTCTCTAAGAAACTGTAATCCACCAGATGTACTTTTGCGTGTGTCTAAGCATCCTGCATGATCAGCATCTGAAAAAGCAATTAGTTCAAAGCCAGAATCCTTCGGATACCAGATCCCCAAGTTAATGGTTCCCTTTATGTATCGAAGGATTCTCTTGACCTCACTGAGGTGTTTTTCCGTTGGTCTAGACTGATAGCGAGAGCACATGTAGACAGCAAAAACTATATCAGGTCTACTAGCTGTGAGATACATGAGGGACCCAATCATACTTCGGTATTTGGTAGGGTCAACGGGAGTCCCATGTAAATCAGCATCTAGTTTTGTGGTATAGCCCATTGGCGTATTATAAGTATCACAAGTTATCATTCCATGTTTCTTTAAGATTTCAAGAGCATATTTGGACTGATTTATAAAAATTCCACGGGGTGATTGATGAACTTGTAGTCCTAAAAAGAACGAAAGTTCACCCATCATGGACATTTCAAAATTATCTTTCATTAATTTTGCAAACTCATTAGAATAACTTCTTTTTGTTGAGGCAAAAATGATGTCGTCGACATATATTTGAACAACAAGTAAGTCTTCCCCGTAGGTTTTTGTAAATAGTGTGGGATCCACCGATCCTTTAAAAAATTTATTGGCCAATAAGAAAGTGGACAGTTTGTCATACCACGCCCGTGGGGCTTGCTTGAGTCCGTAGAGAGCCTTTTTGAGTCGGTAGACATGATTAGGACGCTCAGGGTCAACGAAGCCTTCAGGTTGACTGACATAAACTTCTTCACGGAGTTCTCCATTCAGAAATGCTGTTTTCACATCCATCTGGTAAACCACCATATTCCTATGAGCAGCATAAGCCAAAAAGATCCGAACAGCTTCATGTCGTGCCACTGGAGCAAAGGATTCAGCAAAGTCTAGACCTTCAAGTTGAGAGTATCCTTTCGCTACCAGGCGTGATTTGTTGCGGATGACAGTCCCTTCTGCGTCAAGCTTATTCTTCCATATCCATTTTAACCCAATGACAAAGACTCCGTCAGGTCTTTCAACTAATTCCCAGACTTCTAATCTTATGAATTGCTGAAATTCCTCTTGCATGGATTCAATCCAGTTGTCATAAGTCATTGCATCTTTAATGTTCTTGGGTTCTTCATGACAAACTGTGAGTGCGTAGATGCAAGTTTCTCCATCGGTGTGAAGTCGTTGTCTTGTCATAACAGGTGCATCTGGATGGCCAATAATATGAACTAGTGGATGGTCACGAGTCCATTTGTGTGTTGACGGGTGTAGTTGATACGTATCTCGCATGTTGGCAGGATCCAAGTTGCGTGTTGACGACTCAGCTATATCAGGAACTGTAGTAGCTGGTGCAAACGGATTAATGAACGCATCAGGATCATGCTCTGCGGGTTGTGGAACTGATTGTGGTGTTGGATCTTCAGCTGGATGGCAGGGAGTAGAACCAGTTTGTTCTGCTGTAGATGGTGATTCAATTGAAGGACCATCTCTCTCAACACTTGTAGAAGTTTGTTGAGGTGAGTCTGGTACTGGAATGTGTTCAGGTTGAGCAGCGGAATTTGATGAGACCTCAGTAGGACGGTATTCAATCGTGTCATCAAATAGTGGAGCAAACAAGGTTTCTAATTCTTTGCGGCTAAGTGGTAAAGGTTCAGCTGAAGATGCCGGAGAGTTAAGACGGTTAAATTCGGGTCCTAAGCTGTGTTGCTCAGAAGCCATTTGGGTGAGTTCATCGAAATTAGCGTGAATGGTTTCTTGAATTTCTCTTGTACGACGATTCCATATCCGAAAACCTTTGGAATTTTCACAATATCCAACGAACACTCCAATGTCAGCCTTAGCTTTGAGTTTACCTAAATCATCACGATCATTTTTCGGATAGCAAAGTGCTCCAAATACATGAAAGTAATCGATGTTCGGTTTCCTTTTGTGAACAATTTGATATGGTGTTTTGCGATGGCGTTTTGTGATCATGCAACGGTTTTGAGTATAACATGCGGTTGAAACAGCTTCTGCCCATAAGTAATCTGGTAATTGAGCATTAATCAACATAGTTCTAGCAGCTTCCACTAACGTCCTGTTGCGTCTTTCAACCACACCATTCTGTTCTGGGCTTCTAGGTATAGACGTTTGATGTTCAATTCCCACTTTCTCATAGTAGGACCGAAGTGTCTGATTCTTGAATTCAGTTCCATTGTCAGTTCTGACGATTCGTACTGTATTTCGAAGCTGAACTTGAATTTTGGTGAGAAAGGTGATGATCATCGAAGGAGCTTGATCTTTACTTCGTAGAAAATAAACCCAAGTCCATCTGGAGAAGTCATCCACAATTACTAGTATGTAGCGTTTACCGTTGATACTTTGAACACGCATCGGTCCACACAAATCCATATGTAGCAGTTGTAAGACATGATTCGTACTTTGCTCAGGTTTGGACGGAAAATGAGCACGAGTACTTTTTCCTTGTTCACAGGCTGGACATAAGTGATCTTTGGTGAAACGGAATCTTGGAAATCCATCGACAAGTTTAAAACGAGCAAGGTCAGTCATGGTTCTGAAATTCAAGTGTGAGAGACGTTTGTGCCATAACCAAGATTTAGTCGATTCAGCTTTGGAGAGAAGACATATCGGAGATGTTGCAATCATATCTGACATTGAGATTGTATAAAGATTGGAGCCGCGTGAGCCAGACATAAGATCGTTTCCTTGTAAGTCACGAACGAAGCAGGTTTTTTCACGAAATGCAACTTCTAGATCCCCATCACAGAATTGACCAACAGAGAACAGGTTGTGTCCAAGGCCTTCCACATAGTAAACACGACTAATTTCAATGTTATCGCTGATGTAGTCACCATATCCCATTATAAGAGCGTAATGATCATTCCCGAATCTGACAGTTCCTATAAACTTTGAGACAAAGTTGTGTAGCAGTTTGAGATTGCCTGTCATATGTCGGGTGCATCCGCTATCAACAATCCAGAGAACAATCTGTACCACCTGCATCACCAGAAGAAGACACGGGTGGAACAGAAGTAAGGGTGGAACCCAAAGACAATGCGGGTTCCTGTTGGTTAGTAACACATGTAATTAACAATTTAGGAATCCATTTAAAATCTGGTTTGTATTGTAACCAACGTTGCCAGTTCCAACTAGTTTTTGCTTTCTTAATGTTAAATGCACTAGTAGTTGGCTCAGTCCTAGATTTGTTCTCGGCACCTATGGGGGTAACTGGGACATCATTAGAAACCGTACAAGACGGCTTTCCTAAGTAAGACTTAGAGGCATTAGTGGGCCTAGAGGGAATGCGTGTCCTACGTTTCTTATGACGATTTAGAAGAGAATTAGCTAAACATTTTGTATGATCACCAGATGATACGCTTTTACGACAAAACACACAAGATGCATTAATATTCAAAACATTCAAAGGTTCATCGTTCGTTACATTTAGATTTTGATTACAATTTGCCAGATTAGAATCTAAATCAGATGCAACATGAGTTTTATTCAAAGTCCTAAGTTGGTCTTCTACTTCCTGAGCTTCTAGGTGTCCTCTCTTACGTTGCAAGATCCTATGCTTCTTTTTACTTTTTCGCTTGGGTCTGCTAACGCTAGAAGTGGAGACTAGTCCTGTAGAAGTGGAGGTATCAACATTAGTGTTTTGAACAACTTTTCCTTTATCAGTTTTGTTTATTTGATACATTCCTGGTGCTATCACCGTGGTGTCAACCATTTTTCCTTTTTGAAGTAGCTTAACTTTCTCTTTCAAATCAATGATGATGTGATTTTTGTCCTGAATTTCAGACTCAAGTAAACCATTGCAATATTTGATGTCGTCGCGGTTTTGTTGCCATTCGGCGTTTTCAATTTTTAAATCCGCAATTTCTTTCTCGTATTTGAAACATCGACCTTTTAAAGACTCGTTGTTTTTGCAAATTTGACAAGAGTTTGAAACATTTTGACTTTGAAACTTCAATTCCCTTTCAAGACTTTTAGCTTGACACCATTCAAGCCTTTGATTGAGTTGACAAATTTCTTTTGAAAATTGTTTTGTCACATCATCATTTTTAATTCTCAACTTTTCATTTTCTAGTTTAAGTGTCTCAATTTCCTCATTCAACAAGATATTATCAACACAATGATCATGCTTAAGCATAGAAGTACCAGAATTATAAAGATCATTCATGATAACAGACAAAATATCAGCACAGAGAACTTGTTCCAAGAGTCGATCGGCATCATTTTTGAAAACTTTAGTTTGTAGCTTTTGGACCAAAATCTCATTTTCAGCAGTATCAAAAACGTTTATCATATTTTTGACCTCCTTTTGAAGTTCCTGATCCCAACGTGTAGCACATAGACGAAGGTGTTGAACAATTGGTTTCATTTGTTTTTGAAAAATATCTCTCTTTTCTCGCTCGTAAGCGGATTGAAAAGTTTCAATTTTTATTTCTGAATTGCGTTCAATTGTTTCCTCCAAAATATCGATGTCTTCCATAAAGGTTTTGAAATAATTTAAGACACGACATTTTGGTAAACGTGTAAGTTCACCGGATGATGGTAAAGGACCATTTATTTGTGCTACAGGTGGGACAGGAGCTGCATTGTGAGATGAAACATATGACTCTTCGATAAACCATGATTTCTCAGGTAATTCCTTTTGAGTGACAAAAGATTTTGAAAGTGGAGGAGCTTTTGAATAGTCATATGGTGTCCAATATTGAACTTGACTCATTTTAGATCGACTCTCGTCTTCAAGTTCTTCTTCCTCCTCAGTATCAAAAACAACAGCACGCACAACCGTATTATCAAGAAAATAATCCATACTGTAAATCTTTGGAATTTCTTTGAATGCCGTGTGTAGAAACATTGAATTGTAATCACCAAGTGCATAACCGCAATTGGGTTTCGGTTTTAAAGTAAATTTCTGAATTGTTGTGACAGAGTTCCCGTGTTTGTAAACAATGTGACGAAATTCTTTGAGTTGTTTTTCAAGATCAACAATATCACCGAGTAAGTTGTCTATGTACTTCCTTTTCCGTATTTTATGTTCATGAAAATCTTTTTGACAACTTGACAATTTTGTTTCTGTTTTTGAAAGTTCAGTTTGAAGACATTCAACTTGTTTTTGCAATTCACCCTTCTCACTTTCAAGTTTCGAAATCAACTTTCCATGTGACTCAATTAAATCTTGTATGTTGCGTTGAAGATCTTGTTCTTTGTTGTAAGAATCTTGAAAAGCTTTTTCAAAACTTTTAGTGTGTTTAATCTTTTCATCTTGATTTGAAAGCTGAATTTTATAACACTCAATGTCTCTTGCAAATGACGCATTTTGTTCTTTTAAAACTTTGTTTTTCTCGTTGCATTTGAGTATTTGCAATTGTTGAGCATCCAGTTGTTTAGATAACAATATGAGGTCAGGGTCTGGATCAAATGATGGTTCATGTTGTTCTAAATTATCATGTTCATCATTCTCAATTGGATCATCAAATGAAACAACTGTGTCATCATCAAATATGACAACTGTGCTTATTTGTTCATCTTTTTGAGAGGATGAAGATGATATAGATGGAACAACTTGCGCCGTATCTGATTCAGAAGCAGAAGGTGAGACTATTTCATTAATAAAGCAGGCATTAAGGTCATGTACCTGAGACAAGCCGTCAGTGTCATACACTGGACCTGAATCATTGAGCTTAAATTCCTGCATGTTGGCCATAAGCATCACAGCTGCATTAGCTTCCAGATCTTCCATGTCATCATCATTGTGTACATTTGCCATGAAGTTGTTGTCTTGTTCAGGGAAATGTCCATCCTTTTCATCTTGAAGAGCCATGAGTAATGCCTGCTTGTGAAACTTACTACCCCGAGTACGCGGTTTGGGACATGCTGTTGCTATATGACCTTGTTCATTGCAATTGTAGCACCACACTGCATTCCCTGAGTTGGAGTTCCTAGGTGCAACTGATTCAGACCTTTGCTGAGAAGATCCTGAGTTGTTCCTGAACCCTGTATTGTTACTAAACCTCTGACCATTCCCATAGTTTCCTGAAGAGCTTCCCGAACCAGATCGACCATAACTACGATTCTGAATTTCCACTCTTCCATCATTGACAACAGCTTGATTTCTTGTGTTTGAAGATGAACGTTGACGGTTGTTTGTTTTGTTGGAGAATTTGCTGAATGCACGAGCAATAAGAGCAAGTCCCTGATTCAACGTATTAAAGTCATCATCGTCATCATCAATGGAGTTGGAGTAGTACACAGCATCATTGTTGTTTAACGGAGCAAGTTGAGTAGAATCATTCTGTAGAGATGAATCATAAGGGATCATTTGGTTCGAAGTGGAAGATTGTGGATAACTGAAGTAGTTCTGCTCTTGAACATATGCATGATTTGACATTGGTGGTGGAGCATAGGGAGATTGAGCTACGAGAGCCAAAGAATTTGGTGTTGAAGTTGGTGTGTATCCTCCTCGTAGAGCTCGATCTTTTTCCACTTCAGGTTCATGGTGTTTCAGAAAATCATACAACAACCCATATGGAGCATCATGAAGATTCTTTGTTTGACGAACAAATGTCACATATTTATGCCAATCAGGGCCAAGACTACCCACAAATTTGGAGTTCACAGCGATCCTTGGTACAGTGATTTTGTGACGTTCCAGATCATTAACCACATTTGTGAAACGATGATAGTAGGATTCAAGTGACTCTCCAGGTTCAATTGTGATGTCAGTGTATTCCATGTATAGCTTGGATTCCATGTCATCTTTGTTCAATTGAGTGCCTTCCATGAGGAGATGAACGTGTTCCCACATAGCTTTGGCCGTTTTCTGAGCATCGACACTGCGATAGATCGGATTGGGTATACCTTGAAGTATATAAGCCATTGCATACTGATCAGCTTCACGATGTAGTTTCTGTTCTTCAGTGAGTGCAGTTTCTGGAAGGGGTCTATCACCAGGAGGACGTGGAGGATCAGCATTAGGATCACCAGCTTCAAATCTTGTTGGCCACTCAAATGGTCCTTCAAGTATCACTTGCTTCAAGAATGACCCATGAGGTTTCTTGAGTTCAAGAAATCGTAGGAATCGACTTGACCATTGCACATAATTACCAGGTGTAAGCATTGGAGGTGTTTCAAGTGATCCTGCCTCATGTCGGGATTGTTGAGTTGTAATAACTTCACACATTCTGTCAAACCAGTGAGGTTGTTTGGAGGAAAACTGAGTGGTTTGTTGTGGCACTTGATATGGTAGTTGTTGAGGAATGAGCTGTTGTTGCATCATAAGGTAATGTTGTTGTGGATTGTATTTAGGAGGTTGTTGATTCATCTGGTGCGGAAGGTAATGTTGTTGCTGATACTGCTGAGGTTGTTGTTGCTGAGGTGTTTGTTGTTGAACATGAGGAAAGTAGTGATTCGGTGGCTGAGACATCTTCGAACACTTGTGTAGAAATGGATCTTGTGGAAAGTGTAGAATGAACCAATTATCGAGAAACGTAGCACAACTTCAAAGAAGATTTCGAAAATAAGTTTTCGATAATTTGGCAGATTATCGAGAAACTTGGAAGATTTTCGAGAAACTTGGATGTTCTCGAGAAAGGTTTTCGAAACTGTGTAGTATTATCGAGAAAAAAATTGATTTCGATAATCAAGCAGTTTATCGAGAAGAGATTTCGATAAAAAAAATTTCTCGATAACTAAGATTTCGATAATGTAACAATTTTCTCGAAAAAATCACAAAGATTTCGAAACTTGGTTTTCGAAATTATACAATTTCGAAAACTTTCCCAATAGTCGAAGTACTTAACTTTCTTATACAAGAAAGAAAATACCGAGTCCACACAAACGAAGTCTAGGTGGTGCACTTTGAGAAGATCGCGAAAATGAAACTTTGTAGGTTCTCGATAAGTAGTAATGGTTGTATTTCAAAGAAAGCAATCCTTAAATTCGTTTTTCTTTCAAGATACTTGTACTTTTGTGTATAAAATGAGTAGATCTTATGGAAAGTTGAAAACTTTAAGAAAAATTTTAACCTTGGTAAGATTTCGATAAAAGTACAAGTAAGAACAAATCGAGTTTTGTTGTGAAAGTTTGGAACTTTATGGTTTGTTTTGATTTTAAACACAAGTTTGTAAGCAAAGATGTGAGAAAAAAACCAAGAAACAAATCAAAAAATATAAAAGTTCACAAAAAAATTCGATTAAAAAAAACGAATAAAAAAGAAAGAAATCAATGAAAAACAAGAACTACACCTTCCTCTAGCGAATGATACCACTTGTTAGGTCACCATTTAGTAAACACAAGTATGATTATGTAAGAAATGAGATGAGAATGAGAGTGGGATGATTATGAGAAATTTGAGAAAGTGAAATGCAAGAGTTTCCTTAATGTTTTCAAATAACCAACCAAGTATTACATAGACCTAATCATACTATATATAGGGAAGGAGCTAGGGCAACACTCCCTCTCCTTCCTTTCTCCAAATCGTGTGGGCTTTAAGGCCCATGGATCATTAAACTTAAGCCTAGTAATCTTGAGACATTAGATTAGTGTAAGTAATAAATAACTAAAGCAACCTATTATTACAAATGACCGAGACTTGATAAAATAGTAAAACTTTGGTTCCAACATCCAGTCTTGGAGGAATGTCGTCATATTCATGAAGGAAGCTTTGTATGAGTAACTTGGTGAAGCGAATAAATGGAATCTTTGCAGACTTGTGTTGTATGTGCCACACAATATCTTCCCATATAATACTAGCATAGTCTACCGATTTGACATTTTCCATAGCCCAGAAGAGTTTGAGATGTTGTAGTTTGTGGTGTTTGTGACCAACATCTCTGCCAGATAAAGACTTGGCAATAAGGATGTAAAGAGTTCTCCATGGTTGTGGATGAAATCTTGTGTTGACCTTTGAGTGTCTGGTCACTACCTCTTCTGACTCATCGTATCCAATATCCCGTAACCATGCAATTAACTCTTCTTCATTAGGAACTGGGTGGTACTGTTCATCTGGACCTAGTTGGGGCAAACCAAGAACGCCACGAAGAGTATCTTTGTCTATAGTGACTTGTCTCTTATGAAGCATACATGTGAAAGATTCTTCGCCAAGGTCCAGTTGAATCGTGTGCCAAAATTGGTGAATGTAGAAGCAAGCCACTGATGCAGTTTTGGTGAGCAGGATTTTGTACGGGTGATAGAGTAAAGCATCCACATCGACAATGCAAGAGGATTCATTGCATGTGATTTTGTTGAAGTTGACCCTTAGGTTGTTCTTTCCAATCTCTCTGGTGTAATCTTCGGGAAAAGTTTCTTCCCAAGTGAGCTTTGGTTCAGGTTCTGGTTCTTGTCGAATGTTTTTTTTGTTGGGCCATCTGAATTGATTATACACTAACACAGACATTGCAATAATATAATTTTGTTAGCTCATATATTCATTTACTGGTTAATGCATAATTGGATTGATCAGTGGGTATTTGTGTTCAAAATGTTGTGATGTAATAAACTTGTATTTATGATGTTAAAACTTAATAGAATTTGATCACAATCAAAGAACAATATGTGTTAACAAATACAAGAGTTTATACATTTGAAAAATTACAACACTTAGACAAATTTCAAGGAATCAGTCAATGTTACGCGTAAGATACGGAGATCCTACGCATAACATTTCTTATGCGTAAGGAATTATATTAGGCGTAAGATCAGAATCTACGCTTAACTTATATCTTACGCATAAGATTAAACTTTCGCGTAGGCCAAGTCTTATGCGTAAAAATAAATCTTTTGCGTAAGATTTGAGCTTATGTAAAGGTTTGAACCTTATGCGTAAGTTATAACTTATGCGTAAGTTTTGACTTATGCGTAAGATAAGCACTTAAGCGTAAGAAAAAACTTATGCGTAAGAAATACACTTCTGCGTAAACATTGTCTTATCCAAGACAAGTTTTTCAAAGGGGTCGAATCTTACGGGTAAGATTTCATCTTACGCGTAAGATGAGTTAATCTTTTGCGTAAGAACGTCTGATTGATAATCACCTTCAAAAATTAAGTATCTTTGATTCCTGAAAGGTTTAAACACAACCACTGATCAATATATTATCCAAAATCATCCCAAAACACTTAAAGCACCAAAACTTATGCGTAGACATGCAATAAGAAAACTTTTGCGTAAGAACGCAAGAACATCAAATCTTAACTCATAAAAACATGATTCTGGGTTGAAAAAGGAATTAGGCGAGTGTTCAATACATACTAAGGAGCATTTAGACCAAATTATAACACTTTTTATCCACACAAACTCAAAATCATAACTGCTAGTGACGCACGACCCTAATCTCATCAATTCAAACTCAAAACATGTTTCTGAAATAATTAAAGCACTAAGACATGATCATAAACACTTATAAACACTATCCTATGCATTTAATTATCACATAACATCAGAAATCAAAAACACCTAATTCATACGATGAACCCTAAATATGATTTTGATCAATTGATGTTTCTGGGCATAATTTGAGTTCAATAACATGTTAAGTATTACCCTAGGAACAAATCCCATTAACTAATTTGAACATAAACACCCTAAATCTCATGAACTAATCTTACGCAAACCCTAATATGATTTTTAACGATTTAGCAAAAATGAGACGTTAGATCATGATGAAATGAAAAACCATTGTACACAAACATGATCAAAACATGTATGCTCTTACAGATTTGTGAAAAAACATATGGATTTGCAAGATTGATACAAGCCGTTGATTAGTTTGGTGGTGTAGTAAATGTGAATTCTGATTTTGCAGGTGGAGTAAATGATATGGGTCAAAGTGTATTGACTAAGGATTAAACAAGTTTCAGTATTTGACATTAATAGTCCCTTAACCTTAGTATACTTTTCAAGCTTAATGCACAACTAACTCACATATATAACAATTGTTAACTACACCATGTATTATAAAGAACAATTTTGGATAACTTTGCTCCCCCTTGAACTTAGACCGATCTCTTTTTGATTTGAAAAATTTGTTCAATGGTCAAGGAGAGAAACCCGAAAAACCTTTTAAACAACACATTTAATTTTATAAATAGAAAATATTTTTGGTAAAATGCAAGTACAAAGTAAAAGTTTTGAAAATTTTAAAATTACTATTACTCCCCCTAAACACTTGTTTTTGAAATATTTTAGAAATTTGTAAAAAAAAATAAAGTGTTGAAAAGAGAGGTTTGTACTTGCATTTTTTTTAAATGAAAGAGTAGAAAAGATAAGATCTTTTTGTGTTTTTGTTGGTTTTATATTTTTGTATTTTGTTTTTGGAAAAAAATATTTACAAAGATAGTTTTGATGTTTGACAATCACTTGTGTTTTAAAAACTTTTCCAGATCTTCTGGAGTCAAACATCGCATACCAATTTGGTGGACTAGATCAGCAAACCTTGTTGGAGGTAAGGCTTTAGTGAGTAAGTCTGCCAACTGGTATCCAGTTCCCACAAAATATAATTCAATTGTACCCTTTTCGACATGCTCCTTGATGAAATGATAGCGGAGATCAATGTGTTTGGATTTGCAATGATGAACGGTGTTGCAGGAAATGGCAATGGCACTTTTGGAGTCACAGTAGATCGGAATCTTATTGAATAGGTAGCCGTAGTCTTTAAGTTGTGATCTCATCTAAATGACTTGAGCACAACAGGCAGACCTAGCTACGTATTCTGATTCTGTTGACGACAGTGATGTGTAGTCCTGCTTCTTAGATTGCCAAGACACAAGTTTATCTCTGAGAAACTGTAATCCACCAGATATACTTTTGCGTGTGTCTAAACATCCTGCATGGTCAACGTCTGAAAAAGTAGTTAGTTCAAAACTAGAATCCTTCGGATACCAGATACCCAAGTTAATGGTTCCCTTTATGTATAGAAGGATTCTTTTAGTCTCATTGAGGTGCCTTTCAGTTGGTTTGGACTGATAACGAGAACACATGTAGACAGCAAATACTATATCAGGTCTACTAGCTGTGAGATACATGAGTGACCCAATAATACTTCGGTATTTGGTGGGGTCAACCGGAGTCCCATGTAGATCAGCATCTAGTTTTGTGGTATAGGCCATTGGTGTATTATAAGTATCATAACTCATCATTCCATGTTTCTTTAAAATTTCTAAAGCATATTTGGACTGATTTAGAAAAATTCCACGGGGTGATTGATGAACTTGTAGTCCTAAAAAGAACGAAAGTTCACCCATCATGGACATTGCAAAATTTTCTTTCATTAAATTTGCAAAATCATTTGAGTAACTTCTATTTGTTGAAGCAAAAATAATGTCATCGACATATATTTGAACAATTAGTAAGTCCACCCCGTATGTTTTTGTAAATAACGTTGGATCCACTGAACCTTTAGAAAATTTATTGGCCAGCAAGAAAGCAGATAGTTTTTCATACCACACCCTTGGGGCTTGCTTGAGTCCGTAAAGAGCCTTTTTGAGTCGATAGACGTGATTGGATGCTCAGGATCAACGAGGCCTTCTGGTTGGCTGACATAGACCACTTCACGGAGTTCACCATGCCGTTTTCACATCCATTTGATAAACAACCCTGTTCCTATGAGCAGCATATGCCAGAAAGATCCGAACAGCTTCAAGTCTAGCAACTGGAGCAAAAGATTCTTCAAACTCAATTCCTTCTTATTGGAAGTATCCTTTAGCTACCAAGCGTGATTTGTTACGTTTGACAGTGCCTTCTACATCCAGTTTGTTTTTCCAAATCCATTTTAGCCCAATGACAAAGACTCCGTCAGGTCTTTCAACTAATTCCCAGACTTCTAATCTTTTGAATTACTGAAATTCCTCTTGCATAGATTCAATCCAGTTGTCATAAGTCATTGCTTCTTTGATGTTCTTAGGTTCTTCTTGACAAACTGTGAGTGCATATGCAAGTTTCACCATCTGTGTGAATTCGTTGTCTCGTCATGATTGGTGCATCTGGATGGCCAATAATTTGAACTAAGGGATGATCTCGAGTCCATTTATGTGTTGAAGGGTGTAATTGATAGGTATCTCGCATGTTAGCAGGATCCAAATTGCGTGTGGACGACTCAGCTATTTCAGGAAATGTTGGAGCCGGTGCAAATGGGTTAAAGAACGCATTTGGATCATACTCTGTGGGTTGTGGAACTGATTGTGGTGTAGGATCTTCAACCAATTGTTGTGAGTTGGAAGCGGTTTGTTCTGCTGTTTTAGAGATGCAATTGGAGGACCGTCTTTCTCAACAGTTGTAGTTGTTTGTTGAGGTGAGTCAGGTACTTGAATATTTTCAGGTTGTGCAGCGGAAATTGGTGAGACCTTAGAAAAACGGTATTCAATTGTATCATCAAACAGTGGAGCAAACAGGGTTTCCAATTCTTTGCGGTTGAGAGGCAATGGATCAGCTGAAGAGTCCAGAAAGTTAAGACGGTTGGATTCGGGTCCTAAGCTGTTTTGCTCAGAAGCCATTTGTGTGAGTTCATCAAAATTAGCATGAATAGTTTCTTGAATTTCTCTTGTACAACGATTCCATATCCGAAAGCCTTTGGAATTTTCACAATATCCTACGAACACTCCGATGTCAGCCTTTGCTTTAAGTTCACCTACATCATCACGATCATTTTTTGGATAACAAAGTGCTCCAAATACGTGAAAGTAATCGATGTTTGGTTTTCTTTTGTGAACAAGTTGATAAGGTGTTTTGCGATGGCGTTTTGTGATCATGCAATGGTTTTGTGTGTAACATGCAGTTGAAACAGCTTCCGCCCATAAGTAATCTGGTAATTGAGCATTTATCAACATGGTTCTTGCAGCTTCCACTAACGTCCTGTTGCGTCTTTCAACAACTCCATTCTGTTCTGGACTTCTTGCAATAGATGTTTGATGTTCAATTCCCACTTTCTCAAAATATGACCGAAGTGTCTGATTCTTAAATTCTGTACCATTGTCAGTTCTGACCATTCGTACCGTGTTTCGTAACTGAACTTGAATTTTATTGAGAATGGGGATGATCATTGAAGGAGCTTGATCTTTACTTCGAAGAAAATAAACCCAAGTCCATCTGGAGTAGTCATCAACAATTACAAGTATGTAGCGTTTACCGTTGATACTCTGAACACGCATCGGGCCACACAAATCCATATGAAGCAATTGTAAGACATGATTCGTACTGTGCTCGGTTTTTGAAGGAAAATGAGCTCGAGTACTTTTTCATTGTTCACAGGCCAAACATAAGTGATCTTTGGCAAAACAGAATCTTGGAAAACCATCAACAAGTTTACGACAAGAAAGTTCAGTCATAGTTTTGAAATTCAAGTGCGAAAGACGTTTATGCCATAACCAAGATTTAGTCGATTTTGCTTTGGAGAGAAGACATATCGGAGATGTAGCAATCATGTTAGACATTGATATGGTATAAAGATTTGAATCACGTGAGCCAGACATTAGATCATTTCCTTGTAAGTCACGAACGAAACACGTTTTCTCATGAAATGCAACTTCTAGATCCCCATCGCAAAATTGACCGACTAAAAAGAGGTTGTGACCTAGGCCTTCCACATAATATACATGACTTATTTCAATGTTCCCACTTACATAGTCACCGTATCCCATAATTGGAGCGTAATTATCATTCCCGAATCAGACAGTTCCGATAAACTTTGAAACAAAGTTGACTAACAGTTTGAGATTGCCTGTCATATGTCGGGTGCATCCGCTATCAACAATCCAGAGAACAATCTGCACCACCTGCATCACAAGAAGACGACGAGGATGGAACAAAAGTAAGGGTGGAACCCAAAGAAAGTGCGGGTTCCTTTTGGTTAGAAGCATACATATTCAATAATCTAGGAATCCATTTAAATTCTGGTTTATATTGTAACCAACGTTACCAATTCCAACTAATTTTTGCTTTCTTTTTGGTGAACTCACTAGTTTTGGGCTTGTTCCTAGATTTGCTCTCTTCAATTATGGGGGTAACTACAACATCATTAGAAACCGTAGATGGCGGTTTTCCTAAAATTGACTTAGAAGCAATAGTGGTCCTAGAAGGAATGCATGTCCTACGTTTCTTATGACGATTTAAGAGAGAATTAGCTACACATTTTGCATGATCACCAGATGATACACTTTTACGACAAAACACACAAGATGCATTAATATTCAAACATTCAAAGGTTCATCATTCGTTACATTGAGATTTTGATTACAATTTGCCAGATTAGAATCTAAATCAGATGCAACATGAGTTTTATTCGAATTCCTAAGTTGATCTTCTACTTCTTGAGCTTCTAGTGTTCCTCTTTTTCGTTGCAAGATCCTATTCTTCTTGTTACTTTTTCGCTTGGCTCTGCTAACGCTATTAGTGGAGACTAGTCCTGTGGAAGTGGAAGGGTTAACATTTGTGTTTTGAACATCATTTCCCTTATCAGTTTTGTCTAATTGGTACAATTCTGGTGCTATCACAGTGGTGTCAACAAATTTTCCTTTTTGAAGTAGCTTAATTTTCTCTTTCAATTCAATGATGATGTGATTTTTATCCTGAATATCAGACTCATGTAAACCATTGCAATAATGAATGTGATCGCGGTTTTGTTATCATTCGACGTTTTCAGTTTTTAAATCCGCAATTTCTTTTTCATATTGAAGAAATTTATTTTTGAACGATTCATTGTTTTTGCAAATCTGACAAGATTTTGAAACATTTTGACTTTGAAGTTGCAATTCCAGTTCAAGACTTTGAGCTTGACACCATTCAAGCCTTCGTTTGAGTTGACAAATTTCTTTTGAAAATTGTTTTCTCGCATCATCATTGTTTCCTCATTAAATCATTTTCTTGTTTTAATGTCTCGATTTCGGTGTTCAGCAAATCATTATCAGCACAGTGATCTTCCACAAGCATAGAAGTACCAGATTTATAGAGATCATTCATGATAATAGACAAAATATCAGCATTGAGAACTTCTTCCAAGAGTCAATCGACATCATTTTTCAAAACTCTGTTTCTATGCTTTTGTTGATACAAAAGTTGGGCGTTCCTGATTTGGTCTCTTGCTCTCGTACCAATTCGCTTCTTAATGCTTGAAACCTGCGCACTAAGAAAATAAACAAACACCGTTAGGCTTATCGTGGGATTGTCTCCCACGATTAGACTCCTGCGTGAGAGTAATTAATCGGTTTAGGGTTCTCGTCAAGAGTTTTAGGGTTTTGTGAATCGTACCTTTAATGAGAATTATGTCATTCCTTATATAGGCGCAGAATCCTTGTAGGTTTCGTGCTCCTTACGTTTCGTACACATGGTGCTTATCCGGGTTAAGGATATCTATTCCATAGATAGGAGATCCTTATCTTTACCGTATATAGTTAAATTGGGCTTGGGTCTACGTGAGCACAATCCCATTATTAATGCGGCCCAAGTTACAATAGCCCACGCATGGTGGTTATTGGCCTTAGTAATGTTTATTATTTGGGCTCGTGGCCTATATATAGACTATACGTCATCATGTCCCCCCAGTCTAGTTTGCGCGGCTCGTAGCCGCAGATGCTAGACTAGTCAAAACAGCGGTAAGCGTGGCGGGAGAAATGTTGAATATTGCTGCCCAATATTGAAAACAATGTACCTAGTCCTAGATATTTCAAAGAAATGCCTCAAAAATCGGGGGTTGTGTCCACGTGTCCCTCGGAAAACGGGAAAAAGTGCATGTACCGTTTCGGATTATAGCCACACGTTTTATGAGTGGGATCCACGTGGCCTTCATCTAGGGTTTTTCGATTGCTTATATAAGAGTCACCGCCTCCATTTACCCAAAAACACACAGTAAAAACACATATTCACCATTGCACATTTCTTCAAAGCGTTTTTGCCAAGAAAGTAACTGTTTGATTAGGTAATTGAGCGTGCGCTTCTTAGTATATCGTTTTGAAAAAATGGTTGCTCAGTTGGATGAGTTTCGCTCTGCGATGAGTGAGGATGATGTACGTCAGTTTTCATCTGACTACTTCGTTCCTCTGGATGTGCATCCAGAGGCTCCAGACGTTGATGCGTGTATAGCCGATTTGCCCGAAGGGAAAATAGGGCTATACACGCGCTTATTTGAGTACGCTAATTATCGCGTACCAATATCCATTTTCTTGAGCAATTTGCTCAATTTATATCGCCTTCATATCTCACAGCTGCACTGTATAGGTGCGGCGAAGGTATCGAATTTTGAGGTAAACTGTCGTTTACTTGCGATTGAACCGACCGTTGACCTATTCCGCGCATTCTACCACACAACGTGGTCGCATGGATGGGTATCCTTTGCGAAGCGCGCGGGGAGCCTTCAGTGCTATACCGAGAAGGTAGACTCCCTGAGGCATTGGAGGGAGTATTTTTTCTGGGTTGATGATGTGGTGTTTCCATCGCCCTTTGAGTTTTATACTCAAGACACGTTGCCGAGGGATGGGCGCCCCACACCCGGTTCATATAGTTTGGCATATGCGCAGACCATTGATGCCAACCGCATCCCCATTAACCCTTATCCTGAGGAGTTTTTGGTGCATGTGGGGTTTAGTCGCAGCTATTTCGGGGGTGCTGACGAGGTGCCAACCTTCATTGATGAGGAAGGCCGGGGTGGGTGTTCATCCCTTTTTATTGTTCGCTTCCTATAATGTAAGTTTTTTCTCTATGCGCACGTTTAATAACTAATCTCTGTTTTTGCTGTTTGTTCCTGTTGCACAGAAATGGATTTGTTTGCGGTGGTAAAGCTAGAAAAGCCGAAGCAGGTGACCGTTGGCGTGCTCCCTCTGAGGGAGAAAGAGCAACCGCTTTTGGAAGTGACTGCAGGTCATCTGACTGTGTTGGGGCCTGTTGGCCACGAAGATTCGCCGCCTCTCCTTGTTACACCCGTACAGAGCGTGGCGCCAACTGTGGAGACAGCGCATGTGGAGGAGGTGCACGCTGAATCTTCTGATAGCGTGGAGATACTGAAACCTGAGGAGGTATTGAAGCCTGAGGAGGTAGCGCGGAAGCTAAAGCGCAAAGGAGAGGCTGGTGGCAGTGGTACTTCCAAGAGGAGGCGCCATCTCACTGGAGATGCAGAGTCATCTGCGGAGGAGGACACATCTGCTTCTGGTGTCGAAAAGGAGGCTGTAAAGACCTCTCCGTTTATGTAAGTCATCTTCCTCATGCTCCATATTTTGTTATTACTTGTCGTAGATGCGCTAACTGTCGTCGTTTTCATTTGTAGTGACGATGCTGCAAAGGATGGTACGGCCTTTGTGGAGACTATGGTCCCTCCTTAGAATGAAAACAAGGAGGAGGGAGTGAAGGTGGATGAGGACGTATCTGCGCAGCAATTGTTGGTGGAGTTAGCTGCTGCTGCTGAGCGTCAAACTGAGCTAGTTGCTCAGTTGAAGACGAGATACGTCAGGGAGAGTAGCACTCTTGCCCAAAAAGATGAGGAGATAGCGCTTCTCCGTGCGCAGCTGGCTGAAGCGCAAGCGGAGGTGGGGTCCTTCAAGGCGCACACAGACAAGGTCACAAATGAGAAGTTGACCGCGATGGCTGAGCTGCAGCAAGCGCGCGGGGAACTTCATCAGTTTAGGGCCAACCTTACCTGGGCGGTAAGGTATCTTGAGGAGAAGAAGGAGGAGCACTTTGTGAACATTGCTGAGTTCAAGGTGCGTATGGAAAAGATTGTTCAGGTGCAGGAGGAGAAGGTACGCGGCCTGAGCATAGACTATGATGAGGAGTTATACCCTCATCTGATGTCTACCATAGCTGAGCGCAGGTACGTCTTTACATGTTTCCTGCAATGTTGCTTTTATATTTGTTTGTATGTTTCTGCTAACGCAAGTTGTCCTTGTTGATGTAGGTGGTTGATCAGTCATGGACTGCACCTGGCTGCTATGGGCACCTTGGAGTCTCCGGAGGTGTTGGAGACCTTTGGAAAGGTGGTGCAGTGCGCTGTGGAGCGTGGAAGGTCGCAAGCTATGGAGGAGCTCTGTGAGGCCAAGGTGTTAAACGTGGCCCTGACTGAGGTGCCTGGCTATAATGTAAGTGCGTATGACGAGCTGGTGCAGGCCATGGAGGGGATGAAACTTCTTGAGCTTCCTCACATTGCACAGTTGGAGCGCGACCAGGATAACCCCATAAGGGTAATTATGGAGGGGTTGACCCTGGGGCGTCATATTTTGGAGGATGCAGAAGCGCAGCCGGACTACTTCCTCAAGCCTGACGAGTCGCAGCTGCAGATTCCTGTTTTTGTGCGGCCTCGCCACATGCTGAATCCATTTGCTCTTGAGAAGGAGATTCCTTTGAAGAAGGTATTGGAGTGCCATGCACAGAGAACTGCCCAGAAAAAGGGTATCAAGGGCAAGGTCGTCTTATGCAGTGTAGGCGCTGCACATATTCCCAGGTCTGATGGGATTCCTGTAAGTGTGGCGACCGTATCGCCTAAGGATGCGTTGCTCTTGAGAAAGCTTCAAGAGGCAGGAAGTTCCGCTGCACCGGAAGATAGCCCTGAGCATCGTCATAGCATATGGGCTTTTTTCTTTTTTTTTTTATTTTTTTTTTTTTATTTTTTTTTGTTGTAGCTTGTATATTTATTGTATAACAAAGTGTATCTTTTTCATGTTATAGTAGTTGTCTTTTTTGTGTAAAAAGATGGAATAAGATACTCTTTTATGTTTAAATTAAGTGCGTGACTTAAGATAAATTATGAGAATAAACTTGCTTTAATTTTTGCGAAGTTGTATTATTTGACCAAGAGTCTTGGCTCGTTATTTGCTAAGCTTTGTACAGTGTACGTGATATTTGCGCATCCTTCGTGGGACGCGCAAGGAAAACTTACCTCAATGTCTCAAAAGTAAGGCGCTTAGCAAGGATGCGTGATCCAATGTTGATGGGTTTGCAACCCTCTTACTCAACGAGTGAATTAGTAGGTTTACTCATCCTTTATGCCTTCGTGGGTCTTAATTAGTGCATGCACGCCATGTAGGCAAAAAATATAATATAACAATATTGACATATATAAGAATGTACGCAATAAAGTGAAATGCGTTATGGAGTTAGCTAGAAACCATAACATTTTATTGATACTTGCAAGTTTTATGAAAAAGTAAAAAGACAATTCCTAAGAAAGAAAAGAAAAAACAAACACTTATTGGGCACATCCTAAGGTGCAAAGTTGTCTGTGTATGGGCCGTAGCCTTTCCTAAAGATAGCATCTTTTAAGATTGCAGATATTCCAGGTGTGTGCTAGGTCGTGACCTTCCATATCACGCAACCTGTATGCGCCATTGCTTCGTATAATAAGCAGTTTGAATAAGCTTATTGAGCTTATTTGAGCTTTGTCAGCCTTGACTAAGGCTCATTGAGATTTTCAATCCTGTTAAGCTTCCTCTTCCTAGTAATTTTTATTTTTACATATTTTTAGCTTATTTCTTGAACCACTTATTAGCTGTCTTTCTAGTCTGGTTTTCTGTTGCTTGTGTTTATTCATGCTCATTACTAGTTATTGATCTGATTTGAGTACTCTACTTAGGCTTAGATTTGTTTTAGCTTAAAATTGTAATCTACTGCTCATTCTAGTGTAAACCACATTAGTGTGTTCTGGGTGATTTTAGGGTTTAAATCCTACTCATTTAGCTTTAATTTAGCCTAGGTAACCTGTTAATACAATAGAAACAGTAGGTGTAAGCAAAGAAATCAACATTGTAGTGTAACTTGTTCTTTTAAGGGGTGTTTGGATTAGTATTGTATTGTGGTGTTCTTGCTAGTGAATTGATGTTTAACCTGACCAAGTAGTCTCCTTAGGTCACACATTTGTTAGCAGAAGCAATAAAGGTATAGGTTATTGAGAAAAAAGTCAACATTTCTTTTGATCTTAGTCTTGCATCAGTTAAAAAGGATTTTGATGGTTCATTCACTTCATTAGGTACACAAATAAGTTTCATAGCATAATCCAATCCCATATTAGTGTATAACATCATTTCTAGTAATTTGGACTCAACCAAAGTTCATGAAAGTCAAAGTGTTGTAAAATTTCAAAAGTCAAATACTCTAAGTTCTCAGTTTTCACAAATCTTGCATGAATATTTTTGAATTTTGTATGTGCTCTCAAGACTTGAAACTTGTTCCTTTGTAAAGCCTCCCAGCTCTTCTTCAAGTTCCTACTTTGTTTACATTTTTAGGATTTTTTATCTGGGCCCCACCTTGGATCAAAGTAGGCTGCATGGGGAGCATTACCCCTGCTGCACAGACCAGTCACTCACCACCACCACTTTGGTGGTGGTTTCTGACCACCTCAGTGCGTTTCAAGGTCCAATCTTTGTTCCTTCCAACCCCCTCCTACCAGGCTTCCAACATTGACCCTTTGTTTGACCTTGGACCCCCTGGGTCCCACTTGATTTAGCCCCACAAGTTTGTCCCATTTTTCAGTCAAATAGCAAGAGATCAAGTGCTTATTGTCAGCTTATAGCTTATTCTGTGGTCCCCAAGTGATTTTTCTAGCTTATTCATGTTCACTTAACTTGTTTAGACCAGAATCAACCATTGTGGGTCCCACTCAATGCCATTTTAGCTTATTTTCCCCCTTGGTCAAACATAGTCAACTGTCTCAACTTTTTGGCTTATTCTGGCTTATTTCTGATTTCCTAAAAAGTTGTTTTTATAAAAAGTTCATGTTTTTAGGTGTAAATTAAGTTTCCAAATGAAAAATCCAGAAAATCAAATTTATTTTTAAGTGATAGTTTCTATTTAATTTTATTTAAATTTTATTTTTCATTTTTAGATTTTTATTAAGTACTTAGCTTTTTTATATTTTTCTTAAATTCCTCTTATATTAAAGTAATTTTAGTAAATTTCTCAGATTTTTATTTTATCATTTAGTATTTATTAGATTTAATATTAGTTTTATTAGTAATTAATTAATAATTAAGTATTAAATAGCATAATTAGTTTTTATAAAGCAAAACCTAGTTTTTATATTTTTCCTAGCTTTTATATGTTGTAAAATAATTTTAGAAATTTTCTTATAATTTTTACTGTTCATTTTCTATTTCTCTTAATTTAAAATAGTTTAATTAGGTAATTAATAATTAATTAATAAAAAATCATAAAAAGACAAAAATACATATTTTTAATTTTAAAACTTATTTTTAGTTATTTTATAATTTTAGAAATTTTATTTTTACCTTTTTAGTATTTAATTAATATTATATTGTATTTAAGTGTTTTAAATATTAATAATTAGTAATAAATAGTATTTAATTAATACTAAATAATTAATTAGTTTAAAATTTTATTTTCTTTTTCTAAAAATTTTCTTTTACCTTTTAGTTTGTAAAAAAGTCATTTTCACCCCATGGGGGTTTTCAGATTTCAGTTTTCACTTTTTATTTTGTACGTTTACGTTTTATTCAAATGTAAACGTTCGCGTTTTAGGTTTTAATCGTTTCTGGTTTTTCTAATTTCATAGTCTTATTCATATAGCTTATTTAAGCTATTTCCTTGTAGATTCCCTAGCTTAATCACACACAAACCCTTTTCTGATTAGTGATTTTGGAATTCGTTCCATTGTACATTTATCCATCATTTGTTCATATTTTCTTATTATCAAAACAAAACCGTTCCTGAAAACTTTTTAAACTCAGTTTTCAACGAACACAAAAAACACAAAAACATTTTCTTTATCATTTGTACAAAATGTATTTCCAAAAACCCAAAAATATTCACCTTTACCCTCTCACATCTTTGATTCTTCATCCCTACCCCTCTATACACCTTTGATTCTTTCTATGTCTCATCCACACTTTCTGGTTTGCCGATGGTGTAGTAATCCTCATAATGGTGGCAATTGCCTCAGTTGTGGCATGGTAGAGTCGGGAAACGGGTCTGTCTATAACCAGAATCCCTATTCCTACCATGACACGACTGATTCATTCCATCAGTTACCACACCATGAGACTCAACAGTTTTACTGTTGTGAGTACTGTGGTGGTTCACATTACAGTTCCGATTGTCAATCGGGAAACACGCTTGTCTATGAGCTGTTTCCTGATAACGATTATAACTCTAACACTTACCACCCACAGCCACATCAGTTTCACTGTTGTGATTACTGTGGAGGTCCACACTCTAGTTCGGATTGTCAAACAAGGAATCCATTTCCTTGTAACAATTACGACTCTTCGTTTTCAGACCCACCTCCACAATGCCAAATGATTCACACAACTCCTCATGATACTGAGCAAGACCTTTTACTAAAGGCTCTTGATTTATTGAAAGAACTTAAGGATGAGTTGGCTACTACATCGTTTCGAGACTCTCGTGAGAAATCTATGGCAGAATTACTTGCTGAAGAACGAGAGGCTAAAAACGAATTGAGCATGGAAGAATTACTTATCTTAGAACAAGCATCTATAACACGTGCCAAATTTCGTCAAGCTGCTCTTCTAGACTGTGATGATGATAGTGATAATGAGGACACCCTTGACATCCTTCAATTTTATAAGGGTTCGTCAGATTCATCACTTGTGATTCCTCCCATTGAAAATCAGGGAGAAAATAATGAGACGGAGAAATTACTAGCAGAAGATCAAATGGAAATTGTACAATCCATGAATGCTAGCTCCTCTCATCTCCCTCAGTCTGTTGATATCACACCCGAAGTTCACACTCACTCTCTAAACATGGGGGATGAGCATCTTAGCACTGTTCCTAATAAGGAATCGGACGAATTAATAAAGTCTAGTGTTGAGATCCTTGTCCCAATCCCGAGAGAGTCACAAGGAACTTTGGATCATGTGTGTGATTTACTTTCCCCCATTGAGTGTCCTAAAGATCAATTTGAGACTTTCTCCGATTGTAGCGATGATTGTACATCTTATGGAGACATTGAGTATATTGAGGCATCACTCCCTCAGTCTGATGTTGATCCTCTTCTTGAGGAGTTCGCTGATGAACTTACTCACATCGATCCACTTTCCTTGGAAAGTGATGATGGTCTCCTTGACTTCGAAGTTGATCTAGGAGAAATTGAAAGTCTCTTAAATCATGATCCGCCACTCACTTCTTATCCCAACAGTCCAATAGAGAATATTGATCACCTTGTTCCCGAAACATTCAATACTACTCTCACCAATCCTCTATTTAAATTCGAATCTGAATTCACTTTGATTTCTGATAATCCACTCTTTGATATTCAGAATGAGGATTGTGATGAGTCTATTCCGGAACATGAATTCACAGATTCACATCTTGTGAATAATTCTCTTCATGAGGAGTTCTCCGGTGAACTCACTCATCATATCATGACTCCTACGGAGTTTGATAGCCCGGGGGGAGATGCACTCAATCTCGAGGATTTGCAAATTCCCACCCACCCTCCCGGGATGTATTTGAGCTTAACCCTTGAAATCCAAATTCAGGCTAATGAGCCTGCTCTCGAGGAAGAATATCAAATCATGATTTACATCATGGTTTTCTTCCTTTTCTTCACCTATAAGGTGACTTCTTCCCTTCTTCACTCCTTCGGGAATGAAGATACCATCTTTGATCCCGGCATTTTCATGTATCATTATCTTGAGCCGGATACTTATCTCATTGGTGTGGAACTTTCACGTGCTTCAAATGTTTGTCCAAACATCTTGAATGAAAGTCCGATTGAGATTGTTTCTTCCACATCATGCTTCCCCAAGGACAAATGAATTTGGGGTCGAGTCAAGCTAGCGACTCGGTAAACAAAAACAGTAGCATGCTTATAGGGTTTTCACCCTAAGTGTGGGGGAGTCCCCCATGTTGTGGTTACTTATGAAGTGAAAAACAAAATGGTGTTTTTCCACGCTTAGCTTGTAATGTTGTCCTTTTACATTCAAAGAGTCGTCATAATAGCCGGGACTTTGAATATTGAGGACAATATTCATGCTAAGTGTGTGGGGGGGGGGGGTTATTTCGCTATTCTAGCGAATTTTATTACATTTTACTATATGGTACCCCCGTTTTTTGCCAAAATTTCAAAAATTTTTCAAAAATTTTTCACTAGTGCTTCAAAATTTTTATGGTAATCAGTCCACCAGGTCTAACCGACAAAGGGATTGGCTAGTCCAGGAGCAAACGGCTATTGGTAAAGACATCTCAAATCCGTTTATGGCTTGCAATTTGCCCAAAATTGTATGGTTCCTCAACTCCCCATATCCCATAAAGCGAATGAGTTGGCTAGCCCGCAAGATTATGGCTTGTGGTAAAGGCAGTGGAAAATCCATAATTGGTAATCAGCTCACCAAGATGTTGACTATTCCATCAAGAGTTGGCTAGTCCAGAAGCAAACGGCTTTTGGTAACGACTAATCAAATCCGTTGACAGCTGGTGGTTTGCTCAAAATAACACGGTTATCAGGTGTGCCATAGTTCTTACACCTGGCTACTCCAAAAGTGATGTCTTTTGGTAAAGAGTTTAAAATCCATCAAGTTTTCAAAACATTTTATTGCTAGGGACTAGCAATAGTTTAGTGTGGGGGATTGATGAGTGCTCAAACACTCATCATTTTTAGTCAAATCTGAACTGCAAAACATACAAAAACACTCAATAATGCATCAAAATACTGAAAATATTTCAAAATTGTGTTTTATATGTTTTAGATGCAAAATGAGCAAAAACAGATAAAAAACGTATAAAGTTTGCAAAATTGGCAATTTCAGTCCCTCAACTTTCAATAAATATCAAAACTAGTCCCTGGTCATTGAAAATATGAAAAATTGTCACCAAAGGTCCTTTTGAAATCATAAGTTGTCATATTTTGTCCTTTGGTGAAAAATTGGAAAAGTTTTGGAAATTTACACTTTTGGTCCCTGGAGTTTCAAACTTTGGCAGATTTGGTCCCTGGTGGGATATTTTTGGATGAAAAGTCAACTTAAGTCCTTGGAAACTTAAAAATGTTCAATAATGATCCTTGGATAAAAGTTTTTACAAAATGGCAAGTTTAACCCCTAAACTTTGGAAAATGACAATTTTGGTCCTCGGGGTTCAAATTTTGGAAAATTGTAATTTTGGTCCTTATAATTTTCAAACTTGTCAATATTGGTCCTTATAATAAATGTTGGAAAGTTGCAATTCAGGTCCCTAAACTTTTGGGCAATTTACATTATTGGTCCTTGTTGTTTAGTAGTTACCAAATGGACCCTTTGGTATTATTAACCCAAAAACCATAACTTGATCCAAACAAACAGCCCACCCAAGCCCAAAACCAAAACAAAAATAAAACACTCACCCCCGACCACTGTTCACCCATCCCTTCCCCCAGAAAACCAGCTTCCATGTCTCATATCCCCCCTCCTCTCTTCTACAAAATACTCACCAAACCTCATTAATTTCATTCACCTACACCCACTAATCCCCCCTCCATTTATTACCCTTACCAAACTCACCAAACCTACTCAAAATACTTTTGGCGCCAAAACTGCTTCAACGGCCATGATCAATTCTAGACATCCAAAGGCTGTAAATCAAAGTGGGAAAAGTAGTGGATACCTCCAAGGTCTATATAAATCAAGAAAAAAGATGGAAGCAGAAGTTAATGAGAGTAGAAGTAGTTTAGTTATTAGTTTAGTAAAAAATCGTCCTTGTTGTAATTTCTATTACTAGTTGTAATTTTTATTTTAAGAAAGTTTTATGAAACCTTGGTAATGTAATTTAATCAGTTGTTAAGTTTTAAAATCAAGTGTTATTGCAATTTCAGTTATATGAATAAATTTTATTAAGAAATCTCCTTGTGTCTTGATTACTAAATATAGTTGTTGTTTAGGTGTTAGTAAGCTCACAGAAGCTTAACTATAAGCTTTTGAAGATCTTAGATCAGTTAGTATATTGGAGTTCATAATAAGTACAAAGAAATACCAAAAATCAAAAATAAATAGGAAATACAAATAAGTGGGGAAACATAAGCTTGTAAAAGCTCAAACTCCCTCTGGATAAGCTCATTAAGCTGTCTCATAGCTTTGGTGAGCTTATCTCATCAGCTCATAGCCATTTATATTTTCATTTTGTCCTTCAAGTAAGTCTCTATTTCAGTTTTATGCATTTTCCTTTATTCTAGCTTATGTATTGTAGCTTGTAGCTTATTTGTGTTTAGTAATACTTATTAGAGTTGTTCTAGTACTTTTATTGGTTTTTGCATGATCTGAGCATAATTGGTAATTCATTGCTTCTACTTAGTTAAACTGCCATTTTAGAATTACTTGGGATCATAGGCCTTTGGTGTTTAGCTTATTGTTTCTAAGCTTTCTTTAGATTATTACATCATAATAGATTGGTGGAAATCAGTTTCATAAGTTATAGCTCCCATATGTTTTGAAAACCATCAAACAGATAACATAAGGGAGTGTTTGGTGCAGCCTGCTATACTGAGTCATGATGATTATCAGGGGTCACATTTAGTTTGGTCACACTCTTAGGGTAATATTAGAGTAGTAAGTAATGTAATATTGGTGTCTCACTAGTGAAATAGTCAAAATCCAAGTTATCACACCATAACAGTTAACTGTTGGTGCTTAACACCTCCAAATCATTCATACAAGCTCATATTTTGTTGTAGTTGTCTAATTTAGTTTCATTATACCTTATTACATCAACATCAATCAGAAGGATCAATCATAACTTCATAAAAGTCAAATAATCAAGTTTACTCAAAAGTCAAAATGCACCTATCTCAGTTTTTTCCAAAACTTGGGGGAATTGTTTAGAATTATGTAGTAGGAATTAAGTTGTGAGCTTTTGAGGTATTGCAGCCCCCACCTAATCTTCAAGTTCCACACTCTACCTTATTTTTGGGATTTTTTCCCTGGGCCCCACAGCCACCCAAAGTGGGCTGCAGGGCTGACCCCTGCCCTGCATCAGCAGCAACACCCCACCACCACCACTTGGTGGTGGTTTTCTGACCACCTCAGTGGGTTCCATGGCCATTACTTGTCAATATTGGTCCTTATAATTTTAAGTGATAGTTTCTATTTAATTTTATTTAAATTTTATTTTTCATTTTTAGATTTTTATTAAGTACTTAGCTTTTTTATATTTTTCTTAAATTCCTCTTATATTAAAGTAATTTTAGTAAATTTCTCAGATTTTTATTTTATCATTTAGTATTTATTAGATTTAATATTAGTTTTATTAGTAATTAATTAATAATTAAGTATTAAATAGCATAATTAGTTTTTATAAAGCAAAACCTAGTTTTTATATTTTTCCTAGCTTTTATATGTTGTAAAATAATTTTAGAAATTTTCTTATAATTTTTACTGTTCATTTTCTATTTCTCTTAATTTAAAATAGTTTAATTAGGTAATTAATAATTAATTAATAAAAAATCATAAAAAGACAAAAATACATATTTTTAATTTTAAAACTTATTTTTAGTTATTTTATAATTTTAGAAATTTTATTTTTACCTTTTTAGTATTTAATTAATATTATATTGTATTTAAGTGTTTTAAATATTAATAATTAGTAATAAATAGTATTTAATTAATACTAAATAATTAATTAGTTTAAAATTTTATTTTCTTTTTCTAAAAATTTTCTTTTACCTTTTAGTTTGTAAAAAAGTCATTTTCACCCCATGGGGGTTTTCAGATTTCAGTTTTCACTTTTTATTTTGTACGTTTACGTTTTATTCAAATGTAAACGTTCGCGTTTTAGGTTTTAATCGTTTCTGGTTTTTCTAATTTCATAGTCTTATTCATATAGCTTATTTAAGCTATTTCCTTGTAGATTCCCTAGCTTAATCACACACAAACCCTTTTCTGATTAGTGATTTTGGAATTCGTTCCATTGTACATTTATCCATCATTTGTTCATATTTTCTTATTATCAAAACAAAACCGTTCCTGAAAACTTTTTAAACTCAGTTTTCAACGAACACAAAAAACACAAAAACATTTTCTTTATCATTTGTACAAAATGTATTTCCAAAAACCCAAAAATATTCACCTTTACCCTCTCACATCTTTGATTCTTCATCCCTACCCCTCTATACACCTTTGATTCTTTCTATGTCTCATCCACACTTTCTGGTTTGCCGATGGTGTAGTAATCCTCATAATGGTGGCAATTGCCTCAGTTGTGGCATGGTAGAGTCGGGAAACGGGTCTGTCTATAACCAGAATCCCTATTCCTACCATGACACGACTGATTCATTCCATCAGTTACCACACCATGAGACTCAACAGTTTTACTGTTGTGAGTACTGTGGTGGTTCACATTACAGTTCCGATTGTCAATCGGGAAACACGCTTGTCTATGAGCTGTTTCCTGATAACGATTATAACTCTAACACTTACCACCCACAGCCACATCAGTTTCACTGTTGTGATTACTGTGGAGGTCCACACTCTAGTTCGGATTGTCAAACAAGGAATCCATTTCCTTGTAACAATTACGACTCTTCGTTTTCAGACCCACCTCCACAATGCCAAATGATTCACACAACTCCTCATGATACTGAGCAAGACCTTTTACTAAAGGCTCTTGATTTATTGAAAGAACTTAAGGATGAGTTGGCTACTACATCGTTTCGAGACTCTCGTGAGAAATCTATGGCAGAATTACTTGCTGAAGAACGAGAGGCTAAAAACGAATTGAGCATGGAAGAATTACTTATCTTAGAACAAGCATCTATAACACGTGCCAAATTTCGTCAAGCTGCTCTTCTAGACTGTGATGATGATAGTGATAATGAGGACACCCTTGACATCCTTCAATTTTATAAGGGTTCGTCAGATTCATCACTTGTGATTCCTCCCATTGAAAATCAGGGAGAAAATAATGAGACGGAGAAATTACTAGCAGAAGATCAAATGGAAATTGTACAATCCATGAATGCTAGCTCCTCTCATCTCCCTCAGTCTGTTGATATCACACCCGAAGTTCACACTCACTCTCTAAACATGGGGGATGAGCATCTTAGCACTGTTCCTAATAAGGAATCGGACGAATTAATAAAGTCTAGTGTTGAGATCCTTGTCCCAATCCCGAGAGAGTCACAAGGAACTTTGGATCATGTGTGTGATTTACTTTCCCCCATTGAGTGTCCTAAAGATCAATTTGAGACTTTCTCCGATTGTAGCGATGATTGTACATCTTATGGAGACATTGAGTATATTGAGGCATCACTCCCTCAGTCTGATGTTGATCCTCTTCTTGAGGAGTTCGCTGATGAACTTACTCACATCGATCCACTTTCCTTGGAAAGTGATGATGGTCTCCTTGACTTCGAAGTTGATCTAGGAGAAATTGAAAGTCTCTTAAATCATGATCCGCCACTCACTTCTTATCCCAACAGTCCAATAGAGAATATTGATCACCTTGTTCCCGAAACATTCAATACTACTCTCACCAATCCTCTATTTAAATTCGAATCTGAATTCACTTTGATTTCTGATAATCCACTCTTTGATATTCAGAATGAGGATTGTGATGAGTCTATTCCGGAACATGAATTCACAGATTCACATCTTGTGAATAATTCTCTTCATGAGGAGTTCTCCGGTGAACTCACTCATCATATCATGACTCCTACGGAGTTTGATAGCCCGGGGGGAGATGCACTCAATCTCGAGGATTTGCAAATTCCCACCCACCCTCCCGGGATGTATTTGAGCTTAACCCTTGAAATCCAAATTCAGGCTAATGAGCCTGCTCTCGAGGAAGAATATCAAATCATGATTTACATCATGGTTTTCTTCCTTTTCTTCACCTATAAGGTGACTTCTTCCCTTCTTCACTCCTTCGGGAATGAAGATACCATCTTTGATCCCGGCATTTTCATGTATCATTATCTTGAGCCGGATACTTATCTCATTGGTGTGGAACTTTCACGTGCTTCAAATGTTTGTCCAAACATCTTGAATGAAAGTCCGATTGAGATTGTTTCTTCCACATCATGCTTCCCCAAGGACAAATGAATTTGGGGTCGAGTCAAGCTAGCGACTCGGTAAACAAAAACAGTAGCATGCTTATAGGGTTTTCACCCTAAGTGTGGGGGAGTCCCCCATGTTGTGGTTACTTATGAAGTGAAAAACAAAATGGTGTTTTTCCACGCTTAGCTTGTAATGTTGTCCTTTTACATTCAAAGAGTCGTCATAATAGCCGGGACTTTGAATATTGAGGACAATATTCATGCTAAGTGTGTGGGGGGGGGGGGGGTTATTTCGCTATTCTAGCGAATTTTATTACATTTTACTATATGGTACCCCCGTTTTTTGCCAAAATTTCAAAAATTTTTCAAAAATTTTTCACTAGTGCTTCAAAATTTTTATGGTAATCAGTCCACCAGGTCTAACCGACAAAGGGATTGGCTAGTCCAGGAGCAAACGGCTATTGGTAAAGACATCTCAAATCCGTTTATGGCTTGCAATTTGCCCAAAATTGTATGGTTCCTCAACTCCCCATATCCCATAAAGCGAATGAGTTGGCTAGCCCGCAAGATTATGGCTTGTGGTAAAGGCAGTGGAAAATCCATAATTGGTAATCAGCTCACCAAGATGTTGACTATTCCATCAAGAGTTGGCTAGTCCAGAAGCAAACGGCTTTTGGTAACGACTAATCAAATCCGTTGACAGCTGGTGGTTTGCTCAAAATAACACGGTTATCAGGTGTGCCATAGTTCTTACACCTGGCTACTCCAAAAGTGATGTCTTTTGGTAAAGAGTTTAAAATCCATCAAGTTTTCAAAACATTTTATTGCTAGGGACTAGCAATAGTTTAGTGTGGGGGATTGATGAGTGCTCAAACACTCATCATTTTTAGTCAAATCTGAACTGCAAAACATACAAAAACACTCAATAATGCATCAAAATACTGAAAATATTTCAAAATTGTGTTTTATATGTTTTAGATGCAAAATGAGCAAAAACAGATAAAAAACGTATAAAGTTTGCAAAATTGGCAATTTCAGTCCCTCAACTTTCAATAAATATCAAAACTAGTCCCTGGTCATTGAAAATATGAAAAATTGTCACCAAAGGTCCTTTTGAAATCATAAGTTGTCATATTTTGTCCTTTGGTGAAAAATTGGAAAAGTTTTGGAAATTTACACTTTTGGTCCCTGGAGTTTCAAACTTTGGCAGATTTGGTCCCTGGTGGGATATTTTTGGATGAAAAGTCAACTTAAGTCCTTGGAAACTTAAAAATGTTCAATAATGATCCTTGGATAAAAGTTTTTACAAAATGGCAAGTTTAACCCCTAAACTTTGGAAAATGACAATTTTGGTCCTCGGGGTTCAAATTTTGGAAAATTGTAATTTTGGTCCTTATAATTTTCAAACTTGTCAATATTGGTCCTTATAATAAATGTTGGAAAGTTGCAATTCAGGTCCCTAAACTTTTGGGCAATTTACATTATTGGTCCTTGTTGTTTAGTAGTTACCAAATGGACCCTTTGGTATTATTAACCCAAAAACCATAACTTGATCCAAACAAACAGCCCACCCAAGCCCAAAACCAAAACAAAAATAAAACACTCACCCCCGACCACTGTTCACCCATCCCTTCCCCCAGAAAACCAGCTTCCATGTCTCATATCCCCCCTCCTCTCTTCTACAAAATACTCACCAAACCTCATTAATTTCATTCACCTACACCCACTAATCCCCCCTCCATTTATTACCCTTACCAAACTCACCAAACCTACTCAAAATACTTTTGGCGCCAAAACTGCTTCAACGGCCATGATCAATTCTAGACATCCAAAGGCTGTAAATCAAAGTGGGAAAAGTAGTGGATACCTCCAAGGTCTATATAAATCAAGAAAAAAGATGGAAGCAGAAGTTAATGAGAGTAGAAGTAGTTTAGTTATTAGTTTAGTAAAAAATCGTCCTTGTTGTAATTTCTATTACTAGTTGTAATTTTTATTTTAAGAAAGTTTTATGAAACCTTGGTAATGTAATTTAATCAGTTGTTAAGTTTTAAAATCAAGTGTTATTGCAATTTCAGTTATATGAATAAATTTTATTAAGAAATCTCCTTGTGTCTTGATTACTAAATATAGTTGTTGTTTAGGTATTAGTAAGCTCACAGAAGCTTAACTATAAGCTTTTGAAGATCTTAGATCAGTTAGTATATTGGAGTTCATAATAAGTACAAAGAAATACCAAAAATCAAAAATAAATAGGAAATACAAATAAGTGGGGAAACATAAGCTTGTAAAAGCTCAAACTCCCTCTGGATAAGCTCATTAAGCTGTCTCATAGCTTTGGTGAGCTTATCTCATCAGCTCATAGCCATTTATATTTTCATTTTGTCCTTCAAGTAAGTCTCTATTTCAGTTTTATGCATTTTCCTTTATTCTAGCTTATGTATTGTAGCTTGTAGCTTATTTGTGTTTAGTAATACTTATTAGAGTTGTTCTAGTACTTTTATTGGTTTTTGCATGATCTGAGCATAATTGGTAATTCATTGCTTCTACTTAGTTAAACTGCCATTTTAGAATTACTTGGGATCATAGGCCTTTGGTGTTTAGCTTATTGTTTCTAAGCTTTCTTTAGATTATTACATCATAATAGATTGGTGGAAATCAGTTTCATAAGTTATAGCTCCCATATGTTTTGAAAACCATCAAACAGATAACATAAGGGAGTGTTTGGTGCAGCCTGCTATACTGAGTCATGATGATTATCAGGGGTCACATTTAGTTTGGTCACACTCTTAGGGTAATATTAGAGTAGTAAGTAATGTAATATTGGTGTCTCACTAGTGAAATAGTCAAAATCCAAGTTATCACACCATAACAGTTAACTGTTGGTGCTTAACACCTCCAAATCATTCATACAAGCTCATATTTTGTTGTAGTTGTCTAATTTAGTTTCATTATACCTTATTACATCAACATCAATCAGAAGGATCAATCATAACTTCATAAAAGTCAAATAATCAAGTTTACTCAAAAGTCAAAATGCACCTATCTCAGTTTTTTCCAAAACTTGGGGGAATTGTTTAGAATTATGTAGTAGGAATTAAGTTGTGAGCTTTTGAGGTATTGCAGCCCCCACCTAATCTTCAAGTTCCACACTCTACCTTATTTTTGGGATTTTTTCCCTGGGCCCCACAGCCACCCAAAGTGGGCTGCAGGGCTGACCCCTGCCCTGCATCAGCAGCAACACCCCATCACCACCACTTGGTGGTGGTTTTCTGACCACCTCAGTGGGTTCCATGGCCATTACTTGGTTCCTCTCAACCCCCCTCCTACCAGGGATCATAAGTTGACCATTCTTTTGACCTAAGGACCCTTGGGACCCACTTGGATTTGGACCTCAATTCTGTCCCATTCCTGAGTTGCCAAGGAGTTTGGAAATTGCTTATTTGGCTTTTCCAGCTAATTTAATAAGCTTTAATTGTTGTTTCAACTTCATTTAAGTCCTATAAGCTTGTTTTCACCCTAATCCATCTTTGGTTTCATCTTGAAGCTTGTTTTAAAGCTTTTGGCTTTGACAGTTGACCAAAGTCAACTGTCAAGCTCATAAGCCCTTAAACAGCTTATTTTTAAGCTCCACAACTTTTGTTTTTACAAAAGTTTTCCATTTTTAGGTATCAAACAAGTTTCCAAAAAGAAAATCCAAAAAAGTCAAATTAATTTTAAGTGATAGTTTCTATTTAAATTTTAATTTTCATTTTTAGATTTTTATTAAGTACTTGGTGTTTTTATATTTTTATTAATTTCCTTTTAAGTTAAAGTAATTTTAATAATTTTCTCAGATTTTTATTTTATCATTTAGTATTTATTAGAATTAATCTTAGTTTTATTAATAATTAATTAATATTAAGTATTAAATAGCATAATTAGTTTTTATAAAGCAAAACCTAGTTTTTATATTTTTCCTAGCTTTTATATATTGTAAAATAATTTTAGAAATTTTCTTATAATTTTTACTGTTCATTTTCTATTTCTCTTAATTTAAAATAGTTTAATTAGGTAATTAATAATTAATTAGTAATTAATTAATAGAAAAATCATAAAAAGACAAAAATACATATTTTTAATTTTAAAACTTATTTTTAGTTATTTTATAATTTTAGAAATTTTATTTTCACCTTTTTAGTATTTAATTAATATTATATTATATTTAAGTGTTTTAAATATTAATAATTAGTAATAAATAGTATTTAATTAATACTAAATAATTAATTAGTGTAAAAATTTATTTTCTTTTTCTAAAAATTTTCTTTTACCTTTTAGTTTGTAAAAAAGTCATTTTCACCCCCTGGGGGTTTTCAGATTTCAGTTTTCACTTTTTATTTTGTACGTTTACGTTTTATTCAAATGTAAACGTTCGCGTTTTAGGTTTTAATCGTTTATGGTTTTTCTAATTTCATAGTCTTATTCATATAGCTTATTTAATCTATTTCCTTGTAGATTCCCTAGCTTAATCACACACAAACCCTTTTCCTGTCCAAATTCACCCGATCACGAAGCCGTTTTATAACCATCACACCTCGTCGGGACATAACGACCCGGGGAAACACTATATTCCGCGGAGCATTGACTCTAGGTTGTTTGACCTAGTTGACCATCCTTGGTCAGTTTAGGTTGACCGTTTGGAGCCAATCATTACACAATGGAGATCTGCCAGTTTTCTTAAGCCTAACATTGAAATCATTCATCCGATACAACCATAAACAAGTAATCAACACATAATCAACATCTAGGTTTCATTAGATCTAAGCAAACACAAGATAAATCTAGCCTAACATGGTGGAATCAAGACAAGCACAAGATATAGACAGCCAACACATAGACATATTGATTGAATTAAGAAAATACTTATCTCAATAGCACATGTAAGGATTCAAGGGTTGAAAACCCTTGAAAAGCTGTAAAATTCGTACAAGTTTCGGCCTTAGGGTTTCTCCAAACTTGTTCCTCTTTTTGAATGAAAATTAGAAAACTATATATATATATATTAGAGACTGACGGTGTCAAGAACAAACTTGTGACGCCGTTATCTCGCCGCCAAAATAATCCTCGGACTGCCTAGATCTACATCTGACGCCGTCATGTAGTCCACTTTTGCAGGCCGTCACACATTTAACTCTTGACGCTCTACTTGTGACGCCTTCATGTTTGTACTGGGTCGTCATGGTATTTACTCTTGACGCCGTCAAACATTGTTCCCAGCATGGAAAATTAAGTCTTTGGCGTTTTCTTCACTTTTATGCTCCAAAAACGTCCGAATTGCTTCCTTTTCCAGATTTCACTCCTAAAGTACCTAAAATCATAAAAAGAACGATTTAGGGAAATATTTGATCAAATAAATTCAATTCCGGGCTTAAATGACCCCCTAAAATGAATCATTTTTCGCCTCATCGTATACCCTTACACTTGAGATTTGCTTGTCCTCAAGCAAATTCGCCTTTATTCTACTCAAAATACAAGTTAGGGGTCATTTAACACTAATATAAAAGTAATTATAACAAATAATCGTTCCACTAAAGACCAAAGACAAACACGGAGGTCATACGCTAGCACCTCACAAATAGTGTTTAGATACTCACATCTCTCAGGTGTAATAAAGTATAAATTACAATATGGAAACGGAAGATATCTCTCACTACCTGTCATAGCAAAATAGATTACCATAGGCTTGGGAAAGGATCAAACCTCCACCACATGGCGTAAGCACCTAGGATAAACTATCAAAGAGGTCTTTTAAAGGGTTGTAACGTTAGGTATAGGGATATGAAATACACGGTTTTGTTGGATATAGGCAGTCTTTACTGGTGGCGAGTTAACAATCTTGGTTAATTACATATACAATATGGCGTTGCTAAGCCAAGACTAGACTCGACTTAAGCTAATAAATGAAAAATAACCAAAAACATAAAATGAACATAGAATGAAACGGGATGGTAGTCCATATGTTTTTTCTCTTTTCTTTATATATATATATATATATATATATATATATATATATATATATATATATATATATTTGTTTTTTTCGATTTTTTTTTTTGGTTTTTTTTTATACAAAAAGGTGAAATATATTAAATAAAATGAAAGTTATTTACATAAGGATAGCACAAAAGAAGAAATGTTAGGACAACCCCCAACAAAACTAACTTTTGCCTGAAAAGAAAAAATATGAATTGGACAAACCCAATTCATAAACCAAAACAATACTAAGCTGCAAATAACAAACCAAACAAATAACCAACAAAATAAAGATACCAAATAAAACTAGTCCCCTCCAACCCAAACTTAGAATATAGACAGCTTAATCTAAGGCTATATACACACTCTGAATACATGGAAACATCCAAAGGGACCAACCAATGGAGTTCCAAAGATCACCATGTGTACACAACCCATAGAAAGCAATAATACTAAAGTTGGATAAAAGGGAGATACAATACAAGGACATAAAGTGCTTAGAAAGAAAATAATCCATCCAATCCAGAATCCATACAGAAAATTCAATTTGCAGCCTAGAACCTTCAAAAGCCTTAGAGTAGTATACTCCATATCTTCACAAAGCAACCCACCAAATGAAGAAGCCTTGAAGGAAGGTGATTCATCAAGCACAATATCACCATAAATCCTATCTCATTAAAAAACCTTGCCAAACAAAAAACCCCGAGGGAAAATTCTGAACAAGGAAAAAGAGTACAGGATGTAGAAACAACCATCAGTCCATGGAGATGCAAGCATAGTAATTCCTAATAGCAAAGAACCAAGCAGGATGTACAAATCCAAAACCAATACAAAGTGCCAGCGCAGAAAATAAGATCGGTTCCTGTAGTGCATAGCCGTCCACACTCCAAGCCAACAATCAAACAGCCAGCGCAGGAAGCTACCTTATCATCTGTAGTGCATAGCAAGTTGCTTAAAATATCATCACCCCTATCAAATACTTGATTACATTTCCAAAATCCAGTGCCCAAGCAAAACCAGCAAACCCATAACACACGAAAATCAACGGGTTTGCAAAAGTATAAGAAATACCAAGAACTCACATGATAATAGTTAGTATAAGGTTTCAAGGAAGACACCTTACAAAAATTACCAATACAGGCAATACCACAAACACACAGCCACAAAATCAATGAGAATTTGTGCAAGTCCACAATCACGCAAGCCTCAAGTAACGCCATTAATACCAATATCGCCACTGTATTGACTTCTAAAATCAATACCACAACGACTCTTCAAAGGAATATTCCAAATAACCGCAGCCTTCTCTGATTCTAAAGAACGCTTAATCTTCAAACCCAACAATTTATGCCTCACCGTATCCACAATAATTTTAAAAACTGTCTCATCAGTCCTAAACTCATTTTGAAAGATCCTAATATTGCGTTCTTGCCATAAGAAGTAAACAACTGCACCAAAGACCAAACGCTGAGTAACACTCCAAATGGAGTTGTTGACAATTTTAATAGACATTCCCAAAACCACTTCTGCCCAATTACATGACATATCCTCAAGCTTACACAGCGGCTTAAGATTATCCCACACTAATTTAGAAAACTCACACTTAAAAAACAGGTGGTTATGAGTCTCATCTTCATTGTTACAAAGAGGACATATAACACGAGTAATATTAAACCACATAGAAAGCCTATCAGTGGTCTTAAGTCTACCCTTCATCGCCATCCAGAGAAAAAAAGCGTGTCTAGGGATGCATTGAGAAAACCATACTTGCTTATACCAAATAACTTTAGGACAATCTATTCTTAACGCTTTCCAGGCTTCTTTTACACTAAACAAAACTACATTGTTTTTCTTGTTAACCCATATAACCTTATCATCACATCCATCAATCAAAGTAGGAACCGGAACATTCAAAATTTCACCAAACAAGTTACTCCAATCAGGCGGCCATTTCCAACCATTACTATCAATCCAATCGGCAACTTTGTCATTAACATTAAAACCATGCTCAGTGAAGAAAATTATGAGTGATAATCTTACATAAAGGCCCATCCATGTGCCACTTATCAAACAACATAGAACAATTTTTACCACTGCCCAACTTATAAGCAACAAATGAACGGATTTTGTCCCTAAGCTCTAAAATCCGATTCCAACTCCATGCACCATGCTCAGAACTGACATTGAACCAAATGTTCGTATCCCTAACCCTATATTCATGAACCCATTTAACCCACAAAGAATCCTTTTTACTGATAACATTCCAAAGATACTTCGACATTAAAGCTTCATTCATGAGTCTAAGCGGTTTAAGGCCAAGATCGCCTTGACTTTTTGGTTTACAAATATCTTCCCAAGAAACACATGAAATACCTACCCTCACCCCCACCAGACGACAAGAAATTCTTACACAACTTATTGATACTATCACAAATATGAGCAGGGAGGATGAACATAGAGGCCCAATACACATGCAAAGAAGAGAGCACAGAAGCAATTAACTGTAATCTACCCACAAATGATAAAGTACGATTACGCCAATCATTAATCCTCGTCTTAACTTTTTCAATCATCACTCTACAATCGTTATTGCTGACCCTCTTACCCGTCAATGGAATGCCCAAATACTTCAAGGGAAGCTCACCAATACTAAACGGCATAGCAAGCAGGATTCTATTCTTAATCGGATCAGGAACACTTCCAAAAAAAGCAACACTCTTATCTAAACTAGGAAATAGACCAGAACACATAGCAAACTCATCTAAAGCTCTCCTAAGAATACATGCAGAGATTTCGTCCCCATGACAAAGAAGTAAAAGATCGTCCGCAAAACATAAATGAGTCAACTTAAGTTTTTTACACCACGAATGGTAACGAAATCTAGCATCTCTCATAATCTGTCTTTTAAGCATCATATTAAAAGCCTCCATAACAATAGTAAACAGATAAGGCGACATAGGATCACCCTGTCTCAAACCACGTTTACTTTTAAAATACCCATGCAACTCCCCATTAACACAAATAGAAAAAGACGCAGAGGTAAGACATACCATGATCCAGTTTATCATAGAGCTGTGGAATCCAAAATGGATGAGAATCTTTTTCAAGAAATCCCAGTTAACCGTATCATACGCCTTCCTAATGTCAACCTTGAACGCGCATTTACTAGCAGACTGCTTCCAGTTATACCCCTTCAAGAACTCCTGAGCAAGTAAGATATTGTCACTGATTTGTCTTCCCGGAATGAAAGCGCTTTGGTTACAATCAATGAGACTGCAAAGACCTTCCTTAAGCCGATTAGTGATGACTTTGCTGATGCACTTGTAGATAACATTTCCACAAGCTATGGGTCTATAGTCCGAGACCTTTAATGGAACTTGCAACTTGGGAATAAGTGAGATTAGGTTGGCATTAAACTCCCCAAGTAATTTTCCCGAACAAAAAAACTCTCTAACTGCAACACATACATCCACATTCATAATACACCACGCCGCTTTGAAGAACTTAGAAGTATAACCATCCAAGCCTGCAGCTTTGTCCTCATCAATACTAAACATCGCCTCCTTAATTTCAATATCAGAAATAGGTCTAACCATGTTTAAAGCAACAGAATCATCAAGTTTCTTACTGAAAAGATCTTCATAATCATCTAATGGAAAAACTTCATCATCAACCCCCAAAAACTGTTGAAAGTGGTTAACAAACCACCCCGGAACATCATCACCATAAAACTTGTTACCCTGTTCATCACAAACAACTTGGATCCTACTCTTATTAATCCTACCTTTAAGAACATTATGAAAATAAGAAGTATTTTGATCCCCATCTTTTAACCATTGGATCTTTGTTTTCTGCCTAAGAAGGTTTGCCTCATCCATAACCGCATCTTGATATGCTTTACAAAAAATATATTCCTCTTCTCTAAGGCTGCTGTTATTGGGATCACTGTCTAGACAAATTTGAACCCTCTTAAGCTCATCACGCAACACCTTCACTTTATTAAAAACATTCCCATTAACCCTGTTCATATTTCTTAAGTATCTCTTCATGTTTTTCGATCTTTTGGCTAAAATGAACATATGAAAACCCTGAACATCGATACCCCAATGATCTCTAACGGTAGGAATAAATGAATCCTTATCAGCCAAGAAGTCAAGAAAACGGAAAGATTTAGGTTTACTAGGTTTGGCCAACTGATAATTCAGAACAACAATTACCCAAGGCTCTATCTAACTTCTTAAGAATACCGGTTTCAGGATCAAGACGTTTTTGTATCCAAGTAAAGAACATACCTTTACTAGAAATATCATCAAGACCCAGCAATTCAACACAGCTTCTGAAATCATCAATATCACCATCTTTAGCAGCAGTAACATCAGAACAATCCCCCAATATTAAGTGCCACATTGAAATCTCCCACAAGAACCCACGGCTCTTCTTTGACAATACTGCTATGCTCCACAAGATTCTTCCATAACGCCTTCCTTTCGCATCCTTTATTTTTAGCATAAATAAAAGAGACAAATTGTTTCCTATGATCATGAATAAACTTCACTTCAAAATGCATAGCTTGATCAAAATGGGAAATCAGATTAGCACCAACAACATTAGTATCCCACCCAACCATTATCCTACAAACACTCCAACAATCATCCATATTAGACACCCAAGACCAGCTACCAAAAGTATAGTCAGCAACCGATTAAACAAATTTCTTTCTAAGATGTGTCTCAACAACAACACACATACATAAGCCTTCCTCTCTAATTAGCGAAATAACTTCATCTTGTCTAGTAGTCTGAGACAGACCCCGAACATTCCACGCACCTATTTTGACTATCATTGGAGAACAGAGGAGTGTGATGCAGGAACACCACTATCTTGAACTAGAGAACCGTCAACAACATTAACAACCTCATTCTGTGTCATAAAATGAGCAGAACCAATATTTATTACTTCCACTTCATCAATAGATTGAGAGCCACCAATGTCAGCAAGATGACCATTAATCCGATCACTCCTAATTTCATCACATCTAGCCAAGTAATACTCCATCATATCATCTGTCCAAATATCCTTACAGTGATCATCCAATGGTTTATTAGATAACAAAAACAGGTCCACTTCATACATACATTTCTCTTTTTGCAAGGATTCCACTTTAACCAATTCAGCTTTATAAGCTTCTGCATAAAAGTTATTATAAGAAACGTCCTTACTCTCATTAATAGCTACCCCCGAATTCTTCAACATTTTATCAGCATTAAGTTTAGCATTGTAATTCAGGTTCCTATTTAGATAAACAATCTGATTAGACAAACCTTTGATCTTAAATTCCAGTTGTTGTGCAGTCGAACCAGACCTCAAAACTCTGTCATTCCATTTATCCGTGTATAATTTAACCATATCATCAGACCATCCCTTAATAACATTCTCCAAAATTGGAATACCAGACACACAAGCCTTTTCAACCTGAGATTTCACCTTATTCCACAACTCAGTATTATTACTAACATTAACTTGATCCAAAACATCAAAACGATTACTCACACTTACATTCTTAGCCCCAAACATCTCTTTAGAACTGCCATTATCACCATTTTTACTCCTATTACCATTTATATTACTAGACTTATTCCCCGACTTCTTTTTCTGCACACTCTTCTTTGCTTCAGTATTATCGTTAATTTGAATCCCATCAGTACCACTCACACCCGCATCTACTTTACCTTTTCCCTTGTTACTAGGCTGTCCATTGTCATTTGTTACAACACTTTCATCAACCTCACCCACATCACCACTTAAAACAGGTTCCGAAGTTTTTTTTACCTCCTTATTACCCATAGTCTCCAGACTAGCATTACTTGTAGTATTACCATTTGGCCTAGCAACATAAACCCCTCTTCTGGCTTGAATTTTTTCTTTTTCTTGTTTTTTCGATTTTTTTTTTTTTTTTTTTTTTTTTTTTTTTTTTTTTTGCATACACTCTTACCCTACCATCCAAAATAATACATCATAGGGAATGAAAATTCCCCTTACACTTGAATTTTTACATACTTTACAATAAACTAATCTAGTGACTCGAATTAAGAAAATCAAAACACTTGGGGTACTTTTAAGATTAACGCACATATGGGGGTAATATATGATGTTCTTCCCCATTACTCCATAACATTAGTACTTTACCCATGAGTCCCAATCGTCCCAAAACAATATGTACAAGGATATGAGTCGACTTAGCAACCATGTAATCAATTAGATAGTTAACTTGGGGTTTAACAAATAACAATAATGCACTAAAGATGAGTGCATACACGGAAGGCTAAGGCGATTTGGGTGTACATTTAAGTGGGGTGTAACAAATTCTTCCTTTAAGTAAAATGCTTAAAGTTAGAAACAAAAAGATAGGCTCGGAGGGGTGTACTAGGGGTTTCGTGTACTAAAAATGAGTACAACGCTAAGGGTGTGGGAAAAATTAGTTGACTTAACTAGCCAAGTAATATGACTTAAATGGTCAAGTAATTATGATACGGGTTTAACACAAGGGTGATCCTAATGCCTCTTATCATGTAGTAAATCCTACTACACGAATGTAGTCTCACTAGCGGTCTCGGGATGCATCACTAACGCAAGTTCTAGAATCTAAATGCTACCAGTACACTCATAAGCACTAATAGTAAATGCTTTTCCTATCAAATCTAAAGGCGAACCTCACATATTTGGGTGGAAAATTTTTCTGAATAGTACGGTTTTGTGCTAGTCATACAATCTCCTATCCATGAGACGCTTGCTATGGCTAAAGTTTTACTCCTAAATGTTGTAAAAAAATTTAAATTTGGCGCTAAAATTGCACTAACAAGTGTTTCTCATAGTTTTATTACACATCAACCATCAAACAAATAAACTCAAGCGAAAGTGTATCTGTAAGGTATCATCATTTTACCCTCCCCTTACACTTAGGATGAACATTATCCCCAATGTTCAAGTAAAGAATGTAAAAGTGAAAAAGTAAAAAGAATGAAATCAAATACTCCCCTGATTCGCTCGGTATGGATAATAAGGTGGCTAGGTTAGATCTTCCTCCAAGAAAATGAACAATCAAAGCTTCCCTTCCCGAAAAATAAATCATCTTCTTGTCACACATAACCTGTAAATCCTGAAAAAACAGACAAGGCAACCTCGCATAAAATCGGCGGCAATCTACATAAGTTACTAAATCCTAGAAAACAAAATAAGATATAATGCTTGTGGAATGAAGTTTACAGATTTCATGGAGATTATAAAACTTAATAATTCAACAAAAACATTAAAACTCCGTTAGAAAAACAAAACTGGTAAAATTTCCAGGTTTTTACACGTGACGCCGTCAAGAGCATGCTCATGACGCCGTCAGAAGTGACCTACAGAAATTCTTGTGTTAAGTTTCCGGAAAATTTCTGGCAAAACTTGGTCCTACTTCCTGGAAAATCCTGCAAAACTTCATTATGACTCGATACAAGCATTTGACTCTAACAAATACGAATATACATGTTCACTTAATATTGTGGAGAATCATGATCGGTTTGTTTCTTAAAATCATATTTGGGGTTTCCCCTTACACTTATCTTTTGCAAAAATACCTTTGGGTGAAGTTAAGACTAGGCCAAAACAACAAAGTAAAGTATTTCCACTTTTTAGTTTAGAAACATGATCTACCAACAATAAAAATAAAGCATGCATACGGAAGCAAATAACAAACAAACAAAATTAAAATCACACAAAGCATGGGTTGCCTCCCAAGAAGCGCTTTTCTTTATTTACGAGTCTTGTAGCTAGACTCAAGGTCATGGGTTACTACGTGACCTCATCGTTGGTTTCACTCTCTAGGTCATCTTCTAAACCAGTCTTTTACTCCGGACCTAGTTGCAAGCATTCTTTATAGAAACCAAGCATCATATTTTTCATATACTCTACTCCTCTACGTCTATCCTCATCATTCCTATAATAAGCCACTTACTTGTGTTCCTTTTCTATATTAGAGAGAAGGCGGTATTGCTCAATTTTGTAGGACATTTGGTAGGCAATCTCATCATTCTCTTCCTTGAATCTGACTATCCCTAAAGTCGGATCATAACTCATCCTAGTGGCCTCAACAAATGGTTTTCCGAATATTATTTGGCTTAGGCAATCATCTATCACTGGACGAGTGTCTTCCACTATCATAAAATCGATCTCATAAGTGAAATTACCTATAATCACATGCAATCCCTTCACTCTTCCTACAAAGTTACTTATCAAATTCCTATTGGGCATTATCCTATAATCAAGTTGTTTCTTCATCACCCAATTGTAATAAGTCCTAGTCAGGATGTTTACAGGAGATCTAGGATTGATATAAGCTTTCCATATATGCATGTCCCCGATGTTGCATGGTATGTTGATGTTAGAGGGGTCTCCCATTTTGATAAGGGGTGTGTCAAGGATATATGGTCTCTCGGGACTATCGAATAAATCCTTATGGTATTCCCGTTCTTCCTTGGTGGACAACTTATCAAAGTGCTTTTCTATAGTTTCTACTTCCTCTAACTCCTTTCCCTTATTAACCTCAACTTCCCTACTTTCATCCCTAGTTTCGGTTTCTACTCCAACTTCATCCTTAATGGTGACAACATTGACAAAGTGGACATGTTTGGATGATGAGGGATCCTTAATTTGGATTCCATTATTGGTGTCCCTAGTGTCCTTCCTAGGTGTGGTTAACACTTGGTTGTTGAGGGCTTTCAACAAGTCGTCTATGTTGTTGGTCATCTCCGTTTGTTGTTGGTTGAATTCAGTTTCAAACCTAGCTATGCGAGCTTCTTGAGATGCCATGAATTTAGACATCAACCCTTCAAGATTGTTGGTACTACCATAGTTGTTAGAAGGATTGTTCTTGAAAGTACGGTTGGAGGGTGGACCATTTGGTTGGTAACGATTAGGCGGATTGGAAGATTTGGGTTGATTTTGTTTCCACCTAAGGTTTGGGTGATTTTTCCAAGAGGGGTTGTAGGAATCACCGTAAGGGTTTGGCTCAGGTTTGAAAGTGTACCACTTATCTCTCGCTTCGTCGGTACGCAAGGACGCGTAGTCCGCAAAAGCTGTTCCGGGGAGTTCCACACAATCACGAGTGTCATGGGGACCACTACATAATTCGCATGAAGAAGTGATTTTGTTCACTTGGCTTGAAGGCTTAGGAGCTTCGTAAGATTTCATGAGAAACTTGACTTGGTCCTCAAGTTCCATGATCCTACGGTCGGGAGTGCTAGAGTTATTCGAAGGCAAAGATATTGCCTTGACCGTTTTGTTCAAATCACGGGGATCATTCCAATTTTCGTTGTCATAGAGAGCAATATCTTCTATGAGTTCCCATGATTGTTCCGCACTTAGATCACGTAGCTTACCACAGGCCGATTGGTCAATGGCTCGCCTCATGGAGAGATCGATATGGTCATAAAAGATTTGTACTTGGAGCCAAAGATCTATGCCATGATGAGGGACTTTTTGAAGTAAGTCCTTGAAACGAGTCCATGCTTCATAAAGAGATTCATTTTGACGTTGTTGGAACATCAAGATGTCATTTCTAAGCTTAGTAGTTCTCCCCGGTGGGAAAAATTGAGCAAGGAAATGAGTGGTGAGATCATCCCATGTGGTGATGGATCCCGCGGGTAAATGCTCAAGCCATTGACTAGTTTGATCACGTAGAGAGAATTGGAATAGGCGTAATCGGGTTGTCTCTCTAGTTGCAACATCTAGGTCTATGGAATCTACGATTTTAAGGAAGTCCTTGAGATGTTGATTTGGATCTTCGGAACGAAGTCCATGGAATGCACATCCGCTTTGCACCAACTGGATGGTGTCGGATCGCAAGGGGGTCACATTGGCTCCGGTGAGCTCAATGGTGTTTCGATAGCCTTGGTGGCTAGGTCGGGAATACTCTCCTAAGGTTCGGGGCCTAAGAGGTTCTAGTGGTGGGTTTTGTTGTGGTGGGATGACGGGTTCAAAGATGTTCCCATCGTCCATGATGTCGGGTGGTGAAAAGTCACGAACAAAAACACAAAGAAATAAGATAGACTAAAGAAAACCTAAAAATAAAAATAAAATCTTACTAGAAAGGAATCTAGCAAGTAGACCTAATAAAAAGAGATTCTAACCTAGACAATAACTATTCCCCGGGCTGCGGCGCTAAAAACTTGATGCGTAGGGATTGCTCCAGGCTTTACCTCTCAAGGGATCTTGAGAAGCTTACAACCCCCACCAGGCAGTGTACCTGATCGATGTAGTATAGTATAATGACAAGTATCGGGGGATTGATCGTTCAGCTAGGAATAGTGTCGCTAGGATTAGAAAACCTAAATACTAGTTCTAGAGATGAGGGATGATTCTTTTTGTATTTTTTTATATTTTTTAAAAAGCAAATTAAAATCTCAGGTTTGAAGGAGTTGGGCGGAATTAGTTGCTAGTCAACTAACCCAATACTAAAGATGCAATCAAAATAAAATACTAAAAATGAAAATAAACTATATTAAACTAAGGTTGTGAGCAATAAGTGGGAGAAATGTGTTTACTTAGATTTCACTACTCCCTAGATATCTTTTACACATTAATTACTTGTTATAGTTGCGTGGATGACGGATTGTATTCCTTAATACCATTCATGGGGTGGCGTACTTACTTCCCCAATCCTATGAGTGCCTACTTCACTCCTATGTCGAGCCTGCAAGAAGCTCCTAACATGGGATCATTAGAATTTACTCATGCATTAAATACAACCAATAAAACCTAGTACACATCGGTTCATGTTTCCTAAGACGTTCAAGCATGTTACACAATGGAGATCTTCCAGTTTTCTTAAGCCTAACATTGAAATCATTCATCCAATACAACCATAAACAAGTAATCAACACATAATCAATATCTAGGTTTCATTAGATCTAAGCAAACACAAGATAAATCTAGCCTAACATGGTGGAATCAAGACAAGCACAAGATATAGACAACCAACACATAGACATATTGATTGAATTAAGAAAATACTTATCTCAATAGCACATGTAAGGATTCAAGGGTTGAAAACCCATGAAAAACTGTAAAATTCGTACAAGGTTCGGCCTTAGGGTTTCTCCAAACTTGTTCCTCTTTTTGAATGAAAATTAGAAAACTATATATAGATATTAGAGGCTGACGGCGTCAACAACAAACTTGTGACGCCGTCATATCGCCGCCAAAATAATCCTCGGACAGCCTAGATCTACATCTGACGCCGTCATGTAGTCCACTTTTGCAGGCCATCACACATTTAACTCTTGACGCTCTACTTGTGACGCCTTCATGTTTGTACTGGGTCGTCATGGTCTTTACTCTTAACGCCGTCAAATTCTTCCTCTTGACGCCGTCAAACACTGTTCCCAGCATGGAAAATTAAGTCTTTGGCGTTTTCTTTACTTTTATGCTCCAAAAACGTCCGAATTGCTTCCTTTTCCAGATTTCACTCCCACAGTACCTAAAATCACAAAAGGAACGATTTAGGGCAATATTTGATCAAATAAATTCAATTCCGGGCTTAAATGACCTCCTAAAAACGGATCATTTTTCGCCTCATCAGGAGCCAAGGTTGCAAGAAAGAACGTCGATAGAGAATGTTGTCCCGTAGTTCAAATCGCTGCGCTGTGCACCACACTCTTCTAGCGTCCTTATGATCCTGTGGTAAGACCCTTTTGCTAATGAATTCGATGATAGGTGTCATCCATGTAGGATCTTGTTCTTCTATCACTATGGATACTTCCATTTCCAAGATTGACTTGTTTTGTAAGGGTTCTACCAATACCTGTTTTGATAAGTGCGCAAAGCTTGTGGATGCAATCTTGCTGAGCGCATCAGCTTTCCTGTTGTCTCCTCCAGGTACTTGTTTGATTGTGAACCTATCAAAGTTCTGAATTAAGGACTTGGTCTTATCCAGGTATTGGATCATGTGTTAATCCTTGGCTTCATACTCTCATAGCACATGGTTAGCAACTAGCCTCAGTGTTGCAAAAATCGGCCTACAAGGCCGATTAATCGGCGATTACAAGCTGAACAGCCTTGGACCTTGGAGCGAATTACAAGGTAATCAGCCGATTAATCGGCCTTGGACCTTGGAATCGGTGATTAATCGGCCAAAAATCGCTACATGGCCCTAGACCGCCTCGGGACCGATTCACAATATTTGCAACATTGACCAGCCTAGAATCTACGTTTGCCTCCAGGTTGCGTACGCCCATTTGGATTGCAATACGCAGTCCGGCGAGTAAGGCTTCATATTCTGGCTCATTTTTTGTGGCTGTGAATTCGAAGCGCAATGCATAGGTGAATTCCATACCTTCTGGATTAGTAAAGATAAGGCCTGCGCCTGATCCATCCACGCATGAGGATCCATCTGTGAACAGAATCCAGGGTTCCTGTAGATCTGTTTTGGTTGTTGAGGTTGGACTATCAGTATATGGCTTTTCAACAATAAAATCAGCTTATATCTGTCCCTTGATTGCAGTGCGCGGTCTATACGAGATGTTATATTCGCTTAACAAGACACTCCACTTTTGTAGCCGTCCTGATGCGTCAGGTTTAGAGAGAACTTGTTTGATTGACTGGTCTGTTATTACAGCTATTGGGTGCACTTGAAAGTATCCGCGCAGTCTTTTAGTTGCGAATACTAGGGCTAAGACCAGCTTTTCCATGGCGCTGTAGTTAGTCTCTGTCTTCTTCAATGCTTTGCTTACAAAGTATATGGGTGTCTGGACGGAGTTTCTATCTATCAATAGCACTGTGCTAACTGCTCCATGGGTTGCAGATAAGTGCATGATTAGCTCTTCCCCTGGTCGCGGTGGGACACGTTTGGGAAGCGATGCTAGATGCTGTTTTAGCTGTTGGAAAGCTTCTTCTGCTTCCTCAGTCCAACGAAAGTCTCCCTTTTTGGTGCACTTCGTGAGTATTTTAAAGAGAGGGAGTGATTTGTCTGCTGATTTAGATAAAAAGCGGTTTAGCCCAGCTAGCTTTCCGTTTAATGACTGGCCTTCTTTGAGTGTGCGCGGTGAGGGAAGATCAATAACAGCTTTTGTTTTTTCTGGGCAAGGCTTGATTCCATCAGGTTCTATTAAGTATCCGAGGAACATGCCTTCAGTTGTGCCAAAGGTGCACTTCTTGGGATTTAACTTCATGTTTATTTGTCCCAATGTTTTGAACGTTTCCTCGATGTTACGCACCAATTCATATTCTGTGTGGCTTTTGATGACAAGGTCATCAACGTAGACCTCCAAGTTTCGACCTACTTGTTTCTCGAAAGCTGTGTCCACCAATCGTTGGTATGTTGCGCCTGCATTTTTTAGGCCAAAAGGCATTTTCGTGTAGCAGTAAACCCCATGACTGGTGTGGAAAGCTGTTTTTTCTTCATCCTCAACTACCATCTGGATTTGATGATACCCTTTGTATGCGTCTAGAAAGCATTTAAAAGGATATCCGCACAGGGATTCTACCTTCCAGTCTATTTCTGGCAGTGGATAGCAGTCCTGTGGACATGCTTTGTTAAGGTCTGTGAAGTCCACGTACATTCTCCAACTGCCATCACTCTTCTTTACCATCACTGGGTTAGAAATCCAGTCGTGATAGTATACTTCGCGCATGATGCCTGCGTCTACGAGTTTGTGTACCTCTTCCAGAATAGGTTTTGCACGATCTGGGGCCTGGCCGCGCTTCTTCTGTCGTATTGGGGGATATCCTTGTTGGATTTGTAGCTTATGCTCCGTGATAGAGCGTGGCACTCCGGTCATGTGCTTTGGTTCCCATGCGAAGATATCTAGGTTCTTTTGCAAGAGTGCGCATACAACTGCTTTACCTTTATCAGATAAAGATCCTCCAATCGAGATTTGTTGTTCTGGGTAATCGGGATGAATAGCGGCCTTTAAGTTTGGTGTTTTTTCTGTGCGCTGTTCTGGAATACTCTCCACCTCAGTGGTTACTGCGTTGCATTCTTTTGGTGGTACTGTTGTGTTATAGAGGGTAACAACTCCTCTTTCCACTGGAAATTTGAGCATCCCATGTGCTGTGGATGGTACAGCGCGCATGGATGATATTCTAGGTCTCCCAATGATGCCATTGTATGGTAAAGGAGACTTGATTACCATGAAATTTATCCATATTGCTGTTGAGTGTTGTTCATCACCCACAACCACTAGCAAGCGCAATTGCCCCATAGGCCAAATCTTTTCTCTTGTGAATCCAGTCAGCGACGTTGTGGCTGGTATCAATTGACTTTGGATTTTAGGTCGTAGCCTTTTGAAACAATGATCGTATAGGATATCTGCGGATGCTCCCCCATCGATGTACATGCGGTGGATATCATGCCCCCCCCCCCCCCCCCCGTATGTATTTCAATAGTTAGCAGTTCTACTACTGCGTTGTCCGCAGCTAGAGTAGGGAAGGATATCTCTTTTTCTGGAGAGAATTTTTCACTGACTTTTTGTTTTATCTTGCGTTGCCATGACTGTATCATGTATATGGTGTCATCTTCATCTTTGGGAGGTTCTTTCTTGCCCCCATTCCTTTGTTTATCTTTTCCTTCTTTAATGTTTTTTATGAGGTGGTCCATTCTGCCTTCTCTTACTAATTTTTCAATCAGTTGTCATAGCTGGACACACTCGTTAGTTGTATGGCCTTTCTGGCCATGATATTCGCAGTATCCATTCCCTATGCGCTTGTCCTCTGCGGTACGAATTGGCGGAAGCTTTGGGAAGTTTACTCCTTCTGTAACAAATATTTCCCTCGGAGTTTTTATGAGAGGGGTATACTTGTCATTATCTCGTCCACTGCGATAATTCCTACTGCGGTTGTTATTCTGATCATTGGATTGTTTCCTAGGCTGTTCTTGTTGCCTATAATTCGAGTAGCCTTTTTTGCTATCCGCAGCGGCTGCTTCTCCTTGTATGAAGGATCTTGTGTGCTTTGTTAGCTCATCGAAATTTTGGGGAACCTTATCGTTTAGCTTCCGAATGAGTTCTGGGTTGTTAATCCCATTCATGAACCCTGAAACTTTTAGAATTTCGGGACACGCTTTGACCTGTATGCACTCATCTTTAAAGCATTTCATAAAAGCGCTGGCTGATTCCCCTTGGCGCTGGTTTACACTGGCTAGCTCAACAGGGTTTTTAGCGCACTTCTTTCTTTGGGTGAAGTTTAAGCGGAATGCTTTTCGTAATTCTTCAAACCCACTGATGCTCCGTCGTGGGAGTTTGCTAAACCATGTGCGCGCATTCCCTACTAATCTAGAATTAAACATGTGGCACCACACAGGTTGTGGCCAATTTTCAATAGTAGCGGCTGATTCGAAAATTTTTAGGTGGTCATCCGGATCACCTGTCCCATCATATGTTTTCACGTTAGTGGGCATGCGCCTCCTTTTGCGGTCGGAGTAATCGTTGATGCGTCGTGTAAACGCATCAACTTTCTGGCGACGCCATGGAAGAGACATGTCTTCATTTTCTTCTTCGCGGCATCTTCCTCTTGACTTCCAGTGTCCTGTTTCCCTATCCTCGTTGTCCGAGGAGTCGCTGGAGGAAGAGTAATTTCTTTTGCGGCGTTTGCGCCGGCTTCCTTCAGAGGAAGAGCTTGAGGGGCTTTCACTTGGGGATATTCTCCTCACCAATCTGTCGTGAATTCTCTTGCTCCCAGACTTGGAGGAACCTTCACTTGGTGAATGTTGAGGTCCTAATCGGTCTTGTATCCCTCGACTGCGAAGTCTGGAATGAACATTATTGCGTCTCTCGCTGTCTTCATATTCCTCTGAATATTGTGAGTCAAATGTCGTACCCAGCCTATCGTGGATAGTCGTACGTTTTTCGTTATCTGCGCGTCTTCCTCGTGGGTGGCTCGGTGGTGATGATTCGCGTTCAGGACAAAAATTGAGCCGGGCTTGTAGGCTCGTACTCGACCATCTTCTTGCTTCTTCTTGCATGAGGGCAGTTAGGGTTTCATAATTTTGGAATACAAAATTTCCCAGCGTTAGGTCAGGTGTGTCCTCAGTTGCTGCAGGAATATCTGCCTCGGTATTGGGCACCCTATCTCAGTTAGGCGCGCCTGGTGGTACAGTGTTGTCCACTGTAGGTACCGTTTGTTGAGGAGTGTTGAAGAGGGTACGCTGAAGTTCCTCAACGCTTGGAACCACTGTGGTGGCTTGGGTAGTCCTGATAGGCAGTTCTACCACTGGAAGAGGTTGGGTTGTTCCCGCCTCTTGGTGACCAGGTGCGCTGGTTGTCCCAGAAGTCTGCCTAGGCGTCGAATCTTGTTGATTCTTCCTCTGAGGGTCACGTGTTTTTTCCAACTGTGGAGTCCGCTGGCTTGAATTTTTATTCTTCGTCATTCTAGTTCCTTAGTCCTTAGTAAGGGTCCCACGGATGGCGCTACTTGTTGATACAAAAATTGGGCGTTCCTGATTTGGGCTCTTGCTCTCGTACCAATTCGCTTCTTAATGCTTGAAACCCGCGCACTAAGAAAATAAAAAAACACCGTTAGGCTTATCGTGGGATTGTCTCCCACGATTAGACTCCGGCGTGAGAGTAAGTAATCGGTTTAGGGTTCTCGTCAAGAGTTTTAGGGTTTTGTGAATCATACCTTTAATGAGAATTATGTCATTCCTTATATAGGCGCAGAATCCTTGTAGGTTTCGTGCTCCTTATGTTTCGCACACATGGTGCTTATCCGGGTTAAGGATATCTATTCCATAGATAGGAGATCCTTATCTTTACCATATATAGTTAAATTGGGCTTGGGTCTACGTGAGCCCAATCCCATTATTAATACGGCCCAAGTTACAATAGCCCACGCATGGTGGTTATTGGCCTTAGTAATGTTTATTATTTGGGCTCGTGGCCCATATATAGACTATACGTCATCAGCTTTTGAACCAAAATCGCATTTTCATTTGATTTGAAAATGTTTATCATTGATTTGACTTCTTTTTGAAATTCCTGTTCCCAACGTGTAGCACAATGACGGAGGTGTTGAACGATTGGCAACATTTGTTTTTGAAAAATATCTCTCTTTTCTCGCTCGTAAGCGGATTGCAAAGTTTCAATTTTTATTTCTGAATTACGTTCCATTGTTTCCTCCAAAATTTCGATGTCTTCCATAAAAGTTTTGAAATAATTTAAAACACGACAACTTTTTGGTAAAGGTGTAACTTCACCAGAAGATGGTAAAGGACCATTTACTTGTGCCACAGTTTGGACAGGAGCCGCATTAGAAGATGAAACATATGACTCAGTGACAAACCAAGATTTCTCAGGTATTTCCTTTTGAGGAACAAAAGATTTAGAAATGTGAGGAGCTTTTGAATAATCATATGGTTTCCAATATCCAACTTGACTCATTTTTGATCGACTCTCTTCTTCAAGTTCTTCCTCTTCCTCAGTATCATAAACAATAGTACGCACAATCGTATCATCACACATATATTCCATACTGTAAATTTTAGGATTTTCTTTGAATGCTTTGTGAAGAAACATTGATTTGTAATCACCAAGTGAAAAACCTTTATCGGGTCTCGTTTTTAAAGTAAATTTCTAAATTGTTGTGACAGAGCCCCTGGTTTTGTAAACAACATTATGAAATTCTTTAAGTTGATTTTCTAGATTGACAATTTCATATATTAGTTTTTCTTCATATTTCCTTTTTCGCACTTTATGTTCATAAAAATCCTTTTTGCAAATTGACAACTCTGTTTGTGTTTTTGAAAGTTCTTTTTGAAGTTGTTCAACCTTTATGTTTCTGTTTTCATATATTAATTTTTCTTCCTATTTCCTTTTTCGCACTTTATGTTCATAAAAATCCTTTTTGCAAATTGACAACTCTGTTTGTGTTTTTGAAAGTTCTTTTTGAGGTTGTTCAACCTGTTTTTGAAGTTCACACTTATCATTTTCATGTTTTGAAACCAACTTTCCATTTGACTCAATTAAATCTTGCATTTTGTGTTGAAGATCTTGTTCTTTATTGTAATATTCTTGAAAAGCCTTTTCAAAACTTTTTTCATGTTTAACCTTGTGTTCCAGATTTGAAAGTTGTATTTTATAACACTCAATATCTCTTGTGAGTGACGCATTTGTTTCTTTTAAGGCTTTATTTTTCTCATTGCATTTCATGATTTGCATTTGTTGAGCATTCAGTTGTTTGGACAACAATATAAGGTCAGGGTCTGGATCAAACAATGGTTCATGTTGTTCTACATGATCATGTTTATCATTCTCAATAGGATCATCAAATGAAACAACTGTATCATCATCAAATATAACAACTGTGTTCATTTGTTCATCTTCTTGAGAAGATAAAGATGAGTCAGATGGAACAACTTGCGCCTTATCTGATTCAGAAGCAGAGGGTGATGCTATTTCATGTATTAAGCAAGCATTAAGATCATGTACCTGAGACAAGCCATCAGTGTCATACACTGGGCCTAAATCATTCATGTGAAGTTCCTGCATTTTGGCCATAAGCATCACAGCTGCATTTGCTTCCAGATCTTCCATGTCATCATCGTTGTACGTATTTGCCATCAAACTGTTCTCCTGCTCAGTGAAATGTCCTTCCTTTTCATCTTTGAGAGCCATAAGTAATGCCAGCTTGTGAAACTTACTGCCCCGAGTTCTCGGTTTTTGACATGCTGTTACAATATGACCTTTCTCTTTGCAGTTGTAGCACCACACGCATTCCCAGAGTTAGAGTTCCCAGTTGCAACACTTTCATTCCTTTTCTGAATAGCACCGGAGTTGTTTCTGAACCCTCAATTGTTGTTGAACCTTTGTTCATTTCCAGAATTTCCCGAATAACCACATGATCGTCCATAAATCCGATTCTGTATCTCAACCCTCCCATCTTGAATGACAATTTAATTCCTAGTGTTTGATGAAGAGCGAAGACAGTTGTTTGTCTTGTTTGAGAATTTGCTGAAGGCACGAGCAATGAGAGCAAGTCCTTGATTCAATGTATTGAAGTCATCATCTTCATCGTCATTGGAATTAGAGTAGTACATTGACTCACTGTTTTCATAGGGAACAGGTTGATTAGATTGCTGTGAAGAGTCATATGGGATCATCTGATTTGGAGTTGTAGGTTGTGGGTAGCTGAAATAATTCTGTTCTAGAACATAAGTATGATTTGACATTGGAGGTGGAGTATACTGAGATTGAGCTACAAGTGCCAAAGAATTTGGTGTTGGTAGTGGTAAGTAACCTCCTCGAAGAGCACGATATTTCTCCCCTTCAGGTTCATGGTGTTTCAGAAAATCATACAACAAACCATACGGTGCATCATGAAGATTTTTGGTTTGACGAACGAATGTCACATACTTTTGCCAATCCGGACCAAGACTACTGACGAATTTGGAGTTCACTGCGATCCTTGGTACTGTAATTTTGTGTCGTTCCAAATCATTTACCACATTAGTGAAACGATGATAATAGGATTCAAGTGACTCCACTGGTTCAATTGAGATGTTAGTGTATTCCATGTAGAGTTTGGATTCCATATCATCTTTGTTCAATTGAGTGCCTTCCATTAGGAGATGAACATGTTCCCACATAGCTTTAGCCATTTTCTGAGCATCAACACTTCGATAAATTGGATTTGGTATTCCCTGAAGTATATAGGCCATGGCATATTCATCAGCTTCACGATGTAGTTTCTGATCTTCTGTGAGTTGAGATTCTGGAACGGGTTTCTCTACAGGAGCTCGTGGAGGATCAGCAGTTGGATCACCACTGTCAAGTTTTGTCGGCCATTCAAATGGTCCTTCAAGTGTCACTTGTTTCAAGTATTTCCCATGGGGTTTCTTAAGTTCAAGAAATCGTAAGAATCGACTTGACCACTGAACATAGTTCCTAGGTGTTAGCATTGGAGGTGTTTCAAGTGATCCTGCCACATGTCTGGATTGTTGAGTTGTAATAACTTCACACATCCGATCAAACAAATGAGGTTGTTTGGATGAATACTGATTGGGTTGTTGTGACATTGGATATGGTTGTTGTTGAGGAATGATTTGATGTTGTTGCATCATGAGATATTGTTGTTGTGGATGAAACGGTTGTTACTGAAAATGTGATTGTGATGGTTGTTGATACGATTGTTGCTGATGGTATTGTTGTGGCTGATACTGCTGATGTTGCTGTTGCTGAGGATGAGAGAAGTAGTAATGTGGTAGTTGAGACATATTTGAACACTTGTGTAATGTAGGATCTTATAGAAGATTGAAATGCACGTTCCTTTGGTTAAGATCAAAAATCCTTTGGCAAAGTTGAAAAATCTTACGCGAAACAATTAATCTTATGCGTAGACTTTAATTTTATGCGTAAGAGAGGATGTTATGCGTAAAATCAAAGTTTATGCGTAAGATACTCTTTTACGCGTAAGATTAAACTTATGCGTAAGATTCAAGTTTTGCGTAAGGTTATCGAACCAAACAAATCTTTCAAACTTGTCCAAGCTTGAAAGATATCCGTAGTCGAAGTATTCCACTAACTTATCCAAGCTAAGGAAGTACTGAGTTACCATTGTACGAAGAGAAGACCGTTGATGAAACTTAAGTGTAGATCTGCAACTTACGCGTAAGATTCAATCTTAGGCGAAAGATTCCAACTTCTGCGTAGAATGGCAACTTAAGCGTAGGATATCAACTTTGGCGTAGGAATGGGGTATTCTGCCTTAACTTATGCGTAGAAAACACACTTAAGCGTAGGAATGGGGTATTTTGTCTAAACTTAAGCGTAAAAATCAATCTTATGCGTAGGAATGGGGTTTTTGGCTAAAACTCACGCGTAAAAGTACCAAAAAGTACTGTTGACAGCTTTAAACTTGTACTATTCCAAAATCTTACGCGTAGAATGACTAGAAACATGTAAAAATCACTACTTTTTGAAGAAAAACACCTAGAAATAAGGTTCTATTGAGCAAATAACTTCACCAACACTTAGAAAACACTAAATATGAAAGATTTAGCTACCAAAAACTAGTTTTCTAATATCAAAGAAGCTACAAAACTCAATAAACTAGGAGTAAAAGTACAAAAATCTTTAAAAGATCAAAACTTTATGCAAAATCTAAGCATCTAATCACTATATCAACCTTGAAACTTGTCCAAGCTTCAAGATTTGAGTGAAAGAAACAAAGAAAAAGCAAAAATATAAAGAAACAACACCCTTAATCCCACGTTAAAACCAAGAACCACACTTCAATCTCTATTTGGCGAATGATACCACTTCTTAGGTGCCCATATTGATGTTACACAAGTTAAGAATGAGGTAGATATAAGGATTGGTTGATTATAAGATTTATGAAAATTGAAAGAACAATAGTTTCATTAGGATATCAAAATAACCAATAAAGTTTAAGGAAACAAAAGCCTTTTATTCATAGGAGGGAAGCTAGGGCAATATTCCCTAGTCCCTTTCATGCATCTAACGTGGGCTTACTAAGCCTTATGGGCTTTTACAACTTGCCTATAAATATAAACATAAACATAAATAATACTTAAGCAACCTATTACAAAATGTAATGACCGAGACTTGACTAAATACAAAAGTATGTTCCCAACAAATGTTGACAATAAAAACTAGTCTAAGCAAATTGGTTTACATCCAGATTTCTATGGAAAATTTTTAAGTGCAAAAGAATTTTGACTTACTCACCAGAAAATCTTTTCTTGAGATTTTGTCTCGAAAACACTCCATTTCGATTTTATATGATCCAATCAACGATGTGAATGACTGCACCGAACATGATTGTATCTGCTGTGTCTCCTTCATTGTATCTTATTTATTTATTTATTTATTTATTTATTATTATTATTATTATTATTATTATTATTATTATTATTATTATTATTATTATTATTATTATTATTATTATTACAAGATTGGCGACGATCGCCGCGTTGCCGGCATGTGTAACACCCCCAATTCATGGATGCAGCGGAATTCAAACTGGGTGTTACTCGACGGCACAATAGTCACAATAACAGAAAACGAACTCCAATTGAGTCGTTTTAAAAGATGTATCATTCAAATTATATAAATATCAGAGATTTCAAAATGAGGTCCCAATTGGTTCCATGTTTACAATGTATAATAAATGAGTTTTGAATGATAATAAAATTTATAGCCCTCTTGAGTATCCATGTCCTTCCGTGCCATCCTTGATCGTCATGAACCTGAAATACATGCTTGAGAGGTCAACACAAAGGTTGAGTGATATTCATAGAGTTTGTTAAATCGATTGAACACAATATGTTGGTAGTGTGAGTTATAGGCTCACACCAATGTTTGGAAAACAAAACAGGTAGGCTACGTTATTATACGCCCGGAACATGTATTATACACTAAGCTTATGACACCATAACGTTAACGTGTACCAATATCGATCGGCAGATTTATCCCGGTAGGTACTTTGCTAACATACCTAAATCTCAAATATTATTGCATTTGTTTGAACTTAGTCAATACAAATGGGATTCGTCAATCCCAATAGGCCTATTAATAATATTCGCGCTCACTATTACTAGTGATTAAATGGTTCATAATAAAGGATCTCGGTTTAGCAAGGATGGTACTTAGTGATAATAAAACAATCAGGTAAGCATACAATTTAAAAACATTGTGCTCGGTTATAAATAGCATGTATTCCCCCCAAGGGTTTGTAAAACAATTAAGTAATCGAAAGTGGGGCTATGAACTCACCTTAAGTAAGATAGCAAGTAATGAATGTAACGGTTGAATCGTGAAGGTTTCTACGAGTAACCTATAATAGAATGTTGCGACTTAGTACCGGAGTAAAGAATATGAAGTAGTGCCTATATATATATCTTGCATTTAATCCATGATGTGGTATGATGTATAATGTAAGTCTTTGAAAGAAAGATTCATGAAACATGTATGTTTTGGTATATCGTTTACTACCGTTCGGGCCGACATAATTCAGAAGTCATGTTAGTAAGCGTTCGAGGAGCCAGGACACTTTAACTCGTAAATCCACAACTCAACTCGACGGCTTACATAATGAACTCCTCACATGAGGCTCCCTACTATTGTAGTAGTTGATAAAGTATAAGTTTTGATCCGAAAAGTTACATGTCCGATATTTGAATAAACTTAGGAAAGTTTATTAGTACATGAAGATTGTTATTAGGGATAGTTTCATAAGTCTTGTATGACCATTTGTCTTGGTAAAATCTCATGGTTTCCTTTTAGGTGAAGTAGATACAAATTGCTTGTTCATGTTATCGCCAATTTCATTGTTTCATGTTTACGCCTTTGTAAGTTGGCTTGGTCATTTCGTCATGGCCTAGCCATGACCTTTGGTCCTTGTTCCATGGTTATGAGACACAACCTTGACTCTAGCCATGGTGGTGGTCTTGATTATAGGTCATAAGACCTCTTGTTCCTTTCAAAGTATAACCATAATCTAGTGACTTTCGCCTTAAAATGGGCTGTTCAGAATTTGAAGAATTTTATCACTCGGAAAGCATTTTCAGGGCTCGAGCTTCTTTGTACCTGAATGAAAACGTCGTTCCGGACAACTTTCGTGTTTTAACTTTTTGACGAATCGGACCAGAAGTGGGACTTTCAAAAAGTCAGAATGCGATTCAGGAGGTTTAGGCAGTTTTGCCGGAAATCTTTGGTAACTTCAAATGGGCGTAACTTTTGACTCGTATACTCGTTTTAGGTGGTTCAAATTGCTATGGTTTCCTTGTTAAGTCCTCTACTGTAATATGTAATAATCCAATATCAAATTTTTACCATTTTGATCAGGTCTTACCAAGAAATTCACTAGTTTGCTTGTTTTAGTAACTTGTTTTAACAATCAATAATAATAACTTGTTTTGGTCATTTTTATACATCATGGACATGATAACAAGACAATATATAGCACACATAATATGTAAATAACATGAACATGATTATTTAACAAGAATCAAGTTAGGGTTTGGCTCACAACTTTTGGCTTTCAAAGATGAAAGGAAGTTAACATGTAAGGATAGGACTTTGATAGACTTGCTTCAACCCTTTTTCACTTCATGCAATCTTTCTATCCTTGGTATTCTTGAAAGATGGATGATGAAGGTTAAGGTGAATTGAGTGGATTTAAACTCAAGAGAAATCACCAATTATATTAGGGTTTGGAAGAGTTTTGGTAACCTAAGATCAACTAGGGTTTCTACCTTGAAGAAACACTTGAACCTTGCTAGAACTTTGAAGGAAATAAAGCTATGGAGAGAGTGTTGAGGGGTGAGGTATGGACGGCAAACACAAAGGGGTGGGGGGCTTTTATAGCTCAATGAGGAGGTTAGTTATATGACTAGTCAAAGCTTACAAAGGAAGCTTGAACACATGTAAGCAATCTAAGGACTTAAGCATGAGATCAAGACACCTAAATGGTGACTCCCCCCCCCCTTAGGCGGTTTGGAGTGGATAGGAAGGTGACTTGGTCATAGTTTGATATTATCCAAGATATTGGATGAGTTTTGACTCCGGAAAATGCAAACCGTAAGTTGTTACGCCTCAAAACGTAAAACCGGGTGTCGTAAAATTATGGAATTTGAAAGTATTGTTAGACATGTCCATATGTCCCATAATAAAATATAAAATGAGTGGTAGATTCCATTTGGGTGTAAAACCCTGCTAAAAACTGGAAACACGGGTCTAAAACGCGTAATTTGCGTAAAACGCTGAATATTGCGTAAAATTGAGAAAAGTAAAATGTTACTTTTCTAATGTTATAAAAATGATTTAAAATGACTTATAATGTCTAGACTGGGCTTAGTCTAGTGTCGGTTGGTATTAAATGTCTTTTAGACATCAAACCGTAAGCCTAAAAATCACGAAATGACTTATAACATCAAGGGATCATTTTTGGTCAATGGAGGAGGGAAAATTATGTTGACTTTTTCTAATAATTTTGAAAACTCAAAATGTCTTAGAAACTCGTTTTGTGGTCTAACGGTTAATCGCCCATTCGGTTAAGCGTGCTCATGTGAGATTAGTACCGACATGGGTGACCTGCTGGGAAGTCTTTGGTCATGTTTTTCTTAGTCACGATTAATTCTCAAATAAATCATGAGTGTGTCAAACATTTTTCTGATGCGGGGTCACTTAACGCGGTCGAGTTTCGTTGTACGTAGAATTTCTGAATGACGTTTTACCCTAAAACGTGTAATTCCTTAATAACTTTCACGAAAATGATCTGACGAATGTCAAACATTTAATTTGCCATGGAAATGATTTATCACTCGAGAATATCAAATAAAAATCAACTTTCGGGAAAGTTTCGGAAAAAAAATGAATAGTAAAAGTGAATAGTGAAATTTTCCGGGAATGGTAATTAACCTGAAATTGTGAATTGTTACAGTCTCTACCCCTTACGGGGAACTTCGTCCCGAAGTTCTGTGTATATCATATGTTGGAGTGGTGTTGATGAAAAGGTGTGGTTACTTATGAGGACTAAAGTCCGGAATTACCAGTGATGTAATTTGATTTGTCATTTCAGTGTATGGTGTAAGATGAGGCTTACTTTTATATAGGAAAGGTATGGTAATAGTCGAATATCAAAGGAAATTGATATAGTAGTCGAATATTAATAGGAATTGATATAGTAGTTGAATATCAAATAGAACTTGATATAGTTGTCAAGTATCAATAGCAATTGATATAAGAATCGAATCATGGAATAAGCGTTGAACATGTGGTTGGACCAAGTCCTGTTTGAATTGTACGGCTGCCCATGCATATGGCTACATGGCTTCACAATAAGTTTGGTATGACTGCCCATGCATATGGCTACATGGCCCCGTAATGAGTTTGGTACGACTGCACATGCATATGGTTACATGGCCTCGCAACGAGTTTGTTTGTTATTGCACTATCATTATGAAAACCAAAGTGTAAACCTCGTACTAATGGAAATTGGGATAGTCGTTGCAATCATAGCCTAGTAGGTAATCGGTTGTTGTACCTAGTGTTTATGTCATGGTTTGAAGCGATGTCGGTGAAAAGATAGGATTTCTTGTGGTGAATAAAATGTAGGTATCATGCCATACCCGAGCAATGTAATGTAGGTATCAAGCCATACCCGAGCAATGTAATGTAGGTATCAAGCCATACCCGAGCAATGTAGTGTAGGTATCAAGCCATACCTGAGCAATGTAATGTAGGTATCAAGCCATATCCGAGCAATGTAATGTAGGTTGACTTCATACTTATGTTATTTCGGATATAATTAAGCCTACTTGTTTATAATTCTTTATTTACATAGAGAGGCATCCCAAACAATGTAACTAAAGGAATATAAACGTATGGTTCGATGATTTACAATTTCTTTATTTAAATGAAAAGGCATCCCAATCCATTCAAATAATTACAAATCATCCTACTTAAGAATTCCCAACCCAACATTCATACTTAGCCGGTGAGTTACAAGGTAGTGTATTACGAGATGACACTGGTGTAGCAAAAGTACAAGATGAATATTCAATCTTGTAAAGCTGATAAGGGTGCTTGTGGTGTAACTAAGGATGATTTGAGCTTTAAAAGTGCATCAAGATCTGTTAATGAGCTTGTGTTTGTAATGGTTGTGAAGATAATGATGTGATATGTTGATGAACAAAAGTGTGTAGTGTATGCTTAACATTAATACTCTTAGGTATAGATGTTGAGTTTGCTTTAAAAATCTTAAGAGATTTTAAAGGTTTATGATGGAATGGTATCCTTAGGACCTAAACAGGATAGTACTTCTACAGGATGAAGAGAATAATTGATAACTATCCCAGATAGTAGTTCGGATTATCTCATAGATGAAAAATTTCAAGAATGAAATTAGGTAACACAAATAAGGTGTTAAGATTTCGCTGAGTGGTAAGACATTATCATGTCTCTAGATTGTTTTAATGTATTCTGGTGGTTTATCGAGTTCATGTAGGAAATCAACCTAAACATAACCCTAGTACAACTACTCTCAGTATTGGAAAATTTTAAGTCGAATATAGTTAGTCAGACTATATTCCACTGTCCCTAGGTTAAATATAGGTGACTAGTCTATATTTAGCCAAGGTTCGATAAAATTTTCAAATACCTAAACTAGGTATACTTTTGATATGTCCGTTGCTTTCGGGAAACTGTCCACTAAACAAAGGCGATGTCAAACCCTTAAGTTGCAAGTCCCGTCCATACAAGACTTGTAACGTATGTTTTCATATTCCATTGCATAGAAGGTAGTAAGGGTAGATACGTATGGAAAGGAAGTTTTAAGTAGTTCTAAAATAGAACATACTTGGCCAGGATCACGAACTTTTAATAATGAAGGTTTCATAAGAAAACTTTGATGAATGTAGAGAAAGTTCAGCTTTTGTCGATGATGGATTAGTTTGTCCTTTAGAAATCTCATATTTCTTGTTTTGAAATCGATAGATTGTGACGGGTTTTTGATATCATAAGAAATGATATTGATAATGTGATGGAATAATTCTAGAGACCATTTGCACAAAACACAATGTCTCGGAAGTAGGTTAGACCATTGTGCAATTCACAATGTCTGGGAAGTAGGTTAGGTCATTGTGTGACTCAAAACATTTGAGAAATGATTAAGACCATTGTATCATACAATGTCTTGGAAAAGTGAATGAGACCATTGTATCTCACAATGTCTTGAAAAATGAATGAGACCATTGTATCTCACAATGTCTTGGAAAATAGGAAAGACCATTGCAATCAGTTACAATGTCTTGGACATATAATGTTGGAGTAGGAACATGATTGGGAGAGTGTGGCTGTGCCGAAATGCCTTAGAATAGGCATACACAGATATGTTTAGTCCATTGTTTAGATAAATGATTGAAAATAAACCGAGTTTATATATCAATATACTAATATGTTCATGTAGCATAAAATGCCTAGTGTGTATATATCAATATACTAATGTGTTCATGTAGCATAAAATGCCTAGTGTGTATATATCAATATACTTATATGTGTTCATGTAGCATAAAATGCCTAGTGTGTATATATCAATATACTTATATGTGTTCATGTAGCATAAAATGCTTAGTGTGTATATATCAATATACTTATATGTTTGTGAAGCATAACATGCTTACAAAGTCCATAATCGTCTGGAGGATGGAAGACACGGAGAGCGGAAGGCTATAAAATGTTTTTGTTTGTGATTGTAGTTATAGTTTAGGTCTCACTTAGACCCGTTTCTCTATAACCATGGCTCTGGTACCAATCTGTAACACCCCCAATTCATGGATGCAGCGGAATTCAAACTGGGTGTTACTCGACGGCACAATAGTCACAATAATAGAAAACGAACTCCAATTGAGTCGTTTTAAAAGATGTATCATTCAAATTATATAAATATCAGAGATTTCAAAATGAGGTCCCAATTGGTTCCATGTTTACAATGTATAATAAATGAGTTTTGAATGATAATAAAATTTATAGCCCTCTTGAGTATCCATGTCCTTCCGTGCCATCCTTGATCGTCATGAACCTGAAATACATGCTTGAGAGGTCAACACAAAGGTTGAGTGATATTCATAGAGTTTGTTAAATCGATTGAACACAATATGTTGGTAGTGTGAGTTATAGGCTCACACCAATGTTTGGAAAACAAAACAGGTAGGCTACGTTATTATACGCCCGGAACATGTATTATACACTAAGCTTATGACACCATAACGTTAACGTGTACCAATATCGATCGGCAGATTTATCCCGGTAGGTACTTTGCTAACATACCTAAATCTCAAATATTATTGCATTTGTTTGAACTTAGTCAATACAAATGGGATTCGTCAATCCCAATAGGCCTATTAATAATATTCGCGCTCACTATTACTAGTGATTAAATGGTTCATAATAAAGGATCTCGGTTTAGCAAGGATGGTACTTAGTGATAATAAAACAATCAGGTAAGCATACAATTTAAAAACATTGTGCTCGGTTATAAATAGCATGTATTCCCCCCAAGGGTTTGTAAAACAATTAAGTAATCGAAAGTGGGGCTATGAACTCACCTTAAGTAAGATAGCAAGTAATGAATGTAACGGTTGAATCGTGAAGGTTTCTACGAGTAACCTATAATAGAATGTTGCGACTTAGTACCGGAGTAAAGAATATGAAGTAGTGCCTATATATATATCTTGCATTTAATCCATGATGTGGTATGATGTATAATGTAAGTCTTTGAAAGAAAGATTCATGAAACATGTATGTTTTGGTATATCGTTTACTACCGTTCGGGCCGACATAATTCAGAAGTCATGTTAGTAAGCGTTCGAGGAGCCAGGACACTTTAACTCGTAAATCCACAACTCAACTCGACGGCTTACATAATGAACTCCTCACATGAGGCTCCCTACTATTGTAGTAGTTGATAAAGTATAAGTTTTGATCCGAAAAGTTACATGTCCGATATTTGAATAAACTTAGGAAAGTTTATTAGTACATGAAGATTGTTATTAGGGATAGTTTCATAAGTCTTGTATGACCATTTGTCTTGGTAAAATCTCATGGTTTCCTTTTAGGTGAAGTAGATACAAATTGCTTGTTCATGTTATCGCCAATTTCATTGTTTCATGTTTACGCCTTTGTAAGTTGGCTTGGTCATTTCGTCATGGCCTAGCCATGACCTTTGGTCCTTGTTCCATGGTTATGAGACACAACCTTGACTCTAGCCATGGTGGTGGTCGTGATTATAGGTCATAAGACCTCTTGTTCCTTTCAAAGTATAACCATAATCTAGTGACTTTCGCCTTAAAATGGGCTGTTTAGAATTTGAAGAATTTTATCACTCGGAAAGCATTTTCAGGGCTCGAGCTTCTTTTTACCTGAACGAAAACGTCGTTCCGGACAACTTTCGTGTTTTAACTTTTTGATGAATCGGACCAGAAGTGGGACTTTCAAAAAGTCAGAATGCGATTCAGGAGGTTTAGGCAGTTTTGCCGGAAATCTTTGGTAACTTCAAATGGGCGTAACTTTTGACTCGTATACTCGTTTTAGGTGGTTCAAATTGCTATGGTTTCCTTTTTAAGTCCTCTACTGTAATATGTAATAATCCAATATCAAATTTTTACCATTTTGATCAGGTCTTACCAAGAAATTCACTAGTTTGCTTGTTTTAGTAACTTGTTTTAACAATCAATAACAATAACTTGTTTTGGTCATTTTTATACATCATGGACATGATAACAAGACAATATATAGCACACATAATATGTAAATAACATGAACATGATTATTTAACAAGAATCAAGTTAGGGTTTGGCTCACAACTTTTGGCTTTCAAAGATGAAAGGAAGTTAACATGTAAGGATAGGACTTTGATAGACTTGCTTCAACCCTTTTTCACTTCATGCAATCTTTCTACCCTTGGTATTCTTGAAAGATGGATGATGAAGGTTAAGGTGAATTGAGTGGATTTAAACTCAAGAGAAATCACCAATTATATTAGGGTTTGGAAGAGTTTTGGTAACCTAAGATCAACTAGGGTTTCTACCTTGAAGAAACACTTGAACCTTGCTAGAACTTTGAAGGAAATAAAGCTATGGAGAGAGTGTTGAGGGGTGAGGTATGGACGGCAAACACAAAGGGGTGGGGGGCTTTTATAGCTCAATGAGGAGGTTAGTTATATGACTAGTCAAAGCTTACAAAGGAAGCTTGAACACATGTAAGCAATCTAAGGACTTAAGCATGAGATCAAGACACCTAAATGGTGACTCCCCCCCCCTTAGGCGGTTTGGAGTGGATAGGAAGGTGACTTGGTCATAGTTTGATATTATCCAAGATATTGGATGAGTTTTGACTCCGGAAAATGCAAACCGTAAGTTGTTACGCCTCAAAACGTAAAACCGGGTGTCGTAAAATTATGGAATTTGAAAGTATTGTTAGACATGTCCATATGTCCCATAATAAAATATAAAATGAGTGGTAGGTTCCATTTGGGTGTAAAACCCTGCTAAAAACTGGAAACACGGGTCTAAAACGCGTAATTTGCGTAAAACGCTGAATATTGCGTAAAATTGAGAAAAGTGAAATGTTACTTTTCTAATGTTATAAAAATGATTTAAAATGACTTATAATGTCTAGACTGGGCTTAGTCTAGTGTCGGTTGGTATTAAATGTCTTTTAGACATCAAACCGTAAGCCTAAAAATCACGAAATGACTTATAACATCAAGGGATCATTTTTGGTCAATGGAGGAGGGAAAATTATGTTGACTTTTTCTAATAATTTTGAAAACTCAAAATGTCTTAGAAACTCGTTTTGTGGTCTAACGGTTAATCGCCCATTTGGTTAAGCGTGCTCATGTGAGATTAGTACCGACATGGGTGACCTGCTGGGAAGTCTTTGGTCATGTTTTTCTCAGTCACGATTAATTCTCAAATAAATCATGAGTGTGTCAAACATTTTTCTGATGCGGGGTCACTTAACGCGGTCGAGTTTCGTTGTACGTAGAATTTCTGAATGACGTTTTACCCTAAAACGTGTAATTCCTTAATAACTTTCACGAAAATGATCTGACGAATGTCAAACATTTAATTTTCCATGGAAATGATTTATCACTCGAGAATATCAAATAAAAATCAACTTTCGGGAAAGTTTCGGAAAAAAAATGAATAGTAAAAGTGAATAGTGAAATTTTCCGGGAATGGTAATTAACCTGAAATTGTGAATTGTTACAGCATGCCTGTTTATTTTCTCCATGTATTTTGTTTTGTTTAACGGCGTTGATTATTGCACGGTACTTTTTTTAAGTAGAAAGCTGGTCCAACGGTTGTAATTGCTTTTTACACTTTACAATTTAGCTTAAGGAAACAGGTTAAAACTCTAAACCATTGTAACATAAGACAAATCCTTGAAGTGATTAATTAACAAAAATAAAACTGTATGGTTTCAGCAAACTGTGTAAAGCTTCAAAGGTATATTTGACAAAAACTGTATTTAGTCAAATTAAGTTATAAATAAGTGGCTAGTACAGCTACAAAACATTCAAACCATGCTTAATTGTTCCCATTTCTACAAATTAAGCCTACACATAACACATGATACATTTTAAGGCAGTACACTAACAAAAACAATATAATGTAACAAATGACAATATACGTTTCAATATTAAATGAAGTAGCTGAGGAAACTTTCGCTGCGAAGCAACACCATCTCTATTATCAAGCTCCATTTCAGCAGCTTGACGATCCCTTATAATCTGATCCAAATTTCTTTCGTCCTCAAACGAAGCATCCAGCCCAGCAGATTCATATTGATCTTGCTCAACCAACTCACGGTAATCACTGATATTGTTTTCTGTTCTTACAATAATCACTCACTTTTTACAAACAAATAAAATAACCGAAGAAGTTTTCAACATGTATGTTGTTGCTCCTATTCCATAAAAACTTTTCCAAATGAACAATTGAACCACTTAACAACCGGTTTGATCAATAAAAAATGGAAACTTGTTTGAAGGTGAAGAAGCATTTGAATAACCCGACCGCGGCATTGAAAGGTGGTGCAGCGTTTCCATTTTCTGTTCTGAACAAGGAAGCATTTGAATAAACAAGCACGCCACAACCGCAGCAGGTACCTTTTCCTGTCAACATGAAACAGGAAATACGGTTTCAGTCATTGATGTTATCAACACAATTTTCTTTTAACTATTATGCAATATCTGTATTCGTATACACTATGTGAGAACTACAATAAAATTTTAAACTGTACAAATATAAAAATGGCATTTAAGGCTTACAATGAATAAGTTCGTTGCCACACTTTTCCTTGCGAATCCAAACACTCAAACACCACTTTGCTGCACTCAAAGTTTGAACAGTTAGATGAAAAAAAAATAATTAGGTTATAAATGTGCCAGAACAGTTGAAAAGGTTTTTCTTTTTTTATTTTATTTTATTTTTTTTGTTGTGCATTTTTTGGTGTTATATGGTCAAATGTATTGGTCAAACTGCTGGAGATGTGAAAGGTTGGGTTATATTCATGCATTAGCAATGATGGGTTACTATTCATGGGGAGTGGCTCAAGAGTTGCAATTAAAGATTTCAGGCCTTTTAAATGTTGTATTAATAGCCATGCACGAATTTTAAGAAAGAAGGCTGCTATTCAAACACACAAACACACAAAAAACCTAACTGTTTCAGAATCCAAAAAAAAAAAAAAAAAAGATGACAACTCCTTTGCCATTTTGCAAAGAGCTTGGTGATGCTGCTGGTTCAAGTTATGCGAAAGATATGATGATTGAGAAGTTTAAGAGAGAGTAAAGTGCTTTGTTGTTGGATAGCTTGAGCTTAGGAAGAAAGCCCAAGAAATCAGGTCTCGTATAGCTGAAAGGGAGTTTGTGATTGAAGAGCTAAAACAGCTGTTCCCTTTTGATTCTGCTGTGATGAGCATTTCAGAGTTGACAAACATGAAAATCCAGGACTCGGCAGAAATCTCAGAGATTCTGGAAACTATTTCGAAGAAACAGACCCGGGCAGCTGAGGTCCGGAAATTCATCGAATGGCTGAATGGGCAACCATATTAACTTTTTGTTGGCTGGTATTCACAAATTTACTTTTTTGGGCATAGTCTTTTGTTGGTCTGGTTAGGTATGGGGGTATCCTGTGATGGAATCTAAGTATGACCTAATTTTGTGGATATTTTGCATGTAAACAATTGCTTAATTACATATTATGTCTAGTGTTATCTAATCAATGAAAAGGCATTCTCGTAACGTACCTGTTTTTTAGCGAATAGCATGGTATTATGTGATTTGTTTGCTAGAGCTATTTGATATAAACGTGCGTTGTGTGACCTAGTACATAAGCAGAGTGCCTTTGTTAGAATAAAACTGATAACCAAATCTAACCTATAAACCTGAATGTGGTCAATACCGATGTCTAAAAACTCACAGCATGATATGATTCGTGTAAGTAACCAAGATGATATGATTTGTTGCAATCCCTGAAAAAAGTATGCATAATTATGTAAGGACTTGTTTTCACATATTGATGGGTTTGAGTATCAAAGTTGATCATTATGGTTCAATATAGAAAAGACGTTTTTTCAGAGTGTTTGCGATTAGGCATCCACACTGCTTACGTGATGATATGTAAGTTAAATAAGCAGTTTCGAATCTGCAAATTCACACAGTTATGTTTAAAAAGAACGGTCACTTTTAAAAAGCAGCATCAAACAGTTATTTTTTAACCCCAACAGTGTCAAACATTTATAAGCGTGATCGAAACAAATAACCGTGAAATTACCTCGACTAGTGATATGGAACTTAGATGTAACGGAACATGTTAGAAAGCTTTCATAAGGCCTGCATAAGAGATAAGACAATTGTAATTACCTTATGCGACAATTTAAAAAGAGTATGAAAGAATCCTTTTTCAAGGCCAACGGTGCGAATTATTTATAAGCACTAACGAAAAAACAGGTATGAAATTACCTTGGCTGGTATGAAATTACATGCCATTCTATGGCTAAAATATGTATATATATATATATATATATATATATATATATATATATATATATATATATATATATATATATATTTTAAAGAGAGCGAAATTTCCTCTGGTGCTTGTTGTACGATCGCTGGCAAACTGACAGTTTGATTGCCACATCCTACACACGTGTCGTAGGCTTCCACGTGCTCAAGACAACCCTGAGGCCAAGTAATCAATCCATGAATGCAAGTATAATGATTACTAAAAAGATTAGGGATTTCGGTTTTAATTAGTCGCACCTGATGATCCCAGTTGGCTAGGCGAATTCTAACTGTAAATAGCCAAAGGTCGAACAAAAATAGCAAAGCACACACACAAAGTGGGTGCATAGGCAACACTGTATCATTAGCAGAGATGCTATGGTCAATCGAGATCATATATTCAAATGCAACCCAACTTTGCCATAGAATGGCATGTCAGATTGCTAATAGCTGGCTGGATTATTCCAAGTCTGACATGCCATTCTATCAGCAAAGCTGGATTGGCAGAACAATTAACTGGATTATTTCAGTTGTCGACTTCTGAATTATCTTCCATTGTGTTATTATCATGTCATTACACTGCAACCCCATGATTGGTTTCTGCGCATCCACTGTTAATTCCGTCTGTGCATGAGACGATTTGTTACGGCAGTGCGGGAAAGTAGGTTTTCTGCAATAGTGTGTATGTTAGAATAAAGTCAGTACTTATATGTAAGCATAAGACTGAAAACTGAGCTCTTCATCAGAATCATAAGAGGGTTTTAAATTTGAATGTAAAGAATGTCTCAAATTTTATTAAAACTGAAGAAGTTCAAAGTGGCCTTATGATGGGAGTGTCACCAACTTCGTGCACCTCATAACTGTAAGAATCGCTGGTTTTATCTCAGACTGCCCCATCAAGGAAGTAAAGAATTTTGGGCCTGGAACTACATTCTGTAACAACATGAAAGTGCGTTTATAACATTTAAAAGATAAAAGTAAATGACACAATCACAATCAGGGAAACCAATAATTTAGCCCAAATACCATTTACAAAAGTACTTCAGCTTTAATAGGCTGATTTGAAAGATCATTTGGATTGTGAATGACACAACACTGAAGCACATTTAAGAATCTGTAAATATGCGCGACCCCAATCTGTTACAACAGATGCAAGTTATGTACTACACCCTTCGCAAAACGTCTTAAAAGTGCCTATTTTACCATGATGAGCATATCAATATTTTCCACAAAAAAAGGACAAAGCTTATTTCGGATAGTAAAGCTTAAGATGGAAACTAAGGTGGTGTATGGCTAACCTTCTCAATAAATCATATAGATGTTTGGATTAATGCCAATCGAGTCCACACATTGTAGCAGTACATGCTCCTTTCCACACTTCAGATCCATCATCATTGCCAAGATCATAATCATTGCCAAGGTACCATCCATCATCGCTGCTTCACCTTATGCAAAATATGCAGTTCACATCTGTGCAGGAAAGCAAACAAAAAGATGAATACAAAATTAGAAAAAGAAAAACAACTTAAGGGAGTGCTTGGGATTGCTTACTAAGAGTGGCCATCTACATTAAATGTAGTGTAACATGGGTTTCTAAAATTGCCAATCCATAACGCAAAATTTTTCACCTGCAAGACACCATAAAAGCTTTCATGAAAAGTGAGCTCATAAAAGGATGAAGTTGCTGCAAAAGAAAGAAAGAGACAGCGTATCTCAAACTGCTTATCAAAAAAGCTTATTTTTTTTGCGTCCTTTATAAAAGGATAAAGTTTGCAAAAGAAAGAAAGAAACAACTTATCAAAAAATGCTCTTTCAAAGCTCAATCTTTTTAAAAAAAAAAATCATCGACACTGAACATGTGATTCCAATAGATTCACAAAACTTCGCACCAATCTCTTAAACAGGTATCCTAAAACATATAAGTGGCACCCGACCTGTGTATCTTCGTGCGGTCAGAGTTGCACTCGCGACCCGTTGCTGCGTTCGAAGTGGCCCTACGATGGGAGTGTCACCAACTTTGTGCACCTCATAACTGGAAGAATCGCTGGTCTTATCCCAAACTGCCCCATCAAGGAAGCTAAGAATTTTGGGACCGGAACTACATTCTGTAGCAACATGAAAGTGCGTTTATAACATTAAAAAGATAAAAGTAAATGACACAATCACAATCAGGGAAAGCAATAATTTAGCCCAAATACCATTTACAAAAGTACTTCAGCTTTAATAGGCTGATTTGAAAGATCATTTGGATTGTGAATGACATAAGGTGGTGTATGGCTAACCTTCTCAATAAATCGTATAGATGTTTGGATTAATACCAATCGAATCCACACATTGTAGTAGTACCTGCTCCTTTCCACACTTCATTGAAAACCAACACTACGTTGTTGTCAATGACATAAGGTGGTGTATGGCTGATGTTTGGATTAATGCCAATCGAGTCCACACATTGTACCAGTACCTGCTTCTTTCTACACTTCATTGAAACCCAGCACTACGTTGTTGTCAATGCCTTCTCATACATCTTCATTATTACACATTCATAGACTCAGGTAAGGCTGGTCTGCCATGGCAACAGTCCCTACAATGCAGAGCATTTCAGTCATCAAACAACAACAAAAATGATACTAAAGAGATCTTCCTAGCTAATGTTTAATGTTTCAACGGTTTTCTGGACATTAAATTTTTGGACAGTAAAGCTTAACATGGAACCTAAGGTGGTGTATGGTTAACCTTCTCAATAAATCGTTTAGAAATTCATCGCATTATATAACTGAGTACTATTTGTCTATTGCATTTTCAAATGACAGTCTCACATATAATCAGGTTCTACTCACCTTACGCGTTTCTTGGCATGACTCTTTCTTTCTTTCCCTTCTTCTTTGAGTTCTTCGCGATATAATATTCCCCTTCAACATCTTACTCGTCACTTCCATCTTCAGTTTCTGATTGAACAATCAAAAGTGTTAGTGAGACATATTCCACTACCAGCACCGCATATGGAGTATGGGTAAGTATCTGAAATTGAAAATGCTTTACTTCTACACACCGTCGGTACAAAGAAAGTCAACATGCATATGGAAAAACAGCAGTACGAAAAACAAATATATACTTAAATTTGTCTAAAAAACTACAGCACATAAACTACAACTAACGTTTGTCTATCGAATAGGAAAAGGTTTAGGGTTCGACTTTACGAACCTTTTAAACGCTTAACTCACCTTTTTGTCAGTTAATTTTCCATTTTTACAGCTAAACGGTGAGCCGTACAAAGCTCTCGTTTCGTCATCCGATCTACTTCTGTATCGTATCGCCTGCGCTTGTTCTTCGAATCTGAAAACAAACATGACAGAGCTCAAAAAAGTATTCCACAAAAATAATTTCCATTGAAATCAGATTAGAAAAAGGACATAGAATGGCAATACTGACGCATATTAAAAAAAAGAAAGATAATTGGAGATCATAAAATCCGTTGGTAAATATACGCAAATTTGACTGTTTTTAGTTCAACCCAATTATCAAAACCCTAATTATGAAAACCCTGATTATGAAAATCAATCAACTATCAAACCCTAATTACCAAAACCCCAACTATCAATATCCCTAATTAACAAAAGCAACGGCAATTATCAAAACCCTAATTATGAAAACCCTAGTTATTAAACCCAACTATCAAACCCTAATTATCAAAACCCCAAATATCAAAATCCCTAATTAACAAAACACACATACATAATTGTTTGACGCAACGGCAAACATACCTTGATCATCATCATTGGGTTCTCGAAACATGGAACAAACATGTGTGTATGAGATATATCACCGAACCAAACCCAGTGTAGCCCAAGATCATCATCATCAGAAGCAGACCTGTGCGTACGGTTAGGTATGTATGTGTGTGTAGCGGTTAGGTATGTATGATTATCTATGGTATCTATGGGCCAGCAAATTACTAAATGGGCTACACAAAATAGGCCAAGACTCGGACCTGATTTTTTGGCGGGAAAAATGGTGCCAAAACGGCACCGTACAGTAAGGAGGTTTAAGATAAACCTTAATTATTATTATGGGAACATCACCTTATTAGAAATTCATACGATTTATAAAAAATTAGTGGGAAGCCAAGATGCTAACTGGGCCCATAGTTCTCTATCTATGGCAAAACTAATCCTACTAAATATATGATTAGCGGCACATGCACCAATGTCTTGAGTTATGGAGAACTTTCAGATCCCCTTCAGTAGTGTCACCTTATCCTTCTCAAGTTCCCCAAAATAAGAAAATGAGAATGGGCGAAACCATATCTAATATCTGTGTACTTAGCTTCATACTTGACATATTTACGTTGTGCGGCCTCAATCAAAGCAAGCCTAACGAAACTCTTAAGAGAAAACAAAGATGTCTTCGTGTGGACGTATTCTGATATGGCGGGGGTTCTGAGAAAACTCTTAATCGTTGGCAAGTCCTTCGCTACCGAACATAAGCTTAACGAGTTCAAGCACATTGAGCCCATAAAACAGAAGCGTCGAAGTCTGGCAACCGAAAGAAATGCAGCAGCCTGCAAGGAAGTAGACAAACTTGTGCAAGCAGGAATACTCCGAGAAGTTAAATACCAAACATGGGTAGAAAACGTAGTTATGGTCAAGAAAAGCGACGGAGGGTGGCGTATGTGCGTTGATTTTACTGACATCAACAAAGCATGCCCAAAAGATTGTTACCCTCTACCGGAGATAGATTGGAAAGTAGAGTCCTTATCAGGGTTTCGCTTAAAATGCTTTCTAGACGCCTACAAAGGCTACCATCGGATACAAATGGCAGAGGAAGATGAAGAGAAAACAACTTTCTATACATGAAAGGGAGTTTACTGCTACAAGAAAATGCCATTCGGATTAAAGAACGCAGGGGCAACATATCAGCGTTTGATAGACAAGGCCTTCAACAAACAGATAGGACGAAATTTGGAAGCCTACGTTGATGACATGGTCATAAAGAGTAGAATGGAGGAAGACATGCTCTCCTGACATTCAAGAGACCTTCGATCAATTAAAAGCAATCAACATGAAGCTTAATCTTAAGAAGTGCTCCTTTGGGTCGAAGAAGGACAATTCCTCGGGCATTTAATCACCAAGTAAGGGATCAAAGCTAACCCTTCAAAGGTGAAAGCCATTACGGATTTTCAACCCCCCAAAGACGTTGAAAGAGGTACAGAGCCTTAATGGAAAGCTAGCAGCACTCAGTATATTCTTGTCAAAATGTGCGGATCGATCACTGCCATTCTTCAAAACCCTTAAAGGATGTAAAGATAAAAAGACTTTCCAATGGAGTATTGAAGCCGAAGCTGCCTTCCAGAAGTTGAAAGAGTTCATGGAAATCCTACCAACACTCATAGCCCCAATAAATGGAGAAGTGCTATATATGTATATCGCAGCATCCTACGAAAGTATTAGCGCAGTACTCCTGGCAGAGAGGGAAAAGAAACAAATTACGATTTACTTTATTAGTCGGGTCTTACAAGGAGCTGAATTAAACTACCCGGAACTAGAAAAGCTAATTCTAGCTCTAGTTCACGCTGCGAGACGCCTTCGAAGGTATTTCCAAGCTTACCCCATCACTGTTCTGACTGATAAACCCATCAAACAAATTTTGTTGAAGCTAGAAAAATCAGGAAGGATAGCCAAGTGGGCTATCGAATTGGGGGAACACGAAATCGAATACAAAGGAAGGAATTCCATAAAAGGTCAGATACTGGCAGACTTCTTAGCCAAAACCCCATCTAAACCTGGCCATGTCACAAATGAAGCAAAAATAGAGTCCCCAAAGAGAAAGAAGGACGGAAGTTATACACGGATGGAGCATCTAGCTCTGACGGTTCAGGAGCAGGACTAATGCTTGTAAGTCCTGAAGGAAAGGAGTATACTTACGCATTAAGGTTCAAATTTGAAGCAACAAACAATGAAGCCGAGTATGAAGCTTTGTTAGCAGGCCTTCGTTTAACTAGAGATATGGAGGTGCGTCATCTCTTGGTCTTCGTAGATTTACAACTGGTTGCAAACCAAATTAAAGGCTCTTATGAGGCAAGGTAGCCTACCATCAAACAATAGCTGGACAAAGCTAAGGAAATCCTTTACGGATTAGCATCATATACCATCGAGCATGTAAGAAGGAATCAAAAAAAGAAAGCAGATGCATTGAGTAAGCTTGCTTCAATGGCTTTTGCTCATCTAACGGAGTTCTAGTTGAGGTATTAGCTGAAAGGTCCATCCAAAGGAAGGAGGTGTCAGATGTCATATGTGAAGAAGAATCCAATTGGACGATTCCAATTAGGGAATACTTGATAAGTGGAATTTTGCTAGAAGTCCCGAAGTTGGCAAGAAAAGTCAGAATGAAGGCCCCACAATAAGCTGATAGGGGACAATTTATACAGAAGGTCATTCCTTACCCCTTGGCTTCATTGTGTGGGGCCGAAGCAAGCTTCGAACATCATACACGAGATACATGAAGGATCCTATAGTCTACACGCAGGACCTCGCTCCGTTGTTTAAAAGATAATGAAGCTAGGATACTATTGGTTGTCCATGCACAGGGACGCCACATATATAATTTACAAATGTGTAGCATGCCAAATCCACTCGAATGTCCCCAGACTTCCTAAGCAAGATATGACCTCCGTTACATCTATTTGGCCATTTTCTCAATGGGGGATTGACATCGTCAGATCTCTACCAATAGCTCCCGGAGGAGTAAAATTCTTGGTGGTCGCCATAGATTATTTCACTAAATGGGTGGAAGCTAATCCTTTAGCATCCGTGACCGGTAGACACATGGAGAAGTTTGTTTGGGAACATATCATCTGTCGCTTCGGGGTCCCTCACATTATCATCTTTGACAATGAAAAGCAATTTGCCGAAGGAGTATTCCCTACGTTTTGCAAAGGTCTAAAAATCAAACAATCGTTCACATCCGTGTATCATCCCAAAGGCAACGGTTAAGTAGAGGTAACCAACAGGGACATTATTAATGGAATCGAATGAAGGCTAGGTCGGAGCCATCAGGGATGGGTAGACGAGCTACCCCAAGTCCTATGGGCTCACAGGCACACCCCAAGTCGAGTCATGGGGAAACACCTTTCAGTCTCACTTACGGAACAGAAGCTGTCATTCCCTTAGAGATAAGTGTGGAAACAGAACGCATCATGAACTTCGACAATCCAGGAAACGAAGAAAGGCTTCAAGAAAACCTAGATTTACTTGAAGAGCGAAGAGAAATAGCCTCCATCAGAGAAGCTATATACAAACAAAAGCTGGAAAAGTATTATAACAACAGGGTGAAACCTTCAAGCTTTACGCCTGGCGAATATGTCCTGGGCTCAACGCGCAAGTAAAGTTGAATACCAACGGAAATTAGGACCTACATGGGAAGGACCTTACATGATAGCCGAGGCTTACGGTAATGGAGCCTACAAGCTGGCGACACTCTTCGGAGACGAGGTTGATAGAACATGGAACGGTACTAACCTTCATAAGTTTTACACCTAAAACTTACAGTTTAAAGACAATTTGTCTGTTTCATTTTATGTATTGCACTCTTCTCATGCTGGGAAAGAAGCATTAATGGTAGGTGTCTTAGTATTCATTTGATCAAATGATGTAATCATCCCTACCCCATTAATGATATAACGTATTTCCCTCAGATCTCTTGTTTCGTTTTATACAATAAAGATTTATCCAACCAAGTAATACAAGTTTCAATGTTTGAAGGATGATTTAAGATATTTATTTCTTGTACACAACATCCATCATAATTTGCATTAACTTTCCTAAAAAGTCTAAGGGTATTGGAAGCCCTATGACTAGAAGGATTAAGACGGAGTAGGTCACAACCCTCCGTTAGCAGTTAAATTATACGATTGCTAAAAATCTTGGTTCAAAGTACACACAATAAGGATATTCATCTACAATAACCTTAGGTTGTATATTAACGTTCTTAAAAAGCGTTGAGAGAAGAGAAACATAACATTAAAAGGGATTAAATTCCTAAGCAAATAGATTCAAAGATAAAGAAAAAAAAGCAATAAAATGTTTAAAGGGTACAAACCACCTAATGAGTGTGTAAATACTCATCATTTTTGTCTTATCTGAACTGCCAAAACATCCAAAAACACTCAAATATGCATCAAAATACTGAAAATATCTCAGGGCTGTGTTTTATATGTTTCAGATGCAAAATGATTGAAAACAAATGAAAAACGAACAAAGTTTGCATAATTGGCAGTTTCAGTCCCTCAACTTTCAAACCTTGTCAAAATTAGTCCCTGAGCATTTATTTTGGAAGAAATGTCAACCAAAGTCCTTGGAAAATCAAAAGTTGTCACAATTGGTCCCTGGGTGAAAAGTTTCAAAAGTTTACAAAATTAGTCCCTGAACTTTGCAAAATTGTCAAAAATAGTCCCTGGGATTAAATCTTTGGAAATTATCAATCATGGTCCTTGTGTTAATGAACTTTGGCAAAAAATGGTCCTTGGGCGAAAAGTTTGGAGAAATTACAAGTTTGGCCCCTGAAGTTTCAAGTTTGGCAGAAATGGTCCCTGGTGATTCAAATTTGGAAGATTATCACTTATGGTTCTTGGGTTATTCAAATATGGAATGATTGGTCCTTATGAATACTTTTGGAAAATTACACACCAGGTCCTCAAGTTTCAGAATATTACAATTTTGGTCCTTGTGTTATTTAGCTATAAAACCAAACGGATCCTATTATTACTTATAACCCAAAACAAAACCAAAACCAATCCAAACGACAACACCCCTAGGCCCATTCCCTTTTGTTGCCCCATCACCTCACCAACCCAACACCACACCCCTTTTGATATCAAACCAAGGTCAACGTCTGACCCTCGTCAAATAGTCAAACAACACCACCCTCTTTCCTCTCACCCTCTCCCACTTGCCCTACAACTCCATCACCTCACCACCCCCACCATCACCATCATATCCACCGCCCATCCCATTAATCACCTAACAAGACAAGTGCAATTAATGCACCACCCACCAGTTGCATCTTCACAAAGAATTGGTTATAAAACCAATTTGGCGCCAAAAAATTTTTAAGGGTCAAGATCAAGCCTCTCTCATCCAATGGCTCTCAGTTAAAGTGGGAAAGACTCCTGGGACCCACAGAGCCCTAATTCTCATCTATTAAAGGGAGAAGACAAAGAGAAGAGTGTGTGTATGATTTTTAGCATAATTGTAATGTCAAATTAGTAATTTTTCTTAATCCAAGTGTAATTTTCAGCTTCTAAGTTGTATTGTTAATGTTTTCAGTGTGAAATAAACTTCTTTCAATCATCAATTTAAGTTGTCTTAGCTAAATTCAGTTTTTAGTATAATTTCATAAAAATCTCATTTGTACTGTAATGTTATTTACTATGGACTCTTAGGCTCATATAAGCTCCCATAAAGCTTATTCAAGCTTTTAGAAACCATAAAACTCAGTCTAGAATCAAAAAACAAAAACACAAAAAAATAAAAATAATTCACTGAAAAAAAAAAGAAGAAAGAAGTGAAGAAGAAGATTGGAGCATGGTGAATGATGGATAGCTTGGTTTAGTGTCTCAGGGGAGACTATAGGTTGGTTCTAAGGCCCTTGGTTTCATGTTCTGTGCTTGGAATCCCTTGTAAGCCTTTTCTCCAAATTTTTGTTAGGTATTGTTCATCTACTTAAATACCTACTTATTTTTTTTTATCTATACTTATTAGGTTTGTTTAAGTTGGAATGTAGCTTAATATTTTTTATTAGCTCATTAAAATTCTCTGTGCTAAAAAAATTTCTCAATTAACTGCTTCAATTAGCATAATATAGAAAACTAGGTGGTTTTAGTTTAAGCTTATATCTTTGTGCTTATTTTAGCTTCTCATATCATAATAGATTATTGTGTATCAGTTCCATAGCTTAATTTGTCCATTTGTTTCAAAAATCACAAAAACAGGTTGTAAAAGGGGTGTTTGGATTAAGTCCTTTTGCTATGGTATTGTTGTTTCTATTGGCCTTCAACCATTTAGATTTCATTCTTAGGCTTAATACTGACTATTTCAACTTTTAATTGGGTAGGTTACTTAGAAAAAGTCAAAAGTCTCTTTGAATCTTCACAACTGTTGGACTGTTAAGGTTTTTGAACCCACAACCCTATTAGTAGTTGCATATCTTGATAAGTTTACTTAATTTAGTCTAAATTTAGCTTAATATAACTTATTTAGTCACTTAGGATCCATCAGAATCTCATATTAGTCAAAGTTCCATGTTCATGCAAAAAGTCAAAATTGCATAGTAGGTAGAAATCCAAATATTGGATGAATTTTTGTGATTTTTGTGTTTAGATTCAGGACTTGATACTTTTACAAGTTGAAGCCACTCACCTAATCTTTAAAAATCCACCATCAGCTTAATTTTCAGATTTTTATTTGTAGCTTATTTGAGAGCTCAAGGAGGCCTGAAGGGCATCAGTATACCCTGCACCAGGGCACCCATAATTTTGCCCATTTTCCTAGACCTGTCCTGACTTCACTAGTGGGCCCCACAATCTGGTTTTTGGCTTTTTGAAAGGCCAACAAGCCCTTCTACAAGAACCAGGGCATATTTTAAGCTTTTTAGCTTATTTACTAGGGCTGCAAGTCCCTTTGACTTTGTCCCATTTTACCCCTATGCTGAGTCATCAGCATAATCAGCCCAACTTCCAAGCCACCCCCAGAGCTTAATAGTAGGCCCCATCCTTAGCTTTTTGGAAAGGTTACCAACCCAACTTGCTAGTTCCAGGCTTATTTTGGCTTTTCAAGCTTATTTGATCAGCTGGATTAAGTCCACAAAAACCCTACCGGGTTATTTGTTTCTGAGTGTGATTTGGTTTTGCTTATTTGATTATTTCAGCTAATCTAGTGTGCTTATTCCTTTGAAATTTGGCTTATTTCTAGTTCATGTAACAGTATTGTAGATTATTTATCCTTGTGACACCTTGTGGTAGCTTTTTCAAGTTTCATTAAGTCCTAATAAGCTATAAAGCTAAACCTGTTAAGCACTTCTGTGTCTATACTGCTTATTTTTAAGATCCAACCAAAATTCCTTCAAAAAATTTGCTTATTTTGCGTATTTAAATAGTTGTGTAAAAAGAAAAACAAAGAAAAATCAAATTTAAATAAAGTGATAGCTTTTATTTAATAGAATTTATCTTTTTAAATTTTCTTTCAGCTTATTGTTAAGCACTTTCTCATTTTTTTATTTTTTTAGATTTCTTTTATATTAAAGTATTTTTAGTAATTTTTCCATATTTTTCACTTTTCATTTAATATTTATTATAATTAATATTAGTTTAAATAATAATTAAGTAATATTAGTATAATAAATAGTTTTACTAATTTTTATTTAACAACAATACTTTTTTATATTTTTCCTAGGTTTTATATATCATAAAATAATTTTAGGAAAATTTTCATAATTTTCACTGTTTATTTTCTATTTTTATTAATTAATTTAGATTAAATAGTTTTTAATTAATAATTAAGTTAATAATTAGTAAAATAGTCTAAAAATAATTTTTATAAACTTTCTATAATTTTCTAGGATTCCTGAGATGGTTAATTAGTTTTATAAAGTTTCTCATAATTTCCCAAGTCATTTTGCTATTTTCAGTGATTTAAATTAGTTTAAATAGTTAAGTTTTATTTAATTAGTAATTAATTAATATTAAATCAACAAAAAGACAAAAAAATATATTTTTAGTTTCTAAATTTGTTTTAAGTCATTTGAGAGTTAAAAAAAAATTAAATTTGCAATTTTCTAGCTTAATTTTGTATTATAAAGCTTTTTATTATAAGTTAAATAGTTTTAATTAAATAATTAAATAGTTTTTATTTAAATAACAAAATAATCAAAAAAATTATTTTCTTTTTAATTTAATTTTCTTTTAATATTAAGTTTGTAAAAGTTTCATTTTCACCCCCTGTAGTTTTAATTTGTTCAAAACTCACCTTTTTCTGTCTGTAAACGTTTCTGATTTTTAATTTGCTTACATTTGATTATATCTGTAATTCTGTAATTGTTAATACTGTTTCATTATCTTAATTCCAAGCAATCAATAGTGTAAATCAATCCAAATCTTTATCTGGTTACTTTCCTAATCACTAAATCACTCAAACGTTTCCCAAAACACAATTTCAATCTCGCTGGGACATAACGACCCAGGAATACAGTGTGCTTACACCGGATTATATATCTTGCACTTTCTCTCAGGTTTAATATAAAACCCTAAAATCTAAAACCTATGAAATACCCAAAATACCCCTCTAATTTTTAACTTTTGAAAAGACGAATAATAATTTAAGACGTTACATTATATCATAACCTAAGTATTTAAATCTTTTAACATTTGAACAATAAACGTTATACGAAAATAAAACTTATGATAAAATAATTTGCACACATGTTTAATCTATCACACGTTTATATTGTTATTGGGCCGAATCTAGGTAAAATTTGTGTACACAACTTTAACATAAATAAGAAGAGTTAAATGCATTTAATTTGAAAAGATGAAGGAAATTTGGTCTTCTTTTGACCCCTAAAATCACGGCATTCTAGCCCATATTCCCCATTCACTACTCCTTTTAACCAACCGAATATCACATTACCTCTTAAACATTAAACCTTAACTAATACACATAAGTGGCGGCAGTTTTATTTTTTCCAAGAAAAGAAGACACGAAGTGGTAACAAGGTGGTGTTTGTGTCTTGATTTCATGCTGAGTTTCGGTTCGTGTTGGTGTTGCTCGAGTACGTTCGAGTCCAGATGGTGGTTATAATTTGTACGAGTGGTGGTCGTGTACATGTGGCTGTGTACGTTGGGGGTGTAACTTCTCTTTCTGGATTCATTCCGGAATAATAGCGAGTGTATTTGACTGGTTATTTTACTTGGAAATAACGGGACTAATTGTAGCGGGTCTCACGGATGGCGCCACTGATTGTACAATAATTTGAATGACCAGGCCTTCGATAATGATCAAAGGATATAGGGGATGTTGTGGTTGAGCCAAGCTTGTCTCTAACTAAAAATAAGAAATACAAAGACACTACGTTAAGTGATTGCGCAGGGGTTGTGCCCTGCGAACCACCTCCGGCGTGTGAATAAGTATTTGGTATGATAATGTAGGTGAAATATAGTTAAGTAGAGTTGTTGAGATTGCATACCAGAACTGAAACTCATCCAAGACTATTTATAGGGGAAGAAAACAGCTTTGGGGAGTGTTTCCATGTTTGTAGGAGATCATGGGGGTGTCCCATGATTTTATGGTTAACCGCTAGGGCTTAATGTCCACTCTTCCTGAATTACCGGATTAGTAATGGAAGAAGAGAGAAAATGGATAAGACGGGGGACGTGGGTAAGATTTGGTCTTGCCCTCTTTCCATCTTATGTTCGTTGAAGAATACCCCGGAGGGCTTATACCTTCGTTTGGCGAATTCCCAACTGGTAACTAGATCATAAGATTTTAGTTTTATGCCCAAGAAGGATTTAAGAGGCTAGCTAGAGCCTGCGATTATGTAGGTTTCGAGGAGACTCGAAGGGGGTCCTTCGAGCTATCCGGAGGGTACATCATCAAGCCCCCCAGTCAAAAGTGATATATGCGTGCAAGAATATATTGATTACGACTCTATCGCAATACAATGATTTCTCCATATCCTCGAAAATTGGATAAGAGAAATTTTTGAAATTCAAAAATGCATTTAATGCACATGCCCCATCCGTTGAACAAAAGATTGTAACGGCATGATTATCGGTAATCTCAAACGATTTTTCAAAATTTAAAGCCGCTACTAGATACGACTACGTATAGTATAAATACCTATGCATTCTGAAACCCTAAATTACACACCCTGTTCCGCTGCAATTCTCACAAAGTTGTGACGTATCTATCTTCAAAATTCAGAAGGTAACCTCTTTCTCTTTTCTCGTAGTTAGATCTTTAGGTATCACAAAGTAGTCACGAGTATGGATGCCAAACGTATCATAAGACAACAAAAATGTACTCTTTCCAAAGAAGCCCTAACTCTCTTTCTAGATAATTACCCGATACCCAAACAACACAAAGTTATGCTCCCAAAAAATAATCAAAGCATTTATGATGCCCCAAAAGGGTATGTGGATTTGTATACACATGCTTTTACCCGGTCAAATCTAAGAATACCACTGCATCCATTATTTCTAGAGCTGCTACAATATTATGAGGTTTCATATTTCAAGGTTTAATCCCTTCGGTCTAGCCAAACTTACCACCTACATAGTAATGTGTAAGGCGTATGGTTACGAGCCTACACTAAATGTACTTCGAGGCTTCCTTAACCTATGTCCCGTAGGAGATTGGCTAACACTGTCGAAGAGAGGTGAAGCAGATGTGCCCATGTTGATCACCAAACCATATACAAACATATCCAATTGGAAAGGAAAATTCTTTTATGTGCAAGATACAATCATACCTCCGCAATATCCAGCACTCTTGAATGAAGCATTCCGTTTTGATCGTAAGAAATTCAATGATCAGCTTCCCCACAATATCCGAAGTGATCCACTCTACCAACGTCTTGCTAGATACCCAGTGGATGTGCAAACCTTTCCAGAGCACATCCTCTTTATGGCTGGTCTTGTGAACCGTTGGGAAGGATCACCCTTATTACCGGAAATCCATTGTGATGGCCAAAGTATGTATATGTAACTTAACATAAATGAATAACATATCTGATGATATTTATGTATCTTTTTATTTTGCAGTAATGGTTCTCCGTCAGTCTCAGTCAACAATAATGACGTGGATGCCATGGTATTGGGGCCAATTACATTAGTTGAAGGGATGACTCCTATCAATACCGAGGAAGCTCCCTTGGCAATAGAAGGCATTCCTGATGTGGAAATCCTTTCCTCCGATTATAGTCCCATGACTTATGTTGGACCCTCTGGTATAGCTGATAGGGTTCGTGAAAGGAAGGGAACTGAAAATAAGGCTGCAAAGCCTCCAATCAAGAGAAAACTTGACATACCAACCCACCTATCCAGAGCTACAAAGAAGACTACCTCCCAGGATAAGACTACTGCTTCAGTACCCTCTGAAAATTCAGATGATGAAGACATTCATGGTAAAAGCTCATTATGACCTAAATACCACCGCAAAATAAATTTAAAGCTTCAAACATATCCTAATTCCAAAATGTGCAGGGTTGTTTAACATAAAGGAACTCCCCAACTCCCTAGCTTGCCACTGACTTTTTGAAGGTGTTACTTCAGCCCGCTGGAAGGGAGTCCTTGACAATATGTCAATAGAGCAATTGTGTGATCTTCATGACAAAAGCTACACAAGGCAAGCTGTTCTAGATAACCATCTCAACATCCAAACAAGAGAGTTGGTTCGGACTGTTAAAAATGCTAAGGAAGAGTTGAATGTAGTTTTGGCTCGAGAGGAACATAGGGAGCTGTTGATCACTGAGCTGAAGTCCAAGTGTGATAGGGCTACAAAGGATATTGAGAAGAATCCAACTGTGCAAGATCTTCGATCCAATGCCATGAAGCTTGCCACTCGACTAAAGGAAGCTCAAGCTGAGTGTGGTAGGATCAAGATGGAGGAGGCCAAAGCGATTGGGCTAAAAGAGAGAGTATCTGTTCTTGAGTCGAAGTGTGTAGGTCTTAGAATAGGCTCATGGAGCAAAAAACCAAATTGCAATAGGAGGCAGATGCTTTAAACCTTCAATGTGAAAGTCTCCAGAAATATATGGCATAGGTTGTAGCCAAGGTTATTCCTTACATTGCTATGGAGTTGTATCTTAGTGATGAAGTCGGACAAGTGGTAGCCAACTTGGTAAATGATGCCCTATTCCATGGTAAATGCACTACTCTGGAAGAAATTGCTGAGACTAGAGAGCCTGTGATCCTGTCGAAGGTTCCTTACTATCGCCCTTCGCATGAACAGTGTTGGGAATTCTGCTAAAGTTACTGCTGATGGTTCCTGCTGAAGTGCTAGTTCCTGCTGAAGCAGTATATCTGCTGAAGGATATGCATGAGTTTTATGTTTCTGCGGATATAGTTGTTACGCATAGTTTGTTATTTAGTTAAGATATGCATGAGTTTTATCAGGAAGTGATAATGTATATCTCTTTTAGTTTATAGAAGATACGTTTCTTGTGAAACGGTTTAGGGTTCCTTATCTATAAAAGGAACACACGATAATGTATTATACACACGTTCGAAAAACAAGTTTTAATATTATTCAAAGATCCATAGAGGATCATAGCATTCTTAGTATTCTGTTATTATACTTGTGTTTATTTTCGCTTTAGAATACAAGTTATAGAGTCTTTCTATTAGTGTGTTTGTGATTACATAAACATTACTAACGATCCACGAGTGCTCAAAGATCTATCAAGGTCTAAGGTTCAACAAGTGGTATCACAACACAGGGGGCTCGTGAGATCTAGGGTTTCAAGGTTTTCATGGTCTTGTTTATGAATAAAAAGCAGTTTTGATGATGAGCAGATCATATGAAAGCAGTTTGAAGAAGCGGTTTCTATACAAGGTTTCATTGTTTGTACTGCTGCTGTGATAAATTCTTTTGGCAACAAAGGTAAATTCGATTAATATATTGTGTGTATTATATATTAACAATGGTAAAATAATTGATTTAATGAATTGGTTAAGGATTTGTCGTATAAGTGCCTGATCTCAATTAATCATATTCGTTTTTGATAAAGATTCCTAACTGATCTTGTCGTCTTCTACAAGATTAAAGTGTTGTACGATTCGTTTGGTATTAATGTGTCTCACATAGATCGGTTCTATATTTGTTTGGTGTTATGTGGTGGCTGATAAAGGGCTTTTATTGATCCTCGTACTATAATTAATGGGTCAAATTGATGAAGTGATCGGTCGGTGCTATATTTAACTTGTTTGACTCCTACTGATTTTATAACATGAATATTAAAATGGTTTTGATTGGCTGATCATTGTACTACTAAGGTGGGACGATGGATATTTATTGAGGTTCAAATGTTGCTGCTGTTCGAATATTATATGCGTCAAGTAGGGATTTAAATTGGTTATTGATTCAGTGTTTGGTTGCACGTGGGTTGACAAACAATGTCAGTGTATTGCCTTTTACTAATTTCGATGGTAGAGTTGGTTGCAGGATAATATTGAATTGGTTTGTGAATATATTAAAGATAGATCTGTCGGTTCACATGGGTGAGGTTGTTTGCACATGGACTCTATGATATGTCACTTTCAAAGTTCTTCATCACGTGATGCTTATTTTTTGGACCGGTGCAATATTCGTGAGGGTAAAAGTTATCATGGGTCGGTTATTGAAGTACTGGTACAAAGTGGTGACATCATAACTGAATTTGGATTGAATATTGTATCATTAATTGAACGTGGAAGTTGTCATCTAGCGCTATGTCAGTTCTATATTTGTGAGGTGTATTTAAGATAAAGACATATTTACCTCGTACGAATTATAAAATAGGACAGTGGATATTGTTTGATGATTGGATGCTACTGCTGTTCTTAGTTGTTTCTGCTGCTCAGGTATTTTGTTTCTGCTCAATGCTATTTTGTTTCTGCTGATCAATACTGCTGATGTCTGGCTTCTGCTGCTGCGCTATTATGTTTCTGCTACTCGTTACTACTAAAAAAAATTATTATTAAAAAAAAAGTTATTATTTTGTTTTTGTTGGTTGATATTTAATTCTAGGTCCGAAGACGCCCTTGGATCTTGAACAATGAAGATTTGTATGGTTCGTTTTGGAGACTCAGTTCGTGGTATAATTCTTGACTGGAACAGTTACACGCGCTTTACAAATATTTTGGGGGGCATATGATACCATACAGTTCATGATATGATTACACAAAATTAGATAATCATAAGCATTGAGTGGTTTCTGGTCGATCCGTCTGCGCTCACTGAGACTATCGGCCATTGCATGTAATCGCCATGCATATATTGACTACAAGAATTATCCAAAGACATTTTATGATGTCTTTTTCGCACTGAAGGAAGAGATGATCTATGCTACTGAGTTCATGATTCAAACAGATGGTTAGTATATTTTTAAGGGGAAGCTTATTGTTAAAAAATACTTAACCATCTACATGCATCACTTGAGGGGAAGCGTTTACGAAGATGCACAAGACCCCTATTAGATGATTACAAAAAGGGGAAGAAGATTTATGATGTGCAGCTTATTATTTGTGATGACATGTTTTAGCATTGTTTCTTCATGCAGATTGTTTTGTAATATCAAATAGGGGAAGATTGTTGGGAATTATAGATTTGATGATTACAAAACCTACAAGCAAGAAATGAAGAAAGAAGAAACAATGAGGACCTAATATGTAATAGTTACTTAGCTTTCTTAGTAAGCTAGGGTTTAGGGTTTGTAACCTCCCTCTATTATATAAAGAGGGGAGGCGTCTAGGTTACATTCATCCTTTCATAGCTAGTCTCTCCAATGAGAGTCTAGAAAACGTATAGAGCGTATCGTAGTAGTAGTAGTTTAGTTGTAGTAGTTTATTTTATTTATATTCAATAAAGAAAACCTTGAAGTAACTTTGATTGTTCTTGTTCTTATTCCACTGTACTTAATCATTGTTACTATATCCTAGATAGGGCTTAAACGATTCTTCACAATTGGTATCAGAGCAATTAGTAATATGGCAGAATTTGACAATGAAAGGGATCGTGCAATGTTCCCTTATTTGATGGATGATAAGTACGAGGTCTAGGCTAAGAAAATGGAACAATGGATCACGAACAATGACATGAATATCTGGAAGGTGATTCAAAATGGCAATAACTTGAAAAGGCATAGAAGAGATCAAGATGGAAATGTCATTATTCTTCTTCCAATGACTGCTGATGAAAACATTGTTGTACAAAGGGAATCAAAGGCAAGAACTACCTTGCTTAAATCTGTTCCTGCTGATCATGTAGCAGATTTCCATTATATGGATGAGGCAAGTGATATATGGATTGCAATCAAAGCAAGGTATGGTGGAAAGGTTGAATCCAAGAAGATGAGAAAGGAAGCTTGCACTATATCCAAGACTGAAGAATTTGCACAGATGGGACTCCCTTCTCAGGTACATAATTGCGTCTTTGGTTGTAGTGAAGGATATAATGAACTTAAGGAAGCTTATGATGAATTGAAACCTAAATATAATGAATGTTATGTAGAAGTTGAGGCTTACAAACAAGCTTTAAAAACTTTAGAAAGATAAAAAAATTGGTTTCAAAAGAATCACCTTGCTTAAGATGAAAAGATAAGGGTGTTAGAAAGTGATTTAGAATGTACTAGAATTGATTTAAAGCGTACTGAGAAAGAAAAAGCTGATGTAGTTTCAGAAAACCAAGTGCTGAAAGAAAAACTAGATGAGGAAGTAGTTAGACATAAAACATGGTTAATATCAGGTGATAACTTAGCTAGCTTATTCTATGGTAGTCAATCTGTTAACTCTGGAATAGGTTTAGGTTTTAAGAAGTATGTTGGTTTAGAAGCTAGGAATGATCTAGGTAAATCAACACCATCAGGATTAGCTAATTATGTAAAAGAAGGTAACTTACATGTTGTAGTTGGACCTATTAGAGGAGATCACATGCCCACTGACCTTTCCATATATGTTGACTTTGATGGATCACACCATCTTTATGCCAAAAAGTCAAGTGACTTGCAAGACCCTGATTCTAAATCTACTGACTTTGTCTCTTGTTCTGACAGTGACAAGTCCTCTGACCAAAGGTCTACTACTTATACCAGTTGTGATTCAAGTGAAAAGTCAGACCTTCCCAAGCCCTCACCCAAGACTCCCTACAAGCCTGTTACAGTTACTGCTGATTCAAAGACAGTTTCCTCTGAAGACTTATCATTTAATTCTTTGCAAAACAATGTTTTTAATTCTGTCAAAAACAATTCTATTAATGTTTGTGGTTTGAATAATTTTGCATGTCATGGAACATCTTTCACTTTGAATAAATCTTCTAAAAAGAAGAAATGCTTTGCGTGTGGCAGTAAATTTCATTTGATTAAGGATTGTAATTTTCATGAGGAAAGAATGGGTGTATGTGCTAGTCAAAGGAAACCTAGACCAATGTGGAAAATGTTAATGAAATACCATCTTATGTTCTACAAGAAACTCATAAAACCAGCAAACACAATTCTGCTGATAAACCTTCTCCTTGGAGAAGATCTGTTGCTAGACCATATGTGAGACCAACTAGTTCTTATTTTCAGAATGGTTATTGGCCTAGATATTTTGACTCAATGTATGTTGGTGGAGGATATTGGGATACTGCTGTGAAGCCCTCAACAGGTTGTTCTTGGACTCAAAAGGGAACTAATTTTCAAAGAAGGCCCAAGAACAATGGTGGATCTTATACATCTACATGGCCTAACTCTTATGATCCACAAGGCAGGCTCAAGTCAGTAATGACTTGAGTCTCCAATGTGTACTAATATTTTGTATACTTTTTGTTGTTGTTGTAGGATCATCCTCTGAAAAGTAAAGAATTAGGAATAGTAGATAATGGTTGTTCCAGGAGTATGTCAGGGAATAAGGATAAGATGCATGATTTTGTACCCATAGAAGGAGGAGGCACTGTGACTTTTGGTGGAGGAGATGGTAGAATCACTGGGAAAGGCACCATCAAAACACTTATGTTAGATTTTGTGAATGTATACTATGTGAAGGAACTGTAACATTTTAACTTATTCTCAGTATCACAAATATGTGACACCAAGAATAAAGTCTTCTTCTCTGATGATGAATGTCTTGTGCTCTCTAAAGACTTCATACTTCCAGAAGATACAACTATTCTGCTAAGAGTTCCTAGAAACAACAATTTGTACACATTCAATTTGAATGATGTCCAACCTGAAGGTGATTTAACATGTTTCGTGGCTAAAGCAACCCTGGATGAGTCTACAAGATGGCATAGAAGGATGGCTCATGTGAACTTCAATACCATCAACAAGCTTTCAAAACTTGGTGTTGTTCATGGACTTCCTTCAAAGGTCTTCACCAATGAACATAATTGTGTTGCCTGTAACAAAGGAAAGCAATACAGAGCCTCATATAAAGCCATTACAGCTGTGAGCACTATCTCAGAACCTCTTCAGTTGCTGCACATGGATCTCTTTGGTCCAACTCAAATCAGAAGTATTGATCATAAGTACTTCTGCTTGGTAATCACTGATGATTATAGCAGGTTTTGTTGGGTATTCTTTTTGAAAAATAAAGATGAAACATCTCCAATTTTAAAAGAATTCATTACCGTTATTGAAAACCAGCTAAACAAAAAGGTTAAAGGGATAAAAAGAACTTTGTCAGTCTAAAGGGATAAAAAGGGACTATAGCAATCCAAGAACCCCACAACAAAATGGGGTTGCTGAAAGAAAGAATAGGACCTTAATAGAGGCAGCAAGATCCATGCTTGAAGACTCTAAATTACCCACTATGTTCTGGACTGAAGCAGTAAGCACTGCTTGATATGTTTTGAATCGGGTATCCATCACTAGACCTCATTTCAAGATACCTTATGAACTTCTCACTAGGGAAGTTCCTGATATTCATTACCTCAAACCTTTTGGTTATCAAGTAACCATTTTGAACACTAGTGATTCACTGGGAAAATTTGATGGGAAAGCTGATGAGGGGTATATTGTGGATTATTCAGCTCATAGTAAGGTTTATAGGGTTTACAATTTAAATGCTAAAAAGATTGTGGAGACTCTTGACCTGACATTCCTAGAAGATAAGTCTAATGTTCAAGGACAAGGTCATGTTTGGTATTTTGACCTGGATTATTTAACTGATCACTTGGGCTATACTAGATATGTTACTAACCAATCTGCAGGTACAAAAGAGTCTCCCACTAAGAATGCAGGTTTTCTGGATGATGACTCAGATAGTGAATCTGAGCAAGATGAACAAACCATTGGTGTACCTTCTTTTCCTCCTAACCCATTTGCAGATGATAATTCTAAAGAAACTTTTAATGAGAATGAAGCAAGAGCATGCAGCCATTCAAGAAGCTGAGAGGCTTGGTGAGAAGTTTGCAAGAGATACCGAGGCTTTACTCAGACAATCAGCACAAGCAGTCAGTGGAAACCAGGATTCTACTTACAGTTCTATTGAAGGTTCTCCTGTTTCTTCTGACATCATCAAATCTGGTGACAGTCCTGCTGCACAATCTCCAATATCCACTAGTGTGTCCACAGACTTTGGAAAACCATATACACGATTTCCAAGTCCCTCTGATCTTGGTCATCACCAACCCAAAGCTGGTATCTTCAACTCCTCTTCCTATGACAGTGAATTTGGACCCACAGTGAACAATCTTGACACCACAATTGATGTCAAACCCATTGCAACAAAAATGATAAACATTGATCATCCTTAATCAAAGATTCTTGGAGATCCAAAAGCACCTGTTAGAACTAGGAGTACTGTGAAAAGTACTAAGTATGGTGAAGTTGCTTTTATTTCCTATGTCTCATATCAACAAAGGAACAATCATACAGATTTAAGCATTGTTTGTTTGTTTGTTTTCTTTCTCAAATGGAGCCAACCAGTGTTTCTCAAGCTCTTGCAGATTCAAGCTAGCTTGAAGCAATGCAAGAAGAGATGCTACAATTTGAGAATCAGCAGGTTTGGATACTTGTACCACTACCTGATGGGAAATTTGCAATTGGGACAAAATGGATTTTGAAGAACAAAAGAGATGCAAGGGGTATTGTGGTGAAAAACACAGCAAGATTACTGGCTCAGGGGTTTTGGAAAGAAGAAGGAATAGATTATGATGAAGTTTTTGCACCAGTGGCTAGAGTTGAGGCCATTAGAATCTTCTTGGCCTATGCATCTTATATGGGGTTCATGGTATATCAGATGGATGTGAAAGGTGCTTTTCTGTATGGTGAAATTGAAGAGGAGGTTTATGTAACTCAACCCAAAGGCTTTGAAGACCCAGATAATCCCAATCATGTTTACAAGGTTGTAAAAGCTCTCTATGGACTACATCAGGCACCAAAGGCTTGGTATGCTAGGCTTTCTGCATTTCTTCTGAAGCATGGTTAGAGAAGAGGTGCCATTGACAAAACACTCTTTCTAAAGAAAGATTCCAGAGATATCATCCTTGTGCAAGTTTATGTGGATGACATCATCTTTGGCTCCACTAAAGAAGAATGGTGCAGGGAGTTTGAGGAATTGATGAAGGGAGAGTTTCAGATGAGTGCTATGGGGGAGGTTACTTTCTTTTTGGGTTTACAAGTTCAGCAGAAACCTGATGGTATATTTATCAGTTAGGATAAATATGTGAGAGACATGTTGATGAAGTTTGATATGGAAAATGTCAGAACTGCCACTACACCCTATGAAGCTCCAAAACCAAAGAATAATCTTGAACCAGATCCTGCTATGAATGTTCATTTATACAGATCCATGATTGGTTCATTGATGTCTTTGACAGCTTCTAGGACGGACATTACATTTTCTGTAAGTGCTTGTTCTAGACACAAGGTCACTCCACTTACTTCCCACTTGAATGTAGTCAAAAAGATTTTCAAGTACCTCAAAGGCCAACCCAATTTAGGTCTTTGGTACCCAAGAGAGTCTCCTTTTAGGTTGGAAGCCTATAGTGATAGTGATTATGCTGGTGCAAATATGGATAGGAGGTCTACAACTGGAGGTTGCCAATTTCTGGGAAGAAGATTGATTTCTTGGCAATGCAAGAAACAGACTATTGTTGCTACCTCAACTACTGAAGCAGAATATGTTGCTGCTGCCAATTGTTGTGGACAGGTTCTATGGATACAGAATCAATTGTTGGATTATGGGTTTAATTTCATGAACACCACAATCTTTATTGATAATCAAAGCACCATATGCATAGTTAAAAATCTAGTTTTTCATAATAGAACTAAGCATATTGAGATCAGGCACCACTTTATAAGAGATGCATATGAAAAACATTTGATAAAAGTGGTTAAAATTCACACAGATGATAATGTGGCAGATTTATTGACTAAAGCTTTTGATGGGCCTAGGTTTCAACACTTTGTTGTCCATATTGGGATGCTTAACCCTTAACTGCAAAGTTTGAGGGGAGGCATAAGCCTCAGGGGAGGCATATGCCTCAGGGGAGGATTGTAGTTGTAAAATTGTATACTATCTGTATATTTTTGTTAATGTTTGCTAGCACTAACCAACTAATGTTCTTGTAAGTTTTGGTTTAGTGTATTTGTTACTCTGTGTCTGTTTTGCATAATGTCCTTATGAGTTGTTGCTCATCTTAAGTTGAAGTTCACCAAGATTGTTACAATGGGAAAGTAATCATGTAAGCTTAAAGCTTGTTTCTACTAAAGAGTAATACAAGAGATACTAAGTGTTTCTACTGAAGTAAAGTTCAAGCGATGATTATTGAGAAAAGCTTTTCATTCATTCAAGAAACAATTTACAGCTTATAATCAACTTCAACTGAAATACAAGACCATTCCTATACAGAGTCTACCAAACTTATTCTAGCTCCTATCATCTATTACCAAAGCTGGTGGATATGCATGACCAGTACGATGAAGAAGCTGAAGGTGAAAATGGAAAAGAGGGAATGATGATGATGATGATGATGATGACGAAGATGCTCAAGAGCCTAGTTTTATATCTTTGGTCCCTGGCAACATCACACCATCTTCTACTCCACCTTCCTTTTTCCCTTACCCATCACCTCTGCCTCCTTGCCCTTTCCCCTGTGTCCATGGTATGAAGCACCAGATCCTGTAGCAGGAAGACCCAACACCACATCCCGTGATGTTGGAAGAGATGGATTAGACTTCCCTGGCCTTGGTTGGGATCTCTCTGGTGTAGAAGGAGGAATGAATGATGGATCTTCATCTTCATCCTCTGAAGATTCTTCATCAGAGGTAAAGAGAAAAGGAGGGACATATTGTCTCTCAGCAGGAATGGGGGCATGGCTTGGTTCACCTCTCTCTAGAGCATTCCACCTCTTCTCTAGTTCCCTTTCAGCATCTGAATCATCCAAATCCGAAGGATTGTTTGTAGGATCTTCTGAGGGTGAGGGACTTGGAGGTTTCACATCAGGATGCTTCGTTGGATGAGCACCGAGTGGAAAGTAATCGCTCCAACCATCACTTGATGATGATGATGATGATGAGGTGGAGGAGGTAAGATCTATGATTTCTGGTTTGGAGGACATGTTTTTGGTGGATAATTGAGACTTTATTGAGAAATTAGGGTTTTGATGATAATTGGGGGTAATTGATATCTGTAACGTGTGATTTGGGGATTATTTTATAGGCGAAGTCAAGGTTTGATGGTAATTAATGCGAGTTGGGTGGAAAAGTAAAACTCAAGATATTTACTGAAGATATTTTTACTATTGAGTTGATTCTGCTGATTGACTTTTTGATCAGCAGATTGACCTTCATTTTTGCTGAAGGGTTAATTTTGAAATTAGAAGGAGTTACTTTATACGTCAGATGTGGTCAACAATTTGTTCCGATATTCTTGACCATGATTGGGTAACTTCCACTTATAACCTATTTCACATATGTTCGCCCAAAATAACTCATTCCCTTATCAACCAATTTAAACCCATTTCCCATTTGCATATTTCATAACCGTTTCTCACAAATCGTTCGAATGACACCACTTCAATTTAAGCAAGATCATATCAAGGTTGCCTTTCTGAGTAAGACAAAAGATCATGAACTGTATGATCCTATGGTGGACTTTTTGCAACGTTCCAAAATTCATTATTCTCTAACACATTCTCCAAATGTGATATATGAATCGTTGGTGAAACAATTTTGGGCATCTGCTACAAAAAGGTCTGACACAGAGATTGTAGCTACTATTGATGGAACTGAGTATGTGGTGACTGAATCGTTGATAAGGACAAAACTTCATTTGGATGATGAGAATGGTGTCTATCACTCCAACACTGAAGTGATACTTGCTGGATTACGGGAAGCTGGTTATCAAAGAACTGACACAAGTAAATGGCTTAAGAATCAGTTCTGTCCCAAGTGGAGGTTTTTGGTGCACACACTGCTCCAATGTATCAGCAACAAGTCTGGTGGCTAGGATCAATTCTCTACCCAATTGGGTTGTGGTATTGTTTGTCTTTCAAATGGTTTAACTTATAATTTTTCTAAGTTTATTTTTGATAATATGCTAGAAAATATTGAGAAGAAAAAGCATAAGTTTTCAATGTACCCTAGGTTTCTTCAAATAATTTTAGATATAACAACCTAAGACAGAGTCCATATCCCTATAAAGGGTCTTAGTGCTAAATTGTTTGCTTCTATGAAAACAAATTATGATGGGGAACATCACCCTCTGTTAGCTGCTATGTTGCCAAATGGTAATGATGATGCAGGTGAGGGTGATGCTACTGGTGATATACCCTCTCCAAATGCTGTTGATGATGGTAATCCATCATCTTCTAGTGTTGCTGCTGATGGTAATCCATCGGTTGTCCATGATGGAGAGCCATCTACAACTGCTGAAGCATTACATGTTTCTCCTGACCTGCCTCCACCTTCCCCTTTACCTTTGTCACCTAGTTCTTTTCCATCACCTTCTCATGTTGCTCCTGATGAGCTTGTTCCTGAGGTTGAGGAGACAGTTCAGTCTCTTGGTACCCAAGTACCTACACCTCTTGAACCTGAGATTACTAGACTACCCATACCTAGTCCTGTAAGAGAGCCAATTGATGAAGGCTCTCCCACTGTTGTACATATGTCTGTTTCTCCTGATAGGTCCAGTGAAGCTCCCATTACCACTGAGCAATCTACTGGTGGAGCTGAGGACCCTATTACTCTCACCTCTGTATATGATTTGCTTTGAAGGTATGTTTAAAAGATTGATGATCTTCAAAAGGAGCATGCATATACCAAATCCTCACTTGGTGGTGAGATTGAGTTGTTGAAAAAGAGGGTTCAGGAGTTAGAAACTCAACTTGGTCAGCAAAAGAAAAGAAAGGTTGTGATTGATGCTGATGAAGTAAATGAGGATAGGAATTTGGATTCACTTGAGATCTTGGCTGAAGTTGCTCAACAGACTCATGCTTCTTCTCCCACAGTTGCTGAATCTTAAAAACTAAAAAAGCCCATTCAGTTCAGCAGAAGAAATAGAAGACCGTATTTGGCAAAGAAGTCTGCTGAATCTTCTAAAGTGTAGAATGTTGATGAGATTCCAATGACAGATGCTGGTGATACTCTTCAGGATAATGAACCAATAATTGATGTTGCTGCTGAGAAGGCTACTGATGGGGTTCACACATCAGTGGATTCATTCTTTGTGGCTGGTAAAGAGTATATGGATTCACCTAGCATTGATCCATCTGTTCATGAACAAGTTTCTCATGAAGACACAACTGCAACTCCCCATACTACAGGATCTGCTGATACTCTAATTGATTTAGATGTTCAAGATTTACCTGCTGATCCTCTGGAGGATTTAGTCATTCCTCATGATGATTCTGCTGACATTACTAGAGTGTGTGATAATGATCTTATCTCAGAAGAAGAAAGACTTGAGCAAGAAAGACTTTTGAAAGAATGATCAGAAGAAAAGTACAGAATTGGCAAAGGAAGTACAAACTAAATATGACTCAGAGTTCCAATCTGCTACAACCAAGTATGTTTCTACTTTGCCTCTTGCAAGACAAAGAGAATTGGATGTTGCAATTCCAAATTTTGATGAAGCAGATTGGATGCATATTGGGAGACAAGTGATTTCTACTCCTAGTTTAGCTAGAGATATTCTTGGAGATAAGGTCAGTGAAGTTGGTTATGTTCCTGGAATAGTTAAGATAATGAAACAAAGGAGGAAAGCTGCAGCTGAAAGAATTGCTAAAGCAAAGAGGGATAAACCAATGACTCAAGCACAGCAAAGGGATTTTATGAGAAATTTTGTGAAAAATCAAAGAAGTGCACTATATAATCATACTTGGACTAGGAAACAAGTTTGGTCTTTCTCAGATAAATAATAGAATCAAGACCAGATTACAAAAGGATGGAATGAGTACTCCTAAGCTTGTTCCTACTCTAATTCCTACTGATGCAGAACCACATTCTAAGAGACTCAAAATAGATGAAGTTGTTTCTGCTCATGTGCCTGTTACCTCTTACTCTCATTCTGCTGATGCTGATTCCAATATTGATATGGGTGTTCCTGCTGTTGATCATACACCTTTACCTAGTGTGTCTACTTCTGCTGATCTAACAACTACTGTTGCTACATCTGTTATTGACAAAGGTAAAGCCAAAGTTGTAGCAGAAGATATTCCCTCTAAAAAGAGAACCAGGAGACAAATGGAGGAGGATAGATTGGGTGAAGAAGCTGCTAAGAGGTTGCATGATGATTAAAAAGGCTAAATTGGAAAGATTTCATGACATCAAAGTGAGAGAAGTAGAGCTTGAAGCTGCTAGAGCTAAACAAGTTAGAATGGAGATGGATACACAAGCTAAATCTGTTGTACTTGACCAATCTTCTGGTGAGGATTCTACTAATGTTCCATTATATCTTCCATCAGTGGAAACATATACTGCCGAAGATGTATCTGCTGAGGATGTATCTACTGAAGAACCTTCTTCTCCACATGCTGCTATATACATTCCTGGTAGGAGAGCCAAAAGAATGGCTAGAATGAAGGTCTCACACCCTCCTCAAGTGCATAGGGTAGTAGATGTAAATGCTGCTGATTCTTCTTTTATCAAACAGGGATCTCCTGATGATTGGCCAGAGGATTTTAGGGATGTTTTGGTTAGATGGGAGTTGTCTAGTAATGGACAGATCAATACTATTTATAGGCTTGATAAAACATCTATGTCATTCACATTTCTACAAGAAATTTTGTATCTTGTGGATCGTCAGGACTTAGTCACTCTCTATGAGTTGGTTACAAAGCATTATGCTACTCATACTCCTGAAGGTGCATGATTATTTCTATTGGGCGATCTTCAAGTGCTTATGGGCTCTACTTTACCAAATGGTTCTGGTTATGGAGTCTGAAAGAACAATTAGAGGTTGAAAGTACAAAGTTGGAAATTTTATCCTCTTCCTTATGTCCATGTCTTGGAGACACATCTGGTATAAGGGTCATAATGTTCATTGAGAAGAATTATCCGCTGACTGTGCCTCTTATGGAGAAAATGCTTCTACATAAGTTGGAGATTCCTCCTGATCCAGTTGGGAATGCTAGATTGTTTGCTGAATCTTTAGTTAGTTTGTTCAAAATCAAGATCAGGATTCCCAGAGCTGCTTGATGGTATTGTGTTGTATATTTCTTAAATTCATATTATTTTCTTAATAAAAAAAATAAACTACTACAACTAGGATATAATAACAATGATTGAATATGCAGCGGAATATTTAAAGAACACAATCAAAGTTATGAACAAGGTTTTCTAATAAAACAATGATTCTTTATGGATCTATATTTCTCAGACTTAAAAGTGTTTTTCTTGAAGTATTAAGTCTACATAATAATAAGCCGTGTGTTCCTTTTATAGTTAAGGAACCCTAAACCGTTTCACAAGAAACGTATCTTCTATAAACTAAAAGAGATATGCATTATCACTTCCTAACAAAACTCATGCATATCCTGTCACACCCCCAAAATACCTGAATGGCAGCGGAATGGAATACCTGGGGGTGATTGTCATAGCACCATAGTTACAGTTATATTGAACGACCTAAAGTGTCGTTTAGAAAATACAGCGTTTGATCATTAAAACATTCAGAGTTTACAAAGCTTAGGTCCCAAAAGAGTTTGCCCAAAATTGTTAAAATAAGTTCAACAAGATCAAACGTTTCATAAGTGCAAAAAATATGGTGAGACGCGTCGACTCCGCGACTCCACAAAGGTCCAAATGTATGCAACATAAGCTACCTTAATTACCTGAGAAATACATTGCGAAAAAAAACAGTCAACATAAAGTTGGTGAATAATCATAGGTTTATAAGTTAAATCGTATGTACAATAGCCACAAGTATAAAGTAAAGTACTAAAATGTCAAAAGTGCTACATTGTCTCTTAAGCTCATGGCACCGAAGCTCGACGTACTAAAATTGGCCCCAAAGGAGTGTTTATCAGGCACTCTAAATATTCAGACATGAAATGCATTCGTTTTCCTTATGGAGCAACCCAAACACGAATGGAGGAGTCACCCTCGATAGATCTATCCACTCACTCTCGCTTGGCAATATAATTAACGGTCCATGATAATAAAGGGGACTTGAAGTGATAGTACTAACAACTTAAGCAATGTATGGAATTTAATACTTGGGCATGTACAAAAAATAATAATTGTGCAATGTATTCTCCCCCGTGGGATTTAAAATCAAATAAGTACTAAAAACGGGGCTATGAGAACTCACCTGGAGTGATAGTACAAAGATGGTACAACGATGGTATAGTAATCGGGACAATGAAGCGCGAACACTAGCCGCAACCTAAATGAATAATCGTGATCTAATTAAGATCAAGCCGTAATGAAATGAATGCACATGCACATGATACCCATACCACTCGTAATTTGGAAATACTAGTTATCGTCATAGTAAACTAGTTTCCATACTTAGGAAAATAGGTCCATTTAGAGAAGTATATAACTTGTCATATTAACTCGTACGAAAATGTTAGCGTTATAATCCTTGTATCGGAAACCTTAAAATAACGTCGTTAAGTCGTATAAATATACTCTTGGGTCGTACGTATTCATTTGTTAAGAATATAGTCATTAGTAACGTTTCTAGAAAATATACCATTTAGTGCGTACGTTAATATTTTTATTTGTGACCAAAAATATATATATAGTTTTGGTGATCTTAAAACGCGTATAACTTGCTCGTTTTAGGTTCGTTTTCCTTGTTCTTTATGTCCACGGATTCGTTTTTGAATATACTAGTATATTTTTGATAACTCGGCTCCTCTAGGTTACGTTTAATGCCTCTATTTACCCATCGAAATCTGCCAAACAGCAAGCAGTTTTTACAAAAATAGTTTTCGTCGTTAAATTTGCAAAAATCATATCTTCTTCGTTATAAGCTCGTTTTAATCCGTTCTTTCGCCTAAAGTTTCGTTTTTGAAAGTATTTTCTAAATCTTTGGTAAAAAATTAGCCATCAACCACTGATTTTCCCACGAAATCGAAATAGGGACAGTAGGTATTTCAAAGGTTTCAAAAATCGTTTCTAGGGTTCTAATCTAGTTCCATCTTCATTCAAACCACTTTCAATCACCACAAAACTAATCTAATCCTACCATACACCTTCTTAGGGTGTCATGGGTTCCTAATCATCAAAACCAAGTAGATCTAACAAGGATCTAACCAAAAATCACTTCTAGGGCTTAAAAGTTTAATATATACAAAATGGAGTGGTATAAGTTAATATATGCATGAGATCTTGCAAAAAAAAAATATATATAATCATAGTAATAACTTTGTAAAAATTATGAAATGAGTTTTATAAACTTACTTTGGGATGTGGTGTGATTAGATGATAAAACCTTAGTATTCTTGAGTTTATATTTCAAAACCTTGTAAGAAATACTTAACTAAACTATAATAACACTAGATCTTGAGAAAAATTCTTGTCTTGTTCCTTTCTTTGTTGTGGCCGTGGTTCAAGAGAGCAAAAAGAGAGAAAAAAACTTTTGAGCTAGTTGAAATAATGAGATAAGAAAACTAGTAAGGTTTATATATGTATTATTGTTATTATTATTATTATTATATAACAAAGTTAGTGATAGGCATTTATTGAGAAAGAGTGAATTGGTAACTTTGTAAGAAAAATGGCATGGGGGGGGGGGGGGGGGGCGGCAAAGTCAAGGGGGGGGGGATGTATGGAAGATTTTTGTAACTTGTGTATTATTGTGTGTTATTTGTAGTTTTAAAATGTACCGGGTACCGGGTTAACTAAAAATAAATTTTAACGGAGTTAACCGGGTCATAATAAAGTTATAAAAATTATAAAAATAGGTTGGGTAAAATTATTGGGTGTTTAGATAATTATAGTTTAATTTTTATGAAAACCGTCGTAATTAAATTAGACGTACGATACGAAATAAATAAATTTCCAAAATACCGGGTAAATTAATATAATAAATTTTTATATTATAAAAATGAATATAAAAATATATTGGGATCATAGTCGGGAGTGTCGGACGTGTTATTCTCGTTTATAGTTCGCGTATTAGTGTTTATTTAAAATAAACATACGTAATTCGTTAATTATATTAAAAATATAATTTGAATACCCTACGAGTGGAATAGTATGCAAGTGCCCTAATGATGATATGCAGACTACTTCTAGTCTGTATGAGATGTCCCAAATGATAATGCATGGATTCGCTCCTGAACCAATACGGTTACGCGAATTTTGAATACCCGTAAACTAGGTTTACGATGACATGAGTAATGCACGTGAATAGTGGTTTTCTCTCGGAAATGAATAGTGTCAAGTGAATAGTAAAATTTCTGAACGCTTCTCAGAATATCAAATTGATCTCGAAAATGATGAATAGTGATCGATGAATAGTAAATGATGAATAGTAACTTGTAAATAGTAAATTGTCGAGGTTTAGAAAAATGACCGGAAATTACGAGTTGTGACAGTCTTCCCCTCTAACAGGAACTTCGTCCCGAAGTTCAGTTTTGGTTGGTCTCTGAAGTATATTTGGTAAAAAAGACGTGGATACTTGAGTTGCATTCGGTCCTCTCGTTCCCAAGTAAATTCGGGTCCTTTTCAAGAATTCCAGCGAACTTTCACGATAGGAATTTTGACTTTGCTTCAACCGTTTGACCTCATGGTCCATGCTTTCTATTGGTTCTCTTACCAAGTTTACGTTTGTCTCAGGGTTGGATTCCCTTCCAAATGGGATTATGATTGACTAATCTGAAAGTCATTTCCTAGATTCAAATAGGTGAAACATAGTTGTGTAATCCGGCTATTCCTTAACAAGGCTCAAGTCTGACGGCCACTAGGCCTACTCTGTCTGAACTATTAAGTGGTCCAGTGTATATCGGTTTTAACTTTCCAAATCTCTCCGAATAATATCATGCCTTTCCTAGGCAGAACATTCAACGTAATCTGGCTACCAACTTGAGGTTTTAATGGTTTACAACTTATAGAATTTGTAATTGATCCTTGACTTGTAGGAAATTTCTAGTTATTTCATGAATGCCTATTGGAATAGTGAGTTTGGCTTTTTCCGAGTTTGGTTCGTCAATAGATGATCAGTGCTTCTTCAGGTTTATAATGTAATATGGGTAATATATGTTGCTGAACTATGTCAGAACTCAAATCTTGTATGTCGGTTGGTCGATTCTAACATGAATCTGAAATGGTCCAATATACTTAAAGGTTCAATCTCTCGTGTTACCAAAATCGTATCATGCCTCTCCAAGGCAAACCTTTCAACTTAGCTCGTTCTTTCACGTGAATCTGGTTAGTTTGCTGTTCAAGGATACCTAATCCATATGATGTGCGTCATGTACCAACCTAACTTTTACCAGTTTCTCGTTGCTTGTAACGGGTTCTTGGCTTGTGAAATTTCCTTTGTTGTTCCATGGTTTAGTTCTAGGCCAGTGAATTTAACTTTCCGATTTCGGTCTGTAAATGGGTAATTGGTACTTCGACCATAAAGTGCCTCAATTGATGTAGTCTCTATGCTCGCGCGATAACTATGGTTGTAAAAGAATCCGATTTATGGTAAATGGTTAGTCCAACCATTTCTAGAGTCAATTGCTCACTCTCTGAGCATAATTTTCCTATGTTTGAATTGTTCTCTCGTAGTGACCATCGGTCTGAGGATGACAGGCGGTGTTTATATCTTAATGAGGTTCCGAAGGAGATCATAGAATGATTGTTAGAAATCTGAGGTGATTCGATCACCTTTATCAGGAACAATTGAAATAGGTACAATAAATCTTGTGACTAATTCCACAACGTTACGTCTTTCGAACACGGCGTTATACGAAGAAGATAGAATACGGTTAACAATATTTGATTCTTTGTGTTTTGGTCTAATGGATTGCTAAGACATGTGTCATTCTTTGCCTACTGTGCTTGGTCTCCATTACTGACGTTTGTAATCGTTCTATGGTGTTCCTCCTAATTTCCTTCATCACATATTCCAATATTCCTTATTGTCAAATCACAAAGCCCTAAATGCATAAGCGACGTAGCATGGTGATTGGTTTTCAAAATTTATCTCGCGATTTTTGAGTTTTTGGTCGAAATCTTTTTCTGAATAAACGAATTTAGAAAATGGAGCAAATGGTTTACTAAATAATATCTTTCTTGATGATTCAAAATTCAATAGTTAGGAAATGTGACGCGGTTTTCAAATAGGTTGTGAATAGGACTGTTTACCAAAGTTTGATGTTTATATATTTCCCATTGTACAATGGTTTAGCTAAATATTGATTAAAAAGGATCGTATTTATTCAAAATAGGCAATTCAACGATTATTTTCTACAAGATATGTGATTTGTATAAACACAAATTTTAAATAAACTTTACTTAAAAGTGAAAATACTAACAAGGATAAAGTAATAGGATAGGTAATGTTCGCATAATGCATAGATGTCTAATGTTCGTTCCTGATATTGGATGGTGTCTATTGGTGGTTATCAGGCAGAACTACAAGCCTAGGTATTCAACCAACTTAAGTCTTGAGGTGGTTTTATCGTTGAAATTGTCATCATGATGGCAATATGAGGGTTTCAATTGATACAATGTCGATGAATTTCCGTATTGTCTTCACATGTAGCTGGGGAGATATTCTTGAGTCTGATGCCTTTCTCGATGTATAGGTGAGGTTATCCAGAAGTTCTAGAGAATATAATGCTTTAGGGGAATCTATATCGATATCCATAATTCGAATCAATCATTCTTGGCGTAAACTCACTGCAGGGAAGTTTGCGTATGGATGAGACCATGTTAACTCAAAACACTCTACAGTATCGGTTAGGAGGCTTGGTTTATTCTCATGGTGTTGTTTAGCGTACCTTCACAATGTGTTTGATTCTGTAGCTCAGTCTAGCTAGTACCTTTGAATAATAAATTGGACAACTAGGTCAGAGATGGTGAGTCGGATGGTCCAGTGGCATCTTAGAACTGTTATTGAGCTATAAATTGTCTTGGTGTATACTTCTATTCTAGGTTAGTAGTTTTCGTAACCCTTTTATTGTTTTTTTTGTATCGAGGAATCCTCCTAGTACTTAATATGGGAAGTCTCTCCTAAAGAAGTCAATGGAAAGTCCAACTTAATGACTAAGTGTGTGACAGGTGGGGTAAGTATCCCGGGAGAATTTGTCAGAAAGAAATATTTATAAAAGAGTTTATTTGTTTAAAACGCTTTTGGATGAAGATTGTTATTGACAATACTTTATAAAGTAACTATTCCCTTCATGGCATAATCCTTCCTGAAGTATACATAGGTGATCAGGCTATGTATAGTTGAGGACTAATGATGCGATGCTTGATTTAGTCAAAATAATATTATTTTCCTTAAAAGCTTTAGATGGTGTTCAACGCGTTGTTATTAGAAATGCTATATTAATTATTTCCTTCCAAAGTAATATAAAAATTGTTTCGCGTAATAATAGTAAATATTTGGCGTCATATTGGATAATCAGTTTATAGTACGGTAACAAAACGACTTATTTTAGAAATTCGGTAAAAACAATTTCCCCATAAGGTAGTAAAATAGTTTGAAATAAAACTCGTTAAATGGTTTGTTGGATACATGGGTAAATACTATGGATTGGTAATAACCTACAAATCCGTCAAATACGAAATCGGTCAAATCCCTAATAAGACAATGGTATAATGTTGCTAACGATTGAAAATTGCGCAATTGCAATAGAAAATGGAATAAACAAAGGCTACGGTTATCACAGAGGTAACAAAAGATAGTCATTACATTAGATAGGAAAGTGCTTAATACTACTAGGTTACACCAACGTACTTATGGAAAGTACCAAAAGAAAGTACAACCCTAGAGGGCTCAAACTATAGTTCACATAACTAAAACATAAACTTCTTCTTCCAATTCTGGCTTCCCAACTCTGGGCATTCACTCTTGAAGTGTCCCACTATACCACAGCCAAAACATGTTATTGATGGTTTTTGATTATCACCCACAATTGGAAACCTGCAATCCCTGGTTTTGTGGGAAACCTTCTTACAGTTGCCACATGGTTCCGGGCAACGGCCTGGGTTATGATGATGTTGGCACTCTTCACACTTAGGTAAAATACCAAGGTAATCATTCTTTTCCTTTAGACCTGTAGCATTAGGTTTAGCAACTCCTTGTCTCTTGTGTGGTCCTTGTATGTCATTCTCACCTCGGTTGTTGTTCCACTTCCTTTTATTGTCACTTTTTCTTCCTAAGATCTTGGGGTGAGCTATGCGTTCCTTTGCTTCGATCGCCATCCTGATAGCTTCAGGCATGGTATCGGGTTCCAATGAGTTGACCAACATACGAATTTCAGGAGAAAGTCCTCCGATGTACCTTTCAAGTTTCTTGCTTTCTGGTTCATCCATTGCAGAGCCTAGTCGAGCGAAATCATAAAAAGAAGCAGTATACTTAACAACATTATCTCCTGCCATGGTAAGGTTTAGTGTTTCCTGTTCAATTGCTTGTAATTCGCTTTTCACACAGAACTTCAAACTCATCATCCTTTTTAGTTTCTCCCAAGAGTGTGAGTAAGCAGCATCAACTCCTACTACCTGGACATACTTAGTCCACCATTTCTGGGCATGCTTCTGAAAAGTGCAAGTGGCGAACTTAACTTTGTCTTCCTTACGGCAGTCACCACTTTGAAAGATTGTTTCTAATTCTTCGAACCATTTGAGAAATTCTTTTGTGTCTATATTTCCGCTAAAGGAGGAGGGATTACAACCCATAAATTCCACGTGAGTAAGTTCCTTGGTGAGGGCGGTAGTTACGTTCCTGGAAATGAATTGTCCAACAGCGGCTTGCGTCATGCTTGGAGCGGTTTGCTTAAATCTATTTCCATCAAATCATAAGAGTCCATGAGAATCTATTGGTAATAAGGATCATCCTATTCATAACACATGAATATAATATATGAAGGTTTCGGCCTATATGGACCAATATCATAGATAGCACAACCATTCCCTTATAGTAGAGTCAATACTTGGTGATTCCGTTTGTTCATCAATCAAAATACTATAAGTTTCTTCGAACTATGCCACACCTCTCGTGGCTAGGGTATTAGTAAAAGCTAGTAAAGATATAAGTCTAGTCTAGGGATTTCCTGTAGTCCCTCTAAGTGAAATCAGGTTTATGGCATCATAAGGTCGAGATAGTCCTGAAGTGATGTCTGAAGTTGTGCATCGATCAAGTCCTAGATAGTGTAGATTCTAAGCCATTCTTGAGGAACCTGCAGATGTCCCTGTTGAGTCCGTAATTCTTGGTATTATCCACAAGGCGTTATCTAATTCATGGCAAGTGAAAATGGAAAAGGAAACTGACAATGGTGGTATTCTAAAGGATGAGAATAACATTGATGACGATGAAATCCCAGTGATGAGTTAGGAGATAATGGTGATAATAGTGAATGGGATACTACCCTCTTTCGCGCTATCTCGCGATATCTAAGTGGTAAAGTTAAAGTACGCACTATGGGGCGACCAATAATGAAATAAGTAACCAACGGTGGTGGTAGTACCTAAGTAGTAAGCGTCCTACTAGTGAAGGAAAGAAAACATGCTATCTCCCTTGTAATAAGCATCCTAATAAATCCATTAAAATTAAGTCTGAATACTCTACCAAACGACATTCTATGTATAGGCTGAATGAGAACCTTGCTCTTATGACAATTCAATAGTGCTAATGGTGGTGTAAGTACAGCTGGTGGTATAATGGTAGTGGAAGATGACAAGGCATCTTCAATGTCGGAATCCGACGAAAGGATAACGGCGTGGGTATCTGAAGACATGTCACTAGTGAACCAGGTCAATATAATCATATATATATATATATATATATATATATATATATATATATATATATATATATATATATATATATATATATATGAGTATGGGTATGAATAACTCGTACAGTGTGTGCGTCAAGCAACATGTATAGTGAATATGCACCTATGATGAAATGATGAGATGCTATGATGATGTGGTTATAGTCTAGGGTCCATGATACATCCTAGTTCGCTATAACCTTAGCTCTGATGCCAATCTGTCACACCCCCAAAATACCTGAATGGCAGCGGAATGGAATACCTGGGGGTGACTGTCATAGCAACATAGTTACAGTTATATTGAACGACCTAAAGTGTCGTTTAGAAAATACAGCGTTTGATCATTAAAACATTCAGAGTTTACAAAGCTTAGGTCCCAAAAGAGTTTGCCCAAAATTGTTAAAATAAGTTCAACAAGATCAAACGTTTCATAAGTGCAGAAAATATGGTGAGACGCGTCGACTCCGCGACTCCACGAAGGTCCAAATGTATGCAACATAAGCTACCTTAATTACCTGAGAAATACATTGCGAAAAAAAACGGTCAACATAAAGTTGGTGAATAATCATAGGTTTATAAGTTAAATCGTATGTACAATAGCCACAAGTATAAAGTAAAGTACTAAAATGTCAAAAGTGCTACATTGTCTCTTAAGCTCATGGCACCGAAGCTCGACGTACTAAAATTGGCCCCAAAGGAGTGTTTATCAGGCACTCTAAATATTCAGACATGAAATGCATTCGTTTTCCTTATGGAGCAACCCAAACACGAATGGAGGAGTCACCCTCGATAGATCTATCCACTCACTCTCGCTTGGCAATATAATTAACGGTCCATGATAATAAAGGGGACTTGAAGTGATAGTACTAACAACTTAAGCAATGTATGGAATTTAATACTTGGGCATGTACAAAAAATAATAATTGTGCAATGTATTCTCCCCCGTGGGATTTAAAATCAAATAAGTACTAAAAACGGGGCTATGAGAACTCACCTGGAGTGATAGTACAAAGATGGTACAACGATGGTATAGTAATCGGGACAATGAAGCGCGAACACTAGCCGCAACCTAAATGAATAATCGTGATCTAATTAAGATCAAGCCGTAATGAAATGAATGCACATGCACATGATACCCATACCACTCGTAATTTGGAAATACTAGTTATCGTCATAGTAAACTAGTTTCCATACTTAGGAAAATAGGTCCATTTAGAGAAGTATATAACTTGTCATATTAACTCGTACGAAAATGTTAGCGTTATAATCCTTGTATCGGAAACCTTAAAATAACGTCGTTAAGTCGTATAAATATACTCTTGGGTCGTACGTATTCATTTGTTAAGAATATAGTCATTAGTAACGTTTCTAGAAAATATACCATTTAGTGCGTACGTTAATATTTTTATTTGTGACCAAAAATATATATATAGTTTTGGTGATCATAAAACGCGTATAACTTGCTCGTTTTAGGTTCGTTTTCCTTGTTCTTTATGTCCACGGATTCGTTTTTGTATATACTAGTATATTTTTGATAACTCGGCTCCTCTAGGTTACGTTTAATGCCTCTATTTACCCATCGAAATCTGCCAAACAGCAAGCAGTTTTACAAAAATAGTTTTCGTCGTTAAATTTGCAAAAATCATATCTTCTTCGTTATAAGCTCGTTTTAATCCGTTCTTTCGCCTAAAGTTTCGTTTTTGAAAGTATTTTCTAAATCTTTGGTCAAAAATTAGCCATCAACCACTGATTTTCCCACGAAATGAAAATAGGGACAGTAGGTATTTCAAAGGTTTCAAAAATCATTTGTAGGGTTCTAATCTAGTTCCATCTTCATTCATACCACTTTCAATCACCACAAAACTAATCTAATCCTACCATACACCTTCTTAGGGTGTCATGGGTTCCTAATCATCAAAACCAAGTAGATCTAACAAGGATCTAACCAAAAATCACTTCTAGGGCTTAAAAGTTTAATATATACAAAATGGAGTGGTATAAGTTAATATATGCATGAGATCTTGCAAAAAAAAAATATATATAATCATAGTAATAACTTTGTAAAAATTATGAAATGAGTTTTATAAACTTACTTTGGGATGTGGTGTGATTAGATGATAAAACCTTAGTATTCTTGAGTTTATATTTCAAAACCTTGTAAGAAATACTTAACTAAACTATAATAACACTAGATCTTGAGAACAATTCTTGTCTTGTTCCTTTCTTTGTTGTGGCCGTGGTTCAAGAGAGCAAAAAGAGAGAAGAAAACTTTTGAGCTAGTTGAAATAATGAGATAAGAAAACTAGTAAGGTTTATATATGTATTATTGTTATTATTATTATTATTATATAACAAAGTTAGTGATAGGCATTTATTGAGAAAGAGTGAATTGGTAACTTTGTAAGAAAAATGGCATTGGGGGGGGGGGGGGGGGGGGGGGCGGCAAAGTCAAGGGGGGGGGGGGGATGTATGGAAGATTTTTGTAACTTGTGTATTATTGTGTGTTATTTGTAGTTTTAAAATGTACCGGGTACCGGGTTAACTAAAAATAAATTTTAACGGAGTTAACCGGGTCATAATAAAGTTATAAAAATTATAAAAATAGGTTGGGTAAAATTATTGGGTGTTTAGATAATTATAGTTTAATTTTTATGAAAACCGTCGTAATTAAATTAGACGTACGATACGAAATAAATAAATTTCCAAAATACCAGGTAAATTAATATAATAAATTTTTATATTATAAAAATGAATATAAAAATATATTGGGATCATAGTCGGGAGTGTCGGACGTGTTATTCTCGTTTATAGTTCGCGTATTAGTGTTTATTTAAAATAAACATACGTAATTCGTTAATTATATTAAAAATATAATTTGAATACCCTACGAGTGGAATAGTATGCAAGTGCCCTAATGATGATATGCAGACTACTTCTAGTCTGTATGAGATGTCCCAAATGATAATGCATGGATTCGCTCCTGAACTAATACGGTTACGCGAATTTTGAATACCCGTAAACTAGGTTTACGATGACATGAGTAATGCACGTGAATAGTGGTTTTCTCTCGGAAATGAATAGTGTCAAGTGAATAGTAAAATTTCTGAACGCTTCTCAGAATATTAAATTGATCTCGAAAACGATGAATAGTGATCGATGAATAGTAAATGATGAATAGTAACTTGTGAATAGTAAATTGTCGAGGTTTAGAAAAATGACCGGAAATTACGAGTTGTGACATATCCTAACTAAATAACAAACTATGCGTAACATCTATTTCCGCAGAAACATAATACGCGGAATCTATCCTTCAGCAGATATACTGCTTCAGCAGGAACCAGCACTTCAGCAGGAACCATCAGCAGTAACTTCAGCAAAATTCTTTATTTAGCAAAATTCCCAACAAACAGGAATATGATGCTGCCAGTAATGCGTATGCTTCGGCAGACTTTCCTTTTCTTTCTAAGGTGACCAAAGATCCAATGGCTTCCGTGGAAAGACTGCTGTCGAAGAAGCCCTGTAGGATTCAGCCATCTTCTCCGAGTAGGAGGGCCCCTGGTGTGAAGTTTACCTCTCATCAAGAAGATCCCCACTCATCAAAGAATGCATAAATACTGCCTTGTTGGCAGTGGTTTATCCTGAGGGTGGTTTGTACCCTCCGAACATGTTTTCTCCTTGCTACTTTGATTTTTAGGATGCTTGCTTTTTTTGTTATCTACTTGCCATAGGATGTTCTTTTTATTTATCCTCAATTATATGATTCTCATCTTTCAACGTTATTTAATAACATTAATATACAACCTAAGGTTACCATAGATGAGTATCCTTATTGTGTGTACTTTGAACCAAGATTTTTAAGCAATCGTATAATTTAACTACTGACAGAGGGTTGTGACCCACTCCATCTTTATCCTTATAGTCATAGGGCTTCGAATGCCCATAGACGTTTTAGGAAAGTCAATGTGAATTATAGTAGATGTCATGTAGAATACATAAATATCATCCTTCGAACATTGAAACTTTTAGTACTTGGCTGAATAAATCTTTGTTGTAAAAAACAAAACAAGAGATTTAAGGGAAATACGTTGTATCATTAAATGGGTAGGGAGGATTACATCATTTTATGAAATGAATACTAAGACGCCTACCATTAATGCTTCTTTCCCCGAATGAGAAGAGTTCAATACATAAATTTGAAAAAAACAAATTCTCTGAAAGGTTGTAAGTTTTATATGTAAAACTTACGAAGGTTGGTGCCATTCCATGTCCAGTCAACTTCATCCCCAAAGTTTGTGGCCAGTTTATAGGCTCCTTTGCCGTAGGCTTCTGCTACTACGTAAGGTCCTTCCCATGTTGGTCCCAACTTTCCTTGGTATTCAGCTTTGCTTGCGCTATTAAGTCGAAGGACATATTCGCCTGGTTTGAAGCTCGAAGGCCGAACCCTATTGTTGTAATATCTTTCCAACTTTTGCTTGTACACAGCTTCTCTGATGGATGATATTCCTCATTTTCTGAAGCTTCAAAACTCATAATACGCACCGTCTCCACACTTATCTCTGAGGGGATGACGACTTCTGTGCCATAAGTCAGGCTAAAAGGTGTTTCCTCGTGACTCGACTTAGGATGTGTCCTATGGGCCCAGAGAACTTGGGGTAACTCGTCCACCCACCCATGGTGACTTCGTCCTAGCCTTCTTTCAATTCCATTGATAATGTCTCTGTTGGTAACTTCTACTTGGCCATTACCTTGAGGGTGATACACGAACGTGAATGATTGCTTGATTTTTAAACCATTGCAAAAAGTAGGGAATACTCCTTCGGCAAATTGCTTCCCATTGTCAGAGATGATGATGTGAGGGACTCCGAAGCGGCAAATGATGTGTTCCCATACAAATTTCTCCATGTGTCTGCCTGTCACGGATGCCAAGGGTTTGGCTTCGACCCATTTGGTGAAATAGTCGATAGCTATGACCAGAAACTTCACTCCTCCTGGCGCTACTGGCAAGGGTCATACTATGTCGATTCCCCATTGGGAAAAAGGTCATGCAGATGTGATAGAAGTCATATCTTGTTTGGGTAGTCTTGGGACCTTCGAGTGAATCTGGCACGCCTCGCATTTATGTATTATTTCCATTGCATCCCTGTGCATTGATGGCCAGTAGTACCCCAACTTCTTTATTTTAGAGACAACGGAGCTGGGTCCTGCGTGTAGGCTGCACGATCCTTCGTGAACCTCATAAATTATGTTTGCAGCTTGCTAGGATCCGACACAACGAAGCCAAGGAGATAAGAAGGACCTTTTATAGAGGTATTCTCCTATTAGCCTGTATTGAGTAGCTTCGATTCTAACTTTCCTTGTTAACTTTGGATCTTCCGATAGGATTCTGCTTATTAAGTACTCCCTTATAGGAGTCATCCAATTGGTATCTTTTTAGGTTATTACATCTGATATTTCCTTCCTTTGGATAGATCTGATAGCTAAGACCTCAACCAGGACCTCTTTGGTTAAGTGAGCGAAGGCCATTGAGGCTAGCTTGCTTAACGCATCTGCCTTTTTATTTTGGTTTCTTCGGACGTGCTCGATGTTGTAGGATTCAAACCCCTTTAAGAGTTCTTTTGCTTTATCGAGGTACTGTTTGATAGTGGACTGTCTTGCCTATAGGAGCCTTTAATTTGATTGGCGACCAGCTGCGAGTCGAAGAAAATCAAAAGGTTACGTACATCCATGTCTATAGGTAGGCGTAGGCTGATGTGCGTTTTATTAGTACAAGTTTTAAAATTTATAAACACGAATTATCCGATTATTATTTAGCACATACGAGCAAGTATACTCGTCCGGTGTAATAAAGGTGGGTAAGTCGAGATCGTCCCAAGGGATTTGGTTGTTTTAGTAATAAGAAAAACGTTTGTTAAATAAGGGTTGTCAATCCAAATTCATGTGAATATCGATTTAAAGGAAACTCAATAAAAACTAAACATATACTTGCGTATAATTCCTTGATTGGTAATTAGGAGTATTATGACAATTTGAGTACAAAGTTTGATGTAAAACTTGTTATGATGCGCAACTAAAAATGGGTAGTTATACAATCTATGATGTATGTCATGTTTTAACTACCACTAAGAATTCTATCACCTAAATGACTCCTTTCGGACATATCAAATGAGTATAACAATTCTATAAACACATGGTTGTTTAGAAAATCAATTCTTTTCTTATGAATTTCTACGAATCTTTTCGGTCCTTTTTCGTTATGAAATCGTCTCAAATCCATTTTAACATGTAAATAAGATGGTTGTCAAGCATCTCATTCCATACTAATTTGGTGCATTAATATTTTGGAATAAAAACAAGTTAAAATTCCTTTCGGACCTATTTTTCAAAAGATTGTTTTTACCAACAAATTAAGCAAGAAAAGATGTTATTTCAACAAACTCATAAAATAGATATGTTTTCATGCATCACCTTTTTCATAAAAGAATACTCCATTAACCAATCACATCATATACACAAGTATATCACAAATTACTCCATAGCAATCATATTAAAACACAAGTAAATAAGAAAACTTTGATAAAACTCAAAGTAACAATTGTTCATTATAAGTATCAAGGTGTACCTAGTCTTGAGAATTACAACGAATAAACTTGTGGAACTTTAGCAACCACATTCCTCCAATTGCTCACTAACGTAAGTAAACAACTGCACACTCGAACCAATGCTTGAGACTCTAACTCAACATGTTCTGGACGTTTTTACAACATTAGTAAACTTTCAGGGAATATAAGATAAACTAACAAGATTTGGTGTAATACTAAGTTAGATATTGGTGGTACAAGTAATTCTAGACCCTAACTAGTCATTATATAGCATAATGACACTTATCCTTCAAGTAAAAACGTCCCTCAATAGTTAATAAGCATAAATGATCAGCCACACATGATTATGGGGAGTAAATACGTCCATAAATGCAAAACTTGTAACTTCAGTCAACCCCATCCGATCGGTTTCTCACCATCCGATCGGATGGTCAATCTTTTGGCACGTTCCAGCCGAATCGGATGCGATTTGCATCCGATCGGTTGGAGATTGTCTGAACATTCTTTCTTTGTCTTTTCTTTGTCGTTTTACGTTGCATGCATTATTTTTCTTCGTGGCATGACTTTGTCCATTAGAACTTGATATTTCCTTGATAATTTCGTGTAGAAAACTTGTCTTTATCAAATCCTTTTGTCCATTCGACGTTTCTTTCTTCCTTGATCTTTCTTGAAACTCTCCAAAAATGCATGTCCACTTCATTTCTTCATCTTTTAATCATTTTTACCTGCTTTTGGCTATATTTGCATGCATAAACACTTTTCCACGATTAAGTAACAAATATATACAAATATGACCAATTTCCACACATAAAACAAACAATAACGCGACTAAAAACATGTTAATTTTGAGCGTTATCATAGGCCTGCTAACAAAGCTTCATATTCTGCTTCGTTGTTGGTCGTCTCAAATTCGAACCGCAGTGCATAAGTGTATTCTTTCCCTTGTGGGTTGATTAACATCAACCCTGCTCCTGAACCGTCAGAGCTTAAGGCTCCATCTGTGTATAACTTCCAGTTATCCTCCTTTTTCGAAGGCCTCTTCCTGGGAGATTCTTTATCTTTACTTGGCTCGAAAGGGGTTTCAACGATAAATTCTGCGAGTATTTGACCTTTTATGGAGTTTCGCCCTTTGTATTCTATCTCATGCTCTCCTAATTCGATTGCCCATTTAGATACCTTCCCCTACTTCCCGGGCTTTGATAGTATTTGTTTGATGGGCTTATCAGTCAGTACCGTGATTGGGTGAGCTTGGAAGTACCTTCGGAGGCGTCTTGCATCGTGCTTTAGAGCAAGAATTAGCTTTTCCAATTCTGGGTAGTTTAATTCAGCTCCTTGCAAAACCCGGCTGACAAAGTAGATCAGAACTTGCCTCTTTTTTCTTTCTGCCAAGAGTACTGCGCTAATACTTTCATATGACGTTGCGATGTACATGTACAATACTTCTCCATTAATTGGGGCTATGAGTGTCGGTAGGATTTCCTTGAACTCCTTCAGCTTTTGAAAGGCAGCTTCAGCTTCGACACTCCATTGAAAAGTCTTCTTATCCGTACATCCTTTAAGGGTCTTAAAGAATGGTAGTGATCGATCTGCACCCTTCTGTGGAAAACTAGAAGGGGGGGGGGGGGTTGAATAGTTTACCGCTTTTTAGATTCTTTTTAACTTGAATATCTTTTACGTTTCCTTAAAATATACACACACCGTTATATGTTTGATTATTTGAAAAGCTTTTTATGTAAATATCAATTTTAACTTTACTAGTTTCATACATTGAAAAGCTTTGCTTGTGATAATCTTAACTTTGCTTGTTTAGTTATTTAGAAAGCTTTTACTTTTGTTTGAAGATACAAACACATCTTTACTTGTTTAGTTCTTGAAAAAGCTTTATATGTAACTAGCAATTCTAACTAAAGAACAACATGTAATAAGCAAAGATAAAGAAAGAAACCATCAAACCACAACACGATTGTTTATCGTGGTTCGGCTACAAGGACTCTTTTTCCTTGCCCTACATCCACGCTCCGAGTTTCCAACTCGAGAGTTATAAGCACTAATCAACAAGCTCCTTTCACCGGCGGAGAAAACCTTTACAACGTCGCTTACACTTTTACCGACACTAAGCTAGATGTCGAGTTCTTTTACACGGGTACAACCACTCCCATCGTCGCTTATACTTTTATCGACACTAAGCTAGATGTCGAGTTATTTACCAAGGGTACAACCACTCCCGTTAGTTCTTTTACAAGGGTACAACAACTCCCGACACACTACGTATTTTGAGACCTCAAATACTAACCACTTACATCTATATACATGACACACATGAAGTATAAACTATCAAAGCTTATACATGACCAAGCTACCAAGACTTGCAACTTTTGAGTTGAAGCTTGTAACTTCTTGAATGATCTTGTGAAGTCCCTTGCTACATAAGAGAATTACACAAATCAAAAGGTTACTTAGTTAGTTGAGAGAGTATGTGAAAATATGTCCTAAAAGGGTTGCCAAAAACTAACAAATGGTTTGGTATTTATAGCAAACAATTCTGCAGGTCTGGCGGATCAGGCGGACCCCTCAAAAGGGTTCCGCCCGTGTACCCCCAGGGTACCGCCAGGGCTGCAGTTGGTTTTTGCAATAAATCTTGCAAACCAAACAAAGTCACATCTCATTACTCTTGCAAACCAAACAATGTCACATCTCATAATATCAAGTCAAACACTAAACTTGCAAGCTACCACTTAGTAAGTCAAACACACTTCTTACCATAAATGTATAATGACAAAGCTTGCCCTAAATGTGATGTGACCTTACTATATTAAGAAATAAATGTGATGTGACAAGACTCATTTTAGTTTAAGAAATAAAAATAATGTTTTGTTTAAAAGGAAATGTTAATCTTAGTTAAACAAGACTTAAACACTAAAAGTGATGATTTACTTATAGCTAAACTTCATACTTTGTCATTAACAAAACTTAGCAAAGATCGTAAAATATAAATAACATTTTTAGGCGATATTTGTATTAACAATCTCCCCCTTTTTGTTGATGACAAAACATAAACTTTATTTATAAGTAAGTCACTAGTTTTAGTATTAAGTCTTATAAAGTTAGGTATGAAAACTTGTTTTTGCTAAGATGATGTGATATACAAAATAAATTTGAAACAAGTTTATATCTAAATTCTCCCCCTTTTTGTCGAAACAAAAAGAAGAGTAGCGAAGCGGAAGTAACCACTTGCTCCCCCTTGGACGATACTCCCCCTAAATGGATTGCCAAGAGAGGAGACATGGATTTTGAACCTACAAGAAAAAGGTTAGTTGTTGCACAAGATAAGTCATGAAAGTATTTCATGTTTAAACACAACTAAGAGTTATGAAGTGAAATAGTACAATACTCATGCTCCCCCTTGAATATTACTCCCTTAAATGGAGTATCCAGGAAGGAAAATATGGAAAAAAGTCCTTCAAAGAAAAATTTAGTTTAAACAACCCAAGATATATGTATGGTACCGTAGCAAGGTATATTTCACTTATTAGACCTAAATGGTCAACAAACAATGAAAACCTTGTAGTGTAATGAAATTCATTTCATGTTAAATTTAGACTCTTAAAAAGTCAAAGACAAGAAATTTCGATTACACCATCCTACCTCTAAAAATAAAGAAAAACTAAAAATAAACTACGACCATAAAAAGCTACAAGAAAATCATCATTTTCCTTTGTGAGAAACATTTTCCAAAAACAAGACTAAGGTTGTTTAAGGATGAAAATGTGGGTTGTGGTTGTCGTGGGCTTTATTTTGAAGGTTGAAAGGATGACATGGTTTTGGTTTGTTGGTTTAGATGGGAAACAATTTTCAAAAGAAACGGTTTTGTTTCATTTTGGAGATTCTAGGGTTGAGGTGCGTGAGACGAGGATTGTAGAAGATCCAAAATGTGGTTTAGTATGAACCTCATTTCTTCGGATAGCTCACGAATTTCCCTTCGACGCCCTTCACTTATGTGAGCGGTTCTTTCGCAATGATTGCAATCATGGCGGGGAAAGTTTGGTGGATGGGTGGTTTGATATGTTGGTGGTGAATGGTTTGAACTTGAAGGAGAAAAGGTGGAAGGTTGAGTAGTGTTTATGCTTCCTTCATTTGTTGATTGAAGTGTTGTTTGTAAAACCATGATATGGTTGATTTGAGAGTCAACCATACGTTTGAAGGCATGAAGGTGGTTTAAATGAGTGTCAATCCCATTATGAAGGTTTGGAGGTTTTTCCCATATGGATGCTTCTATTTTCTTATAAGAAGAAAGTAGAGATTCAATATGTTGGGAAGGTTCTTGTGATGATGGTTGTTGTTGTGGTGGCGGTTGTTGGTTTTGAACAAAATGGCGGAAGCTCGGTTCGCCGGAAGGATTGCCATGAAGGTCTTTGTAAATTGGGTGAAACACAAATGCTTGTGAGTGGGTATGACCTTGATCATTTGGAAAAATGGATGGTCTAGCATAACGGTAAGCCAACCGTTCTACTAATGATGGTTGATGGGGTTCATCATCTAGTTGCTCACTAGGTTGTTGTTGGGTTTCCATTTGAGCAATGGTGTCAAAAAGTGACAAGGATGTTGGATTTGATGATTTGGGTGATAGGTCTTCTAAAGTTTCCAAATAAGGTAGTGGTGATGTTGGTGGTGTATGGAAAAGTTCCATTGGTGAAATTGTTGGTGATTGAGGTGATGAGGTTTTTGATAGTTGAGCTTGTTGAGAAGGTGATGATGAATCACTTTAAGGTCTAGTTGTTGGAGGAATGGTGGCCATGTTTGTGTAGCAATGTGTTGGAGAGGGTGTTGGAGTATCAAGATTAAGCAATTCTTGAAAGGTCATAACGTTGGTATTACAATGTGTTGGGGATTGTGTTGAGGTAGTGAGATTAAGGAAATCTTGGATAGGTGAAGAATTGTTAAGTGAAGCATCACTTGAAGAAGATGAGCTTGACTTGACGGTTTTGTTAAAACAACAAGGTTTAACACTAATCCTAGTGATTTTTGAAAGGGATTTTGATGACTCGGATGAAGTGTTGGATTTGGTCATTTTCAAAGGTGTGGTTTTGATGTTTTGAGAGAAGAAGTTTTGATGGTGATGGTGTGATTTGAATTGTTGCAAACTTCCAAATTTATAGGATGAAGAAGATGTTGAATAGGGTGTTTGGATTTAATGTTCTACCATTCAAAGATTGAGGTTTCACATGATTTACAAAATTTTCATGAATATGTCAAATCATTGCATGTCATTCCAATAGAATAAGGTGGAGTGAAAGACCAACAAAAGCACTAAATGCTTTGTGATCATGGGATGTGATTTGGTTGAAAATGTTTCAATGGTTTTGAAGGATCCTTTAAAAGGGTTCCTTGGGTTGGTTATTTTTGAATTTGAATTTTTGGAGGGAAGTGGCTTCCTAATTGCTTTAGTGAGTGAGAGTTGTTCTAATATGGTTATTGGAGTTAAAGGAAGATGTTTCTCACTTCGGATAATGGTTTTGACACATTACAAGTTTTGGACTTAAGAAAAATAGAAAAAATTTCTGCAGGTGTCTGGCGGAACCCATTTGAGGGTACCGCCTGGTCCATTGGGCCATTTCTGGAATTCCCAGAAAATACACTGGCGGAACCAAATTTTGGGTACCGCCAGAGGTAAAAAATTAGGCAGTCCGCGTTTTTAACCCGCGAGACGATTTTCAAAATTTTTGAAAACTCCTAAAATCAAAGAGATAAGGCATTTCTGGTTAGGCAATGCAAAAATTAGACACGTAAACATACATATCATGGGACTTTGACCTTGAGGTCGAGGATTTCACTATACTTAGTAAGAATTGCCATAAGCATAGAAAAAATGACAAACACCTTAAACATTGTCATTATGCATAAAAGTTCATACAAACATAATCCAACAAACGTAATAAACCATGAAAGTGAAAAACAAATAATTCACGTAGTTTTCACACAAAGGCGATTCTAAAGCATTCATAAGCCAAACACTCCTTAATCTTCTCACAACCGGTCTATCTTCTTGTTGAGCTTGTTTAGGTACCTTCCAAAACACTTGAACATTCCTTTGGTTTGCTTGAATTCTTCGGAAGCATTGTCAATGATGGGGAGAGCTTGAAGGTATTCTAAAGGAGGTAACTTAGTGTTGGGAAGTTTATCATCCTCGCTCATTCCGGATGATGATGATGATGGTGTAGGTGATCGAGTACGTTTGCCCTTATTTTTGAAAACTCGTTTATCACTTAAAGGAACGAAGATGTGAGGAACGAGAAAATAGTCAAGGCGCATTCCATTTTCGTTAGGAGAAATCGGTGAGATTGCTCTAAAGAGGCGGGTAAGAAGCATACCATAGGGAAGAGCGGTTGTTCCAACTAAGGATATGTCGGCCATTCTTTTGGCTAGGTAGTAGGCTAAGTTGAAGGGTTGACCGGTGGAAATGCTATAGAGCATATAGCAAAGACATGTGTTGATGTGATCTCTATTTCCTATAGTACTTATGACGTTAGCTCTAAGAATTTCTTCTCACTTCTTAAATTGCGGTTTAAGCTCATTGAGCTCCATACCAAAAAGATCCTTATCTACAATATTCCCCGAACGATTCACCCTAGTGGTAGAGGTTCTAACAAAGAGGTGTTCCTTAATAGTTTCCTTACTAGCAAGAGGTGTATCGTATGGATAAAAACGATCAATAGAATCAAGACTTGAAATGGGCCACTTATCCGTGTAGAGGCAAGTTCCCTCATTTGGTACACCAAGAATTATAGCTAAGTCTTTTAAATCTATGTCATGTGGTATTTGATTGGTTGTGAAGTTTAATGATATCCTACCACCAGCACATGTGGAAAGGTTTACGGTTGCATAAAATTCCAAGATGAACCTAGGAGAAATTGGCTCATCTATATCAAGGAGACAATCAAAGTTAATTGCGGAAAAGTTTTGGCGAATAGATGTTCCTTCTAGAAAGGATGGATCAATGGTTCTACATTAGTGCACATAGCGTTTTTCTAATGCCTTAAAGGTTTCTACTTGAACCGGGTTGAGACCTTTGGTCATATGGTGTTTGGGCATGTACTTAAGGGTTTCTTTGTGATCGGATTTGTTTGCGGGAGGCATGTTGATTCCTAGAAAACATAAAATTGTATGTTACTGACTTTTAACAATGTGGATGTTCTAATATGTTCCTATATGCAAAACAATGTGAAGACTTGATTATCTTGTTTTGTTATGCAAATTTTGTTGTAAAAAAAAAAGATAACCAACACTCTCCTAATTTAATGTGTCTTCGATTGAATGTACCCAAAAATACATATTAGTTATGTATCCCCTTTAGCATTCAAGAGATAGTATGCAAGTGATGTTTAAATGATGTTTTTCATTTGTTTTAACAATGTGGTGATGAATCATGTTCTAATTTTGGATGCAATTTTGAAAGATAATGCACTTGGTGTGTTTAGCAAATCAAAGTAACAATAAAAGGATACAATTCTTAATTAATGAAATACATAATTGACTAGCCACCAAGTTTTTCATGAATCATGAAGTTTTATGCAAAAACCCTAAGATTCTAGTTAATGATTGTAAGCAAGAAAGTTATAATTGAATCAAAGATGAAATTGTGATTAGAATACTTACAAAGTTAGTTGGATTTGAAGAGATTGGATTAGAAGCCCTAAAATTCGTGAGGATATGTGTTTTTGAGAGGGTGATGGATGTTTGAAAGTTTTTGTTAAGATTTAAGAGGGTGTTTGGTTTTGAAATTGCAAATAAAACACTCTGAGGTTTTGGCGGTCCAGGCGGAACCAAAAAATGGGTTCCGCCCGTATGGTCTGAAGGTGCCGTGGGTTCTGCAGGGAGTAACTTAAAAAGAAATTGTCTTGATTTTTATGGTTTTATCCTAACGTTCAAAACTTAAGGTTTTAGGTCTTATGAGTCTTTGACTAAGCCTAGGAATTATGAATGCTTCACATTCAAGAGATTTTGTTAACACGTTGATGAAATAGTTAACGTAGAAGACTTTCTTAGTTAAGACGTTCCTCAATGAACAATCTTACCAAGGCGATGATGATGGATCACAATATGTCTATTAAGAAGCATAATGGATAGAATTGTCGCCGAAGTCGATGCTTCCTTTGTTGAAGGGATAACAATGTATATGAGATGAATTCCGTTGTCAATATGACTTAGCGTACTCAAGTGGAGCTTGTTGATGTGCTTCTCTATTCGATAATATTTTGAGAATCTTACGCGTTTTGGAGAATCATTGGGTAAGTAAGTATAAAAGTGCAAGTACCAATTGTGCTTTTCTTATCAACTTATTACCGAAATAATTCTATTAGTCACACACTATGGTTTCTATTCCCGTTCTTTTGGGATACCATAATCTTAGTTGTGTAGTACCTTATGATGTATCCAAATAGGCTCAACTAAAGAGTTGTTTTAGGATCTTCTTTAACACGAGCACATAGACAAAAGCTAAACATAATGTTGAATCTAAATGTTATGAGAACAAGTAGTCTTCAAACATTTCTCTATGTTTAGTTTTACCTACGGATTTACTAATCTCATTCTTGATAAGTCATCAAAAACTTAACTATTAAGAACAAGAGAGAAACTAGGAATGTCTTTAAGTTAAAAACCCTTGCTTTTGTGGCTTGCTTTTATTGTCAAAAAGTCTTTCAAATATTGACACTATACTCACTTGATTACTTTGAAATATCAATTTTGTTTCACTAGTTGTTTTATTCTAAATTCCAAAAATTGTTTTGTTGAATTTGTTTAGACACAACTGTGACCTATAAATCAAGTTTTATAACTTATGTCAATTTTACTTGATTCAATGTTTGACTCAAGGTGAGAAGATGTTGTTTTGTACTTTTACTCCATGCTTGTCTTGCCATCATTGGACTTTTGACTAAGTTATCATCTACCAAAGATGATATCATAGAAGGAGGAGATCACCCGTTAAATGTTATATTCAACGACTCCTCGACTCTTTGGGTTTTCTTACTTAAGACACTATGAACTCTATTTATTACGAAAAAGTCCAAGAGGTACAATATCATGAGACTATGTGTCACATTTGATGTGTAAATCCTAGATGTTGAACAGGTACTCATCTTCACTTGTACCTTCATTTAAAACATTTAAACTAGTAGCATATGTATTAACTTCTACTAAGTGTCTATCAATTAGTTTTTCTAAAACTTCTAATTCATATGTAAGATCAAATTGATCATCTTTGACTTGACATATTCCTTAATGAAAGTCTACCATATTTTTCCAAACATCATTTGCCTTTTGACAAAAATACATTCTTTCATGTTTGGTACTAAAGCTTTGTAAAGCATTGTTTTGGCTTGAGTATTTTTATCAAGTTTAAGATAGTTATCTTGGTTTTCAAAAACTTATTTTCTTTGGTTTGAAATTACCAAAAGAAATAATATGCCAAAGATCTTGATCAATTGATTTCACATAGTTTTCAAAATTACTTTTCCATTCAAGTAAGTTTTCTTTTTCAAATAGCGGTTGGTTTTGAATAGGTTGCCCTTCTTTGAGATTTTCAAAATCCATGGATCGATCCAAGTTTTAAAATACATTATATTTTAAAGATCTTGAGTAACGTAGCTCTGATACCAATTGTGGAAAACTAGAAGGGGGTGTTGAATAGTTTATCGCTTATTAGATTCTTTTTAACTTGAATATCTTTTACGTTTGCTTAAAGATATAGACACACCGTTATATGTTTGATTATTTGAAAAGCTTTTTATGTAAATATCAATTTTAACTTTACTAGTTTCATACATTGAAAAGCTTTGCTTGTGATAATCTTAACTTTGCTTATTTAGTTATTTAGAAAGCTTTTACTTTTGTTTGAAGATACAAACACATCTTACTTGTTTAGTTCTTTAAAAAGCTTTATATGTAACTAGCAATTCTAACTAAAGAACAACATGTAATAAGTAAAGATAAAGAAAGAAACGATCAAACCACAACACGATTGTTTATCGTGGTTTGGCTGCAAGGACTATTTTTCCTTGCCCTACATCCACGCCCCGAGTTTCCAACTCGAGAGTTATAAGCACTAATCAACAAGCTCCTTTCACCGGCGGAGAAAACCTTTACAATGTCGCTTACACTTTTACCGACACTAAGCTAGATGTTGATATCTTTTACACGGGTACAACCACTCCCATCGTCGCTTATACTTTTACCAAAACTAAGCTAGATGTCGAGTTCTTTACCAAGGGTACAACCACTCCCGTTAGTTCTTTTACAAGGGTACAACAACTCCCGACACACTACGTATTTTGAGACCTAAAATACTAACGACTTACATCTATATACATGACACACATGAAGTATAAACTATCAAAGCTTATACATGACCAAGCTACCAAGACTTGCAACTTTAGAGTTGAAGCTTGTAACTTCTTGAATGATCTTGTGAAGTCCCTTGCTACATAAGAGAATTACACAAATCAAAAGGTTACTGAGTTAGTTGAGAGAGTATGTGAAAATATGTCCTAAAAGGGTTGCCAAAATCTAACAAATGGTTTGGTATTTATAGCAAACAATTCTGCAGGTCTGGCGGATCAGGCGGACCCCTCAAAAGGGCTCCGCCCGTGTACCCCCAGGGTACCACCAGGGCTGCAGTTGGTTTTTGCAATAAATCTCGCAAACCAAACAAAGTCACATCTCATTACTCTTGCAAACCAAACAATGTCACATCTCATAATATCAAGTCAAATACTAAACTTGCAAGCTACCACTTAGTAAGTCAAACACAGTTCTTACCATAAATGTATAATGACAAAGCTTGCCCTAAATGTGATGTGACCATACTATATTAAGAAATAAATGTGATGTGACAAGACTCATTTTAGTTTAACAAATAAAAACAATGTTTTGTTTAAAAGGAAATGTTAATCTTAGTTAAACAAGACTTAAACACTAAAAGTGATGATTTACTTATAGCTAAACTTCATACTTTGTCATTAACAAAACTTAGCAAAGATCGTAAAATATAAATAACGTTTTTAGGCGATATTTGTATTAACACCTTCGACAAGAACCTGCTCAATGCTGCCAGCTTTTCATTAAGGCTTTGTACCTCCTTCAATGTCTTTGGGGCTTGCAGATCGGTGATGGCCTTTACCTTCGAAGGGTTTGCTTTGATTCCTTGCTTTGTAATTAAATGCCCAAGGAATTGCCCCTCTTCGAAACCAAACTAGCATTTCTTCGGATTGAGCTTCATATTGATGGCTCTCAGCTGGTTGAAGGTTTCTTGAATGTCGGAGAGTAGGTCTTCCTCTATCCTACTCTTTATGACCATATCGTCAACATACGCTTCCAAATTCCTTCCTATCTGCATATTGAAGGCCTTATCTACCAAACGCTGGTAGGTTGCCCCTGCGTTTTTCAAACCGAAGGGCATCTTCTTATAGAAGTAAACTCCTTTTCCCATGTAGAAGGCCATTTTTTCCTCGTCTTTTACTGCCATTTGTATCTGATGGTATCCCTTGTAAGCATCTAAAAAGCATTTCAAGTGGAATCCTGATAAGGATTCCACCTTCCAATCTATTTCTGGGAGGGGTAGCAATCCATTGGACACGCTTTGTTGATGTTAGTAAAGTCAACGCACATACGCCATCTCCCGTCGCTTTTCTTTACCATAACTGGATTAGCCACCCACGTTTGGTATTTTACCTCTCTGAGTATGCCTGCCTGTACTAGTTCGTCTACTTCTTTGCAGGCTGCGGCGTTTCTCCCAAGCGCAAGACTCCGACGCTTTTGTTTGATAGGCTCAATGTGCTTGAACTCGTTAAGTTTGTGTTCTGTTCCGAAGGGCTTACCATCAATCATGAGACTTCTCGGAACCCCTGTCATATCAGAGTATGTCCATGCGAAGATATCCTTGTTGTCCTTCAAGAGTTTTTCCAGGCTTGCTTTGAAGGTGACAGGGAGTTGTTTTCCGATTACTACTGTTTGCTCCGGATGAAGCTCATTTACCACGATACGCTCTTCGGCGTCCTCGCAGTTCAAAATATCCTTCATAGGCTCTTGAGGATTTTATTTAATCTTCTTTCCCGCCTCTGGTGTTCCTTTCTTGTTATAATTGGATAGTACGGTCCCTATCCCGTTGGCTGTTTGGAACTTGATTGCTGCATGTATGATGGATACAACAATGCCCATCTTTTGCATGGCGGTTCTCCCTATGAACAGATTATAAGGGGAATCTGATCTTACGATGGCGAAAGTGAGGGTCTCCATCCTTGCGAGTTGGCCTTCGCCAATGGTTACATCTAGGGGAATTTCTCCTAGAGGCCATGAGTGTTCCCCCGAGAAGCCTACTAAAGGTACCTTTGAATCTACCCTCTGCGATCTTATAGAAGGCATGAGCTTCAGAAAATAATGCTCGTATATGATCTCACAAGAACTTCCGTAGTCCATGTAGGCCCTGTTAACTTCTCGGTTGAAGATGAGGACCTTTATTACTAAGGGGTCATCTGAGGGAGGTTGACCCATTAAGGGTGGAAACGTTACTTCCTCCACACTGGGTGCTCCTTCGTCAATTTCTTTTCTTTCCTGACTCGGTCCTCCCCTGCGAACATAAGAATCGGAGCTTCATGGACGTGATTCTTCCCGTTTTGGGGTGTCGGCGACCTTTTATTTTCCCTTTCTTATACCTTTTATTAGATGTGTCAACTGTCCCGATTTGACAGCTTCCTCTATTTGCTTCTTCAATTCTCTGCAGCTATTCGTTTCATGACCAAAATCTTCATGGAAGTGGCAGTATTTGGTCATGTCTCGGTTCCTCCTGTTGCTTGTCATGCGAGGAGGGAGTTCGAAAGCCCTTGCTGCCCTTTCTGTAGCTAAAATTTCTTTTGGGGACTTCGTCAAGCTTTCCAGCAGGCTATGATTAGGGACTTTGTTATAAGGAGAGAATCTGTGCTGATTCTTGTTTTTACTCCTTTGTCCTTCCCAAGAAGATTGCTTTTCGCTATGTTCCCTACTTTCCACAGGAGCTCTGTTGGTGGACACCTCCTTGGCTTCGATCCAGGTGTATGTCTTCTCCATGAGACCCTTATACGTGGCTCGGTGGATAAGAATTCAACCAGACTTCGATTTCGGAGACCGTGTACGAAACTAGAGATACGTTGGTCTTCGTGTAACCCCAAAATATGAAGAGTTTCGTCTGTGTATCTTGTGACGAAGGCTCTTGTACTTTCGTTATGCCTTTGCTTAATGTTGTGCACCGTGAGGTTTGTCCTCATTAATTTCTTCTGTTGGCTGAAGTGAGATTGGAACTTAGCCTTCAGATCATCAAAGTTAATGATGCTGCCTGGTTTCTGCCTATTCCACCAGATACGCACGGAATCTCGAAGGGTGTATGTGAACATGTGACAGGCGACTATCATGAGCCATTTTTGCATCCTTATGGCTCCCTCGAACAAGTGAAAGAAATTATTTGGATCCCCCTTTCCATCGTAGGTGCATATATGTGAAGGCATCTTTAAACCGTCTGGTAAGGGATAGTCTTCAATCCATCTTACAAAAGGTATCGCAGGGCCTGAAGGCTCTGCGTACGAGTAGGTGTAAGGTGGCATGTTCATGGGGACATTGTTGTATGGATTATGAGGAGGGGGTATCCCCGAAGAGGGTTGATTAGGATAAAAAGGATGAGGCGTACTCGTGTTTGGAGGTTAACCATTATACATGGTATACGGAGGGTATATCATGGAATGGTTATATGGTACGGTAGTTTGTGAGGGATATTGATTGCTAGGTTGCCCATTCATCGGGGGATAAAGGTTTGGAGGATAACTTTGAGCTGGAAACTGGGGGTACATACCGATGGGAGGAAGACTTCCTCCTGTGTTGAATGACCATGGGTTACCTCCTACTCCGGATGCATGGGAGGGCTGTAGTGGAACCCCTGCTTCGGTCCTTCCCAAATGCGCAGCTAGCAGTGGAGGTAGGTTTACCTCCGTATTCTCCCTTTGACGACTCCTCCCATTAGAGCCTTCAGCAACTGTCCCCTCTCTTCTTGTGGGAGTTCTTTCGGGGACTCCCTTAAAGCCTACATTTCTTCCTCCGGTCCTCCTACCAATAGGAGACCCAATACGCAGGACTGGGTGAGTAGTTCTAGGAGCGGAAGGCCTCTGCTCCATTTCGATCTCCTCGTCATATTCATCACTAGAGTATTCTAACTCCCTTCGCATCTCTGTGTTTCTAACTTATCTCCTTCGAGCCCTTAGCAAGGATTCTAGCTCTTCGTAATCAGCATCAACGAAGGCAGGGCTAATGATAGGTTCTGGATTAGCTGATGAGGATGCACGGTGATTAGGCGTTATTTCAGGGTGAGATCGTGTGGTAACAGTAGAGGTCGTGATTGGCGGAAGGCTGTTGGTGTCAGTTACGGGTATAGGGGTTAAAGTCGAGAAACCCGGTGGGGGTGTAACTTCTCTTTCTGGATTCATGCCAGTATAATAGCGAGTGTATTTGACTGGTTATTTTACTTGGAAATAACGGGACTAATTGTAGCGGGTCCCATGGATGGCGCCACTGATTGTACAATAATTTTCACGACCAGGCCTTCGATGATGATCAAAGGATATAGGGGATGCTTTGGTTGAGCCAAGCTTGTGTCTAACCTGAAAATAAGAAATACAAAGACACTATGTTAAGTGATTGCGCAGGGGTTAGGCCCTACGAACCACCTTCGGCGTGTGAATAAGTATTTGGTATGATAATGTAGGTGAAATATAGTTAAGTAGAGTTGTTGAGATTGCATACCAGAACTGAAACTCGTCCAAGACTATTTATAGGGGAAGAAAACAGCCTTGGGGAGTGTTTTTACGTTTGTAGGAGATCATGGGGTTGTCCCATGATTTTATGGTTAACCGCTTGGGCTTAATATCCACTCTTCCTGAATTACCGGATCAGTCAAGGAAGAAGAGAGAACATGGATAAGACGGGGGACGTGGGTAAGACTTGGTCTTTCCCTCTTTCCATCTTATGTTCATTGAAGAATACCACGGAGGGCTTATACCTTCGTTTGGCGAATTCCCAACTGGTAACTAGATCATAAGAGATTAGTTTTACGCCCAAGATGGATTTAAGAGGCTAGCTAGAGCCTGCGATTGTGTAGGTTTCGAGCAGACTCGAAGGGGGTCCTTCGAGCTATCCGGAGGGTACATCATCAACATGCATGCTGTTCGAATTATTTTTTCTGTCTAAATTAGCTTTTCATTTGACACTAACAACATATGTCTTAACCTGAATTTAATATGAGCTAATAATAAAAAGAGATTTGCATGCAACATGTTTTGGTTTTGCTTTATTCGAATTAACAAGATAAAAGAAGAGTGTATGCATGAATAAGTATAACATATTTGATATGAATTTAGGGATTGATACATGTTTAGTTCGGCTCATTTTTAAGCCACAAAAGGGTGTGTGTCGCGGCTTAATTAAACAACAAGAGAAGTGGTTGTCTCAGCATATTTTTTTTACAAGAAGGTGTTATGGACTTATTAGTTTTGGAAATAACATAAACCTTGGGTCGTCGTGACACAAATATTAAGATCGTGGGTACGTTAATAAAATTACATAAAATTTTAATGACGGGGTCTAAAATTTTTATCTTAATATTAATTTATTAAAATAAAGTTTAAAATAATTTTATTTGACTTTTAATGTGTAATTTTGATAATTTACATTTATTACCCTAAACTTTACTAAATTGACATAATTGACCCTAAACGAGTATAAACGTCATTTAATCCTTACTATTATTAATTGTCCATTATAACCATAATAGTATTAAATTACTATTCCGGGAACTTACTGAATATGAGAACTTACTAATTTGGGAAACCTACGAAAAATAGAAAGTTACTTAAACTGGTTGAACTGCTTAAAGAGGAAATCTACTATTTTTGGAAACTTACTATTTTTGGAAAGATGCTATAAAAAGGAAAGTTACTAAAAATGGGAAGCCGACTAAAATGAGTAATCTGATTTAAAATAAATTATTAATAAGACGATCATGAATTCGTGTGGATTTGCTGAAGAAGGAGTTGCTCAAATATTTATGTTTTCTGTTGTGTTTGCACTTGCTGTCTAAGGTACAGATATTCTGACCTTCCTTATAAGGTTTCTCATGACTTTTGATCCTTGATTATAATTCTTTATCTTGATATGATTCCTTTGAGCCTCTGTTATTGTCCCCTTGATACTTGATACAATTCGTCCGTTATCTTGTGACATGAATATTCGAATCCCTTGATAATTTGAAGGTTCATTTGATATTGTAACTGGATGTGAAAACCTTTCTTAATTATATCATGAATTTTTTTTGAGAAAAACTATTTTAAAATGATTTTTATGAGCTCGATGCGATACCACTTTTATATGAAATTTTACTGATTTTTATGAAAACCACTTTTAAAGACTTTCTTTATGAAAACTGTTATTAAATATCACCTTTATGAAAGCCATATTTAAAAGATTACTTTTATGACACAATTGATATGAACTTTTGATAAATAAAAAAAAAAAAAACCTTTGAATTGAACCTTGGTTATGAACCTTTGAACCAATTGACATGAACCTTTTGAATTGAACCTTTGCTATGAACCTTTGAATCATTTAATTGTGAACCCTTGATGATGAACCTTCGATATTCTGATTACTTGGACATTTGCTAAACTTTGACTTTTCCTTCCCATTACTATGTTCCATTTCCCTACTTCTATTATGATTTCTGACCTTGGTACATCTGACATCTTTGGTTCATTGATATTACGTTTATCTGAAAACGCTTTTTGAAACATAACTTGGTAATATGAGATAGAACTATTTGAACTAATTTATGAAAATATGACAACATGTCAGTTTCTAAATGGAGGTTTAAATAACCTTTGACAAAAATATTTTAAGGAAATACTTTTACGATAACCATGTTTTAAAATGAATTGCTAAGTTTTTCGAATCAGTTTTTATAACATTTCACACTTGTAAACCTTCAACCATTGATACGAACTTTTGTTTATTAGGATTACCTAAGCCACTGCTATGATACCCTTTTATTATTTGAATATGTATACAATGAACCTTTTGATTTACCTTTGACCTATTCAGTATTAAGACCCGAGCTATCACTAGGCATGGGGGTTCCATGTCCATAGCATTGATGCACCGATGTTATGACTCCAGTGTGTTCGAGTGATTTTCCACACCGTCCCCTTTTGTTATATGATATGCACGCTTTATTAATTTATTATGGCCAACTGACTTATGTGGGGGCGTATGGGTGCATCCTAGATCTGTTATTTGTTATATGTTATATGTTATATGTTATCTGTTATCTGGTGAATGTGGCTGTGTGTGCAATACACGTCCTTCACAACTCATTGAGGTCACCCCTCTGATTACATCTGATATTTTGAGGCCTCCCCCTGGATTTCATATGAGGCTACATATGGTATCATTTGATCTGATCTGGGCACGTGGTTGAAATACTGAATAACCTAAACCTAAACTTAACTTTACCTTTACACTACATTCATATTATACTTTCTGATACTTAGCCAATGCAACATATTTTGTTTTTCTCATTCCTGTTTCATTTTCCTTTGATTTGTTTGACATTCCGTATTCGTATTTCCTTTGATTATATTCTTTTAGTCCTACTATACGTTCCATATTCCTTAACCCTTTGTCTCAGCAGGTTGCTTGGATTCGTTTCACATTCAATTGCGTTTTCCTTGTTTATTAGTTTTCATTTGTTTATATCTATTCACTGAGCTTTTTAAGCTCAGTCGCGAATCTTTTCCCGCGGCAGGTTTTAGAGGGAAGCTGGGATATGAGTGAAGAGAGCTAAGCGCTTAGTTGGATTTCACCTTGATAGCTATATTCTGGATTATAGATGACTAGAAGAGCTTGCATTTCAGACTAAGTATTTCATTGTCGTCTCTTTTGTAACCTTGTATTTCTGACTAATCCTTTGTAACCTTTGGAATTCTTTTGTATTACTTATGTTGTATGTCCGTATATGCTCTGATATGTCACTATAATGTAGTACTTCTACCCTTATCGGGTTGGGGTGTTACATTTGACCTGTTGACCTCACCTGGTTGACTGGTTAGTTTGGGAGGAGTCAAATTTTGGCGCCGCTGCCGGGGAGGTTGTTGCGTCAAACATTTTTAGGCTTAGTGACTTTTAAAACCCTCCTTGTACAAATTTCACCACTTTTGTAAAAAGTTTTTGTAAAAATCCTAATCATATCAAAAATTTCATTAACACTTTTCCTAAAGTGTTAACAACACCAAAAAAATCAAAAACAACAAAACAAATCGTGAAGTTAAATTACTTCGGTTTCTTTAAGATTACAACCTACACAGGTGGAATAAGGAAGTTCTGACACTAAATTGCAAACTGAAGAGAGATCCATTCTTCTCTCCCGCCACCCTGCGAGTAATTTTAAAGAAAACGATTTCGGTTAACGAATCAATAACAAAAATATTTCCAAAAGTTTTTTGCACACACACCCAAAAAGTCAAAAACATTTTGTTTTCTGTTAATAATAATTACATAAAATATTACCACCGCAAACCAAGGCTGAATACCTACCAACTGGGGGTATGAACATTAATAAGTTCCCAAACTAAAGATTAAAACTTGTATTTGTATCCTTGTGATTGGTGTACCTTTTTCAAAGAAGTCAGTCATACTGTGATTATTGGTTTAAGTTCCCTGTTGTTTTGCCTCGGTCATGTTTTAATTGCCATTGTTTTTAGTGCATGCGCACTCGTTCACAAACAAAGCGTAAAAGTCAGAAAAACGTACCCGAGCTACGTACGGTTATTGAAGAACCCAAAACAGGAATGGACGATGGCCCCCACCACCCCCTCCTGACCCTCCCAAGGATGAGACAGCTCCTGATCTCCGAACGATGGAGGAGTTGTGTCAGCCTACAATGCAAGGGAGAGGTGGACCTATTCAACTACTCACTATTGAGGCTACGGACTTTGGCCTCAAACATCACATGATCGAACAAGTCCAAGATTTGTGTCAGTTCCACGGATTGCCGGGTGACGATGCTAACAAGCATCTTGACAAATTTTTGACCATCACCTAAAGCATGAAACAAAATGGCATCACCGAAGATGGCCTTCGTTTATATCTCTTCCCTATTCTCTCACTCATCATGCTACTGCCTGGTTCGATCGTCTTCCTAAGAATTCGATCCACACTTTTGATGAGATGGTTACCAAATTCTTGGCTAAATACTTTCCACTATCCATGGTAACTAAGCTGAGACATGATATCAGCAACTTCAGACAGCTTCATGATGAGTCCTTATTTTAGGCATGGGAACGCTATAAGCTTTCAATTGATCGATGTCACAATCACAATATGCTTGTTGTCACCATTATAGATACCTTCTACAGTGGTTTCACACTTCGTCACCGTGATACCATCAATGCTGCTGCTGGGGGCACCTTATGAAAAGGACCCCTTAAGGGTGCTAGGATTTGATTGAAAACATGACTGCCCATCACAATTTCTGGGATTCCTCAGCCGAGAGGAATGATTCATGTAAATCAGTCACTCCAGCAAACAATGATATAGCTGTCCTTGCTAAGAAACTTGATGATTTGTCCACTGCAGTTTTACATATGCATCAGTCTAACCAAAATCATCACGTAAAAGTTGTCAACCAAAGTTGTGAAACTTGCGGTGGTCCCCACCCGTACACTGAGTGTCCAGCCTCCGGTGGCTTCGCTCATGAAAACGTGTACGCAGCTCAAGGTTCCTATAATGCGGGAGGTAATTCCTACCAACCACAATGGGATCGTAATCTTTTGAGCTATCGTTCTAATAACTACCTTGGACCACCCGGGTTTAATCAGTCTCAGAATCAGAATCAAAACCGGAATCAAAATTTTAATTAAAACAGAATGAACCAAGGTTTTCAAAACCAAAGGAATTTCCATTCCGGTCACAATCTGACTTTTCAAAACCAAAACCAAGGAAATTTTAACCGTAATCAAGGTCATGGTAATTTTAATCAGGGTAATAATTTCCAACAGGGTAATTTTCAGGGTCATAACAATAAAAATCAAGGGAGTTTTCAAAACAACCGTGCTCAAACTATCCTTAATCAAAATCAAGTTGTTGTTCTAACTGGACCATCATCCGATGAGTTGTTGAAACAGTTTATGAAATCCAAAAAAGAAATGAATAAATTGTTGGTCAGCCAAAACTCAGAACTTAAGAAGTCTTTAAATGATCGACCCTCGGGCTCATGTACACTACCAAGCAACACGATCGCTAACCCGAGGGGCGATGTTAAGGCGATCACAACCCGAAGTGGAGTTTCTTATAACGGACCCACAACTCCGTCTACCTCTCCTCCTATTCAGGTAGAGGAACGTGAAACTGAGGACACAACAGATATGGTACTTCCTACTAATAATGGAGGTACCACTAACAACCCTCCTCCAGTTATCCCGGACCCGACCCGCAAAATTAGGGTCGTATTTGAACCTCCCGAGACTCCTGTTGAAAATCCAAAACCAAACCCGAAACCTTCAATTCCATATCCTTCACGTTTACCATATCAAAAGCTCCGTGGAAAAGCAAACCATCAATTGGAATTTTTTTTTCAAAGCTTTCAAGATCTTCACTTTGATATCAGCTTCGCGGATGCTATCCTTTTAATGCCTAAATTTGCATCCACAATCAAAAATCTATTAAATAACAAGGAAAAACTGTTCGAGATGGCAAAAACTCCCCTCAATGAAAACTGCTCTGTGGTTTTGTTAAAACAGCTTCCCGAGAAGTTGGGAGATCCCGGGAAATTTTTCATTCCATGTATATTCCCAGGAATGGTTGAATGTTATGCCTTGGCCGATCTTGGTGCCAGCATCAACCTAATGCCTCACTCAGTATGGAATAAACTCTCTCTTCCAGAACCCACTCCCGCCTGCATGACTCGTATGGTGCCAGCATCAACCTTGGCCGATCTTGCAGATCGTTCGATATCTCTTCCCCACGGTATTGCCGAGGATGTATTTGTAAAAGTGGGAAAGTTCCATTTTCCAGCAGACTTCGTGATTGTTGATTTTCATGCGGATCCAAGGGTTCCTCTCATTCTTGGACGAGGATTCCTCAGGACGGGTCGTGCTTTGATCAATGTATTCGATGAGGAAATCACGTTACGTGTTGGTTCCGAAGCCATAACCTTCAACCTTGATCAAACATCGAGATACTCCTCAAATTATGATTCCAAATCTATTAACCGCATCAATGTTGCAACCGAGGAGTACTCTCAAGAAATTCTTGGTTTCGCTGATGATTCTTAGAGTGGCAATCCCACTCCCTCCTCTCATCGCATAATTGCTAATTCTACTCCTTCCCTCACTCTGTTTGAGGAAAGTGACTTCGTCTTGGAGGAAATAGAGGCCTTTCTCCGAAGTGACTCAATTTCCAAGGAATTGATAACCAGGAGATTGACCCAGACAGGGATATACTTCTCCTTGAGAAGCTACTCAGTCAAGATCCCTCCCACCCTCCCGTTCTTTCACATCCACTTCATAAAGAGGAAATAAAAAATGTTGAGAAAACTGAAGATTTCCCCGAGGTCGAGCTTAAGGACTTACCTCCCCATCTTGAATACACATTCATAGAGGGTGATGATAAATTACCCTTCATTATTGCCAAAGATTTAAAAGATGAGGAGAAGGCTGCTCTCATAAAGGTCTTCAAATCTCACAAGCAAGCAATTGCTTGGAAACTCTCTGATATCAAGGGTATAAACCCTGAATTCTGTACTCACAAAATCTTAATGGACGATGATTTCAAACCAGCAGTCTAACAACAGAGACGGGTTAATCCCAAAATTCATGAGGTTATTAAACAGGAAATTCTCAAACTTCTTGATGCCGGATTGATTTACCCCATCTCTGACAGTCCTTGGGTTAGCCCAATCCATTGTGTTCCAAAAAAGGTGGCATAACTGTTACCACAAATGAAGAAAACGAGTTGATTCCAACTCGACTGGTTACGGGATGGCGAGTATGCATTGACTATCGTAAGTTAAATGATGCCACCCGTAAAGACCATTTTCCTCTACCCTTCACGGACTAGATGCTCGAGAGATTAGCAGGAAACGAGTACTATTATTTCCTCGATGGTTTCTCGGGTTACTTTCAGATTCCCATTGATCCACAAGATCAAGAAAAGACCACTTTCACGTGCCCCTATGGAACCTTTGCCTATAGACGTATGCCTTTCGGCTTATGTAATGCTCTAGGCACGTTCCAAAGGTGCATGATGGCCATATTCCACGACATGATCGGGAAAAATATGGAGGTCTTTATGGATGACTTCTCGGTCATTGGGGATTAATTCCAATCTTGTCTCTCCCACTTAGAGAACATGCTGAAACGTTGCAAAGAAACGAATTTATGTCTCAATTGGGAGAAGAGTCATTTTATGGTCAAAGAGGGCATTGTCCTCGGCCATAAGATTTCCAAAAGCGGGATTGAGGTTGATAGAGCCAAAGTTGATGTAATAGCTAAACTGCCTCCTCCTACTACTGTCAAAGGTGTTAGAAGCTTTCTGGGTTATGCCGGTTTTTATCGTCGATTCATACAAGATTTTTCAAAAATTGCCCGGCCTATTACCCATCTTCTTGAAAAAGATGCTCCTTTCATCTTCTCACCAGAGTGCATTGAAGCTTTTCAAACCTTGAAGAAGAAGCTTACTGAGGCACCGATTCTTGTTGCCCCCGATTGGGACCTGCCCTTTGAAGTTATGTGCGATGCCAGTCACTTTGCAATAGGTGCGGTCCTAGGGCAACAAAAAACTAAACACTTCCAGCCTATACATTATGCTAGCAAAACTATGACCGAAGCTCATAGTCATTATACTACAACGGAGAAGGAACTCTTAGCCGTTGTATATGCCTTTGAAAAGTTTCGGCCGTACCTAATCCTTACCAAGTGCATAGTGTATGCGGATCACACGGCTTTAAAATACCTCTTTGCTAAACAAGACTCAAAGCCGAGGTTGCTCTGTTGGGTTTTGCTCCTACAAGAGTTTGATATAATCCTACGAGATAAAAAAGGGAGCTGAAAACCTGGCTGCTGATCACGTCTCCGGACTGGAAAACCCCCATCAAGATGTTTCTGAGAATAAGGAAATTAATGAAACCTTCCCTTTCGAGACACTTAACGCGGTTTCCTTTCGTGGAGACACTGATACCCCATGGTTTGCCGATTTTGAAAATTACCATGCGGGTAATTTCATTGTTAAAGGGATGACGTCCCAACAGAAGAAAAAGTTCTTCAAAGACGTTAATCACTACTTCTGGGATGATCCCTACCTGTTTAAAATATGCACGGATCAAGTCATCCGTTGGTGCGTCCATGGCCAAGAAGCCATGGATATTCTCAAAGCTTGTCATGATGGACCCACGGGGGGACATCATAGTCCAAACTACACCGCCAAAAAGGTGTTTGATTCTGGGTTCTACTGGCCTACCATCTATAAAGATGCCCACGACTTTGTCAAAGCCTGTGATACTTGTCAGCGTCACGGGAACATTTCTAAAAAGAATGAGATGCCTCGAAACGCCATTCAAGTATGTGAAATCTTTGACATCTGGGCATCGACTTTATGGGCCCATTCCCCTCATCTCGAGGAAATAAGTACATACTCGTGGCCGTCGACTATTTTTCAAAATGGGTTGAAGCGAAAGCGTTGCTTACCAATGATGCCCGAGTAGTGGTAAGAATTTTAAAGTCTCTCTTTGCTAGATTCGGAACCCCTCGTGCCATAATTGGTGATCGTGGTACACAGTTCTACAATGATCAATTTACAAAAGTGATGCAGAAATATGGTGTAACTCACCGTCTTTCCACTACATACCACCCCCAAACTAGTGGGCAGGTAGAGGTCTCGAATCGGGGTATAAATAGAATTCTAGAGAGGACATTTGGTGAAAACCTTGCCTCTTGGTCGGATAAGCCAGATGACGCACTCTGGGCTTTCCGCACAACTTACAAAACACCCACCGGGTGTACTCCATACAGGCTGGTGTACGGGAAAGCGTGTTATCTTCCGATTGAGTTAGAGCACAAAGTCTATTGGGCCTTAAAACATGCAAATTTCAATCTTCAGACAGCGGGTGATCACCGTAAGGTTTAACTAAATGAACTTCGTGATCAAGCTTATGAGAATTCTTTAATTTACAATGAAAAGACTAAGAAGATACACGACTCAAAGATAAAGAACCGCGTTTTCAAAGTCGGTGACAGAGTTCTTCTCTTCAATTCAAGATTGAAGATATTCTCAGGAGAGCTAAAAACCCGCTGGTCTGGGCCATTCACCGTAGCAAAAGTGTTTCCATATGGGACTGTTGGGTTATCTCAACCCGACGGTCCTAACTTCAAAGTGAACGGTCATCGGTTGAAACACTATTTTGGAGAGGACATACCATCCATGGTGGTCCTGGATCTCCAAACTTTCCCCATCGACAAATGAATGCGGGGATCGAGTCAAGCTAGTGACTCAGTGAACAAAAATTAGCAAAACATGGGTTTTCACCCATATCTCTTACTTCTTTCTCTTTTCTAAAACCTAAGTGTGGGGGAGTTAACCATGATGTTGTTACCATGTATATAAGTTTCAAAAAAAAAAATGTTGTTCCCACACTTGCCCAAATCTAAATTTTTTTCTAATCTAAGCATTTCAAAATATCGGCATAATAGCCGGTACTTTGAATATTGAGGGCAATATTTAATTCTAAGTGTGTGGGGGGGGGGGGGGTTAATTCTAGAGAATTGATCACATTTGTACCTTATAGTGCCATAATACCCCCGTTTTGGCCAAAAATTTTTTTTAGGGGAAGTGCTTTGCACTAACACAACAAATGGTAATCAGTCAACCATGTCTAAATCATATAAGGACTGGCTAATCCAAGAGCAAACGGTTCTTGGTAAAGATATCTGAAAACCGTTGATGGCTGACAATTTGCCAAAAATTGTATGGGATTCAACTCACTATATCTTAATCGTGAAGAGTTGGCTAGTCCAAACGCAAACGGCTCTTGGTAAAGACAAATCAAATCCGTTGACAGCTGATGGTTTGCTCAAAATCCTTTGGTTATCAGTGTACCAAAGTATCACATACTAAAACACTTGGCTACTCCAGAATTAATGGCTTTTGGTATCCTTGTGATTGGTGTACCTTTTTCAAAGAAGTCAGTCATACTGTGATTATTGGTTTAAGTTCCCTGTTGTTTTGCCTCGGTCATGTTTTAATTGCCATTGTTTTTAGTGCATGCGCACTCGTTCACAAACAAAGCGTAAAAGTCAGAAAAACGTACCCGAGTTACGTACGGTTATTGAAGAACCCAAAACAGGAATGGACGATGGGCCCCCACCACCCCCTCCTGACCCTCCCAAGGATGAGACAGCTCCTGATCTCCGAACGATGGAGGAGTTGTGTCAGCCTACAATGCAAGGGAGAGGTGGACCTATTCAACTACTCACTATTGAGGCTACGGACTTTGGCCTCAAACATCACATGATCGAACAAGTCCAAGATTTGTGTCAGTTCCACGGATTGCCGGGTGACGATGCTAACAAGCATCTTGACAAATTTTTTACCATCACCTAAAGCATGAAACAAAATGGCATCACCGAAGATAGCCTTCGTTTATATCTCTTCCCTATTCTCTCACTCATCATGCTACTGCCTGGTTCGATCGTCTTCCTAAGAATTCGATCCACACTTTTGATGAGGTGGTTACCAAATTCTTGGCTAAATACTTTCCACTATCCATGGTAACTAAGCTGAGAAATGATATCAGCAACTTCAGACAGTTTCATGATGAGTCCTTATTTTAGGCTTGGGAACGCTATAAGCTTTCAATTGATCGATGTCACAATCACAATATGCTTGTTGTCACCATTATAGATACCTTCTACAATGGTTTCACACTTCGTCACCGTGACACCATCAATGCTGCTGCTGGGGGCACCTTATGAAAAGGACCCCTTAAGGGTGCTATGATTTGAATGAAAACATGACTGCCCATCACAATTTCTGGGATTCCTCAGCCGAGAGGAATGATTCATGTAAATCAGTCACTCCAGCAAACAATGATATAGCTATCCTTGCTAAGAAACTTGATGATTTGTCCACTGCAGTTTTACATATGCATCAGTCTAACCAAAATCATCACGTAAAAGTTGTCAACCTAAGTTGTGAAACTTGCGGTGGTCCCCACCCGTACACTGAGTGTCCAGCCTCCGGTGGCTTCGCTCATGAAAACGTGTACGCAGCTCAAGGTTCCTATAATGCGGGAGGTAATTCCTACCAACCACAAGGGGATCGTAATCTTTTGAGCTATCGTTCTAATAACTACCTTGGACCACCCGGGTTTAATCAGTCTCAGAATCAGAATCAAAACCGGAATCAAAATTTTAATCAAAACAGAATGAACCAAGGTTTTCAAAACCAAAGGAATTTCCATTCCGGTCACAATCTTACTTTTCAAAACCAAAACCAAGGAAATTTTAACCGTAATCAAGGTCATGGTAATTTTAATCGGGGTAATAATTTCCAACAGGGTAATTTTCAGGGTCATAACAATAAAAATCAAGGGAGTTTTCAAAACAACCGTGCTCAAACTATCCCTAATCAAAATCAAGTTGTTGTTCTAACTGGACCATCATCCGATGAGTTGTTGAAACAGTTTATGCAATCCAAAAAAGAAATGAATAAATTGTTGGTCAGCCAAAACTCAGAACTTAAGAAGTCTTTAAATGATCGACCCTCGGGCTCATGTACACTACCAAGCAACACGATCGCTAACCCGAGGGGCGATGTTAAGGCGATCACAACCCGAAGTGGAGTTTCTTATAACGGACCCACAACTCCGTCTACCTCTCCTCCTATTCAGGTAGAGGAACGTGAAACTGAGGACACAACAGATATGGTACTTTCTACTAATAATGGAGGTACCACTAACATCCCTCCTCCAGTTATCCCGGACCCGACCCGCAAAATTAGGGTCGTATTTGAACCTCCCGAGACTCCTGTTGAAAATCCAAAACCAAACCCGAAACCTTCAATTCCATATCCTTCACGTTTACCATATCAAAAGCTCCGTGGAAAAGCAAACCATCAATTGGAATTTTTTTTCCAAAGCTTTCAAGATCTTCACTTTGATATCAGCTTCGCGGATGCTATCCTTTTAATGCCTAAATTTGCATCCACAATCAAAAATCTGTTAAATAACAAGGAAAAACTGTTCGAGATGGCAAAAACTCCCCTCAATGAAAACTGCTCTGTGGTTTTGTTAAAACAGCTTCCCGAGAAGTTGGGAGATCCCGGGAAATTTTTCATTCCATGTATATTCCCAGGAATGGTTGAATATTATGCCTTGGCCGATCTTGGTGCCAGCATCAACCTAATGCCTCACTCAGTATGGAAGAAACTCTCTCTTCCAGAACCCACTCCCGCCTGCATGACTCATATGGTGCCAGCATCAACCTTGGCCGATCTTGCAGATCGTTCGATATCTCGTCCCCTCGGTATTGCCGAGGATGTATTTGTAAAAGTGGGAAAGTTCCATTTTCCAGCAAACTTCGTGATTGTTGATTTTCATGCGGATCCAAGGGTTCCTCTCATTCTTGGACGAGGATTCCTCAGGACGGGTCGTGCTTTGATCGATGTATTCGATGAGGAAATCACGTTACGTGTTGGTTCCGAAGCCATAACCTTCAACCTTGATCAAACATCGAGATACTCCTCAAATTATGATTCCAAATCTATTAACCGCATCGATGTTGCAACCGAGGAGTACTCTCAAGAAATTCTTGGTTTCGCCGATGATTCTTAGAGTGGCAATCCCACTCCCTCCTCTCATCCCATAATTGCTAATTCTACTCCTTCCCTCACTCTGTTTGAGGGAAGTGACTTCATCTTGGAGGAAATAGAGGCCTTTCTCCGAAGTGACTCAATTTCTAAGGAATTGATAACCAGGAGATTGACCCAGACAGGGATATACTTCTCCTTGAGAAGCTACTCAGTCAAGATCCCTCCCACCCTCCCGTTCTTTCACATCCACTTCATAAAGAGGAAATAAAAAATGTTGAGAAAACTGAAGATTTCCCCGAGGTCGAGCTTAAGGACTTACCTCCCCATCTTGAATACACATTCATAGAGGGTGATGATAAATTACCCTTCATTATTGCCAAAGATTTAAAAATGAGGAGAAGGCTGCTCTCATAAAGGTCTTCAAATCTCACAAGCAAGCAATTGCTTGGAAACTCTCTGATATCAAGTGTATAAACCCTGAATTCTGTACTCACAAAATCTTAATGGACGACGATTTCAAACCAGCAGTCCAACAACAGAGACGGGTTAATCCCAAAATTCATGAGGTTATTAAACAGGAAATTCTCAAACTTCTTGATGCCGGATTGATTTACCCCATCTCTGACAGTCCTTGGGTTAGCCCAATCCATTGTGTTCCAAAAAAGGTGGCATAACTGTTATCACAAATGAAGAAAACAAGTTGATTCCAACTCGATTGGTTACGGGATGGCGAGTATGCATTGACTATCGTAAGTTAAATGATGCCACCCGTAAAGACCATTTTCCTCTACCCTTCACGGACTAGATGCTCGAGAGATTAGCAGGAAACGAGTACTATTATTTCCTCGATGGTTTCTCGGGTTACTTTCAGATTCCCATTGATCCACAAGATCAAGAAAAGACCACTTTCACGTGCCCCTACGGAACCTTTGCCTATAGACGTATGCCTTTCGGCTTATGTAATGCTCTAGGCACGTTCCAAAGGTGCATGATGGCCATATTCCACGACATGATCGGGAAAAATATGGAGGTCTTTATGGATGACTTCTCGGTCATTGGGGATTAATTCCAATCTTGTCTCTCCCACTTAGAGAACATGCTGAAACGTTGCAAAGAAACGAATTTATGTCTCAATTGGGAGAAGAGTCATTTTATGGTCAAAGAGGGCATTGTCCTCGGCCATAAGATTTCCAAAAGCGGGATTGAGGTTGATAGAGCCAAAGTTGATGTAATAGCTAAACTGCCTCCTCCTACTACTGTCAAAGGTGTTAGAAGCTTTCTGGGTTATGCCGGTTTTTATCGTCGATTCATACAAGATTTTTCAAAAATTGCCCGGCCTATTACCCATCTTCTTGAAAAAGATGCTCCTTTCATCTTCTCACCAGAGTGCATTGAAGCTTTTCAAACCTTGAAGAAGAAGCTTACTGAGGCACCGATTCTTGTTGCCCCCGATTAGGACCTGCCCTTTGAAGTTATGTGCGATGCCAGTCACTTTGAAATAGGTGCGGTCCTAGGGCAACGAAAAACTAAACACTTCCAGCCTATACATTATGCTAGCAAAACTATGACCGAAGCTCATGGTCATTATACTACAATGGAGAAGGAACTCTTAGCCGTTGTATATGCCTTTGAAAAGTTTCGGCCGTACCTAATCCTTACCAAGTGCATAGTGTATGCGGATCACACGGCTTTAAAATACCTCTTTGCTAAACAAGACTCAAAGCCAAGGTTGCTCTGTTGGGTTTTGCTCCTACAAGAGTTTGATATAATCATACGAGATAAAAAAAAAGGAGCTGAAAACCTGGCTGCTGATCACCTCTCCGGACTGGAAAACCCCCATCAAGATGTTTCTGAGAATAAGGAAATTAATGAAACCTTCCCTTTCAAGACACTTAACGCGGTTTCCTTTCGTGGAGACACTGATACCCCATGGTTTGCCGATTTTGAAAATTACCATGCGGGTAATTTCATTGTTAAAGGGATGACGTCCCAACAGAAGAAAAAGTTCTTCAAAGACGTTAATCACTACTTCTGGGATGATCCCTACCTGTTTAAAATATGCACGGATCAAGTCATCCGGCGGTGCGTCCATGGCCAAGAAGCCATGGATATTCTCAAAGCTTGTCATGATGGACCCACGGGGGGACATCATAGTCCAAACTACACCGCCAAAAAGGTGTTTGATTCTGGGTTCTACTGGCCTACCATCTATAAAGATGCCCACGACTTTGTCAAAGCCTGTGATACTTGTCAGCGTCACGGGAACATTTCTAAAAAGAATGAGATGCCTCGAAACGCCATTCAAGTATGTGAAATCTTTGAAATCTGGGCATCGACTTTATGGGCCCATTCCCCTCATCTCGAGGAAATAAGTACATACTCGTGGCCGTCGACTATTTTTTAAAATGGGTTGATGCGAAAGCCTTGCTCACCAATGATGCCCGAGTAGTGGTAAGAATTTTAAAGTCTCTCTTTGCTAGATTCGGAACCCCTCGTGCCATAATCAGTGATCGTGGTACACAGTTCTACAATGATCAATTTACAAAAGTGATGCAGAAATATGGTGTAACTCACCGTCTTTCCACTACATACCACCCCCAAACTAGTGGGCAGGTAGAGGTCTCGAATCGGGGTATAAATAGAATTCTAGAGAGGACATTTGGTGAAAACCTTGCCTCTTGGTCGGATAAGCCAGATGACACACTCTGGGCTTTCCGCACAACTTACAAAACACCCACCGGGTGTACTCCATACAGGCTGGTGTACGGGAAAGCGTGTTATCTTCCGATTGAGTTAGAGCACAAAGTCTATTGGGCCTTAAAACATGCAAATTTCAATCTTCAGACAGCGGGTGATCACCGCAAGGTTTAACTAAACGAACTTCGTGATCAAGCTTATGAGAATTCTTTAATTTACAATGAAAAGATTAAGAAGATACACGACTCAAAGATAAAGAACCGCGTTTTCAAAGTCGGTGACAGAGTTCTTCTCTTCAATTCAAGATTGAAGATATTCTCAGGAGAGCTAAAAACCCGCTAGTCTGGGCCATTCACCGTAGCAAAAGTGTTTCCATATGGGACTGTTGGGTTATCTCAACCCGACGGTCCTAACTTCAAAGTGAACGGTCATCGGTTGAAACACTATTTTGGAGAGGACATACCATCCATGGTGGTCCTGGATCTCCAAACTTTCCCCATCGACAAATGAATGCGGGGATCGAGTCAAGCTAGTGACTCAGTGAACAAAAATTAGCAAAACATGGGTTTTCACCCATATCTCTTACTTCTTTCTCTTTTCTAAAACCTAAGTGTGGGGGAGTTAACCATGCTGTTGTTACCATGTATATAAGTTTCAAAAAAAAAATGTTGTTCCCACACTTGCCCAAATCTAAATTTTTTTCTAATCTAAGCATTTCAAAATATCGGCATAATAGCCGGTACTTTGAATATTGAGGGCAATATTTAATTCTAAGTGTGTGGGGGGGGGGGTAATTCTAGAGAATTGATCACATTTGTACCTTATAGTGCCATAATACCCCCGTTTTGGCCAAAAAATTTTTTTTAGGGGAAGTGCTTTGCACTAACACAACAAATGGTAATCAGTCAACCATGTCTAAATCGTATAAGGACTGGCTAATCCAAGAGCAAACGGTTCTTGGTAAAGATATCTGAAAACCGTTGATGGCTGACAATTTGCCAAAAATTGTATGGGATTCAACTTACTATATCTTAATCGTGAAGAGTTGGCTAGTCCAAAAGCAAACGGCTCTTGGTAAAGACAAATCAAATCCGTTGACAGCTGATGGTTTGCTCAAAATCCTTTGGTTATCAGTGTACCAAAGTATCACATACTAAAACACTTGGCTACTTCAGAATTAATGGCTTTTGGTAAAGAGACATCAAATCCATTAAGTTTTCATAAAAGATTGCTAGGGACTAGCAATCTTTTAGTGTGAGGGATTGATGAGTGTGTAAATACTCATCATTTTTGTCTTATCTGAACTGCCAAAACATCCAAAAACACTCAAATATGCATCAAAATACTGAAAATATCCCAGGGTTGTGTTTTATATGTTTCAGATGCAAAATGATTGAAAAGAAATGAAAAACGAACAAAGTTTGCATAATTGGCAGTTTTAGTCCCTAAACTTTCAAAACTTGTCAAAATTAGTCCTTGAGCATTTATTTTGGAAGAAACGTCAACCAAAGTCCTTGGAAAATCAAAAGTTGTCACAATTGGTCCCTGGGTGAAGAGTTTCAAAAGTTTACAAAATTAGTCCCTGAACTTTGCAAAATTGTCAAAAATAGTCCCTGGGATTAAAATCTTTGGAAATTATCAATCATGGTCCTTGTGTTATTGTACTTTGGCAAAAAATGGTCCTTGGGTGAAAAGTTTGGAGAAATTATAAGTTTGGTCCCTGAAGTTTCAAGTTTGGCAGAAATGGTCCCTGGTAATTCAAGTTTGGAAGATTATCACTTATGGTTCTTGGGTTATTCAAATATGGCAAAATTGGTCCTTATGAATACTTTTGGAAAATTACACACCAGGTCCTCAAGTTTCAGAATATTACAATTTTGGTCTTGTGTTATTTAGCTATAAAACCAAACGGATCCTATTATTACTTTTAACCCAAAACAAAACCAAAACCAATAAAAACTACAACACCCCTAGGCCCATTCCCTTTTGTTGGCCCATCACCTCACCAGCCCAACACCACACCCCTTTTGATATCAAACCAGGGTCAACGTTTGACCCTGGTTAAACAGTCAAACAACACCACCCTCTTCCCTCTCACCCTCTTCCACTTACCCATCAACTCCATCACCTCACCACCCCCACCATCACCATCATATCCACCGCCCACCCCACTACTCACCTAACAAGACAAGTGCAATTAATGCACCCCCCCCCCTAGTTGCATCTTCACAGAGAATTGGTTATAAAACCAATTTGGCGCCAAAAAAATTTAAAGGGTCAAGATCAAGCCTCTCTCATCCAATGCCTCTCAGTTGAAGTGGGAAAGACTCCTAGGACCCACAGAGCCCTAATTCTCATCTATAAAAGGGAGAAGATAAAGAGAAAAGTGTGTGTAGGATTTTTAGCATAATTGTAATGTCGAATTAGTAATTTTTCTTAATCCAAGTGTAATTTTCAGCTTCTAAGTTGTATTGTTAATGTTTTCAGTGTGAAATAAACTTCTTTCAATCATCAATTTAAGTTGTCTTAGTTAAGTTCAGTTTTTAGTATAATTTCACAAAAATCTCATTTATAATGTAATGTTATTTACTATGGACTCTTAGGTTCATATAAGCTCCCATAAAGCTTATTCAAGCTTTTAGAAACCATAAAACTCAGTCTAGAATCAAAAATCAAAACAAAAATAAATAAAAAAATAATTCACTGAAAAAAAAAGTAAGAAAGAAGTGAAGAAGAAGATTGGAGCATGGTGAATGATGGATAGCTTGGTTTAGTGTCTCAGGGGAGACTATAGGTTGGTTCTAAGGCCCTTGGTTTCATGTTCTGTGCTTGGAATCCCTTGTAAACCTTTTCTCCAAATTTTTGTTTGGTACTGTTCATCTGCTTAAATACCTGGTTATTTCTGTTTATCTATACTTATTAGGTGTGTTTAAGTTGGAATGTAGCTTAATATTTTATATGAGCTCATTAAAATTCTCCATGCTCCAAAATTTCTCAATTAACTGCCTCAATTAGCATAATATAGAAATCTAGGTGTTTGTAGTTTAAGCTTATATCTTTGTGCTTATTTTAGCTTCTCCTATCATAGTAGATTATTGTGTATCTGTTCCATAGCTTAATTTGTCCATTTCTTTCAAAAATCACAAAAACAGGTTGTAAAAGGGGTGTTTGGATTAAGTCCTTTTGCTGTGGTATTGTTGTTTCTATTGGCCTTCAACCATTTATATTTCATTCTTAGGCTTAATACTGACTATTTCAACTTTTAATTTGGTAGGTTACTTAGAAAAAGTCAAAAGTCTCTTTGAATCTTCACAACTGTTGGACTGTTAAGGTTTTTTAACCCATAACCCTATTAGTAGTTGCATATCTTGATAAGTTTACTTAATTTAGTCTCAATTTAGCTTAATATAACTTATTTAGTCACTTAGGATCGATCAGAATCTCATATTAGTCAAAGTTCCATGTTCATGCAAAAAGTCAAAATTGCATAGTAGGTAGAAATCCAAATATTAGATGAATTTTTGTGATTTTTGTGTTTAGATTCAGGACTTGTTACTTTTACAAGTTGAAGCCACTCACTTAAGCTTTAAAAATCCACCATCAGCTTAATTTTCAGATTTTTATTTGTAGCTTATTTGAGGGCTCAAAGAGGCCTGCAGGGCATCAGTATACCCTGCACCAGGGCACCCATAATTTTGCCCATTTTCCTAGACCTATATTGACTTCACTAGTGGGCCCCAAAACCTGGTTTTTGGCTTTTTGAAAGGCGAACAAGCCCTTCTACAAGAACCAGGGCTTATTTCAAGCTTCTTAGCTTATTTACTAGGGCTGCAAGTCCCTTTGACTTTGTCCCATTTTACCCCTATGCTGAGTCATCAGCATAATCAGCCCAACTTCCAAGCCACCCCCAGAGCCTAATAGTGTGCCCCATCCTTAGCTTTTTAGCTTTTTGGAAAGGTCACCAACCCTACTTGCTAGTTCCAGGCTTAGTTTGGTTTTTCAAGCTTATTTGATCAACTGGATTAAGTCCACAAAAACCCTGCAGGGTTGTTTGTTTCTGAGTGTGATTTGGTTTTGCTTATTTGATTATTTCAGCTTATCTAGTGTGCTTATTCCTTTGAATTTGCTTATTTCTAGTTCATGTAACAGTATTGTAGCTTATTTATCCTTGTGACACCTTGTGGTAGCTTTTTCAAGTTTCATTAAGTCCTAATAAGCTATAAAGCTAAACCTGTTAAGCACTTCTGTGTCCATACTGCTTTTTTTAAGATCCAACCGAAATTCCTTCACAAAATTTGCTTATTTTGAGTACTTAAATAGTTGTGTAAAAAGAAAAACAAAGAAAAACCAACTTTAAATAAAGTGATAGCTTCTATTTAATAGAATTTATCTTTTTAAATTTTCTTTCAGCTTATTATTAATCACTTTTTCATTTTTATATTTTTTTTAGATTTCTTTTATATTAAAGTATTTTTAGTAATTTTTCCAGATTTTTCTCTTTTCATTTAGTATTTATTATAATTAATATTAGTTTAAATAATAATTAAGTAATATTAGTATAATAAATAGTTTTATTAATTTTTATTTAGCAACAATACTTTTTTATATATTTTCCTAGGTTTTATATATCATAAAATAATTTTAGGAAATTTTTCATAATTTTCACTGTTCATTTTCTATTTTTCTTAATTAATTTAGTTTAAATAGTTTTTAATTAATAATTAAGTTAATAATTAGTAAAATAGTTTAAAAATAATTTTTATAAACTTTTTATAATTTTCTAGGATTCCTGAGATGGTTAATTAGTTTTATAAATGTTGGGAACATACTTTAATATTTAGTCAAGTCTCGGTCATTACACTTTGTACTAGGTTGCTTTAGTAATATTTATGTTTATGTTTAAGTTAATGGGCAACATGTAAAAGCCCATAAGGCTTACAAAGCCCACGTTAGTAGCTTGAAAGGGACTTGGGAATGTTGCCCTAACTTCCCTCCTATAAATACTAAGCTTATGTAAACATAACATTTGTTGGTTATTTTGTTATCTTAATGAAACTATTGTTCTTTGACTTTTCATAAATCATATAATCAACCAATCCTTATATATATCTCATTCTTTACTTGTGTAACATTAATATGGGTACCTAACAAGTGGTATCATTCACCTAATAGAGATGAAGTGTTGTTCTTGGTGTTAACGTGGGTTTTAGGGTGTTTTTTCTTTATAGTTTTTCTTTTTCTTTGTTTCTCTCACTCAAATCTTGAAGCTTGGACAAGTTTCAAGGTTGATATAATGATTAGAAGCTTAGATTTTGCATAAAGTTTTGATCTTTTAAAGATTTTAGTACCTTTTCTCCTAGTTTATTGACTTTTGTAGCATCTTTGATATTAGAAAACTTGTTTTTGGTAGTTAAATCTTTCATATTTAGTGTTTTCTAAGTGTTAGGGAAGTTATTTGATCAATAGAACCTTATTTCTAAGCATTTTTCTTAAAAAAGTAGTGATTTTTACAAGTTTCTGGTCACTCTACGCGTAAGATTTTAGTATAGTACAACTTTATAGCTGTCAACAGTACTATTTGGTCAGTTTACGCATAAGTTTAGCCTAAAACCCCATTTCTGCGCATAAGTTTGAAGTTTACGCTTAAGTTTTGGTGAAAAACCCCGTTTCTACGCCTAAGATCCATTTCTACGCTTAAGATTCAGATCCTATGCAAAAGTTGCCAGTTTACGCAGAACTTGGATTCTTACGCATAAGATTTATTCTTACGCGTAAGTTACAGAGTTACTATTAAGCTTCATCAAAAGTCTTCTCTTCGTGCTACGGTGCCTCAGTACTTCCCTAGCTTGGATAAGTTAGAGGAATTCTTCGACTATGGATATCTTTCAAGCTTGGACAAGTTTGAAAGATTTGTTTGGTCTTTGAACCTTACGCATAAACTCTTACGCATAAGCTTAAAGTTACGCGTAAAGGTATATCTTACGCATAAACTCACTGTTTACGCATAAAATCAACCTTTACGCATAACTTTTAAGTCTATGCATAAGTCTTGTGTTACGCGTATGATTATCATCTTTGCCAAAGGATTTTTTATCTTAACCAAAGGAACGTACATTTCAATCTTCTACAAGATCCATCATTACACAAGTGTTCTAAGATGTCTCAACCACCAAATTACTACTTCTCTCATCCTCAGCAACAACAACATCAGCAGTATCAGCCACAGCAATACCATCAGCAACAATCGTATCAACAACCATCACAATCACACTTTCAGCAACAACCGTTTCAGCCAAAACAACAATATCTCATGATGCAACAACATCAAATCATTCCTCAACAACAACCATATCCAATGTCACAACAACCCACTCAGTATTCGTCCAAACAAACTCACTGGTTTGATAGAATGTGTGAAGTTATTCCGACTCAACAATCCAGACATGAGGCAGGATCACTTGAAACACCTCCAATGCTAACACCTGGGAACTATGTTCAGTGGTCAAGTCGATTCTTACGATTCCTTGAACTTAAGAAACCCCATGGTAAATTCTTGAAACAAGTGATACTTGAAGGACTATTTGAGTGGCCAACTAGACTTGAAAGTGGAGATCCATCTGCTGATCCTCCTCGGGCTCCAGTAGAGAAACCCCTTCCAAAATATCAACTAACTGAATAGCAGAAACTACACGTGAAGCTGATGAATATGCCATGGCCTACATACTTCAAGGAATACCTAATCCTATTTATCGAAGTGTTGATGCTCAACAAATGGCTAAAGCTATGTGGGAACATGTTCATCTCCTAATGGAAGGCACTCAATTGAACAAAGATGATATGGAATCTAAACTTTACATGGAATACACTAACATCTCAATTGAACCAGGGAGTCACTTGAATCCTATTATCATCGTTTCACTAATGTGGTAAATGATTTGGAACGACACAAAATTACAGTACCGAGGATCGCAGTGAACTCCAAATTTGTTGGTAGTCTTGGTCCGGATTGGCAAAAGTATGTGACATTCGTTCGTCAAACCAAAAATCTTCATGATGCACCGTATGGCTTGTTGTATGATTTTCTGAAACACCATGAACCTGAAGTGGAGAAAGATTGTGCTCTTCGATGAGGTTATTTACCACCACCAACACCAAATTATTTGGCACTCGTAGCTCAATCTCAGTATACTCCACCTCCAATGTCAAATCATGCTTATGTTCAAGAACAGAATTCCTTCAGTTACCCACAACCTACAACTCCAAATCAGATGATCCCATATGATTCTTCTCTATAAACTACTCAACTTGTTCCCTATGAAAACAGTGAGTCAATGTACAACTCTAACTCTAGTGACGATGAAGATGATGACTTCAATACATTGAATCAAGGACTTGCTCTCTTTGCTCGTGCCTTCAGTAAATTCTCTAACAAGACAAACAACCGTCTTCGCTCTTCATCAAACACTAGGAATCAAGCTGTTATTCAAGATGGGAGGGTTGAGATACAGAATCGAAATTATGGACAATCATGTGGTTATTCGGGAAATTCTGGAAATGAACAAAGGTTCAACCACAATATAGGATTTAGAAACAACTCTGGTGCTACTCAGAAAAGGAATGAAAGTATTGCAACTGGGAACTCTAACTCTGGGAATGTAGTATGGTGCTACAACTGCAATGAAAAAGGTCATATTGCAACAGCATGTCCAAAACCGAGAACTCGGGGCAGTAAGTTTCACAAGCAGGCATTACTCATGACTCTCAAAGATGAAAAGGAAGGACATTTCACTAAGCAGGAGAACAGCTTCATAGCAAATGCGTAAAATGATGATGATATGGAAGATCTGGAAGCAAATGCAGCTGTGATGCTTATGGCCAACATGCAGGAACTTCATATGAATGATTCAGGCCCAGTGTATAACACTAATGGCTTGTCTCAGGTACATGAGATTAACACATGCCTAATACATGAAATAGCATCACCCTATGATTCTGAATCAGATAAGGCGCAAGTTGTTCCATCTGACTCATCTTTATCTTCTCAAGAAGATGAACAAATGAACACAGTAGTTACATTTGATGATCCAATTGAGAATGATAAAAATTATCCTGTAGAACAACATGAACCATTGTTTGATACAGACCCTGACCTTATATTGTTGTCTAAACAACTGAACGCTCAACAATTGCAAATAATGAAATGCAATTAGAAAAGTAAAACTTTAAAAGAAACTAATAAGTCACTTACAAGAGACATTGAGTGTTATAAAATACAACTTTCAAATCTGGAACACAAAGTTAAACATGAAAAAAGTTTTGAAAAAGCTTTTCAAGAATATTACATTAAAGAACAAGATCTTCAATATAAAATGCAAGATTTGATTTAGTCAAATGGAAAGTTGGTCTCAAAACTTGAAAATGATAAGTCTGAACTTCAAAAACCGGTTGAACAACCCCAAAAAGAACTTTCAAAAACACAAACAGATTTGTCAATTTGCAAAAAGGATTTTTATGAACATAAAGTGCGAAAAAGGAAATATGAAGAAAAATTACTATATGAAATTATCGATCTAGAAAAACAACTTAAAGAATTTCGTAATGTTGTTTATAAAACCGGGGGCTCTGTAACAACAATTCAAAATTTTACTTTAAAACCGAGACCCGATAAAAGTTTTGCACTTGGTGATTACAAATCAATGTTTCTTCACAAAGCGTTCAAAGAAAATACTAAAATCTACAGTATGGAATATATGCGTGATGAAACGATTGTGCGTACTATTGTTTATGATACTGAGGAAGAGGAAGAACTTGAAGAAGAGAGTCAATCAAAATGAGTCAAGTTGAATATTGGAAACCATATGATTATTCAAAAGCTCCTCATATTTCTAAATCTTTTGTTCCTCAAAAGGAAATACCTGAGAAATCTTGGTTTGTCACTAAGACATATGTTTCATCTTCTAATGCGGCTCCTGTCCAAACTGTGGCACAAGTAAACGGTCCTTTACCATCTTCTGTTGAAGTTACACCTTTACCAAAAAGTTGTCGTGTTTTAAATTATTTCAAAACTTTTATGGAAGACATCGACATTTTGGAGGAAACAATTGAACAAAATTCAGAAATAAAAATTGAAACTTTTCAATCCGCTTACGAGCGAGAAAAGAGAGATATTTTTCAAAAACAAATGTTGCCAATCGTTCAACACCTTCGTCATTGTGCTACAAGTTGGGAACAGCATCTTCAAAAAGAAGTAAAATCAATGATAAATGTTTTCAAATCAAATGAAAATGCAATTTTGGTTCAAAAGGATAGAAACAGAGTTTTGAAAAATGATGCCGATCGACTCTTGGGAGAAGTTCTCAATGCTGATATTTTGTCTATTATCATGAATGATCTCTATAAATCTGGTACTTCTATGCTTGTCGAAGATCACTATGCTGATAATGATTTGCTGAACACCGAAATTGAGGCATTAAAACAAGAAAATGATATAATTAGACAAAACAATGATGATATGAGAAAACAATTTTCAAAAGAAATTTGTCAACTTAAACAAAGGCTTGAATGGTGTCAAGCTCAAAGTCTTGAACTGGAATTACATCTTCAAAGTCATAATGCTTCAAAATCTTGTCAGATTTGCAAAAACAATGAGTCTTTCAAAAATAAATGTCTTCAATATGAAAAGGAAATTGAAAAATTGCAAATTGACAATGCTGAATGGGAACAAAACCGGATTGATATTGCACACTGCAACAGAAAACTTGAGTCTTGCATTCAGGATAAAAACTACATCATCATTGAGTTGAAAGAGAAAATTAAGCTACTTCAAAAAGGAAAGCTTGTTGACACCACTGTGATAGTACCAGAATTGTACCAAATAGACAAAACTGATAAGGGAAATGATGTTCAAAACACTAATGTTGACCCTTCCACTTCCACAGGACTAGTCTCCACTAATAGTGTTAGCAGACCAAAGCGAAAAAGTAACAATAAGAATAGGATCTTGCAACGTAAAAGAGGAACACTAGAAGCTCAAGAAGTAGAAGATCAACTTAGGAATTCGAATAAAACTCATGTTGCATCTGATTTAGATTCTAATCTGGCAAATTGTAATCAAAATCTCAATGTAATGAATGATGAACCTTTGAATGTTTTAAATATTAATGCATCTTGTGTGTTTTGTCGTAAAAGTGTATCATCTGGTGATCACGCAAAATGTGTAGCTAATTCTCTCTTAAATCATCATAAGAAATGTAGGACAGGCATTCCTTCTGGGCCCACTATTGCCTCTAAGTCAAAATTAGGAAAACAGCCATCTACGGCTTCTAATGATGTTGTAGTTACCCCCATAATGGAAAAAAACAATTCTAGGAACAAGCCCATTACAAGTGAGTTTACCAAAAAGAAAGCGAAAACTAGTTGGAATTGGCAACGTTGGTTACAATATAAACCAGACTTTAAATGGATTCCTAAATTATTGAATACGTGTGCTTCTAACTAACAGGAACCCACACTTTCTTTGGGTTCCACCCTAACTTCTGTTCCATCCTCGTCGTCTTCTTTTGATGCAGGTGGTGCAGATTGTTCTCTGGATTGTTGATAGCAGATGCACCCGACATATGACAAGCAATCTCAAATTGTTAGTCAACTTTGTTTCAAAGTTTATCGGAACTATCAGATTCGGGAATGATCATTACGCTTTAATCATATGAACAAGGAAAAAGATCACTTATTGATGGTTTTCCAAGATTCTGATTTACCAAAGATCACTTATGTTCGGCCTGTGAACAAGGAAAAAGTACTCGAGCTCATTTTCCTTCTAAAACCGAGCACAATACAAATCATGCTTTACAATTGCTTCATATGGATTTGTGTGGCCCAATGCGTGTTCAAAGCATCAACGGTAAATGCTACATACTTGTAATTGTTGATGATTACTCCAGATAGACTTGGGTTTATTTTCTTCAAAGTAAAGATCAAGCTCCTTCAATGATCATCACCTTTCTCACTAAAATTCAAGTTCAGTTACGCAACACGGTCCGAATGGTTAGAACTGACAATGGTACAAAATTTAAGAATCAGACTCTTCGGTCATTTTTTGAGAAAGTGGGAATTGAACATCAAACATCTATTGCACGAAGCCCAGAACAGAATGGAGTTTGATGACGTATAGTCTATATTCGGGCCACGAACCCAAATGATAAACATTACTAACAACCCAAGTCCACTACGAGTAGGCTATCATGACAATGATTTGGGCCACATTACTAACGGTTTGGACTCACAAAAGCCCTAACCCAACCAAACTATTTATGGTCTAGATAAGGATCTTCTATTTATGGATAAAGATCCATAGGCCGGATAAGCACTACGCGTGCGAAGAGTGAGGAACACGAAATCTACAAAGATTTCATGCCTATATAAACAATGCCATAACTCTCGTTAAAGGTATGACTCACAACCCTAATTCATATACATAACCCTAAAACCGATTACTTACTCTCACGCCGGAGGATAATCTTGGGAGACAATCCCACGATAAGCCTAACGGTGTTTGTTTGCTTTCTTAGTGCGCAGGTTTCAAGCATTAAGGTCTAATTGGTACGAGAGCAGGAACCCAAACAAGGAACGCCCAACTTTTGTATCAACAAGTGGCGCCATCCGTGGGACCCTACACTAAGAACTAGAATGACGAAGCACAAAAATTCAAACCAGCGGACTCCGCAGTTGGAAAAAACACACGGTGACTCCCAAAAGAGGAAGAACCAAGATTCAATCCCTAGACAGGCCTCTAGAACAACCAATGCGCCTGGACATCAAGAAACGGGCTCAACTCTAATCCTCCCAACTATAGAGTTACCCGTAAATACTACTCAGACCACCAAGGTGGTCCCAAACACTGAGGAACTTAAGCGCACCCTCTACAATACTCCCCACCAAACGGCACCCATAGTGGACAACACTATGCCGCCTGGCGCACCTAACCGAGATAGGGCGCCTAATGTTGAGGCAGAAATTCTTCAGTGGAAGAGGACGCGCCTGATTTAACGTTAAGTAATTTTGTATCCCAAAATTACAAAACCCTAACTGCCCTCATGCAAGAAGAAGCACGGAGAAGGTCAGGTATGAGCCTGCAGGCCCGGCTCAACTTTAGTCCTGAACGCGAAACATCCCCACCACGCTACCAGAGGGGGGGACACAAAAATAATGAAAGACGTACCAACGTCCATGATAGACTGGGTACAACATCTGATTCGTAGTACTCAGAAGAATATGAAGATGATGGAATACGCACCAATGTCCACTCTAGACTTGGTAACCACAGAATACAAGACAGGCTTGGGCGATAACGCTCACTGAGTGACAGCTCTTCAAGGTCTGATAACAGAAGGATCCAGGATGGACTGGGAAGACGGGCGCCTCCAAGTGAAAGTCCTCCAAGCTCAGATTCTGAGGAAAAACGGCGCAAACGTCGTAAAAGAGACAACTATTCCTCGAGTGATTCCTCGAACAACGAGGACAAAGAAACAGGACATTGGAAGTCTAGAGGAAGACGTCGTGAGGAGGAAGATGAAGACATATCTCTTCCTTGGCACTGCCAAAAGATTGATGCGTTCACATGGCGCATTAGTGACTACTCGGACGATAAGAAGAGGCGCATGCCCGCCAATGTGAAAACATATGACGGAATAGGTTACCCTGATGATCACCAAAAAATTTTCGAATCTGCTGCCACCATTGAAAATTGGCCACAACCTGTGTGGTGTCATATGTTTAACTCTACCTTAGTAGGGAATGCACGGACCTGGTTTAGTAAACTTCCACGAAGAAGCATAAACGGGTTCGAAGAATTGCGGAAAGCATTTCGCTTAAACTTTACTCAGAGAAAGAAGTGCGCAAAGAACCCTGTTGAATTGGCCAGAGTAAAACAGCGCCAAGGGAAATCAACAAGCGCTTACGTGGAACGCTTTAAAGATGAATGCATACATGTCAAGGCGTGTCCTGAAGTGCTAAAAATCTCGGGGTTCATGAATGGGATAAATAACCCATAACTCATCAAGAAATTAAATGATAAGGTCCCCCAAACCTTTGATGAGTTAATGAAGTGCACAAGGTCCTTCATCCAAGGAGAAGCAGCAGCTGCAAATAGTAAAAAAGGTTACTCAAATTATAGGCAACAAGGACAACCTAGGAGACAATCCAATGACCAGAGTACCAATCGCAACAAGGGTTATCGCGGCCAGGGAAGTGGACGGGAAAATGACAAATACACCCCCTCACGAAAACACCAAGGGAGATATTCACAACAGAGGGCGCAAACTTCCTGAAGCCCCCACCAATGCGCACCCCATAGGACCGGCGTATGGGGAATGGATACTGTGAATACCATGGACAAAAGGGCCACACTACCAACGAGTGCGTCCAACTACGACAATTGATCGACTAGCTGGTAAAGGAAGGTAGAATGGATCACCTCGTTAAAAATATAAAAGAAGGAAAAGAAAAACCAAAGAATGGGGCAATAAGGAGATAGCCAAAGAAAAGGCTGACACAATCTACATGATACAATCATGGCAGCGAAAAACTAGGCAAAAAGTCAGCCAAAACTTTTCCTCTAAGAATGAAATTTCCTTCCCTACTCTCGCTGCGGACAACGCAGTAATGGAGCCACTCACCATTGAAATACATACAGGGGGTCACGATATCCACCGTATGTATGTAGACGAAGGGGCATCCGCAGATATCATGTACGAACATTGCTTTAGAAGACTGCGGCCAGAGATACAAAGTCAGCTGATCCCAGCCACGACATCACTGACAGGATTCACAGGAGAAAAGATATGGCCCATAGGGAAATTACGCCTACTCGTGGTCATAGGTAATGAGCAGCACTCTACGACAGCTTGGATGAACTTCATGGTAATCAAGTCACTTTCGCCATACAACGGCCTCATCGGGAGACCTGGAATATCATCCATGCGCGCCGTACCGTCCACAGCGCATGGGATACTCAAATTCCCAGTAGAAGGAGGCATTGTCACCCTCTACAATGCCACTGTGTCACCAAAAGAGTGTAACACAGTAACCAGTGAAGTGGAAAATATCCCAGAACAACGCACAGCCAAAATACCAAACTTAAAAGTTGCCATCCACCCAGATTACCCATATCAGCAAATATTAATTGGAGGGTCACTGTCTGAAAAAGGCAGAGCAGCTGTGTGCGCACTCCTGCAAAATAACCTAAACATCTTTGCATGGGAACCAAAACACATGACTGGAGTGCCGCGCTCCATGACGGAGCACAAGCTACAAATCCGACAAGGATATCTTCCAATACGATAGAAAAAGCGCGGCCAGGCTCCAGATCGCGCAAAAGCCATCCTGGAAGAAGTACATAAACTTGTAGACGCAGGTATTATGCGCGAAGTCTACTATCACGACTGGCACTCTAATCCAGTAATGGTAAATAAGAGTGATGGCAGCTGGAGAATGTGCGTGGACTTCACTGACCTCAATAAAGGATGTCCACAGGACTGCTACCCGCTGCCAGAAATAGACTGGAAGATAGAATCTCTGTGTGGATATCCCTTTAAGTGCTTCCTAGACGAATACAAAGGATATCATCAAATTATGATGGCTGAAGAAGATGAAGAGAAAACGGCCTTCCACACAAGCCAAGGGGTCATTTGCTATACAAAAATGCCCTTTGGCCTAAAGAACGCGGGAGCAACATACCAGCGATTGGTGGACACAACATTTGAGAAGCAAGTAGGTCGCAACCTGGAAGTTTACGTTGATGACCTTGTTATAAAGAGTCACACAGAGGAAGAATTGGTGCGCGACATTGAGGAGACGTTCAAAACATTGGAAAAAATAAACATGAAGTTAATTCCCAAGAAGTGCACTTTTGGCGCGACAGAAGGCATGTTCCTTGGGTATTTAATAGAACCTGATGACATTAAACCTTGCCCAGAAAAGAAAAAAGCGGTCATTAATCTCCCTTCTCCGCGTACATGGAAAGAAGTACCGTCATTAAATGGAAAGCTAGCTAGACTAAACCGATTTTTGTCCAAATCAGCAGACAAGTCACTCCGTCTTTTTGAAACACTCACGAAGTGTACAAAAAAGGGAGACTTTCGTTGGACTGAGGAGGCGGAGGAAGCCTTCCAACAACTCAAACAGCATCTTGCATCACTTCCCAAACTTTTCGCACCACGACCAAGAGAGGAGTTGATCATGTACTTATCTGCAACCCATGGAGCAGTTAGCGCAGTACTATTGACATATAGGAACTCCGTTCAAACGCCCATATACTTTGTAAGCAAGGCACTGAAAAAGACAGAGACTAACTATACCGCTATTGAAAAGTTGGTTCTAGCCCTAGTATTCGCAGCTAAAAGACTGCGCAGATACTTTCAGGCGCACCCAATAGTTGTAATCACGGACCAGCCCATCAAAGAAGTTATCTCTAAACCTGACGCATCAGGACGGCTACAAAAATGGAGTGTGTTGTTGAGTGAGTATAACATCTCGTATAGACCATGCACTGCAATCAAGGGGCAGATATTAGCCGACTTTATTGTTGAGAAGCCAGATACAGATACTCCATCTTTAGCAAGCAAGACAGCATTACAAGAACCATGGGTTCTATTCACAGACGGATCCTCATGCGTGGATGGGTTACGCGCGGGCCTTATCCTCACTAATCCAAAAGGAGTAGAATTCACCTACGTACTGCGTTTCAAATTCACAACCACAAACAATGAGGCAGAATACGAAGCCCTACTTGCTCGACTGCGTATTGCAATTCAACTGGGTGTACGCAACCTAGAGGCAAATGTAGATTCCAAGCAAGTAGCCAACCACGTGCTAGGAGAATATGAAGCAAAAGATGAACACATGGTCCAATACCTTGAAAAAACCAAGTCTTTAATTCAGAATTTTGATAGGTTTACAATCAAACAAGTACCTAGAGGAGAAAACAGAAAAGCTGACGCGCTCAACAAAATCGCATCTACAAGCTTTGCGCACCTATCAAAACAGGTATTGGTGGAAACTCTAAAAAGCAAATCAATCTTGGAGATGGAAGTATCCGCGGTGATAGAAGAACAGGATCCTACGTGGATGACACCTATCATTGAATTTATAAGCAAAGGAATCTTACCACAAGATCAGAAGGACGCTCGAAGGGTACGGCACACATCGCAGAGATTTGAATTTTGAGATGGCGTCCTATATCGACATTCATTCCTAAAACCTTGGCTCCGGTGTTTTGGACCTCTTCAAGCAGATTATGTACTCTGAGAAATTCACGCTCATTCATGTAGTATGCACTCAGGACCACGGTCTGTAGTGGCGCGCGCCATGCGGTCAGGATACTATTGGCCTACTATGCACCGCGACGCGCGGGAGATGATAAAGAAATGCAGCGATTGCCAAGTCCACAGGCCAATTCCGTGCCAACCACAACAAGAGTTAACCCGCATCACCTCACCATGGCCATTCTACAAATGGGGAATTGACATCGCAGGCCCTTTCCCAGTTGCAGCGGGAGGGCTAAAATTCCTCATCGTAGCCATAGACTATTTTACCAAGTGGATTGAGGCAAAAGTAGTGGCGAACATCACTGGCAACCAGGTCAAACGTTTCGTGTGGGACAACATTGTGTGTCGCTTCGGACTACCTGGGGAGATTATTTCAGACAACGGAAAATAATTCTGTGATAACCCATTTAAAGATTGGTGCGTGCAATTAAACATTACACAACAGTTTGCTTCAGTGAAAAACCCACAAACCAATGGGTGGACGATGTCACATGTTTTATGGGCGCACCACATGACAATTAAAACCAGTAATAGAGACACACCATTCCCTCTTGTCTATGGGACAGAAGCCGTCATACCAGCCGAAATTGGAATGCCAACTATACGTACAGCGGAAATAAACGTCACAACAAATGACGAGGAGCGGCGCATAGACTTGGACTTGCTGGAAGAAAGGCGTGAACGCGCAGCTATACGCGAAGCAAAGGCTAAAGCAAAGATGAAGAAGTATTATGATGCAAAGGTCAAGCACACTTCTTTCAGGCCAGGAGACTTTGTATACCGCGCTAATGATGCAAGCCACGCAGAAGACACGGGCAAGCTTGGACCCAAATGGGAAGGACCCTATGAGGTCACGGATGCACTAGGTAATGGTGCATACAAGCTGCGCGATATTGAAGGCCACGAGCTGGCACGCACTTGGAATATCTGCAATCTCAAGAGATGCTATCTTTAGGAAAGGCTACGGCCCACACACAGACAACCTTGCACTTTAGTACGTGCCCAATAAATGTCTTTCTTTGAATTTTTCTTTTTAGGAATTGTCTTTTATCTTTCAAAAAACTTGCAAGTATTAATACAACGTTGTGGTTTCTAGCTAACTCCATAACACATTTAACTTTATTGCGCACATTTTTTATTATGTTTCAATATTGTTATTTTTACTTTTTGCCTACATGGCGTGCATGCACTTATTAAAGACCCACGATGGCATAAAGGATGAGTAAACCTACTAACTAACTCGTTGAGTAAGAGGGTTGCAAACCCATCAACACTGGATCACGCATCCTTGCTAAGCGCCTTACTTTCAAGACGTTGAAGTAAGTTTAAATGCGCATTCCACGACGACTTCGCAACATAACATACATTGTACATGCTTAGCAATCCACGAGCCAAGACTTTTGGTTATTTTGATATAATCTTTGCGATACAACGCAAGTTTATCTTCACATTTATGATTTTTTTTTAAGTTACGTACTTAATCTAAATCATTTTAAGTATGTCGCATCTTCAATTTGACTCTTGAATGATCTTTTACAAAAGAAAACAATCCAAGTACAAATAACAAGGCGTACGAAATAAAATAAACATTATTATTGAAAACTACGAGTTTATACAAGTCATAATTACAAAACTACACATCTAAATGCTATGAGCACACCTGTGACTTGAGCTACTAGCTGTGGATGCCAACTCCCCAGCCTCACTTAGCTTTCTTAACAGGCTGCTATCTTCCTGAGACACCGTTGGTACGCTAACGCGAATCCCATCAGACCTGGGAAGATGGGCTGTGCCAAAACCACACAAGATGGCCTTTCCCTTCACGCCCTTCTTACGAGCAGCTCTTGTCTCATGTGCCTCTAAGCACTTCTTCAATGAAATCTCCTTCTCAAGAGCGAAGGGATTAAGCATATGGCGGGGGTGGGCAAAAACAGGTACCATCAGCTGCGACTCATCTGGCTTCAAAAAGAAGTCAGGGTGCGCCTCTGCATCCTCAGCTATGTGCTTGGCCAAAGTTAGGCCCTGCATGATCACGCTGATGGGATAGTCCTGATCACGCTCCAAACGGGAAATCTGAGGAAAGTCAAAGGCCTTCATCTTTTCCATAGCCTCCACCAGCTCATCAAAAGTATCTGCGCTGTACCCAGGAACTTCTGCATGGGGCACAGTCAGCATCTTGCTCTCATGAAGCTCCTCCATAGCCTGGGCCTTGCCGCGTGCCACAACGCACTCCACAACCTTCCCAAAGGCCTCTACGACCTCTGGGGACTCCAACGTACCCATAGCAGCTAGGCGCAAACCATGGCTGATCAACCACCTATACAAGCAACAACGAATGCGTTAGAAGGTAAAAAGAGCATTAATACATATTGTAAATAAAAATTTTGGAATAGACAACACATACCTGCGCTCAGGAATCGTAGACATGAGATGAGGATATAACTCCTCATCATATTCTATACTTAGCTTACGCAGCTTGCCCTCCTGCACCTTTAGAGCATTCTCCACTTGCGCGCAAAGTTCATTAATGTGGCCGAAGTGCTCGACCTTCTTCTCTTGAAGGTACTTTAAACCCCAAGATAAGTTAGACCTGAACTGATGTATCTCCCCGCGCTCGTGCTTCAGCTCAGCCATCAAGGACAGCTTCTCATCAACATCCTTCCTAGCATGCGCAGTAGGAGACTCTACCTCTGCTCGCGCATCAGCTAACTGCGCCCTGAGCAAGGCAATCTCCTCATCTTTCTGAGCGAGACTGCTACCTTTTCCAACATACCGCGCCTTCAGCTGAGTAACTAACTCAGCCTAACGCTCAGCAACAGCCCCCAGCCCCTCCATCAGCTGTTGCGCAGACATCCCTTCATCAACTCTCACCAGCTCCTCCACATGAGTATGAGCCGCCTGAAGTGGCACTGACCCCTCCACGGACGCTGCATCACCTATTGCAGTGTCGTTACTACAAGCAAACATAAACAAAGTTAGGGAATGGTGTTGCGTAAAAACACGTATAAATATAAATACTCAGCTTACTTACATAAAGGGAGAAGTATGAGCATTCTTCTGCGCAGCAACAGACAATGATGTCTCCCCGTCTATGGACTCATCCACAATAATGGTATGACGTCTACGCTTGGAGGTCCCTTCCCCATCATCAACAACAGCCTTGCGGTTCACACCCTGACGCTCCTCTTCAGAGTCCGTGTCTACTTTGAGAATACCAACACTCATGGACGACTCAGCGCGCGTAATTTCAGGTGTCACCACTACCTGCGCAGGCACCGTCTGCACTGGGGTCGGATTCACCAAAGGCTGCGCTGCGTCAGAAGACTCCTCTCGCGCAAGCTCCAGCAGATGCCCAACAGTAGCCTCCAGAATAGGCACCTCACATTCCCTCAAGGGGCACACATCCACAGTTACCTGCGTCGGCTTTATCAGCTTTACTACGGAGAATAGATCCATCTCTGCGAAACATGTAAACACACAAAAGGAGGAACATGTTAGTGGATAAAATCATTATATACAAAGAGGCTTACATTATAAGCGCAAGGACAAGAAAGGACGAGCACCCACCCCGGCCGCTTCCATCCAAGAACGTTGGCACTTCGTTACTTCCCCCGAAGTAGTTACGACTCAGCCCCATGTGCACCAAGAACTCCTCGGGATAAGTATTGATGGGGACACGGTTCTCATCAATAGTCTCCGCATCCCCCACATTGTACGTACCGGGATCTGGGTGCTCATCCTTTGGAAGCTCCCCTTGAGTATAAAACTGAGAGAGCGAAGCAAATACCATATCATCTATCCAAAAAAACATTTCCCTCCATCCCCTCAGGGAGTCCACCTTATCAGTATAGCACTGATAACCCCCTGGTGCTTTGAGAATGTCACCCACCCGTTCGACCACGACGTGTGGTAGAACGCGCAGAATAAATTTATAGTCGGGTTTATCGCTAGTAAACGATAGTTTACCTCGAAATTTGTTATTTTGTCCGCACCTATACAATGCAACTGCGAAATGTGCAAGCGATAAAAGTTTAGCACATCGCTCAGGAATTGGGATATAGGTACGCGCAGGTTGGCAAATTCAGAGAAGCGCGTATACACCCCTATTTTCCCCTCAGGGAAGTCCGCGATACATGCATTGGCATCCGGTACCTCCAGATGCACTACAAGCGGAATGAAATAGTCAGAGGTGAACTGATGCAGTTCATCCTCTTCCATCTCAGAGCGAAATTCTTCTAACTGACGAACCATTTCTAAGGAAAAATAAGATCAACTATGGAGCGCACTCGCTGTTACCTAATAAAACAGTTGACTCTTGAACAAGCTTTGAGAAATTTTAAAAATGGGGGAAGAAGGTATTTTACTGTGAGATTTATAGTGAAAAGGGAGGCGGTGACTTATATAGGGTCACCAAACCCTAAATGATCACCACGTGGATCCCACTAAGGTAATCGTGTGGCTAGAATGCAAAAGGGTACAAGCACTTTTTCACATATCCCCAAAGACACGTGGATACACTCCCCGTTTACCGAGGGATCCTTGAGATATTTTGGTACTAGATACATGGTCCCAAATAGTGGGCGGTGCATATTCGAATTATTCCCGCCACGTTTGCCACTGATATTATTAGTCTAGCGCACGCGGCCACGACCCGCGCACACTAGACTAGGGGGACATGATGACATATAGACTATATTCGGGCCACGAACCCAAATGATAAACATTACTAACAACCCAAGTCCACTACGATTGGGCTATCATGACAATGATTTGGGCCACACTACTAACGGTTTGGACTCACGAAAGCCCAAACCCAACCAAACTATTTATGGTCTAGATAAGGATCTTTTATTTATGGATAAAGATCCGTAGGCCGAATAAGCACTACACGTGCGAAGAGTGAGGAACACGAAATCTACAAAGATTACGTGCCTATATAAACAATGCCATAACTCTCGTTAAAGGTATGACTCACAACCCTAATTCATATACATAACCCTAAAACCGATTACTTACTCTCACGACAGAGGATAATTGTGGGAGACAATCCCACGATACGCCTAACGGTGTTTGTTTGCTTTCTTAGTGCGCAGGTTTCAACCATTAAGGTCTAATTGGTACGAAAGCAGGAACCCAAACAAGGAATGCCCAACTTTTGTATCAACAGAGTTGTTGAAAGACGCAACAGGACGTTGGTGGAAGCTGCAAGAACTATGTTGATTAATGCTCAATTATCAGATTACTTATGGGCGGAAGCTGTTTCAACTGCATGTTACACCCAAAACCATTGTATGATCACAAAATGCCATCGCAAAACACCTTATCAACTTGTTCGCAAAAGAAAACCAAACATCGATTACTTTCATGTATTTGGAGCACTTTGTTATCCGAAAAATGATCGTGATGATTTAGGTAAACTCAAAGCGAAGGCTGATATCGGAGTGTTCGTAGGATATTGTGAAAATTCCAAAGGCTTTCATATATGGAATCATCATACAAGAGAAATTCAAGAAACTATTCATGCTATTTTTGATGAACTCACACAAATGGCTTCTGAGCAAAACAGCTTAGGACCCGAACACAACCGTCTTAACTTTCCGGACTCTTCGGCTGAACCATTGCCTCTCAACCGCAAAGAATTGGAAACCCTGTTTGCTCCACTGTTTGATGATACAATTGTATACCGTTCTCCTGAGGTCTCACCAATTTCTGCTGCACAACCTGAAAATATTCAAGTACCTGACTTACCTCAACAAACAACAACAACTGTTGAGAAAGACGGTCCTCCAATTGCATCTCCCATAACAGCAGAACAAACCGCTTCTAACTTACGGTTATCAGCTGAAGATCCTACACCACAATCAGTTCCACAACCCGCAGAGTATGATCCAAATGCGTTCTTTAACCCATTTGCATCGGCTCCAACATTTCCTGAAATAGCTGAATCATCCACACGCAATTTGGATCCTGCTAACAGGCGAGATACCTATCAACTACACCCTTCGATACACAAATGGACTCGAGATCATCCCCTAGTTCAAATTATTGGCCATCCAGATGCACCAATTATGACGAGACAACGAATTCATACAGATGGTGAAACTTGTATCTATGCACTCATAGTTTGTCAAGAAGAACCTAAGAACATTAAAGAAGCAATGACTTATGACAACTGGATTGAATCTATGCAAGAGGAATTTCAGCAATTCAAAAGATTAGAAGTCTGGGAATTAGTTGAAAGACCTGACGGAGTCTTTGTCATTGGGCTAAAATGGATTTGGAAAAACAAACTGGATGCAGAGGGCACTGTCATACGTAACAAATCATGCTTGGTAGCTAAAGGATACTTCCAAGAAGAAGGAATTGATTTTGAGGAATCTTTTGCTCCAGTTGCTAGACTTGAAGCTGTTCGGATCTTTCTGGCATATGTTGCTCATAGGAATATGGTTGTTTATCAAAAGGATGTGAAAACGGCATTTCTGAATGGTGAACTCCGTGAAGTGGTCTATGTCAGCCAACCAGAAGGCTTCGTTGATCCTGAGCATCCCAATCATGTTTATCGACTCAGAAAGGCTCTTTACGGACTCAAACAAGCCCCAAGGGCGTGGTATGACAAATTATCTGCTTTCTTGCTGGCCAATAAATTTTCTAAAGGATCGGTGGATCCAACATTATTTACAAAAGCATATGGGGTGGACTTACTAATTGTTCAAATATATGTCGATGACATTATTTTTTCTTCAACAAATAGAAGTTACTCAAATGATTTTGCAATTTTAATGAAAGAAAATTTTTAAATGTCCATGATGGGTGAACTTTCATTCTTTTTAGGACTACAAGTTCATCAATCACCCCATGGAATTTTTCTAAATCAGTCCAAATATGCTTTGGAAATTTTAAAGAAACATGGAATGATGAGTTGTGATACTTATAATACACCAATGGCCTTTGCCACAAAACTAGATGCTGATTTACATGGGACTCCTGTTGACCCTACTAAATACCGAAGTATTATTGGGTCACTCATGTATCTCACAGCTAGTAGACCTGATATTGTATATGCTGTCTACATGTGTTCTCGCTATCAGTCCAAACCAACTGAAAGGCACCTCAATGAGGCTAAAAGAATCCTTCGATACATAAAGGGAACCATTAACATGGGAATCTGGTATCCGAAGGATTCTAGTTTTGAACTAATTGCTTTTTCAGACGCTGACCATGTAGGATGCTTAGACACAAGCAAAAGTTCATCTGGTGGATTGCAGTTTCTCGGAGATAAACTTGTGTCTTGGCAATCTAAGAAGTAGGACTGCACATCACTGTCGTCAACATAATCTGAATACGTAGCTATGTCTGCTTGTTGTGCTCAAGTCATCTGGATGAGATCACAACTTAAGGACTATGGCTACCTATTCAATAAGATTCCGATCTACTGTGACTCCAAAAGTGCCATTGCCATATCCTGCAACACCGTTCATCACTGCAAATCCAAACACATTGATCTCTGCTATCATTTCATCAAGGAGCATGTCGAAAAGGGTACAATTGAATATATTTTGTGGGAACTGAATACCAGTTGGCAGACTTACTCACTAAAGCATTACCTCCAACAAGGTTTGCTGATCTAGCCCACCAAATTGGTATGCGATGTTTGACTCCAGAAGATCTGGAAAAGTTTTTAAAACACAAATGACCGTCAAACATCAAAACTATCTTTGTAAATATTTTTTTCCAAGAACAAAATACAAAAATATAAAACCAACAAAAACACAAAAATATTTTATCTTTTCTACTTTTCACTTTTCACCAAAAAAAAAATGCAAGTACACACCTCACTTTTCAACACTTTAATTTTTTATAAATTTCTAAAAATATTACAAAAGCAAGTGTTGAGGGGGAGTTATAGTAATTTTAAAATTTTTAAAAATATTTACTTCGTACTTGCATTTTTTACCAAAAATATTTTCTGTTTATTAAATTAAAAGTGTTGCTTAAAAGGTTTTTCGGGTTACTCTCCTTGACCATTCAAACAAATTTTCAAATTACAAAAAGCATCGGTCTAAGGTCAAGGGGGAGCAAATTTATCCAAAATTGTTTTTATTTATACTTGGTGTAGTTTACTATTGTTAAAATGTGAGTTAGTTAGATACTAAGCTTGAGAAGGACACTAAGATTTAGGGACTATAATTGTCAAATTCTAAAACTCATCATAAACCTAGTCAAAACCATTTGACCAACTACATTTACTACACCTGCAAAAATATTTACTACACCCACCAAACTTCATCAACGACTCACAATCAATCTAGTAATCCAAACGTTGTTCTTCAAATCTGTAAGTGCCAAAGTGTTTTGATCATGTTTCTTATCATTGAGTGTTTGTGGTTAAATAGGCTGGTGGGATTTGATCCTAAGATGAATCTAAACATGTTATTAAACTTTTATCACACCTAGAAACATTCTAGGATGAAAATCGGATTTAGGGTTCATACGTATGAATTAGGTGTTTTTGATCTGTGATGATTTGGTTCAATTAATTGCTTAGGATTATGTTTATAAGTGATTATGATCATATCCCAGTACTTTAATTATTTCATAAACGTGTTTTGAATTTGGATTGATGCGTTTAGGTCAAGCGATACTAGCAGTCATGATTATGAGTTTTTGTGGTTAAAATGTGTTATAAATTGGTCAAAAGGTTCCTTAGCATGTGTATAACACTCGCCCATCTTCCATTTCTACCCAGAATCAAGTCTTCAATATGTAATGATTTGTTGTTCATGCGTTCTTACGCATAAGATTGGTTTTATGCATGTCTACGCATAAATTTTGTGTTTCAAAGCTTTTGGGATGCATTTGGTTAAAGTATTGATCAGTGGTGGTGTTTAAATCTTTCAGGAATCAAAGAAATATAAAATTCGAAGGTGATTTTTCAATCAGATGCATTCCTACGCAAAAGATGATTCATCTTACGCGTAAGATTCGACCGTTTGAAAAACTTATCTTGGATAAGACAATGTTTACGCAAAAGAGTATTTCTTATGCATAAGTTTTTCTTACGCTTAAGTGATTATCTTACGCATAAGTCAAAACTTATGCATAAGTTATAACTTATGCACAAGGTTCAAACCTTTGCATAAGCACAAATCTTATGCAAAAGATGAATTTCTACACATAAGAATTGGCCTTCACAAAAGTTTGATCTTACTCATAAGATATAAGTTAAGCGTAGATTCTGTACTTACGCATAATATAACTCCTTACGCATAAGAAATGTTATGCGTAGGATTTCCAAATCTTACGCGTAACATTGGCTGATTCCTTGAAATTTGTCTAAGTGTTCTAATTTTTCAAATGTATAAACTCTTGTATGTCTTAACACATATTGTGCATTGATTGTAATCAAATTCTATTAAGTTTAACATCATATATACAAGTTTATCATATAACAACATTTTGAACACAAACACCCACTGATCAATCCTATCATGCATAAACAAGTAAATTAAAAAATGAGACAAAACAATCATGCTAACAAATTATATTATTGCAATGTCTTTGTTTGTGTATGATCAATTCAGATGGCCTAACAAGCAAACATTCCACAAGAACCAGAACCTGAACCAAAGCTCACATGGGAAGAAACGTTTCCCGACGATTACTCCAGAAAGATTGGAAAGAACAACTTAAGGGTCAACTTCAACAAAATCACATGCAATGAATCCTCTTGCATTGTAGCTGTGGATGCTTTAGTCTATCACCCGTACAAAATTCTGCTCACCAAATCAGCATCAGTAGCTTGCTTCTACGTTCACCAGTTTTGGAACACAATTCAACTAGACCTTGGCAAAGAATCTTTTACATGTATGCTTCATAAGAGACAAGTCACTGTGGACAAAGATACTCTTCTTTCACTCTCCGAGCTGACAAAACATCTCTACCACAACAAGAAATGATTGTGAATGAATTAGAGGCTCAGCTCTTCAACATGTTGGCAAGTAAAACTACCATGACACCTGAACATATTAAAATATGGGAAGCTTTACAAGCCAAGATGTCCAAAGAATCATGCAGTACTGAGGCCGATAAATTGAAACGTCAAAGAGATGATGAAGACAAATATCCTAACTCACAGGCTAAGAAGCAAAAGAAATCCGAAGGACCCTCATCTCAACACAAACAACCTGTCATACCTCCAACAACCACAACATCAACTCAACAACCTAAGGCATCAGGATCAGGTCCAAAAGCCCAAGATCACTTTGAGTACACCGGCGGAGATGATTTCCCTCAGCCCGACGAAATACCAGAACCTTCATCAACAAAGAAGAAAGAAAGGAAAAGAAAACATCATCAGCACCAATCGGACATCTCTTCGAAAAGCACCTAACCTAAGAAACCCAAAAATATTCTCAAATGGCTGGACGAAGACAAAACGGCTGAGTACTCTTGGTTTGATGAAATGGTTAAAGCTCAACCACCTCTTGCAGAAAATGAATCACCACAAGATGGTCGAACAATGGAATATGCACAACTTCTGTAAAGGGACTACGGTGTAAAGGAAATGAGCAAGAAAGAGCTTAGAAGGGTAAAGAATGCAGCATTCAACCTGTTGAAAGACCGCTCTGCCAACTCTGTTGAACTCGAATATCATCTGGAAAACATTGCCCGAGCAATGTCTAACGACATTGATTGGCTAAACCCCGAGTCTAACATTGATTACTACTCAAAGAACAAAGGGCCTTACTACACCAACTGGACCAAACCTCTACCCCTGGTTGGAAAGCCTAAGCAAGAGAGAATTCCTTACAAATTCTTCTTCAACAATGACTTGGAATTTCTACAACACGGTAGCAAGATTGAAACGAAGTATGCCACATCACTTACCTTCTCAATCCCTGCAGCTAGATACCTCAACAACGCCATCGAAGAAGAAGCTTCAGACTTATTCGTCGACAAAGTTGTTGCCTATGACCGGAACGCACTCTACGGGATTCACCATTGGCCAGAAAACCGGGCATAGTATTATCGAAGCAGCAGACTTAGTCAAACTATGGGAAATGTGATGAGTGAGTTAAAGATTTTCTTTATTCAGTTTATTTCTACAGTCACTCACTTTGGGTACTCCTTTCTTAAAAAAATCGCGCCTAAAAGACTTGATGAACAGGAGTACGTGATTTCCGAGTAAGACTTTCCACGATTGCTCCTTAATGACATCGAAGATATGTATCTGCTCAAAGTCCAAGGAAAGCTTTGCAACCTACCCAAGGATATGCAGCTTGCCTTCATCACAGCTCTACTCATTTTCATGCGACACATCGTCATCAAAGAGCGAGTAGAAGATCTTCAACTAGGAGTCGAAAGTTACCAGAAGAAGCTGAATCTCACAAAACCTAACCTTTACAACATCCCCAACCTTCAACACGAATCTCAGTACACCTTGATCAAGCATCCGGCATTTGGTTTCACATATCGCAGTGTCAACCGACGCAACTGTTTCATGGCTTATGATGAAATCCACAAGTTCTGTGATGAAACACTTAAGTTTGTCAGAGATGGAATCAAAGGCCTACTAGATGATGTTGCACTGTACAAATCCAAAAGGTGGAATATCGATGAGACCAGACAAGCTCGTAGATTCATCACAAGGATTGAGAACCGGTTAAAGCGTAGGGATCAGATAAGGAGATTGGAAAGTTATGTGGGAGGCAGACCAGGATTTCCAGTGTTGACGTTTCAGAGACCCGAATGGTATAAGTTTGTAAGATCTTGATTTGATTTATCAATACTTATATTCATTATGGTTTGTGCACACATTACAGTGTACAACCCGAACTTGTAAAGAAAGGACCCTGAGGTACGCATCAGTGCCTCAATCCTAATATAAGGAGCGAAGGCTTCTTACTTTTGAGTAGAATTAATCAAATGTTTTATGATTTTCATAATTCTGCTCAACAGGACAAGTACTTCACCTCAATAATACTTAATCACTTGTTGAGGGGGAGCACTTGTCAAACAAAACTACTTTGTTCTAAAACAATGCAAAGTTCTTGGTGAATCTCCCCATAAGACTCAAAAAGGCATATTTTAATCTAAAAAGATTATCAAAAACATCATTTTATATGCTATTTTTGAGGGGGAGAAAATGGAAAAGTGAGTAAAATATAAGTGGTCAAAAAGCTAAAAGTTGTATCTTGTACGAGCTAGACTCAGAATTGACCCAGGAATTGACGAAACAATGAAAGTTAGTAATCTCGAAAAGACTTATCCTCGACGGGTAATGACATCAAGTTAGTTACTAGAGCTAGTTGTCACCTAAAAACTGACAATGGAACTCTCTAACTAGCCACGTAAGCGTGTCTCGAAAAGGATTTGTCTAAGTAGAAATGTACCGTTTCAAGAAACTTTCTGTGGACTTGACCAGGCCGGGTAATAACTTCAAGCTAGTCTAACTAGTGATGTAAGCGTGTCTCGAATCGGTCTTGTTCACTGAAAGTGGATCAATTCAAAATATGTTTGCTCCTCCCGCATGTGCAAATTTATTAATTACTTGTGAGCACATGTGAAGGGGAGCCCTTCAAAAGTGAACACAAAACTCTCAAAGTGTTAACCAAAATATTTGATTATCACAAACACTTTGAGAGATTTTCAATCAAAGGTTTCATGGCTAATGTCGGTTAATCAAGGAGTTATAAGGTGATTAAGATAGGAAAAACCATCCTATGATCCGCCAGAGCCGGAGGGATCTACCCAAGGATATCACCCATAGTTAGAATTAGAAGTCCTTAGGTATGATACGATAAAAGGAGAAAAGAATGAAAGGGAAAGAAGGAGTTAAAGAATTAAAAAGAAAAGTAAAGACAAAGGGTGAAAAGAAATAGCGCTCCATATGTTCAAACTTAGGGCAGACACCGGGTTCAACTCGTATGCTACTGGTTGTTGATAAGGCAACACCGGTATTGAAGATAAAGTCGTCATGGACCCAGTGACGCAATGCACTAAACCTTCTTAACCACTCAAGTTCTCTTAAAAGAGCTTGTTTCATTCTCACTGTGAACCAGTGTAATCTATCAACTTATCTCTTAGAGATGGTTGATATTGAAGCAGGAGACCCCTCCCTAGTCTCCGCATAGGAAACCTAAGTGTGCACTTATTGAGTCTAGAGCCATGAGATACATCAAAGACTCTTAGGAACACTTAGTATTTCTACAACTGGTGTTCTACATCAATGGACACTAGCTGTAAATTATTGAGTCCTTCGCAGATCTTAGCAATCTGCCGAGAACGTTTATTAGAGAATTACACAAGTACTTCTCAATGATTGAACGAAAATTCCTGCCAGGGTCAACATCAAACAGCCCTGACAGCAGGTCACTTCGGTAACCCTTCAGGGGTTACGCTTAGTGTTCGCGGTGGTTCTTTAGCGGTTTACAGTCGTGGAGTGATCCCCAGCGACTCACCCAGTCATTGAGCTACTTAGTAGGTCTCGTAAACTCCTTCGGGAGTATCTGACATGGGAACGGCCTTGATAAGGATTAGAAGGAGTCTTCATACTATGCTGTTGATGAGCTCTAATTCCTTATCTGTAACTACCGGTTGATTATTGCTAACTGTTTACCTGCATGTACAAATCACCTCCATGATGGTAGATTCCAGCATGTTCATGCATACATTTTGAATTCAAAGAAAGCTCCCCCAAATATCTAAGCACCACAAAGTTCAAAGACAGATTCTATTCCAATAAGAAGAATCTCCAAAGATAAAGACTAAGATCAATATGTATGAAAAGGAACTTCGTGCACTGAAAAGACAAAGTCCAAAGATGTATGAGCATGTTGGAATGGCGGACAACCACCACAGATACATGAGTGACGAACGGCAGACAACTTCATAACACAATCACTACATTATCACCAAAGAACAAAGACTTAGAGCAAAGTACATTCATTTTACAACATTTTTTTGAAGACGTCAAAAGTTATACATGTCACAAGTCAAACACAAAGATGAAGACGTCCAACAACCGTGATGACCGACCCTTAGGGGGAGATTGTTGGGAACATACTTTAGTATTTAGTCAAGTCTCGGTCATTACATTTTGTACTAGGTTGTTTTAGTAATATTTATGTTTATGTTTAAGTTAATGGGCAACATGTAAAAGCCCATAAGGCTTACAAAGCCCACGTTAGTAGCTTGAAAGGGACTAGGGAATGTTGCCCTAGCTTCCCTTCTATAAATACTAAGCTTATGTAAACATAACATTTGTTGGTTATTTTGTTATCTTAATGAAACTATTGTTCTTTCACTTTTCATAAATCATATAATCAACCAATCCTTATATCTATCTCATTCTTTACTTGTGTAACATTAATATGGGCACCTAACAATAAATTTTCTCATAATTTTCCAAGTCATTTTGCTATTTTTAGTGATTTAAATTAGTTTAAATAGTTAAGTTCTATTTAATTAGTAATTAACTAATATTAAATCCACAAAAAGACAAAAAAATATATTTTTAGTTTCTAAATTTGTTTTAAGTCATTTTAGAATTTTTAAAAAATTAAATTTGCAATTTTCTAGCTTAATTTTGTATTATAAAGCTTTTTATTATAAGTTAAATAGTTTTAATTAAATAATTAAATAGTTTTTATTTAAATAATTAATATTTAAATAATAAAATAATCAAAAAAATAATTTTCTGTTTAATTTAATTTTCTTTTAATATTAAGTTTGTAAAAGTTTCATTTTCACCCCCTGTAGTTTTAATTTGTGCAAAACTCACATTTTTCTCTGTCTGTAAACGTTTCTGATTTTTAATTTGCTTACGTTTGATTATATCTGTAATTCTGTAATTGTTAATACTATTTCATTATCTTAATTCCAAGCAATCAGTAGTGTAAATCAATCCAAATCTTTATCTGGTTACTTTCCTGATCACTAAATCGTTCAAATGTTTCCCAAAACACAATTTCAATTTAATTGGGACATAACGACCCGGGAATACACTGTGCTTACACCGAATTATATATCTTGCACTGTCTCTCAGGTTTGACCAGTTGACCTCACCTGGTTGACTGGTTAGTTTGGGAGGAGTCACCACCCTCAGGGCATTCTTGGATGAGATGGGATTTTCTTGACGTAGGAGATTAAGGCTTCATAGATGATGTCTTACTACTCGGAGAACATGGTTGGATCCTAGGAGGCTTCTTAGATAGAAGTTCCTTAATGGACATCATAGGATCTTTGGTCGCCTCAGTAAGGAAGGGATACCCTACTGATGCAAAAGCATTACTAGCATCATCATACTCCTTTTCATGCGTTGGGTGGTAGTAGGGGACCTACGACAGGATCACAGGTTCTCCAGTATCAGCAATTTCCTCCAAGGTGGTACATTTACCATGATAAATAGCAGCGTTCAGCAAGTCGGTTATAACTCTCCCAACCTCATCACTATGATATATGTTAGGATTAAAAGTGACGATCTTTATTGATTCAAATAGTTAGTTAACTATATCAATGTAATAGTTAGTAAATGCTAGTTTATTAAGTTTATGTGTATTATTCATGCTTGTATAAAGTCTAAGGGCTAGTTATGTAATATGGTCAAAGATATGTGAAGCCCTAGATTACAAGTATAAATACTCATGTAAGGCCTCATTTTGAGGTTAGTTCTCTTAGTTATAACAAGGTCATTATTTCACACACTAGAGTTCCCACTCACTCTCTCTCTCTACTTACTTTCTCTCTCTAGGTTTAAGCTTGATTCAATAGTGATTTAGGTTGTTCTACGATCCTACAAGTGGTATCAAGAGCCCAGGGATAAGTTTAGGTTGTTTTAGATTGTTTTTGGGTGAAAAATCATGTTTTTGGGTGAAAAATTTAAGATCTCGGTTACTGTTCATCGCTTTATTAGCAAGTTAAGGATTTTTTTCGAGTTAGAATAATATAATTATCGAGTTAGGTAAAAGTTTTTCGAGTTAGGAAATTTTTTTGCGAGTTTGGAATTTTTCTTTCTTTCTGTCGAGTTAGGATCTAGCCTTTTACCGAGTTTGGGATTTTTGCGGGTTTGAAAGTCTTACGAGTTTGGGATTTTTGCGAGTTTGAATGTCTTACCGAGTTAGGTGATTCTTGCGAGTTATGTTTTCTTTTTAGTGAGTTACACTATTTCTGGCGAGTTAGATACTTGTTACCGAGTTTGGGTATTTTCTGAATTCAGCGAGTTTGGTGTTAAGTCTAGCGAGTTAGACTTGTAAATTGGCGAGTTAGCCTATTACCTTATCGTACATCGAGTAAGGTTTATTGTGGCTCATTTCAAGGCGAAACTCTGCCGAAATTTTTTAAACATACCGAGTTTGAAAGTTTTATGACATACCGAGTTTGACAACCTTCAGGACATACCGAGTTTGAAAGTTTTATGACATACCGAGTTTGACAACCTTTAGGACATACCGAGTTTGAAAGTTTTATGACATACCGAGTTTGACAGCCTTCAGAACATACCGAGTTAAGAAAGAATCTAAATCATACCGAGTTTGCAAAAAAAAAATTTGAGTAAAAATTATTTTTTACAGGAGATTAAACGTTCAATTTTTACGCGAGATTCAAAGTTTGGTATAACGTTGAAAATTTCGGCCGAAAATTCAAATTTTTAGGCCAAAATTCAAATTTTTTCGGTAAATTTTGACGTAAAAAATTTTCAAAACTCAAAATTTTCTGGTATCCTTAGTAGTGCCTTTCATAGTGATTTTCAAATTTTGGGAGAGAAAAATTTCAAAAATATTTTTGGTCGGAATATTTGAAATCACTAAAATTTATCATTTATGCTTTCAAACTTCGCCAAAAATATCTAATCTTCAAACAACAACCTTTGTTATCTTAAAAGATCCTAAGATCAACTTTATCACACATCGTTTAAACAATGGAAATGAAAATGCAAATCCAAGAGAGAGATTCAAAGAAAGTGTTTACAGTGTTCAAGTCATATGTAGTAAAGGTCATCAATATTTCTGGTTATGATTCACGGTTCGAACAAGCATTTGAATACTACGTCAGAGACCGATTTCATTATTTCAAAGAGAAACTTAACAAAAGTCTGAATCAACTTGAGATGCTACTTCATAAAGAAGAACTTGATATGAGTAACTGCAAGGAAGCTTTTAAAGTGATCCAAACTCAATTTCAGCGTATCTTTAACCCTTGGATAATGAACCAGTCAGAGTTTATCGATGCATTTTACCAACAATTTTGGGTAGGCTATTTGACCTTCAGAACTAAATGCATAAATGACATGGGGGAACTCAAAAAGATACTTGATGCTGAGGAAGCTGAGTTAAATTAAATTGAGAAGCTGAAACGGGAAAGAGAGCAGATTGAAAAAGAAATGCAGTTTAAAGAAAGAGAGTTAATTGAAAGAGAGATGCAGTTAAAGGAAACAGAAGTGATTAAGAAAGAGACAGAGAAAGATTTTCAAACAGAAGAGGAAACGGGCAATGAGGGTGATGCATCTAATGATAGTTTGGTTTTCACGGGAAGTGATTCATCTTCAGAACAACAGGTTGAAAGCAGCAGTCCTAGCTATGATTCAGTTACTGATGGTACACAAAGGAATGAAGCTGTTTGGGACACTGAAGATGATCATATCAGATCTTCATCAGACACAGAGATATTGGCTACGGTACAACATTCACATGCTCATGATAATGTTGATATATTTGAGAATATGTTTGTTCATGCTCAGACACATCCTGCGCATCCTGAGTCTATTAGTGACACTTATGTGGTGGAACAAAATGATAGTAATATCACTTTTGATACTCCAGATATGGATCCTAATAGAGGTGAGCCTGCCCAGGATGGATCTTCTTATGAACAATATCGTTCTTTATTTGCTTCATTAATCGATAATTTCAAACATGAACTTGAAAAGTGCAAAGAGGACAATCGCAAAGCTAATAAACGAATGTCTTATTGACAAAAGAGCTTGAGAGATTTAAAGAAATGGAAAAAGGTTTTCAAAATGTAACAAAAAGAAAAGCTGAACTTGAATTTGAAAACTCAAACCTTAAATCTGAAGCTCAAAAGTTTGAAATGTATGGAGAGTCTGTCAAACCACTTTTAAAAAGAAATGAAGAACTTGAAGTTGGTTATAGAGAAGCTGTTCTTCGTGAAAAACGTTCCATTCAAAATCTGGATACTCAAATGGTTGTTAACAACAGAAAGGTTCAAGCGCTTTTAAAAGAGAACAATGATTTAAAAAGTGAAAATTCAAAGCTTCAGAAAACCACATCAAATTTTGAGATTGTAAACACAAAACTTGAGAATGAAAACCAAGAGTTTTTGAAACGAACAAACGATCTTGAAAACAAACTTCGAAAATTGGGACAGACTTCTCAGACTATCAACATGCTGCCTACTAAAGATGAGGAGGTTGAGAAACAAACATCTGGGATTGGTTTTGTGAATAATGCTAATGTGGAAAATGAAAAACCTTGTTTTTTAAACAAAGTGCAAAAGTTGACACCTATTTTGTATAACGCTAATGATATGGGAAAAGAATTGTCAGATGATCTTTTGTTTGAGTCTCAAGATATTTTAAAATCTGAAGAGGAAAAACGTTTGAAAGTAAAACAAACAAAAAACCCACTCTCGTATCATGGCTTTGTGTATGGTTGTCTACAATTGACAGATATACCAAAAGAACCTTTCAAAAGAAAAGACACAAATGTGAAAAGATTTTTCAAAGAAGCTCAACTTGCTACCTATGATGCTAATTTATGGCAAAATAGAGCAAGGAAACAATTTTGTAATCTTAAACATCACATTGAGCAAACGTTAAAGGTCATTTGGTTTAAGCAAGAAAACATCACAAACAACGTTTTCTCTAATCCTCTTTCATCAGATGTACGCCTTAAGTTAGAAGTCAAAAAGATTTTGAAAGAAGAAATCGAACCTCGTGTGAAAGATATCAACTTATGTTTTGAGTACATTGAAAAACATCTTGTAACTAAAATGAGAGAAGATCTAAAGTACGTTCACTCTCTTGAAGACGAATTTGATGAAAAATGCTTAATTCTGGACATCCAAAAAGAATTTTTCACAAATCAAATAGAGTCGTTCAAGTCAGCATCTGTCAGCCATGAGTATGAGAATGTGCATTATGTACAAACATCTTCCTTGAAATCTGAAAATCTTTGTCTCAAAAAGAAAATCACCGAGCTTTCAAAAGAAGCAGCTGATGTCAAAAAAGAACTGTCAAAAAGAACAGCTCAGTTTGAGAAACATCTTGCAAAACTCAAAGCACAAAGTATCTCTTTCCAACTTAAACTGCAAGAGAAGAATGAGAAAATGTCTTCTGAAAACTCTTTGACATCCGTGCTTAAAGAAAAAGAAAAGATTTTTGAAGAAAATTGTGATGATACCAATATCAAGTTTGATTTAGATGAACTTGATACAAAAAATCTTGAATTGGAACATGCTGTGGCATCATTACAAAAAGAAAATGAGCATTTGAAACAAACTTACAAAAACTTGTTTGATTCAATCAAGCGGTCAAGAGTTCAGAATCAAACTTCAAACAAATCTGACTCTCAGATCACACAAAATCATCTTTTTGAAAAAGAAAAGTCTGTGCTTCAAAAGAAAATTGTTGAATTGGAAAAAACGATTGCACAACAAACCAAGGATTTTGGTGATGCCAAAAATGATTTTTCAATCGAAACAGACAAATATGAAAAATATTTTGCACATCTTGAAAATCAAAATGCTTCTTTGTAAGAAAAACTGGCATCATCAGATCATCTTTCTCTTCAAAAAGAATACAATGATTTGAGAACGTCATACAATGCCTTAAAAGCAAAGTTTGATGTTCTTAACCGGTCAAAAGGAAAATCTCAAGTTTAAAATGAGTCTAAACCACAAGCAAGTGTTTCGGAAAAGCTTTACACGGGTTAATCTTCAAAACCATTTTCAAAAAGGGTCTCTCAATTTACCACCTATTCTTTTCAAAGAGATCAAATCTTTCTGAAACATTTACTCCTCAAAAGGTTTCAAATGCAAGTGCTCATAAAGAAAAGAATCAAGGTTTTCAAACTCCATACTCTTGTTTTACTTCGGTAAAGCCAGTGTGGAAATCAAAGCAAAGTCGTTCAAAACATTTGCAATACCCATACTCTGACATGCTTCCGCTACAACAAAGGAGTGGCTATGCTTGGAAAAATCCTAATTCTGGAAGGTTTCCATTCATCTCAAAAACGAATTTTTGAAATGAAACACCGAGTTTCAACAATGGATGGAAAACTTCTTCTTCAAGTTTTAAAACTCCAAGAGAGACATCGGGTTTCTCAAACAACTTTCAAAAGCAAAAGAGTTTTAAATCACCGTTGATTCCACGAGCTTTATTTCAAAATGAAACACCAGTTTTCAGTCCTCCTTGGAATTCAACTTCTTTGTCTCGGATTGACACAACTTTCAAATGGATTTCAAAATATGGTAAACCCGTTGGCGCCGTGCTTAAATGGGTTCCAAAAGTTGTTGTCTAATCCAAAAATATGACTTCTTAGTACTTCTGCTAAGAACTCGAACTTCAACATAATGACTTCTTAGTATTTCAGCTAAGGACTCGTTCTTCAAAGAAAGGAAAGTGCTTAAATCAATTCAAAGGTTTTAAATATTTTTGAGCACTTATCCTAAAAGCATTATGGCTTATGCACACATAACAGTGTATAACCCGTGATTTTCAAAGAAAGGACCCTGTTGTACATTTATGTGCGACAATCCTAAATGATAAGAAGACTTCTCTCCAAAAAGCTTATCAAAGTCTTCTTAATTTTCTGAGCAAAATTTTTCAAAATATTTCAAAAGGTTATCAAAACTTTTTAGCTCAAGATATTACTCCCTCAAATCCTTAAAAGCTTTAATTTGATCAAAATGTTCTATTTTTGAGGGGGAGTAATGTAAAGTTGTTCCAAAAAGATCATGCTTAAAGGAAACAAATACGGAATTAACAAACATCCGTTTCTCCCATAAGCTATCCAATAAGAAAAGGTTTTAATCAATTGGTATCAAAAATACCATGGATATGCTATTTTTGAGGGGGAGAAGACGTGATTAAAATGTGATCGTCTTGAATCTCAAAAGAGCTCGACTCAGAAATGACCCAAGAATTGACGAAACAACAAAAGTTAGTAATCAAAAAGACTTATCCTCGACGGGTAATAACATCAAGTTAGTTACTAGAGCTAGTTGTCACCTAAAAGCTGACAATGGAACTCCTTAACTAGCCACGTAAGCGTGTCTCGAAAAGGATTTGTTTGAGTAGAAATGTGCTGTTTCGAGAAACTTTCTGTGGACTTGACCAGGCCGGGTAATAACTTCAAGCTAGTCTAACTAGTGATGTAAGCGTGTCTCGAATCGGTCATGTTCACTAAAAGTGGATCAATTCAAAAAGTGCAAACTCCTCACGCATGTGCAAATTTCTTAAAAAATTCATGAGCACATGTGAAGGGGGAGTCCTTCAAATGAAATGCAAAACTCTCGAAGTGTTAACAAAGTATGTTTTATTATTATAAACACTTTGAGAGATTTTCTCAAATGGTTTGATGGCAACAATAGGATAGTCATGGTGTTATAAGGTGACTAAGGTTAGGAAAAACCGTCCTATGATCCGCCAGAGCCGGAGGGATCTACCCAAGGACAATTCCAATAGATTAGAATTAGAAGTCCTTAGGTATGATTTGAAAAAAAAAAAAGGAGAAAAGAATGAAAGGAGAAAGAAGGGGTTGAAGAATTAAAAAGAAAAGCAAATGAAAGGGTGAAAAGAAATAGCCCTCCAAATGTTCAACCTTAGGGCAGAAACCGGGTTCAATTCATATGCTACTGGTTGTTACCAAGGTGACACCGGTATTGAAGATAAAGACGTCATGGACCCAGTGACGCACTGCACTTAACCTTCTATCCACTCAAGTTCTCTTAAAAGAGCTTTTTTCATTCTCACGGGGAACCGGTGTAATCTATCGACTTATCTCTTAGAGATGGTTGATATTGAAGCAGGAGACCCCTCCCTAGTCTCCGCATAGGAAAACCAAATTATGCACTTATCGAGTCTACAGCCATGAGATTCATTAAAAAGATCTCTTAGGATACACTTCCTATGAATACACTTGTGTTCGCCAAAAAGGACACAAGTTGTAAGAGTCTTTATGAGATCTACGGATCTTGCCTTATCTATCATGATGATTACTATGTCTCAAACGGTCTACAGTTGTGGGGTGATCTCCAGCAACTCACCTGAATCATTGATGTACTTTGGTGGATCTTGTAAGCCCTCTCAGGGGTATCTGATTCTGGAACGGCCTTGGTAAGGGTTAGAAGGAGTCTTCACACTATGCTGTTGATGATCTCTAATTCCGAACCTGTAAGTACCGGATACTTTATTGCTAACTGTTTTATGCAGGTACTCATGAATGTTCCTTGGAGAAAGACCGTTACCATCACTCAAAGATCCACATGCTCATACCCTGCAAAGGTCTCTTCAAAGATCAAAGCAAAGCAAAGTTCAGAACGTTTCTAAGTCAAAATCAAAGAATCTACAAACTTAAGAAACAATGATTAAAGTCAAAGAAAAGAGAGCTTCACAAAGATTCAATGTCAATCAAAGTATGAGCATGTTGGAAAAGACGTAAAGACAACAGAGTAAAGATGTTGTCCAAATGCAAGAAAGATCACAAAGCATGATTGGAACAAAGGAACTAGCAAAACTATTACACAACAAGACTCAACGTTCAAAGAGAACAAGCTTCAAAGATTAAAGATCAAGGTTACAAAAGAGAGATCTCAATGATCACCCTTAGGGGGAGATTGTTAGCATTAGAAGTGTTGATCATTTATGTAATCAAAGAGAGATCTCAATGATCGTCCCTTAGGGGGAGATTGTTAGGATTAAAAGTGACGATCTTTATTGAGTCAAATAGTTAGTTAAATATATCAATGTAATAGTTAGTAAATACTAGTTTATTAAGTTTATGTGTATTATTCATGCTTGTATAAAGTCTAAGGGCTAGTTATGTAATATGGTCAAAGATATGTGAAGCCCTAGACTACAAGTATAAATACACATGTAAGGCCTCATTTTGAGGTTGGTTCTCTTAGTAATATCAAGGTCTTTCATTTCACATTCTAGGAGTTCCCATCCACTCTCTCTCTATACTTACTTTCTCTCTCTAGATTTAAGCTTGATTTTCAAGTGATTAAGGTTGTTCTACGGTCCTACAATATAGTTCCATGGTGATGTATGGAACAACCTTTGACACAATCTCTGCTCTATCTTTCTGCAGGTCTTCACATCGAAGGTTTAAAGCGGCTAACTCCTGTTGTAGCCTAGACTTTTGCTCCACAAGTCTGGCATTTTCAGATTTAAGACCTGCACAATTGGACTCGAGTATGGACAATCTTTCTCTAAGACCAATCACTTTGGCCTCCTCCATTTTGAGCCTTCCACACTCAGCTCGAGCTTCTTTAAGTTGATTGGCAAGTTTCATGGCATTGACACGAAGGTCTTGAACAATGGGGTTCTTTTCAACGTCCTTCGAAGCCCTCTCGCACTTAGCCTTTAACTCGCTCACCCTTAACTCCCTATCCTATTTTCGAGCCAGGACCACTCTCAACTCCTCTTTAGCATTCCTGACGATCTACACCAATTCTCTTGTTCGGGTATTGAGATGGTTGTCAAGCATGGCCTGCCTCGTTTAGCTTTTGTCATGAAGGTCACACAAATTTTCAATGGACATGTTGTCAAGGGTTCCCTTCCAACCGGGAGGCGTAACACCTTCGACTAGTCGATGGAAAGCAAGCGAATTGGGGAGGTCCTTTGTGTTGGATAATCCTGCACAAACAGGGATTATATATATATATATATATATATATATATATATATATATATATATATATATATATATATATATATATATTAATATATAAATATATGTAGAAAAAAAAGAAGACGCTATAGTAATGCTTGCAGCATGATTAGGTTTACCATGAATATCATCATCATCTGGATCCTCCGAAGCTGCTGTAGTTACGTATTGTAACTCCTTTTGTTTTGTAGCCCTGGATAGGGAAGCCTGTACATCAAATTTTCTTTTGATAGGGGGTTTAGGGGCTTTCATGACAGTTCCTTTCCTCTCACGAACCCGATCGACTTTGCCAGATGACCTAGCATGAGTTACATGACCGTCATCTGAGGAAAGGACCTCTATGTCAGGGACACTCTCTATTGCCAATGGTGTCTTTTTGGTATCTGCTGGTGTGAACGCCTCAACCGCAGTTATCAGTTCTGCCACCATGGCATCCACATCATTATTGTTCACTAAGACTGAGGGTGAACCTATCCCATAGTTAAATTCTTTCGGATCCCTGGGAATAAAGCTGGCCTCCTTTGCGCCACCAGATACAACGAAATTACGGAAAGCCATCCCTGCCAAATGAACAGATACATAAATATCATCAGAAAGGTTATTAATCCTTGTTCAATTATTCGTACATACTTTGACCGTCACAATGAATTTCAGGAATCATGGGGGATCCCTCCCAACTATCCACATTGCCGGCCATGAAAAGGACAGGCTCTGGGAAAGTTTGCACGTCCACAAGGTATCGAGCGAGGCGTTGGTAGAGCGGATCACTTCAAACATTGTAAGGAAGCTGATCGTTGAATTTCTTACGGTCAAAACAGAATGATTCATTCAAGAGTGCTGGATATTTTGGGGGTATGATAGTATCCTGCACATAGAAGAACTTTCCTTTCCAATTGGTTATATTTGTAAAGGGTTTGGTAATCAGTATTGGCACATCTGTCTCAGCCCTCTTCGACAATGTAAGCCAATCTCCTCCGGGACAAAGGTTAAGGAAGCCTCGAAGCATATCTAGTGTAGGCTTGATTGAGGCAAAAGCGGTCAACTAAAGTCTACCATGGATGTGGTCAATATAGTCAAACTCCTTAGGCTCAATGCTCCGCGGAAGTATAGTGTATTCCTGGGTCGTTATGTCCCGACGAGGTGTGGATGGTATAAAAACGGGTTTGTGATCGGGTGAAATTGGACAGGAATAGGGTTTGAGTGATTTTAATGATTACGCTATGGAAATATAAGTGAGAACGATTTAAACACACTACACTTACAATAACGTGAAACCTAGTTAACCTAAAACGTAATCTAAAATTTTAAAATTAAAGTTTGCATAAAGATAAGCAGAAAAATAAGCCAAACGGCTTAAATAGAAGCTATCACTTTATTTATGTTTTTGGTTTTTCTTTATTTTACAAACTACTTTTACTTACGTAACCTAAATTTTTAAAAACGTAAAAGTTATTTAAATAAAACGCGAGTGCGCAAAATAAAACGTGAAATTTTATGCTACGCTAATCCTACGAACACGAAAATTATATTTTTACGAACCTAATAATCAAAGAAAATTTTAGAAAAAAGAAAATTATTTTTTTGACTTTTATATTATTTATTATTAATTAAAAACTAATTAAATACTAATAAAACTAATTTAAATTATTAAAAATACCTAATGAACAGTAGAAATTATAAAACTTTTTATAAAAATACTAGGTGGTATACTAAAGCTAGGAAAAATATAAAAGGGGTGATGAGCTTATTAATAAGCTGGAAAAATAAGCTATAAGCTTATATAGGCTAAAATGGAACTAGTACACTATATAAAAAAGAGAGGAAACATTAAACACTAAGTTACTAGTAGCCCAGATGGTGCACCCCTTTGGTCTGGCGTTGACCAGGTCAACCCAAGAGGTCCAGGGTTCAATCCCTGCTAGTGGTACTTTTTCTTTTTATTTTTCTATTTGAATTTTGACTTTACAAACACACTTAAGCACTAAAGATAACAAACTTTTAAAAAGGCAACTTTTATAAAATTGACAAATAAGCTGTGAAAGAGCTTATTAGCTCAACAGTTGAGCTAAATAAGCACAAATGAAACTTTGAAAGTGAAAAAGCTATCTAAACGCTACACCATTACACCTAAGCTTGAAATAAGCTATAACCTAGCTTATAACACTGAAAGTAAGCTAGAACTACAAGAAAAACAAGAGGAATAAGCTGGGAATAAAAAATAAGCAAATCCAAAGGTCACAGACCCAAACAGTCCCAGCAACCCAAATGCAGCCCTTGTTAGGGTCCACCTGGGTGATCAAGAGTCCAAAGTGAGAGTGGAACTTGAAAGCCTACTAGGAGGGCTTCTGAATGAGCTGAGGTTCAGTCCAGGAGGTCCACAAACAAGCTAGTACAGAGCTTGTCGATTGGAGGTCATGGACTGATTGGATAACAGGGCATGGGCAAATTAGCAGCCTAAATAAGCTACTCAAATAGCATAAGAACCTGAAATAAGCTCAAAATCCTAGTCTCTATCCTACAGACAGTTATTAAAACCAATTGTTGATGCGTGGGAATTGCAACAGGCTTTACCTCTCGAGGGATCTCGAGAAGCTTACAACCCCCACCAGGCAGTGTACCTGATCGTTGTAGTATAGTATAGTGACAAGTACCGGGGGATTTTCGTTCAGCTTAGGAATAGTGTCGCTAGGATTAGAAAGCCTAATTACTAGTTCTAAAGGTGAGGGATGATTATTTTTGTGTTTTTATATTTTTATGAAAGCAAGTAAAATCTCGGGTTTTGGAAGAGTGGGCGGAATTAGTTGCTATTCAACTAACCCAATACTAAGATGCAATCAAAATAAAATAACAAAAATGAAAATAAACTAATTATACTAAGGTTGTGAGCAGTAATTGGAGAAAATGTGTTTACTTAGATTTCACTACTCCCTAGATATCTTTTACACGTTAATTACTTGTTATAATTGCATGGATGACGGATCGTATTCCTTAATACCATTCATGGGGTGGCATACATAACTCCCCAATTCTATGAGCTCTTATCTCCTCCTACACCATGCCCAGCACAACTATAAAGATTGTAAACAGTGGCTCATGCATTAAATACAACCAATAAAGACCTAGTACGCCTCGGTTCATGTTTCTTAAGATGTTCAAGCATGTTACCATTTGGAGATCTGCCAGTTTTCTTAAGCCTAACATATAAATCATTCACCCAAAACAAGAATAAACAAGTAATCAACACATAATCAATATCTAGGTTTCATTAGATCTAAGCAAACACAAAAGAGATCTAGCCTAGCATGATAGAATTAAGACAAGAACAAGATATAGACAACCAACACATAGACATATTGATTGAATTAGAAGAACACTTATCTTGATTAATCATGCAAGGTATCAAGGGGTTGGAACCCTTGAAAAACCTGTAAAGTTACACCAAAATCGTCTTTAGTGTTTCTCCCCAAAACTCCTCTTCTTTAATGTGAAAAACTAGAAAACTATATATAGGAAAATAGGGATGACGGCGTCAAGAACAAAGGTGTGACCCCGTCATCTCGCCGCCAGATACTTCCTCGGATGGCCTTGATCAACTTCTGACGCCGTCAAGGCCTAGGCCGTCACACAAATTACTCTTGACGCCCTGTGTGTGACCCCGTCATCAACTACGGATTTTTATTCTTGGGGTTTTGACGCCGTCAGGAAAACTCTTGACGCCTTCATCAACTACGGATTTTTATTATTGAGGTTTGACGCCGTCAGGGAATTACTCTTGACGCCGTCACCTACTGTTCCCAGCATGGAAAATTGAGACTTTGCCGTTTTCTTCACTTTTATGCTCCAAAAACGTCCAAAATGGCTTCTTTTCCAGAATTCACTCTCCAAGTACCTAAAATCACAAAAGGAACGATTTAGGGCAATATTTGATCAAATAAATTCGGATTCGGGCTTAAATGACCCCCTAAAAACGGATCATTTTTCGCCTCATCAATTGTAAATCCTAAAACCTATCCTAACATCCTAAAACTCAAAATCTAAAGGGCAAGCAGTGATAGATGGACTGCTATGGGTTGATGCAGGGCTGCTTCAGTGTGGTGTTTTGATGTGCAGACCATAAGGAGTGGATTGCAGCCCACAGATAATTCACCAAAAGAACATACAAAACTAAACTAAGCTAAAAAAACTCTAAAACTCATACTACCAAATGATAAAAACAAAATACAATCCTAAATACTACTAAATCATGACTGAAATTTAGATAAAAGAAACTATGAGGCTACTGCAACAGGGCAGGGGAGACATGCCAAAGGTATATTAGTGGGGCCTTAATAAACTACTTTTATCTACTTAAGCAGAAGCTAAGAATAAAAAAATAAGCAATTACAAACCTGTCACATGAGCAGCCCCCATTTAGGCTAGTTTTGACCCACAGAATAAGCTACAATTAAAAAGCTAATGGTTCTCAGAGCTGAAACAAATAAGTGAGAGTATCCAAGGAACATATGTTCCAACATTCATGTGAAGATGATGTAAATTGGAGCTTATTAGGAGCTGATATGGGCCTGTTGAATTTGTTTGACCACCCAGTCAAAGACTAGGTATTTGGACTATTGTGAATAGGTGTGCAGGGCAAGTTTGGTGACCTAACAAGCTATTAGGAAAAAAATCCTAAAAATAAAATGAAATTACAAGCTTGTTAACAAGCTGAAAAAGAAGCTAAAAACTAATTTTCAAGGAATTTGGTTAAGAAACAAACTCGTTAAAAATCCCTCTTTGAGGGCTGTTTGGGGACTGTTTGTAGCAGGGGATATAAAAATGTGTAGGACTTGATTGATTTTGACCAACAAGGATCTATTACCAACTGTTGAGCATGCAATAAATCCTATTGTGAACTCATTTCAAATAATAAAAACAACTAAAGAGGCCTGAACAAGAATCTTACTTATTTGATTAATGAAAACAGTCATACACTAAGGAAACATGAAAAACTTTACCAAGAGATTAAAGACTTAATGAGATTACTGCATTATGACCAAAAACAGTTACTGATACTAAACCAAAGCCATTATCATTAAAACTTTTGACCTAAACACTCCTTATAACCCAAGTTACACCAAGATCCAAACACTCCCTCCGAATCTGTTTCACCAATTTTGAACTAGGTAAAGCAGATTGAAAGCAGATTTTGTGAAAGTGGAAGTTTAACTAAGTAAAAAAAAAACATTTAAAAGCAAATTTAAGGCCTGAATAAGCAATAATATAAGCCAACAAAAATAAGCTCTAACGGCTAAAATGGGACAATGAGATGATCAAATTCAAACCAAAGGCTTTCCAGATTTACAAATAGCATAAGTGGCACCTAGTATCATTGATAAGCATAAATAAACATAAATAAGTAGTAGATAAGATGCATAGTTATGAGTAAGGTATTAAGCTGATAAGCACATTTTAAAAGAAACTTAAGTTTGCGTTAATCTGAAAGACTTGAGTACATGGAATACATCAAAAACTTTTTAAACTAAAAAACTAAAACATACTAAACTACTACTACCTACTTAATCTACTTACTTCCTAATGACAAAAATTGGCTACAATCATAATCTATTTATATTACAAAAGAATTAGGGTTTCACTGCCTTCTTGTGGTTCTTGTCTTCTTTCCCTTCTCTCTTTTTAGCCTTTGGCGGGAAATTGGTTTTGCTAGTGGACTAATAACTCTTGGCTTTTTGCTTTTGGCATGGGGGAAAGTATTGGAGTTTAGTGGTGGAAAGGTGAATTAGGGGTGGAGTGGAGGAGTAGAGTTGATGATGGTGTTGGTGTGGCAGGGTGTGTAGCAGGCTAGGGGAGGGGTGATGTGGAAGAATGGGGTCAAAAGGTTTGACCTAGTTTTTAATATTTAAAAGGGACGGGGTGGAGTATATTTGTGGTGGTGGGCTTTGGTGTGTGTTGGGCCTGGGAAAGGTTGTGTTGGGCTAGGGGGTTTAGTATTGGATTTGGCTTGGGTTATAATAACTAAAAAGGGTCCGTTTGGTAGTAGTTATGACAAGGACCAATTTTGTAGTTTTCCAAAATATGAAGGACCTGAGTTGTAATTATTCCAAAGTATATCACAAGGACCATACATGCAAAGTTCAATAATCCACGGTTACTGTTTGATATTTTTCCAATTTTTAATACACAGGGACTATTTTTGTAAATTTTCAAACTCTAGGGACCAAACATGTAGATTTTCCAAACTTTTCACCCAAAGACCTATGTTGCCAACTTGTGATTCCCCAAGGACCAAAATTCACTTTTTATTCAAAAATATCCCACCAGGGACCAAATCTGCCAATTTATGAAGTTTAGGGACTGAAACTGTAAATTTCCAAAACTTTTTAACTTTTTCACCAAAGGACTAAATATGACAATTTATGATTTCAAAAGGACCTTTGGTGACTTTTCTTTTAAAATATGTGCTCAGGGACTACTTTTGCCAATTTTTGAAAGTTGGGGGACTGAAACTGCCAATTTTGCAAACTTTGTATGTTTTTCGTTTGTTTTTACTCTTTTTGCATCTGAAACATATAAAACACAATTTTGGAATATTTTCAGTATTTTGATGCATTTCTGAGTGTTTTTGTATGTTTTGCAGTTCAGATTTGACCAAAAATGATGAGTGTTTGAGCACTCATCAAGGCTTATATCCATAAGCCTTACACATTACTATATAGGTAGTTAGTTTGGCAAGGCCGAAGGTGTTAAACCTTGAGATGTGTACCTCATAGTACTGTACCAACTCTAAAAACAATGGATGAAGGGGTATTCTCAAGTTGGACCGAGTAAAGGCATGAGTATATAAACCCACATACTCTTTTGGAGCATCATAAAAGCTTTGATTTTTTTTAGGAAGCATGACTTTGTGTTGTTTAGGTATGGGGTAATCTTCTAAGAATAAGGCCAACGCCTCCCTCGAGAAGGTACATTTTTGTTTCCTTATAATATGTTTGGCATCCATGCTCATGGCTAAGGAGTATACCTAAAATTAATTGCTAATAGAGTATGGAAAAGGTTACCTTTTGGTTGTTGCAGTAAATTACGTCACAACTCTGTATAAGTTATAGCGGCAAGGTGTGTAAATATATTAGGGTTTGTGAGTTTCCGATCATTTATACTATGTATGTATATATTTAGAAGAGGTTTTAAATTTTAAAAACTTGTTTGAAATTACTAATAATCATGCCGTTGTAATTTTTGCTTAACGGTTTAAATCACAAGCATGCGCATTTATTGCGTTTTTTGAAATTTTAAACATTTCTATTTATCTAATACACGGGGATAGGGTGAATTTGTTACTTTATTCTAGAGTTGAAAGCCATACATCCTTGTACGAATATCTAACTTTCAACTGCGAGGCTTGATAATGTACCCTCCGCTTAGCTCGAAGGACCCCCTCTTCGAGCCTTATCATCGAAGGCTCTGACTAGCCTCCTATAACTTTCAATGGCGTAAACCTAATCATCAGTGATCTAGTTACCAAGTGGGAATTCGCCAGTTGAAGGATTAAGCCCTTCGGGGTATCCTTCAATAAGTTGTAAGGACGGAACAATGCCAAGTCCAAGCATTGGTAAGACCAAGTCTTACCCACGTCTCCTCTTCCTCCTTAGCTCTCCCGCTAAACCAGGAGGAGTGGGGCATTAAACCCAACGGTTACCATAAATCATGGGACGCCCCCATGATCTCCCTGAAACGTGTGAACACTCTCCAAGGTTATTTCATCACCTATAAATAGTCTTGGACGAGTCATAAATCTGGTATACAATCTTTACCACTCTACCTTACCACATTTTCATTTAACTTCTCATATCAAATACTTGTTCACACGCCGGAGGTGGTTCGCAGGGCCCAACCCCTGCGTAATCACTTAGCGTAGTGTGTTCCTATTTCTTATTTTCAGGTTAGACACAAGCTTGGCTCAACCACAACATCCCCTATATCCTTTGATCACCATCGAAGGCCTGGTCGTGCAATTTATTGTACAATCAGTGACCTAACTTGTTAACTTTTACTTTGTTTATGCATATCATTTAGATATTAATTAAAGTTAATTGCATTTTTGGTCCCTGTGGTTTGGCCAAATTGCAGGTTTGGTCCCCAAAACTTTGAAACTTGAGCGATGGTCCTCATTTTGAAGTTTATATTGCATTTTTGGTCCCTGGATAAAGTTAAATGACTAAAATACCCTTTGTCTTCTTCAGAAAAAGACAAGGGTAATTTGGTCATTTCACACCGATAAGGACCAAAAATGCAACCCAAATGTCAAAATGGGGACTATTATTGCACTTTCATATTTTTGGGGACCAAACCTACAATTTGGCCAAACCACAATATCCAAACCTGGATGATGTCAGAATTGGTAATTTACTTTATCTAGGTCGCGCTAGGAATGTTATGTTCGAGGGTTTACCTTTGTGTCCTTATTGTACTTACTCACGTGCTAGTTCAGGTGTATTTTCACAGCCCCTTTCACTATTTATATTTTTCAGGGAGAAATTATGATTCGATCATATAAACTCTTTTCACTACTATCTTATGAACTGATTTGGCTTCTATCTTATAAACTATTTTGGCTTCTGTCTTATAAACTGTTTTGACTTGTATCTTATGAACTATTTTGGCAATTGGCTTATAAACTCGTTTGCTACCATCTTGTAAATAGTTTTCCTATTAATATTGCAAACAATTTTGTGGTATTTTATGAATTTGATAAATCTTGCCTTTGTACATTTTTGCACCTTGATATGTATACTATTGTTAGTTGCTAGAGTACTATCATTTAAGTCTAAGGGTGGAAACGAGCAAAGCAGAGCCCGAGCCTGCGAGAGCTCGAGCTCGGCTCGTATATATATCCAAAGCTCGAGTTCAGGCTCGAGCTCGTTTCGAGCATCATATTTTGACTTCGAGCTCGGCTCATGAAAATTTTCAAAAGCTCGAGCTCGGCTCGGGCTCGATTAACTCATATAGTATGTTGAATGAAATGAAGCTCGAAAGCTCGCTAATCACACTAGGCTCGAGCTCGTTTATTTTATTAAGCTCGTTTATGTATAGAAAATATATATACGAATATATTTTTAGGGCTAGTTTAGGCTCGCGAGCCTAATCGAGCTTTATATATAAAGCTCGGGCTCGAGCTCGATTATTAAACGAGCCCAAATTTAGGCTCGACCTCGGGCTCGAGCTCGTTTAGGCTCGGCTCGTTCGAGCTTTTTACCGATCTGATCCCGAGCTTTTCACGAGGGCTCGGCTCGTTTCCACACCTATTGAAGTCCCGTATCACACTACTTATTAAACCACTCCCGCTGTAACAGGAGTCGACCATGGATATTTATGAATTGCGCTATTTAGGGGTAGGCCAATCCCTCATTCCAATGTAACGGCCAAATCGGCTTAAGTAGTGGCCTCTAGAATTAGCATATATGTATCACGTTACCCATGTGAGCGATAGAGCATGGGGTTGGGGCACAGTAACGGTCGAATTAGCTTAAGGATGGCCTTTAGAATTAGCAGATATGTATACAAATCTACCTTTTGCATTGCAAGTGACTATTTTTCTAATCCAATGTACGTATTGATATCATTTTACTCTATTACTTTCTGCAAGTAAGTATTTACTCAACTGCTATGCGGATTGATATTCTTTTTACCTTGATAACATTTTACTAAAATGTTTGCGTTCTTCAAAACCTTTGAACTCACCAACTATTTGCATGATCGGTTGGAGCAACAGATATATGATTCATACACTATTGTTGATGCTGCTCAGCAGGAGAGGGTGTTGGAATTATTATATCATGACCTTCATATAAATAAACCATGAACATCAAAGTGAGCATGAGCGGAAGCAATTATAATAGATCGAATAACATGTAATTAATTAATCAATTATATAAATCGTAAACGTACCTTTGTGATTCTAGCCCGAACAAGAATCAATGCAATCTTCCGGAACCAATGAACCCTAATTAGGGTTTATAAGGATTATATGAATTACCCCTTACCTTTTTGTAATTCAATCCAAGAATCAAACAATAGTGTGTTTGATTCACGTTCTTGTACACACGTACTAATTCAAGAAAAGTATTTGCAAGTAATAAAACACAAAACCCTTTTTTAGACACAAGAAATCGAAACCCTTAGGGGTGTTCGGTTTGTGATCGACCAAGAAAAGACAAGGAGAAGAAAACACCAATATGTGTGTGTACAAGTTATGTCAAAAACCTACATCTTGGGTTTGCTTATATACTACACAAAACTTGGAGCTCAAGGTACAAAGGAGGTGGGTTACCCGCTTGGGCCGATCGGTTCTAGCACCCCCTAGTGGTTTCCGGAACCTTCTCTTGTTTCCATGTTTTGTCTAGTAATTAGTTTCCTAATCTTCGTTTAATAATTAATTAGTCATTATTCAATAATACTAATTATTATTTATTTGTTTTGTGTTTAATAATTAATTATAACATATTATAAATAATTATTACATTTTCTCTTCATACGTATTGTGTGCAATCCCGTGATCTCAAGTTCGATCCTAAAACACGACTATTATTATTTTGTCTATAAAACAAACAGCTCCCACTTAGACATATCATAATAGTGTGATCACATCGATTGGCGTCTTGCAACACGTCGATGCCTCTAGTACAACTTGAGTAAGGCTCCTGGAAAACCTTTTAATGATTTCTCATTATTATTATCCCTTTGTTTCTAATACCGTGTTAAATAAGGATATGGATCTAGGTCATTCCTTAATTAACCATTCTGTTTCTCGTTTTAGAAATTGACAAGATTACCAAATCTTTTGAACCTTTCAAGAAAGACCTTGGGCGTGGCCACGCAAACACCTTGACAACCCTACGAGGGGCCCATCAGTATTAAACTCCAAAAAATTAATTTGAAGGAACAAATTCTTTATTGATTACAAGTAAAACACACAAACTTTGTAACACTTTCGAAAACAACCCTTATGACTACCAGTTACGTATAGCGTTAAGTTGTTCCACAAAAATGTACTACATTCATGACCGTTATCTTGTATCTCAAGTCTAAGGATAACTTCTTATGATTTACTTAATGACAAGATCCATAAAGTAACATCATATAGTTGGGATAAGTCTTATATTCAGTATCATCGAATATCGTCTGAAATGACATGTCTACGCATCAATATACTTAAGTATATTATATCAACTTCAGATTTGTCTTAATCTAATAATATTCCCATATTATTAACTGACAACGGACAATTTTAGAATAACTATTATTCATGGATTTAAACATGCAAAAATAGGACAACAATAATTAACAATAGAAATAAACATACCAACATACTTTATTTCATTAAAATAATAATTGTTTACAATATCCTTTATCCAAATACTAATCACAGTTATGCATGAAACTACTAGCTAATTTAAGTCCAATTCCATTGGATAATCCATTAAGCTTCTCTTTAGCCAAAGCCTTAGTGAATGGATCAGCTAAGTTTTCATCTGTGTGAACCTTCAATAGATTTATTTCACCTTCGTCAACCTTTTCACGAACAAAGTGATACTTCCGTAGAAAATGTCTGGTGCCTCTCATGACTCCAGGTTCATTGGCAAATATGATTGCAGCAGAATTGTCACAATACATATTAATAGGTAATTCAAGTGAAGGCATAACACCAAGCCCAGAAACGAATTTCCTAATCCAAATAGCCTCCATAGCAGCTTCTGAAGCAGCAATGTATTCAGCTTCTGTTGCAGACATCGCAATTGTACTCTGCTTCTTGCTCCTCCAATCTACAGCTCCTCCATTGATAACAAAGACATAACCCATCTGAGACTTCGAATCATCTTTATTACTTTGAAAGGATGCATCACAGAAACCTGTAACACAAAGTTATGCAAATGGATTTCCACCATATACCAAAAAAATATCTTTTGTATTCCTCAAATACTTAAGAGTATGTTTAACAGCAATCCAATGTTTATCACCTGGATTCTGTTGAAATTGACTGGTAATATTTTGAGCAAACGCCACATCTGGCCTTGTGCACTTAACCGCATACATAATAGATCCTACAGCCGAAGCATAAGGAACTTTACTCATGCGAGCCACCTCTTCAGGTGTTGAAGCACAAAACTCATTACATAAGCCATGTTTCACTTCCATCGGCAAATATCCTTTCTTGGAATTTTGCATATTGAATCTTTTCAATATTTTGTCAATGTAAGCACTTTGACTTAATCCAATTAACTGCCTTGATCTATCTCTATAGATTTTGATTCCCAGAATGTATGCAGCTTCTCCCAAATCTTTCATAGAAAAGCACTTTCCAAGATAAGCCTTAACAGCTGGTAAACTTGGAATGTCTTTTTCCATGATCAATATGTCATCAACATATAGAATTAGGAAAGTTACATTATCACTCCCACTAGCTTTGTGATACACACATGGCTCATCAAGATTTTGAGTGAATCCAAACTTTTTAATTTCAGCATCAAACCTCTTGTTCCATTGTCGTGATGCTTGCTTTAATCCATAAATGGATCTCTTAAGCTTGCAAACACGATTTGGAAATTCTGGATTTTCAAACCCTTCTGGTTGTGCCATATAGATGTCTTCATCTAGATGACCATTTAAGAAAGCGGTTTTCACATCCATTTGCCAAATCTCATAGTCATAATACGCTGCTATAGCTATGAGAATTCTTATAGCTCTTATGTCTGCTACAGGAGAAAACGTCTCCTCGTAATCTATTCCAAAAGTTTGAGTAAAACCTTTATCAACTAGACGAGCCTTATAAATGTGTGCATATCCATCCATGTCAGTCTTGATTTTGTAAAGCCACTTACTCCCAACTACCATGGCACCAGGAGGTAAGTCAACTTCTTCCCAGACTTCATTGTCATGCATGGATTGTATTTCCCCATCCATAGCAGCTTTCCATTTAGCTTTTTGAGGGCTATTAATGGCAGCTCTATAACTAGTAGGTTCATTAAGATCCCCTAGTGTATGCTCATCAACCTCTACATTAAGACATAGACGGTCAGGAGCTTTCACAGATCTTGAAGATCTGCGAATGGGAATTACTTCAACTTCCGGTGGAGGACCCAGACTTTCCGGTTCTATAGGAAGTGTGCTAGTGTTTTCTGAAGGTAATGCATTATTTAGATCATCTTCTAAATCATATACTCTCCCACTGATTTCTTGAACCACAAATTCACTTTCAAGAAAATCACCATATCTTGTAACAAACACTTTGTTCTCAGGTGGGTAGTAAAAGTAGTAACCCATAGTTTCCTTAGGGTATCCTACAAAAATGCATTTTACAGATCTTTGTTGGAGTTTATCTTGTGAGTCACATTTAACATACGCCTCACAACCCCAGACCTTTAAATAAGACAAGTTCGGAGCTTTTCCAGTCCATATCTCATACGGTGTCTTATCAACCTTCTTGGTGGGAACCATATTCAAAATACGAACAGCTGATTCAAGAGCATAATCCCAAAAAGACAAAGGAAGATTAGTAAGATTATACATTGATCGAACAATGTCCAACAATGTACGATTTCTTCTCTCAGATACACCATTTTGTTGTGGAGTATATGGAGATGTGAGATTCTGGACAATTCCATTCTCAGTTAAGAAATCTTTAAAATCTTGACTAAGGTATTCTCCACCTCGATCAGAACGAAGAGCTTTAATCTTCTTTCCCAATTGCAATTCTACTTCTGCTTTGAAAACTTTAAATGTTTCAAACACCTCATGTTTATGCTTAAGTAAATAAACATAACCATAACGGCTGAAATCATCCGTAAAAGTTAAGAAGTAGACAGCACCTCTCCTTGACACATGTCTAAGTGGTCCACACACATCCGTGTGTATCAAACCAAGTAGATCTGAAGCTCTTTCCATATTACTATGAAAAGGTTTCTTCGTCATCTTCCCAGAAATACAAGATTCGCATTTATCAAATGACTCATCATTGATATCATTCAAAATCCCTTCACGTTGCAGCTTTTGCATGCGAGTCTTGCCTCTATGGGCAAGTCTACAGTGCCAAAGGTAAGACGAATTCAAGTCATACTTCATTCTCTTACTTATGCTGTACATCGAATTATTATTATTGTTGGACGTCACACAATTATTCATATCAATTTCAAACACACCATTCACAGCAATATCATTAAAATAAAATACAACATTTAAAGAAACAGAAATTTTATTGCCATCAATAGTATGAGAAAAACCAAGATCCAACAAACATGAAAAGGAAACAACACCTCTAATTATAGAAGGTGCATAATGACAATTGTTTAAACAAAGTACTAAACCCGAAGGTAAAACTAAATCAAACATTCCTATGGCTTCAACTGCTGCTTGTGCTCCATTTCCCACATGCAGAAATTACTCCCTATAAGCTAGTCTCCTTTCCTCTCTAAACCCCTGCAGTGTATTACAAATATTAATACCACATCCAGTATCATATACCCATGAATTTATCATACGAGATAAAGTAAATAATTCAAAGACAAATAAGTTACCTGAAGTGCTGGCGCCCATGTGCCCAGTCTTCTTGACCTTATTGTTTCGCAAGTCATCGAGATAAAGAGGACAATTCCTCTTCCAATGGCCCATCACCTTGCAGTAATGGCATCCTTGATCCTTCTTTGGATTATTCTTGATAGGAGGGTTCTTCTTAGGTTGAGGTGGTTGATAAGCCATAACCTGCTTATTCTTATCAACCTTCTTCTTTCATTTACCCTTCTTCTTGTTCGCATTTGGCTTGTTAATCCTACCCCCTTGTATAGCAAGAACTTGGGGCGTAGGAGCCTTTGGTGACAACCCTTTCTCATAATCAATGAGCAGTGCGTGCAATTCACTTACTGTCTTCCCCACGCAATGCATATTGAAGTAACTCACAAAACCATTAAAATCCTTGTTAAGGGACCTATTGATTAAGTTCACAGCCATATCATTGTCATAGGGTTTCTTAAGTGTTTGTAGTTGATCCATGAAACTTTTCATCTTCAACACATGAGCACTCACAGGTTCACCATCCCCTTGCTTACAACCATGTAGAGCCTCCATCAAATCGTAAATCTCTACATTTGATGGTTTCTCATAGAGTTTCTTGAGTTCATCAATCATGTTCATGGGGAAATACTCCTCAAACTGCATTTGAAGAGGTGTGGACATCGCCCCTAACATCATTGCGGCCACATCAATATGTTCCTTGCAATCAAGATTCCATTTGGCCTTAGCAGCTTCAGTAGCTGCCACGCCTTCAGGTTCAGCAGGACAAGGTGTTTTCAAGATTTCAAGTTGACCAGTCACTCGCAGGACTATCCTTAGTGAACGGTACCAATCATTGAAATTTTCCGAGCCAATCAATTTTTGTCGTTCAAAATAAGTTTTGAACACAGAACGAAAGTTGGTGTTATCAGTTTGAGCCATTTCTACAGATAAAGAAAGTTCAAAACATTAGTATTTTTGATAATACAATTTTGCAAGAAAATTAAAATACCCAAGGAAAAACAAATCCATAGAATAATCTTGAAAACTAGGATCCTCCATAAACATAGTTTCATCACATTAGTTGATCTGCTAGTAATGAAAGTACAATATGAGGTAACTTATCGTACAAGTAATTGGCATAACTTTTGTCCAATTCCTAGATTTATGGGATTTACAATCACAAAACATTTGTATTGTAAGCATGTTTAGTCCCCATCTTAATGCCTTGAGTCAAGTCTCACTTCCTACTCAATTTAAGTCGTCTAACTTAAAAACTGCAAACTCACAAATCCATTACATCAGTTGATCTGCTAGCAATGAATTTATGAAATTTACCTCTCCTTTGCAATCTCGCCAAGTCTCACATGACGTAAATTACAACTTCAAGTGTTCTTAATTAGATGGCATTCGACTTAATTTTATAAGGGTATTACTATTTTGATGTGATCAAAATAATGTATGAAGAAGCATGCATACAACTTCATAACATTGGTTTTACAAAACATTTTTATTACCAATTAGCTAAGAGTAAAATAACAAAGTTTTGATTGAGGTATCGGGTTCACCAATTAAAGAATAACCATCAATTATCGTCCACTATATCGTACTTTTGCATAAGCCCGAAAGCTTAGTGTTTCGGATAATCATTGTGGAATTGTGGATTATTCACCCTTAAGATGACAATGTACATGTAATGGTTGTTCGGTAAGTCTAATTTACACACAAACGAGCGTTAAGACAGAATGTTGTCTATCTAAGGCCACAATTTAATGCGTTGCCATCCTTATACCCATCTTATAGTGTGTAAACTTCGGTCGAGCCTATTTAACCATTACGTACAAAAACATCAATCAACCAATTCTTTGAAATTTTAACTCTTAAAAACCAAAACAATTTCGCCATTATTTAGTCCGTATTATTTTTCTATTCAAAAAATTACCCTTTTCATTTAAATAAACATGTCTAACACAATAAATAAACAAAACAAGTAATATAATAAAAAAATAAAACAACTAAATAAACACATATACATAATCATAACAATTAAATATGTATAAAACATGTAGCCACATGCAAATCTTATTAAAAAGTCCTATTAATAATCAAATCTAGGAGTATAACATATTAATCTAATTAGGGCTTTCTTTTTCTTAGAAAAAGAGCCACATACATCGATAAATCGATTGCGTAAGCCAAAATTAAATAAATACCACATAGCACATAATTGATTACTTAATATTGGAGTCTTCCCCAATTCGACATCTATTAAAATTAACATGTTTTAATATAACTTAACCATTAATATATATAAGCAATTTAAACAATTTAAACAAACACAATAAAAATCCATGCAAATATGCACTTTTTCATGGATTTGGCTTAACAATTAACACATTGCACCAAGATCGTTTACTAAAACGCATAACAATTACATGACATCTTAGGGTTTCTAATCAAATTTAAAAAAAAATTAAAACAAAACCCTAAAAACCCTTTAGGTCTAAATCGACCCAAAAAATTAGGGTTAGGGATAAAACACATAAACCCTAAAAAAAACATGTAACTATACGAATCAAAATCCAATTTTTATGCGTTTCGATAATAAATTACACATTATAATGGCTCTAGATGCCACTGTTGGAATTATTATATCATGACCTTCATATAAATAAACCATGAACATCAAAGTGAGCATGAGCGGAAGCAATTATAATAAATCGAATAACATGTAATTAATTAATCAATTATATAAATCGTAAACGTACCTTTGTGATTCTAGCCCGAACAATAATCAATGCAATCTTCCAGAACCAATGAACCCTAATTAGGGTTTATAAGGATTATATGAATTACCCCTTACCTTTTTGTAATTCAATCCAAGAATCAAACAATAGTGTGTTTGATTCACGTTCTTGTACACACGTACTAATTCAAGAAAAGTATTTGCAAGTAATAAAACACAAAACCCTTTTTTAGACACAAGAAATCGAAACCCTTAGGGGTGTTCGGTTTGTGATCGACCAAGAAAAGACAAGGAGAAGAAAACACCAAGATGTGTGTGTACAAGTTATATCAAAAACCTACTTCTTGGGTTTGCTTATATACTACACAAAACTTGGAGCTCAAGGCACAAAGGAGGTGGGTTACCCCCTTGGGCCGATCGGTTCTAGCACCCCCTAGGGGTTTCCGGAACCTTCTCTTGTTTCCATGTTTTGTCTAGTAATTAGTTTCCTAATCTTCGTTTAATAATTAATTAGTCATTATTCAATAATACTAATTATTATTTATTTGTTTTGTGTTTAATAATTAATTATAACATATTATAAATAATTATTACATTTTCTCTTCATACGTATTGTGTGCAATCCCGTGATCTCAAGTTCGATCCTAACACACGACTATTATTATTTTGTCTATAAAACCAATAGAGGGACCCACTGCTGGGCAAGTTACTATAGGCACGGATTACTGACTTAGAGTCTTGCTTAGATCAGAGTGAGGCTCGAGTGGAGGAGCTTGAGATGAGCGTCATAGCTAAGGAGAGAGGTGTGGCAGCACCTGGCAGTAGTTGGGTATTGGTATGGGAATGAGTTTGTAAACCCACTACTCTTGGTGGGTATTGATAAGACCTAGTTTTGAAGGTTCGATTCCCATTTTTAAATACCAAACTCATAGGCCAAACGACTACAATGGTAATGAAAGTGATGCTTTCTTGTGTTATTGTTGTGGTCGATCCATATAGAGAGAAAGAAAGAGATGAGAGAAAGTTGCTAGTTACTTGAAGTATAAAAATGAAAGAAATGAAATGTATACTTGAGTAGATATTTGTTGGATGAAAACATGTGCAAGCTAGGGGCAAGATCCATGTTTTAGGGGAAAAGGGGAGGGTTGGTGTACCATTAAATGATCTTGTCCTCAAACACATGTATTTGTTAGTTTTAAGTGTACATTGGGTGTTATCGGGTACCGAGTTAACTAAAAATAAATCGTGATGAGTTGACATAAAATATGACGAAGTTGTAAAAGTTGTAAAATATTATTCCTGATGATAATCGGGTGTTAAAATAATTATCATGTTGAAATTTCGCAAACCGACAGAGTTATAAGCTCCGACCGTGTAATATAGTAATTGATTTCAAAACACCGGGTATGTTAATAATATAATTTTTATATCATTATAATAAGTATGAAACTATGTTAGGATCGTAGTCGGGAGTATTGGGTATACGTTCGTAGTAAAAACCGAGTGGTAATGTTAATTACAAATTAAGCATACGTATATAGAAATAATGCATATCCGTGTAGTCCTAAAGTGTTGATGATGTATAGACTAATCCAGTCTATATGAAGTGTCGTTAATGAATGATGCATGAATTTGCAGCTAAACCACATTGGTTACACGAATTTGAAGACTCGTAAACTCAGTATATGATGAAATGGACAGAAATCGTGAATAGTGATTTCCTTCCGGAATGAATAGTGTCACATGAATAGTAAAATTTCTGAACGCTTCTCGGAATCACAAACTGACTCCGAAAATGATGAATAGTAAAATGATGAATAGTGACAAAGTGAATAGTAAATGATGAATAGTGAATAGGAGAAATGTCTTGAAAATGCGGGTTGTTACAACTTCAAGGCTTAACACATGATGGCGTCAAGAGTGATAAAAGAGGTGGAAGTGGATATTATAACGTGACGGCCCAGAACATTTTCAATGTAATTGACCTGACGGCATCACCAAGGCCGTCAGGGTCAAAATACAAGTGACGGCCCAGAGTATATTTCTACATGAAGGCGTCAAGACTGGATCTAGGCAATACGACTCTTAACTTGGCGGCGAGTTGACAGCGTCAGAAGTTAATACATGACGCCGTCAGGATGCTTTGTCTATATTTATTCTTCCAATTTTTCATTGTAAAGTGTGGAACAAGTTATGGAATATTAGAAGCATAAACCCTAGGTCGAATTTTCTGCTTATTGAAGGGGTTCCAAACCCTTCTTTCTTCCATGTTTGAATAAAGATAAGTCTTCCAATAATCATTCAATATGTCTATGTGTTGTTTGATTCTATCTTATGCTTGTCTTTCTTTTAACATGTTAGGCTAGGTTTTCATTGTGTTTGCTTAGATGTAGTGAAACCTAGATGTTGATTATTGGTTGATTGTTTGTTTATAATCGTTACGGATGATTGTATTCGATGTTAGGCTTAAGAAAACTGGCAGACTTCCATTGGTAACTTGCTTGAATGTCTTAAGAAACATGATCGGAGGTGTACTACGATTTTTGGTTGTATTTAATGCATAAGTGAATTCTAATGATCCCATGTTAGGAGCTTTTAGTCGGATCGACATAGGAGTTAAGTAGGATCTTATAGAGTTAGGGAATATTGTACACGGTCCTACGACTAGTGTTAGGTACCCATATTGATGTTACATAAGTTAAGAATGAGGTAGATATAAGGTTGGTTGATTATAAGATTTATGAAAATTGAAAGAACAATAGTTTCATTAAGATATCAAAATAACCAACAAAGTTTAAGGCAACAAAAGCCTTGTATTTATAGGAGGGAAGCTAGGGCAACATTCCCTAGTCCCTTTCATGCATCTAACGTGGGCTTACTAAGCTTTATGGGCTTTTACAACTTGCCCATAAACATAAACAGAAACATAAATAATACTTAAGAAACCTATTACAAAATGTAATGACCGAGGCTTGACTAAATACAAAAGTATGTTCCTAACAATCTCCCCCTAAGGGTCGGTCATCACGGTTGCTGGACGTCTTCATCTTTGTCTTTGACTTTTGACTTGTATAACTTTTGACGTCTTCAAAAATGTTGTTAGAAGAATGTGCTTTGCTCTTAGTCTCTGTTCTTTGGTGATAATGTAGTGATTGTGTTATGAAGTTGTCTGTCGTTCGTCACTTTTGTGTCTGTGGTGGTTGTCCGCTATTCCAACATGCTCATACATCTTTGGACTTTGTCTTTCAAGTGCACGAAATTTCTTTTCTTTCATACTGATGTTTAGTCTTTAAACTTTGTAGATTCTTCTTTTTGGCATAGAATATGTCTTTTGAACTTTGTGGTGCTTAGATCTTTGGGGGAGCTTTCAATGACTTTAAGATGTATGCATGAGCATGTTGGAATCTACCATCATGGAGGTGATATGTACCTGCAGGTAAACAGTTAGCAATAATCAACCGGTACTTACAGATAAGGAATTAGAGCTCGTCAACAACATAGTGTGAAGACTCCTTCTAATCCTTATCAAGGCCATTCCCATGCCAGATACTCCCGAAGGAGCTTACGAGACCTACTGAGTAGCTCAATAACTGGGTGAGTCGCTGGGGATCACTCCACGTCTGTAGACCACTATGGAACCTCCGCGAACACTAAGCGTAACCCGTGAAGGGTTACCGAAGTGACCTGCTGTCAGGGCTATTTTGATGTTGACCCTGGCAGGAATTTCTGTTCAATCATTGAGAAATACTTTAGTAATCCTCTCATAAACGTTCTCGGCAAATTGCTAAGATCTGCGAAGTACTCGATAATTTACAGCTGGTGTCCATTGATGTAGAACACCAGTTGTAGAAATACTAAGTGTTCCTAAGAGATCTTTGATGAATCTTATGGCTCTAGGCTCGATAAGTGCACACTTAGGTTTCATATGCAGAGACTAGGGAGGGGTCTCCTGCTTCAATATCAACCATCTCTAAGAGATAAGTCGATAGATTACACTGGTTCTCTGTGAGAATGAAGCAACCTCTTTTAAGAGAACTTGAGTGGTTAAAAAGGTTTAGTGCATTGCGTCACTGGGTCCATGATGACTTTATCTTCAATACTGGTGTTGTCTTTGCAACAACCAGTAGCATACGAGTTGAACCCGGTGTCTGCCCTAAGGTTGAACATATGGAGGGCTATTTCTTTTCACCCTCTTCTTTACTTTTCTTTTTAATTCTTCAACTCCTTCTTTCCCCTTTCATTCTTTTCTCCTTTTTTTGTATCATACCTAAGGACTTCTAATTCTAACTATTGGTGATGTCCTTGGGTAGATCCCTCCGCCTCTGGTGGATCATAGGACGGTTTTCCTATCTTAATCACCTTATAACTCCATGATTATCCGACAGTTGCCATGAAACCTTTGATTGAAAATCTCTCAAAGTGTTTGAGATTATCAAATATTTTGTTTAAGACTTTGAGAGTTTTGTGTTCACTTTTGAAGGGCTCCCCCTTCACATGTGCTCATGAGTAATTAATAAATTTGCACATGCGGGGGGAGCAGGCACTTTTTGAATTGATCCACTTTCAGTGAACAAGACCGATTCGAGACACGCTTACATCACTAGTTAAACTAGCTTGAAGTTATTACCCGGCCTGGTCAAGTCCACAGAAAGCTTCTCGAGACGTTATATTTCTACTAAGACAAATCCTTTTTCAGACACGCTTACGTGGTTAGTTAGAGAGTTCCATTGTCAGTTTTTAGGTGACAACTAGCTCTAGTAACTAACTTGATGTTATTACCCATCGAGGATAAGTCTTTTCGAGATTACTAACTTTCATGTTTCGTCAATTCCTGGGTCAATTATGAGTCTAGTTCGCACAAAATACATCTTTTAGCTTTTTGACCACTTATATTTTAATCACTTTTACATTTTCTCCCCCTCAAAAATAGTATATGAAATGATGTTTTTTATAATCTTTTTAGATTAAAATATGCATTTTTGAGTCTTATGGGGAGATTCACCAAGAACTTTTCATAGTTAAGAACAAAGTAGTTTTGTTTGACAAGTGCTCCCCCTCAACAAGTGATTAGGTCTTATTGAGGTGAAATACTTGTCCTTTTGAGTAGAATTATGAAAAACATAAACATTTGATTAATTCTACTCAAAAGTAAGAAGCCTTCGCTCCTTATATTAGGATTGAGGCACTAATGCGTACCTCAGGGTCCTTTCTTTACAAGTTCGGGTTGTACATTATAATGCGTGCACAAGCCATTATGAATATAAGTATTGACAAATCAAATCAAGATCTTACAAACTACTACCATTCAGGTCTCTGAAACGTCAACAGTGGAAATCCTGGTCTGCCACCTACATAGCTTTCAAATCTCCTTATCTGATCCCTACGCTTCAGCCGGTTCTCAATCCTTGTGATGAATCTTCGAGCTTGTCTGGCCTCATCGGTATTCCACCTTTTGGATTTGTACAGTGCAACGTCATCTAGTCGGCCTTTGATTCCATCTCTGACAAACTTCAGTGTTTCATCACAGAACTTGTGGATTTCATCATATGCCATGAAGCAGTTGCGTCGGTTGACATTGCGATAGGTGAAACCAAATGCTGGCTGCTTGATCAAGGTGTATTGAGATTCATGTTGAAGGTTGGGGACATTGTAAAGGTTCGGTTTCATGAGATTCAACTTCTTTTGGTAACTTTCCACTCCTAATTGAAGATCTTCTACTCGTTCTTTGATGACGATGTGTCGCATGAAGATGAGAAGAGCTGTGATGAAAACAAGCTGCATTTCTTTAGGTAGGTTGCACAGCTTTCCTTGGAATTTGAGTAGATACATGTCTTCGATGTCATTAAGGAGCAATCGTGGAAAGTCTGACTCGGAAATCACGTACTCTTTTTCATCTAGTCTTTTGAGCACGATCTTGTTGAGAAAGGAGTACCCAAAGTGAGTGACTGTAGAAATAAACTAAATGGAGACAATCTTTAACTCACTCATCACACTTCCCATTGTTTGATTGAGTCTGCTGCTTCGATAGTACTGTGCCCGGTTTTCTGGCCAATGATGAATCCCGTAAAGAGCACTCCGGTCATAGGCAACAACTTTGTCCATGAATAAGTCTGAAGCTTCTTCTTCTATGGCGTTGTTGAGGTATCTAGCTGCAGGGATTGAGAAGGTGAGTGATGTAGCATACTTCATTTCTATCTTGCTTCCATGTTGTAGAAATTCCAAGTCATTGTTGAAGAAGAATTTGTAACGAGGGGTAGAGGTTTGGTCCAATCAGTGTAAGGCCCTTTACTCTTTGAGTAGTAATCAATGTTGGAAGAGGTGTCAGGTTAGTGCTGAGGATGTTTTCGTTTCCTTTCTTTCTTCTTTGTTAATGACGGTTCTGGTATTTCATCGGGCTGAGGGAAGTCATCTCCACCGGTGTACTCAAAGTGATCTTGGGCTTTTGGACCTGAACCGGATGCCTTAGGTTGGTGAGTTGACGTTGTAGTTGTCAGAGGAATGACAGGTTGTTTGTGTTGAGATGAGGGTTCTTCGGCTTGCTTTTCCTTCTTTGCCTGAGAGTTAGGATCTTTGTCTTCATCATCTCTTTGACGTTTCAATTTATCGGCCTAAGTGCTGCATGATTCTTTAGACATCTTGGCTTGTAAAGCTTCCCAGACTTTAATATCTTCAGGTGTCATGGTGGTTTTACTTGCCAATATGTTGAATAGCTGAGCTTCTAATTCGTCCAATGTCATCTCTTGTTGTGGTAGAGGTGTTTTGTCAGGTCGGAGAGTGAATGAAGTAGTTCTGATCACTTTCTTGACTGCTTGTTCAGCAATCTTGGTGAGTTCATCTTTCATCGGCTTCAGCAACTCTTTCAATTCTGCAACTAACTGTTGGTCCATGTACTGATTTGCTTGAGCAGCCAATGTAGCTTCCATGTCTTCTTGCACATCTTTAGCTAATAAGGCATCCACCTTCTCATGCATTTCCTAAACATTCGTCATTTGTTTCGTTAATTCAGCAACTTGACTTGCTAGTGATTCAACTTGATTTTCTAATTTGCTTTTCTTCTTTTCACGAACTCTCTTTACTGCCTTCTTTATCAACTTTGATGCAGCTGTGGCTTCAAATCTTGAAGGTTTCTTAATTGATTCGTTATGTGTTGGTTCTGATGCTGGAGGTGATGATTGTGAAGATTCAATGTGGGTGGAGATATCCTTATCATCTCCTTTTGGTGATTCGGGTTTATCCTTGGGCTCTTCTTTCTCTTCTGTAACTTTCTCTGCTTCAGCCCTTAATCTCTGCTCTTCTGCCAACTTATTAGCTTCTGCTTTTAGCCTCAGTTCTTCTGCTAGTCTAGCTTCTTCTTCTTTTCTTTTCTTATTTTCTTTTTGAAGCCTTAATTCTTTGGCAATTTTTTCTGCCTCTTTAGCTTTCTTGCTTTCTTCCATTCTTATTGCTTCTTCCAGTTTGGCTTGTTCTTCTTCCTCAAGCCTCGCCTCTTCAACTTCTTGTTTTCTTTTGAGTTCTTCCTCTTGAGCCTTTTCTCTTTTCTCCATCTCTTCCATGGTCATCAGGTGTGGAAAATCAGTATCCATATGGTCCTCCTCATCATCTTCTCCCCTTTCTGAAGCATTTTGCATTTCTACATCTTCAGGTGATACTGTGGGAGTTTCGTAGACGATCATTTCAGCATTGGTACCTGTTTCCTGAGTTTGATCAACTGGAGTGGACTCAGGAATACTGCTAGATCCGCCTGCCTCAGGAATACTGCTAGATCCGCCAGCCCCGCTTGTTTGAGTAAACAGAGGAGGTGGAGGTTGATCAGCTTGGAAGGAGTCGATTTTGCTGTGGAGGAGACCTAACTTGAGAGCTCTTTCATTCTCTTCTTCCACCGATAGACCAAGGTTAGTGTGATCCTCTTCTTGTCTTTCTTGTTCTTTAGTCATGGGTTCCTTCAACTTTTCACCCCTTAACCATTCTTCTTCCAATTTAGCATCTTCTTCGGTCAATGGTCTTTGGATGAAGGTAGTTTGTTTTTCTACTTCTTCAACAAATTCATCGATACTTCTGTCCCAATCGTCGATAGTCATGTCCAGATCTTCTAGATCTTCTTCCTGTTTGCTGCTTGCATAAGCTTCCCTATAAACTGGAACACTATCGGATTCAGTTTTTGATTCAGATGGTTTTGGAGAAGATGTTGGTGTGGGTTCAGGAACTGGTTTAGGAATAGGTTTCTTGACTGGTATTCTGATCTTAAGTGATCTCTTGTGAGGCTTTTGTGCAGATTTGGTAGAGCTTTCGGAGCTGCCAGACTTGCTACCTTTCTTTCCCTTTTTCTACATAAACGAAGGTAGAGGAACTTCGTCTAAGAACCCTACTTTCTCTTCCTTGAGAGCTTGAACGTAATACTTGTAGTTCTTGCATTTCTTCACTTTATCATTCAAAAGACATGCGGGAAGTTTCATTCCTTGCTTATTGGTACTGGTATCAAGTCTCTTAATCTGCTTGAGAGTGGACTCATTTCTGAATGTGTTCTTGTCTTCATCATCCAGTCTTGGAGGAATGTCGTCATATTCATGAAGGAAGCTTTGTATGAGTAACTTGGTGAAGTGAATAAATGGAATCTTTGCAGACTTGTGTTGTATGTGCCACACAATATCTTCCCATATAATACTGGCATAGTCCACCGATTTGACATTTGCCATAGCCCAGAAGAGTTTGAGATGTTGTAGTTTGGGGTGTTCGTGACCAACATCTCTGCCAGATAAAGACATGGAAATAAGGATGTAAAGAGTTCTCCATGGTTGTGGAAGAAATCTTGTGTTGACCTTTGAGTGTCTAGTAACTACCTCTTCTGACTCATCGTATCCAATATCCCGTAACCATGCAATTAACTCTTCTTCATTAGGAACTGGGTGGTACTGTTCATCTGGACCTAGTTCGGGCAAACCAAGAACGCCACGAAGAGTATCTTTGTCCACAGTGACTTGTCTCTTATGAAGCATACGTGTGAAAGATTCTTCGCCAAGGTCCAGTTGAATAGTGTGCCAAAATTGGTGAATGTAGAAGCAAGCCACTGATGTAGTTTCGGTGAGCAGGATTTTGTACGGGTGATAGAGTAAAGCATCCACAACGACAATGCAAGAGGATTCATTGCATGTGATTTTGTTGAAGTTGACTCTTAGTTTGTTCTTTCCAATCTCTCTGGTGTAATCTTCGGGAAAAGTTTCTTCCCAAGTGAGCTTTGGTTTAGATTCTGGTTCTTGTGGAATGTTTTCTTGTTGGGCCATACACAAACACAGACATTGCAATAATATAATTTTGTTAGCTTATATATTCATTTACTGGTTAATGCATAATTGGATTGATCAGTGGGTGTTTCTGTTCAAAATGTTGTGATGTAATAAACTTGTATTTATGATGATAAAACTTAATAGAATTTGATCACAATCAAAGCACAATATGTGTTAACAAATACAAGAGTTTATACATTTGAAAAATTACAACACTTAGACAAATTTCAAGGAATCAGTCAATGTTACGCGTAAGATATGGAGATCCTACGCATAACATTTCTTACGGGTAAGGAATTATATTAGGCGTAAGATCAGAATCTACGCTTAACTGATATCTTACGCGTAAGATTAAACTTTCTCGTAGGCCAAGTCTTATGCGTAGAAATAAATCTTTTGCGTAAGATTTGAGCTTATGCAAAGGTTTGAACCTTATGCGTAAGTTTTGACTTATGCGTAAGATAAGCACTTAAGCGTAAGAAAAAAACTTATGCGTAAGAAATACACTTCTGCGTAAACATTGTCTTATCCAATACAAGTTTTTCAAAGGGGTCGAATCTTACGCGTAAGATGAGTTAATCTTTTGCGTAAGAATGTCTGATTGATAATCACCTTCAAAAATTAAGTATCTTTGATTCCTGAAAGGTTTAAACACAACCACTGATCAATATATTATCCAAAATCATCCCAAAACATTTAAAGCACCAAAACTTATGCGTAGACATGCAATAAGCAAACTTTTGCGTAAGAACGCAAGAACATCAAATCATAACTCATAAAAACATGATTCTGGGTTGAAAAAGGAATTAGGCGAGTGTTCAATACATACTAAGGAGCATTTAGACCAAATTATAACACTTTTTATCAACACAAACTCAAAATCATAACTGCTAGTGACGTATGACCCTAATCTCATCAATTCAAACTCAAAACATGTTTCTGGAATAATTAAAGCACTAAGACATGATCATAAACACTTATAAACACTATCGTAAGCATTTAATTATCACATAACATCAGAAATCAAAAACACCCAATTCATACGATGAACCCTAAATATGATTTTGATCAATTGATGTTTCTGGGCATGATTTGAGTTCAATAACATGTTAAGTATTACCCTAGGAAAAAATCCCATTAACTAATTTGAACATAAACACCCTAAATCTCATGAACTAATCTTACACAAACCCTAATATGATTTTTAACGATTTAGCAAAAATGAGCCGTTAGATCATGATGAAATGAAAAACCATTCTACACAAACATGATCAAAACATGTATGCACTTACAGATTTGTGAAAAAACGTATGGATTTGCAAGATTGATACGAGCCATTGATTAGTTTGGTGGTGTAGTAAATGTGAATTCTGATTTTGCAGGTGGAGTAAATGCTATGGGTCAAAGTGTATTGACTAAGGATTAAACAAGTTTCAGTATTTGACATTAGTAGTCCCTTAACCTTAGTATGCTTTTCAAGCTTAATGCCCAACTAACTCACATATATAACAATTGTTAACTACACCATGTATTATAAAGAACAATTTTGGATAACTTTGCTCCCCCTTTACCTTAGACCGATGTCTTTTTGATTTGAAAAATTTGTTTCAATTGTCAAGGAGAGAAACCCGAAAAACCTTTTAAACAACACATTTAATTTTATAAATAGAAAATATTTTTTGGTAAAATGCAAGTACGAAGTAAAAGTTTTGAAAATTTTAAAATTACTATTACACCCCCTCAACACTTGTTTTTGAAATATTTTAGAAATTTGTAAAAAAAAAAATAAAGTGTTTAAAAGAGAGGTTTGTACTTGCATTTTTTTAAATGAAAGATTAGAAAAGATAAGATCTTTTTGTGTTTTTGTTGGTTTTATATTTTTTTATTTTGTTTTTGGAAAAAAATATTTACAAAGATAGTTTTGATGTTTGACAATCACTTGTGTTTTAAAAACTTTTCCAGATCTTCTGGAGTCAAACATCGCATACCAATTTGGTGGACTAGATCAGCAAACCTTGTTGGAGGTAATGCTTTAGTGAGTAAATCTGCCAACTGGTATTTAGTTCCCACAAAATATAATTCAATTGTACCCTTTTCGACATGCTCCTTGATGAAATGATAGCGGAGATCAATGTGTTTGGATTTGCAATGATGAACGGTGTTGCAGGAAATGGCAATGGCACTTTTGGAGTCACAGTAGATCGGAATCTTATTGAATAGGTAGCCGTAGTCTTTAATCTGTGATCTCATCCAAATGAATTGAGCACAACAGGTAGACATAGCTACGTATTCTGATTCTGTTGTGGACAGTGATGTGAAGTCCTGCTTCTTAGATTGCCAAGACACAAGTTTATCTCCGAGAAACTGTAATCCACCAAATGTACTTTTGCGTGTGTCTAAACATCCTACATGGTCAGCGTCTGAAAAAGCAATTAGTTCAAAACCAGAATCCTTCGGATACCAGATACCCAAGTTAATGGTTCCCTTTATGTATCGAGGGATTCTTTTAGCCTCATTGAGGTGCCTTTCAGTTGGTTTGGACTGATAACGAGGACACATGTAGACAGCAAATACTATATCAGGTCTACTAGCTGTGAGATACATGAGTTACCTAATAATACTTCGGTATTTGGTGGGGTCAACCGAAGTCCCATGTAGATCAGCATCTAGTTTTGTGGTATAGGCCATTGGTGTATTATAAGTATCACAACTCATCATTCCATGTTTCTTTAAAATTTCTAAAGCATATTTGGACTGATTTAGAAAAATTCCACGGGGTGATTGATGAACTTGTAGTCCTAAAAAGAATTAAAGTTCACCCATCATGGACATTTCAAAATTTTCTTTCATTAAATTTGCAAAATCATTTGAGTAACTTCTATTTGTTGAAGCAAAAATAATGTCATCGACATATATTTGAACAATTAGTAAGTCTACCCCGTATGTTTTTGTAAATAACGTTGGATCCACTAAACCTTTAGAAAATTTATTGGCCAGCAAGAAAGCAGATAGTTTGTCATACCATGCCCTTGGGGCTTGCTTGAGTCCGTAAAGAGCCTTTCTGAGTCGATAAACGTGATTTGGATGCTCTGGATCAATGAAGCCTTCTGGTTGGCTGACATAGACCACTTCACGGAGTTCACCATTCAGAAATGCCGTTTTCACATCCATTTGATAAACAACCATGTTCCTATGAGCAGCATATGCCAGAAAGATCCGAACAGCTTCATGTCTAGCAACTGGAGCAAAAGATTCTTCAAAATCAATTCCTTCTTCTTGGAAGTATCCTTTAGCTACCAAGCGTGATTTGTTACGTATGAGAGTGCCTTCTGCATCCAGTTTGTTTTTCCAAATCCATTTTAGCCCAATGACAAAGACTCCGTCAAGTCTTTCAACTAATTCCCAGACTTCTAATCTTTTGAATTGCTGAAATTCCTCTTGCATAGATTCAATCCAGTTGTCATAAGTCATTGCTTCTTTGATGTTCTTAGGTTCTTCTTAACAAACTGTGAGTGCATAGATGCAAGTTTCACCATCTGTGTGAAGTCGTTGTCTCGTCATGATTGGTGCATCTGGATGGCCAATAATTTGAACTAAGGGATGATCTCGAGTCCATTTATGTGTTGAAGGGTGTAATTGATAGGTAACTCGCATGTTAGCAGGATCCAAATTGCGTGTGGACGACTCAGCTATTTCAGGAAATGTTGGAGCCGGTGCAAACGGGTTAAAGAATGCATTTGGATCATACTCTGCGGGTTGTGGAACTGATTGTGGTGTAGGATCTTCAGCCGATTGTCGTGAGTTGGAAGCGGTTTGTTCTGCTGTTTTGGGAGATGCAATTGGAGGACCATCTTTCTCAACAGTTATAGTTGTTTGTTGAGGTGAGTCAGGTACTTGAATATTTTCAGGTTGTGCAGCGGAAATTGGTGAGACCTCAGAAGAACGGTATTCAATTGTATCATTTAAAGAGTGGAGCAAACAGGGTTTCCAATTCTTTGCGGTTGAGAGGCAATGGATCAGCTGAAGAGTCGGGAAAGTTAAGACGGTTGGATTCGGGTCCTAAGCTGTTTTGCTTAGAAGCCATTTGTGTGAGTTCATCAAAATTTGCATGAATAGTTTCTTGAATTTCTCTTGTATGACGATTCCATATCCAAAAGCCTTTGGAATTTACACAATATCCTACGAACACTCCAATGTCAGCCTTTGCTTTAAGTTTACCTAAATCATCACGATCATTTTTTGGATAACAAAGTGCTCCAAATACATGAAAGTAATCGATGTTTAGTTTTCTTTTGTGAACAAGTTGATAAGGTGTTTTGCGATGGCGTTTTGTGATCATGCAACGGTTTTGTGTGTAACATGCAGTTGAAATAGCTTCCGCCCATAACTAATCTGGTAATTGAGCATTTATCAACATGGTTCTTGCAGCTTCCACTAACGTCCTGTTGCGTCTTTTAACAACTCCATTCTGTTCTGGACTTCTTGCAATAGATGTTTGATGTTCAATTCCCACTTTCTCAAAATATGACCGAAGTGTCTGATTCTTAAATTCTGTACCATTGTCAGTTCTGACCATTCGTACCGTGTTTCAGAACTGAACTTGAATTTTAGTGAGAAAGGTGATGATCATTGAAGGAGCTTGATCTTTACTTCGAAGAAAATAAACCCAAGTCCATCTGGAGTAATCATCAACAATTACAAGTATGTAGCATTTACCGTTGATACTCTGAACACGCATCGGGCCACATAAAACCATATGAAGCAATTGTAAGACATGATTTGTATTGTGCTCGGTTTTTGAAGGAAAATGAGCTCGAGTACTTTTTCCTTGTTCACAGGCCGAACATAAGTGATCTTTGGTAAAACGGAATCTTGGAAAACCATCAACAAGTTTATGACGAGCAGGTTCAGTCATAGTTTTGAAATTCAAGTGCGAAAGACGTTTATGCCATAACCAAGATTTAGTCAATTCTGCTTTGGAGAGAAGACATATCGGAGATGTAGCAATTATGTCATACATTGATATGGTATAAGGATTTGAACCACGTGACCCAGACATTAGATCATTTCCTTGTAAATCACGAACGAAACACGTTTTCTCACGAAATGCAACTTCTAGATCCCCATCACAAAATTGACCGACTGAAAAGAGGTTGTGACCTAGGCCTTCCACATAATATACACGACTTATTTCAATGTTCCCACTTACATAGTCACCGTATCCCATAATTAGAGCGTAATGATCATTCCTAAATCTGACAGTTCCGATAAACTTTGAAATTTCCTGTCATATGTCGGGTTCATCCGCTATCAATAATCCAGAGAACAATCTGCACCACCTGCATCACAAGAAGACGACGAGGATGGAACAGAAGTAAGGGTGGAACCCAAAGAAAGTGCGGGTTCCTGTTGGTTAGAAGCACACGTATTCAATAATTTAGGAATCCATTTAAATTCTGGTTTATATTGTAACCAATGTTTCCAATTCCAACTAGTTTTCGCTTTCTTTTTGGTGAACTCACTAGTTTTGGGCTTGTTCCTAGATTTGTTCTCTTCAATTATGGGGGTAACTACAACATCATTAGAAACTGTAGATGGCGGTTTTCCTAAAATTGACTTAGAAGCAATAGTGGTCCGAGAAGGAATGCCTGTCCTACATTTCTTATGACGATTTAAGAGAGAATTAGCTACACATTTTGCATGATCACCAGATGATACACTTTTACGACAAAACACACAAGATGCATTAATATTCAAAACATTCAAAGGTTCATCATTCATTACATTGAGATTTTGATTACAATTTGCCATATTAGAATCTAAATCAGATGCAACATGAGTTTTATTCGAATTCCTAAGTTGATCTTCTACTTCTTAAGCTTCTAGTGTTCCTCTTTTTCGTTGCAAGATCCTATTCTTCTTGTTACTTTTTCGCTTGGGTCTGCTAACACTATTAGTGGAGACTAGTCCTGTGGAAGTGGAAGGGTCAACATTAGTATTTTGAACATCATTTCCCTTGTCAGTTTTGTCTAATTGGTACAATTCTGGTGCTATCACAGTGGTGTCAACAAGCTTTCCTTTTTGAAGTAGCTTAATTTTCTCTTTCAATTCAATGATGATGTGATTTTTATCTTGAATATCAGACTCAAGTAAACCATTACAATAATGAATGTGATCTCGGTTTTGTTGCCATTCGACATTTTCAATTTTTAAATCCGAAATTTCTTTTTCATATTGAAGACATTTATTTTTGAACGATTCATTGTTTTTGCAAATCTGACAAGATTTTGAAACATTTTGACTTTGAAGTTAAAATTCCAGTTCAATACTTTGAGCTTGACACCATTCAAGCCTTTGTTTGAGTTGACAAATTTCTTTTGAAAATTGTTTTCTCGCAATCATCATTGTTTTTCCTCGTTAAATCATTTTCTTGTTTTAATGTCTCGATTTCGGTGTTCAGCAAATCATTATCAGCACAGTGATCTTCCACAAGCATAGAAGTCCCAGATTTATAGAGATCATTCATGATAATAGACAAAATATCAGCATTGAGAACTTCTTCCAAGAGTCGATCGGCATCATTTTTCAAAACTCTGTTTCTATGCTTTTGAACCAAAATCGCATTTTCATTTGATTTGAAAATGTTTATCATTGATTTGACTTCTTTTTGAAGTTCCTGTTCCCAACGTGTAGCATAATGACGGAGGTGTTGAACGATTGGCAACATTTGTTTTTGAAAAATATCTCTCTTTTCTCGCTCGTAAGCGGATTGAAAAGTTTCAATTTTTATTTCTGAATTAAGTTCAATTGTTTCCTCCAAAATTTTGATGTCTTCCATAAAAGTTTTGAAATAATATAAAACACGACAACTTTTTGGTAAAGGTGTAACTTCACCAGAAGATGGAAAAGGACCATTTACTTGTGCCACAGTTTGGACAGGAGCCGCATTAGAAGATGAAACATATGACTCAGTGACAAACCAAGATTTCTCAGGTATTTCCTTTTGAGGAACAAAAGATTTAGAAATGTGAGGAGCTTTTGAATAATCATATGGTTTCCAATATTGAACTTGACTCATTTTTGATTGACTCTCTTCTTCAAGTTCTTCCTCTTCCTTAGTATCATAAACAATAGTACGCACAATCGTATCATCACGCATATATTCCATACTGTAAATTTTAGGATTTTCTTTGAATGCTTTGTGAAGAAACATTGATTTGTAATCACCAAGTGCAAAACCTTTATCGGGGTCTCGGTTTTAAAGTAAATTTCCGAATTGTTGTGACAGAGCCCCCGGTTTTGTAAACAACATTATGAAATTCTTTAAGTTGTTTTTCTAGATCGACAATTTCATATATTAATTTTTCTTCATATTTCCTTTTTCGCACTTGATGTTCATAAAAATCCTTTTTGCAAATTGACAATCCTGTTTGTGTTTTTGAAAGTTCTTTTTGAAGTTGTTCAACCTGTTTTTGAAGTTCACACTTATCATTTTCAAGTTTTGAAACCAACTTTCCATTTGACTCAATTAAATCTTGCATTTTGTGTTAAAGATCTTGTTCTTTATTGTAATATTCTTGAAAAGCCTTTTCAAAACTTTTTTCATGTTTAACCTTGTGTTCCAGATTTGAAAGTTGTATTTTATAACACTCAATATCTCTTGTGAGTGACGCATTTGTTTCTTTTAAGGCTTTATTTTTCTCATTGCATTTCATGATTTGCATTTGTTGAGCGTTCAGTTGTTTGGACAACAATATAAGGTCAGGGTCTGGATCAAACAATGGTTCATGTTGTTCTACATGATCATGTTTATCATTCTCAATAGGATCATCAAATGAAACAACTGTGTCATCATAAAATATAACAACTGTGTTCATTTGTTCATCTTCTTGAGAAGATAAAGATGAGTCAGATGGAACAACTTGCGCTTTATCTGATTCAGAAGCAGAGGGTGATGCTATTTCATGTATTAAGCACGCATTAAGATCATGTACGACAAGCCATCAGTGTCATACATTGGGCCTGAATCATTCATGTGAAGTTCCTGCATGTTGGCCATAAGCATCACAGCTGTATTTGCTTCCAGATCTTCCATTTCATCATCGTTGTACGTATTTGCCATGAAGCTGTTCTCCTGCTCAGTGAAATGTCCTTCCTTTTCATCTTTGAGAGCCATAAGTAATGCCTGCTTGTGAAACTTACTGCCCCGAGTTCTTGGTTTTGGACATGCTGTTGCAATATGACCTTTCTCATTGCAGTTGTAGCACCACACTGCATTCCCAGAGTTAGAGTTCCCAGTTGCCACACTTTCATTCCTTTTCTGAGTAGCACCGGAGTTGTTTCTGAACCCTCCATTGTTGTTGAACCTTTGTTCATTTCCATAATTTCCCGAATAACCACATGATCGTCCATAATTCCGATTCTGTATCTCAACCCTCCCATATTGAATGACAGCTTGATTCCTAGTGTTTGATGAAGAGCGAAGACGGTTGTTTGTCTTGTTTGAGAATTTGCTGAAGGCACGAGCAATGAGAGCAAGTCCTTGATTCAATGTATTGAAGTCATCATCTTCATCGTCATTGGAATTGGAGTAGTACATTGACTAACTGTTTTCATAGGGAACAGGTTGATTAGATTGCTGTGAAGAGTCATATGGGATCATCTGATTTGGAGTTGTAGGTTGTGGGTAGCTGAAGTAATTCTGTTCTTGAACATAAGCATGATTTGACATTGGAGGTGGAGTATACTGAGATTGAGCTACGAGTGCCAAAGAATTTGGTGTTGGTGGTGGTAAGTAACCTCCTCGAAGAGCACGATCTTTCTCCACTTCAGGTTCATGGTGTTTCAGAAAATCATACAACAAACCATACGGTGCATCATGAAGATTTTTGGTTTGACGAACGAATGTCACATACTATTTCCAATCCGGACCAAGACTACCGACGAATTTGGAGTTCACTGCAATCCTTGGTACTGTAATTTTGTGTCATTCCAAATCATTTACCACATTAGTGAAACGATGATAATAGGATTCAAGTGACTCCCGTGGTTCAATTGAGATGTTAGTGTTTCTATGTAGAGTTTGGATTCCATATCATCTTTGTTCAATTGAGTGCCTTCCATTAGGAGATGAACATGTTCCCACATAGGTTTAGCCATTTTCTGAGCATCAACACTTCGATAAATTGGATTTGGTTTTCCTTGAAGTATATAGGCCATGGCATATTCATCAGCTTCACGATGTAGTTTCTGATCTTCTGTGAGTTGAGATTCTGGAACGGGTTTCTCTACAGGAGCTCGTGGAGGATCAGCAGTTGGATCACCACTGTCAAGTTTGGTCGGCCATTCAAATGGTCCTTCAAGTATCACTTGTTTCAAGTATTTCCCATGGGGTTTCTTAAGTTCAAGAAATCGTAAGAATTGACTTGACCACTGAACATAGTTCCCAGGTGTTAGCATTGGAGGTGTTTCAAGTGATCCTGCCTCATGTCTGGATTGTTGAGTTGTAATAACTTCACACATCCGATCAAACCAATGAGGTTGTTTGGATGAATACTGATTGGGTTGTTGTGACATTAGATATGGTTATTGTTGAGGAATGATTTGATGTTGTTGCATCATGAGATATTATTGTTGTGGATGAAACGGTTGTTGCTGAAAGTGTCATTGTGATGGTTGTTGATACGATTGTTGCTGATGGTATTGTTGTGGCTGATACTGCTGATGTTGCTGTTGCTGAGGATGAGAGAAGTAGTAATGTGGTGGTTGAGACATATTTGAACACTTGTGTAATGTAGCATCTTGTAGAAGATTGAAATGCACGTTCCTTTTGTTAAGATCAAAAATCCTTTGGCAAAGTTGAAAAATCTTACGCGAAACAATTAATCTTATGCGTAGACTTTAATTTTATGCGTAAGAGAGGATGTTATGCGTAAACTTAAAGTTTATGCGTATGATACTCTTTTACGCGTAAGATTAAACTTATGCGTAAGATTCAAGTTTTGCGTAAGGTTATCGAACCAAACAAATCTTTCAAACTTGTCCAAGCTTGAAAGATATCCGTAGTCGAAGTATTCCACTAACTTATCCAAGCTAGGGAAGTACTGAGTCACCGTTTCACGAAGAGAAGACCGTTGATGAAACTTAAGAGTAGATCTGCAACTTACGCGTAAGATTCAATCTTAGGCGAAAGATTCCAACTTCTGCGTAGAATGGCAACTTAAGCGAAGGATATCAACTTTGGCGTAGGAATGGGGTATTCTGCCTTAACTTATTCGTAGAAAACACACTTAAGCGTAGGAATCGGGTATTTTGCTTAAACTTAAGCGTAAAAATCAATCTTATGCGTAGGAATGAGGTTTTTGGCTAAAATTCACGCGTAAAAGTACCAAAAAGTACTGTTGACAGCTTTAAACTTGTACTATTCCAAAATCTTACGCGTAGAATGACCAGAAACATGTAAAAATCGCTACTTTTTGAAGAAAAACACCTAGAAATAAGGTTCTATTGAGCAAATAACTTCACCAACTCTTAGAACACACTAAATATGAAAGATTTAACTACCAAAAACTAGTTTTCTAATATCAAAGAAGCTACAAAACTCAATAAACTAGGAGTAAAAGTACAAAAATCTTTAAAAGATCAAAACTTTATGCAAAATCTAAGCATCTAATCACTATATCAACCTTGAAACTTGTCCAAGCTTCAAGATTTGAGTGAAAGAAACAAAGAAAAAGCAAAAATATAAAGAAACAACACCCTTAATCCCATGTTAAACCCAAGAACCACACTTCAATCTCTATTTGGCGAATGATACCACTTGTTGGTGCCCATATTGATGTTACACAAGTTAAGAATGAGGTAGATATAAGGATTGGTTGATTATAAGATTTATGAAAATTGAAAGAACAATAGTTTCATTAAGATATCAAAATAACCAACAAAGTTTAAGGCAATAAAAGCCTTGTATTTATAGGAGGGAAGCTAGGGCAACATTCCCTAGTCCCTCATGGGCTTTTACAACTTGCCCATAAACATAAACATAAACATAAATAATACTTAAGCAACCTATTACAAAATCTAATGACCGAGACTTGACTAAATACAAAAGTATGTTCCCAACAACTAGTATTATGGAATATAACCCGTCATCCATGCAATTGTAACAAGCTAATCAACCGGTAAAAGATATCTAGGGAGTAATGAAATCTAAGTAAACACATCTTTTCTCATTATTGTTTCCACCACATTAGTTTAATTTCATTTCTTCTATTTTATTTTGATTGCATCTTAGTTAATTGGGTTAGTTGACTAGCAACTAATTCCGCCCACTCCTTCAAAACGCGAGATTTTACTTGCTTTCATAAAATATAAAAAAATACAAAAAGAATCATCCCTCACCTCTAGACCTAGTTTAGTAGGCTTTCTAATCCTAGCGACACTATTCCCGAGTTGAACGATCAATCCCCCATTACTTGTCAATATACTATACTACAACGATCAGGTACACAGCCTGGCGGGGATTGCAAGCTTCTCAAGATCCCTTGAGAGGTAAAACCTGTTGCGAGGGGGCAATCCCGCGTATCAAGTTTTTGGCACCGCAGCCCGGGGAATAGTTATTGTCTAGGTTAGAATTTCTTTTTATTATGTCTACTTGCTAGATTCCTTTCTAGTAAGATTTTTATTTTCGTTTTTAGGTTTTCTTTAGTCTATCTTATTTCTTCGTTGCTTTGTTCGTAACCATTACCATCCGACATCATGGAAGCTGGTAGTATCTTTGACCCCATCAACCCACCACAACAAAATCACCCACAAAACCCACCATAGCTAACCAACCTCCTAGACCCCGAACTTTAGGAGAGTATTCCCGTCCTAGCCACCAAGGCTATCGAAACACCATTCAGCTCACTCAAGGAGACAATGTGTCCCCCTTGAGATCCGACACCATCTGGTTGGTGCAAAGCGGATGTACATTCCGTGGACTTCGTTCCGAAGATCCTAATCAAAATCGTAGATTCCATAGACCTTGATGTTGCAACTAGAGAGACAACCCGATTACGTTTATTCCAATTCTCTCTACGTGACTAAGCTAGTCAATGGCTTGAACGTTTACCCGCGGGATCTATCACCTCTTGGGATGATCTCACTTCTCGTTTCCTTGCTCAATTTTTCCCACCGGGGAGAACTACCAAGCTTAGAAATGATATCTTGATGTTCCAACAACGTCAAGGTGAAACTCTCTATGAAGCATGGACTCATTTCAAGGACTTACTCCAAAAAGTCCCTCATCATGTCATAGATCTTTGGCTCCAAGTCCAAATCTTCTATGACCATATCGATCTCTCCACAAGGCGAACCATTGACCAATCGGACGGTGGACAGCTGCGTGATCTAAGTGCAGAAGAATCATGGGAACTCATAGAAGATCTTACTCTCTATGACAACGAAAGTTGGAATGATCCCCGTGATTTGAACAAAATTGTCAAGGCAATATCTTTGCCTTCGGAAAATTCTAGCACTCCCGACAGTAGGATCATGGAACTTGAGGACCAAGTCAAGTTTCTCATGAAATCCTACGAAGCTCCTAAGCCTTTAAACCAAGTGAACAAAATCACTTCTTCATGCGAATTATGTAGTGGTCCCCATGACACTCGTGATTGCGTGGAACTCCCCGGACAAGCTTTTGTGGATTACGCATCCTCGCGTACTGATGAAGCGGGAAACAAGTGGTACACTTTCAAACCCAAGCCAAACCCTTACGGTGATTCCTACAATCCTTCTTGGAAAAATCATCGGAACCTTAGGTAGAAACAAAACCAAAACATGCCCCAAAACAATTCTTCCAATCCACCTAATCGTTACCAACCAAACGGTCCATCCTCTAACCGTACTTTCAACAACAATCCTTCCAATAACTATGGTAGTACCAATAATCTTGAAGGATTGATGTCCAAGTTTATGGCATCTCAAGAAGCTCGCATAGCTAAGTTTGAAACCGAATTCAATCAACAACAAATGGAGATGACCAATAAAATTGACAACTTGTTGAAAGCCCTCAACAACCAAGTGCTAACTACACCTAGGAAGGACACTAGGGACACTAGTAGCGGAATCCAAATTAAGGACCCCTCATCATCCAAACACGTCCACTTTGTCAATGTTGTCACCATTAAGACAATAGATAAGAATATATAAGAAAGTGACAAGGATGAAGTTGGAATAGAAACTGGACCTAAGGATGAGATTAGGGAAGTTGAGGATATTAAGGAAGAAAAGTTAGAAGAAGTAGAAAATGTAGAAGAATACTTTGATAAGTTACCCACCAAGGAAGAATAGGAATACCATAAGGATCTATTCGATGACCCCGAGATACCATATGTCCTTGGTTCACCACTATCAAAGCGGGTGATCCCTCTAACATCAACATACCATGCAACATTTGGTATATGCATGTGTGGAAAGTTTATATCCATCTTAGGTCTCCCATAAACATTATGACTAGGACCAATTATAATTGGGTAATGAAGAAGCAACTTGGATATAGGATGATGCCTTATACGGGTTGGATGAGCAACTTTGTAGGAAGAGTGAAAGGATTACACGTCTTTGTAGGAAACTTCACTTATATTACCGACTTTGTGATTGTATAGGATATTCGTCCGGTAATAGATAGTTGCCTAAGTCAAGTAGTGTTCGGAAAACCGTTTTTTGAAGCTTCTAAGATGAATTATGACCCGTACCTAGGGATAGTTAGATTCAAGGATGAGAACGATGAAATTGCTTACCAAATGCCCTATAAGATTGAACAATTCCGTCTTCTATCAAACCTTGAAAAGGAACACAAGCAAGCGGTTTACTATAGGAATGATGAGGATAGACGTAGAGGAGTAGATTATGACATGAGTAGAATATTCGGTTTCTACAAGGAATGATTGCAACTAGGTCCGAAATACAAAACTAAGATTGAAGATGACCTAGAGAATGTGACCAATGATGAGGTCACGTAATAGCCCATGACCTTGAGTCTAGCTACAAGACTCGTAAATAAAGAAAAGCGCTTCTTGGGAGGCAACCCATGTTTTGTGTGTCTTTATTTGTTTGATTTTATTTGTTTCCATATGTGTGTTTTATTTTTATTGTTGGTAAATCATGTTTCAAAGTAAATTGTGAAAATGCTTTATTTTGTTTTTAACTTCGTCTTAATTACATATAAAGGTATTTTGCAAAAGCTAAGTGTAAGGGAAATCCAAATTAGTTTATAAGAACAAAAATGATCATGATTCGCTACAAGATTAAATGAACATGTATATTAGTATTTGTTAGAGTCAAATGCTTGTATAGAGTCATAATGATGTTTTGCAAGATTTTCTAGGAAATAAGGCATAAGTTTTTCCAGAAATTTTCCGGAAACATAACATAAGATTTTTCCAGGAACATTCTGACAGCGTCAGGAGTTACAACCTGACGGCGTCAGGTACCAAAATTCTGAAAAATTTTGCGAGTTTTGTTTATACCGGAGTCTTAAAGTTTTTGTTGATTCTTTAGTTTTATAAACTCCAGGAAATCTGCAAAAATTCATTCCACAAGCATTATATCTTAATTTTTTTTCTAGGATTTGTTAGTATATATAGATTGCCACCGATTTTATGCGAGGTTTGCCTTGGTTGTTTTCTCAGGTTTAACAGGTTACATACGACAAGAAGATGATTTATATTTCTGGAGTGAAGCTTTCAACATTCATTTTCTTGGAGGAAGATCTAACCTTGTTGACACACTATCCACACCGAACGAATCTGGGGAGTATTTGTTTTCATTCTTTTACCTGCTTTACTTTTACATCATTTAATTGAACATTGGGAACAATGTTCATCCTAAGTGTAAGGGAAGGGTAAATGATGATACCTTATAGGATACAATTGCTTTTGAGTTTATTTGTTTGATAGTAGGTGTGTAATAAAACTAAGAGAAATACTTGTTAGTGCAATTTTAGCGCCAAATTTAAAATTTTTTACAACATTTAGGAGTGAAACTTTAGCCTTAACAAGCGTCTCATGGATAGGAGTTGTATGACTATCATAAAACCGTACCACTTAAAAAAATTTCCACCCAAATACGTGAGGTTCGCCTTTAGATTTGATTGGAAAATCATTCATTATTAGTGCTTATGAGTGTACCGGTAGCATTTAGATTCTAGAACTTGCGTTAGTGATGCATCCCGAGACGGCTAGTGAGACTACATTCGTGTAGTAGGATTTACTACATGATAAGAGGTATTAGGATCACCCTTGTGTTTAAACCCATATCATAATTACTTGACCATTTAAGTCATATTACTTGACTAATAAAGTCAATTAATTTTCCCACACCTTAGCGTTGTACTCATTTTTAGTACACGAAACCCCTAGTACACCCCTTCGAGCCTATCTTTTCGTTTCTAACTTTAAGCATCTTACTTAAAGGAAGAATTTGTTACAACCTACCCAAATGTGCAACCAAATCTCCTTAGCCTTCCATGTATGCACTCATCTTTAGTGCATTATTGTTATTTGTTTAAACCCTTAGTTAATTATCTAATTGATTACATGGTCGCTAAGTCGAGTCATATCTTGTACATATTGTTTTGGGACGATTGGGACTCATGGGTAAAGTACTAGTGTTATGGAGTAATGGGGAAGAACATCAAATTATTACCCCCATATGTACGTCAATCTTAAAAAGTACTCCAAGTGTTTTGATTGTCTTGATTCGAGTCATTAGAGTAGTTTATTGTAAAGTATGTAAAAACTCAAGTGTAAGGGAATGCAAAGTCCCTACGATGTATTATTTTGGATGGTAGGGTAAAAGTGTATGAAAAAAAATTAAAAAAAAATTAAAAAAAAAATAGAAAAAACATACGGATTACCATCCCATTTCATTCTATGTTTATTTTTAAGCTTTTGTTATTTTTGATTTATTAGCTTAAGTCGAGTCGAGTCTTGGCTTAGCAACGCCATATTGTACATTTAATTAACCAAGATGATTAACTCGCCACCATTAAATATTGCCTTTATCCAACAAAACCGTGTTTTCCATATCCCTACACCTAACGTTATAACCCTTTAAAAGACCTCTTTGATAGTTTATCCTAGGTGCTTACGCCAAGTGGTGGAGGTTTGATCATTTCCCAAGCCTATGGTAATCTATTTGCTATGACAGGTAGTAAGAGATGTTTTCCATTTCCATATTGTGATATACACTCTATTACACCCGAGAGATGTGAATATCTAAACACTATTTGTGAGGTACTAGTGTATGACCTCCGTGCTTGTTTTTGGTTTTAAGTGGAATGATTATTTCTTGTAATTACTTTTATATTAGTGTTAAATGACCCCTAACTTGTATTTTGATTAGAATAAAAGCGCATTTGCTTGAGGACAAGCAAATCTCAAGTGTAAGGGTATTTGATGAGGCGAAAAGTGTACCGCTTTTAAGGGGTCATTTAAGCCCGAATTCGTAATTATTTGATCCATTATTTCCATAAATCGTTCCTTTTGTCATTTTAGGTACTTTTGAGGAGAAATCTGGAAAAGGAAGTGTTTTGGATGTTTTTGGAGCATAAAAGTGAAGAAAATGGCAAAGTCTCAATTTCCTTGCTAGGAACAGTACCTGACGACGTCAAGGCTTAACACATGACGACGTCAAGAGTGATAAAAGAGGTGGAAGTGGATATTATAACGTGACGGCCCAGAACATTTTTAATGTAATTGACCTGACGGCATCACCAAGGCCGTCAGGGTCAAAATACAAATGACGACCCAGAGTATATTTCTACATGAAGGCGCAAGACTGGATCTAGGCAATACGACTCTTAACTTGGCGGCGAGTTGACGGCGTTAGAAGTTAATACACACTAGTACAAAAAGTTCTATTGGTCACGCATGGTCGATTTTGAAATGTCACACTGTAACATTTATACGTGACTAAATGTACCAGAATAAAATGAACAGCCACACTTGATCCGACTTGTGTGACCATTTCGGAATTCTATTGTCACACATTTGAATATTTATGTGACTAGAGGTAACTGGAAAAAAAAATTTGGATTATTTAGTCACTATTAATTCGAGACGTGTGACAGATACAAATGAGCTCGAAACATTAGTCACACTATAGATATACATATGCGAAAAATATATGTCACACAATTTAAAAGTGTGACCAAAATAGATATATGGTCACATGACGTAATTGTGTATGTGGCTAAATTATATAGTCAAGTTTGTCACACATTATATAAACGTGACTTCTATTCTTTGCTGAATAGTTAGCCACATATGAATTTGAAATGTGTGACAACTAAAAATTCAGTTTGAAACGTTAGTCACGATATGCATTTAAGAGTGACAAATATATGTCACACAGTTGATGAGTATGACCAAATGTCATATATGGTCACACTAAACCATAGAAACATGATTAAGTGTAACGAAAATTCGATACATATGGTCACGTAAGTTAATAAGTGTGTCTAAAGTTTAGTGTGTGTTTGCTTGCCAAATCCTAATGGGTATTATATGTGACCAATACATTCAAAATAGTCACATTGTGAAATATTCATGTGACTATTATTTATAGAAAAATGTGAAGTCAGTTATCATTAACCTTGATATTAGTCACATTGAGTTTTTGTGTGACTAAATTAAAGATGCTATATATATGGTCACATGAAGTATTTATTTAGGTGGCTAAATCATAGTGTCATATTTTGTCACACATTATTTAAATGTAGTCACAATTCGATACATATGGTCACACATTTATGATAACTTATGTATACGTACTCTATCTACCTTGTTTGAGTATAATTTGATATTCACTGCATAAATTGAGTTCAGACTATTAGTCATGACTCTTCATTTGCCCATTACAATGCTCCTAGTTATACTTAGAACAGTTAAGTATATTTAGATGTTGGGATGATTGTGCATATGTTATGATTGTGCATATGTTATGGCTTGGATTGGAATATGGGTGAATGCTAGTAACTCCGAAGTTAATGCTGCTAAGGCAGAACTTAATGCTGCTAGCTCGTTAGTGCCCTCACGTGCTTTGCACGTCAGGGTATTTTTGTCACTTCACTGTTCCCGCTATAACACATTAACACACTTCAGCTACCTCCCTTTCACGAAAATCGACGAGGATATTTTTTGCAAATAATAAAACTAAGTCGTGTTTAACACAACATAATCACACTCACATAAACTCTCTATCTTCTTTCAACCTAATATCTCAAACAATACAGTCGGTGCTTAGCAGTAGTGATTCTTCAAAAAAACACACGTACCAGGTAACCACATTTACTGAGTTTTACTTCATTCAAACGGTATTTTGCATTGTTTTATTACCTTAATCGTTAATGCAGTAACCATGTTTGGTAATCAATTTATTTGCGCTGTGGACAATCCTGATGTTTTGGATGAGTTTATAAGTTAACACCATTATTGACAAGCTGTTATTTCTCTAAGAAACTAGTTTAATTACTCCTTCCCATAATTATGGTCCACTATTGACTTTTGAAGTCTTTAGTTTTCAACTTTGACCTTAAATATTTTTATTTGTGTTATATATTACTTGATGCAAAATATATGAATGTATTAAGTTTTGAATGTATTTTCCATTGGTATAATTTTTATCAAATATTATATAACACAAATAAAAATATATAATGTCAAATTTGCCAAATGAAGACTTAAAAGTCACACATTAAGTGTCCACTCTGACTTTTTCAAGTCTTTTTTCTTCAACTTTGACTTCAAATTTTTTTGTCCATGTTATATAGTACTTGATGCAAGATATATGAATGGATTAAGTTTTTAGTTGTGTTTTCATTTGTATACTTTATTTTCATATATAGGAACTGCATAATGATTATGTTCTAGGAGGTTCCTATACTGGCAATGGTTTTATTTTTTTAGTTAACTGTGGGGGGTTAGATGGAAAGTTCGTGTAAGGAGAGTCTCACAATTTAAGTGTGTTGTTGAGGGAGCAAGGTGGAATGATTTTTTCATTCACAACATCTCCTGTTCTTCTGTTGAGTACACACATTTTGTTGAAGAGGGTGAGGATGTGTTCTATGTAACTTGCTATGGTGAGAATGGGTTGGAGTTTCACAATAATGAACCCGAGAGTGCCCCATTTTGGAGATGTTTAGTGCCAGTCACAGACACATCTCTGCTTATGCAGTCGTTGGAGGAAGACTTTCTGAGATATCTGGATGGTCCAACCCCTACTGATTCGGTCGTGGTTTCAACTCCTTTGAGCAAAGGACTGCACCAGCCGCATCGCTAGATTATTGAAAAAACAAAGCAAACAGTATGGGACCTTAGAATGGAAAGGTATGTTGAAATTCTAGACTCAAAGTAATACAAACAATCTACAAATGTTAAGTAAAGAATAGAGTCTAAGTAACATCACTCATCTTGAATGCGATAATGGAGTGTGGCATGTCATGAACAGTACACACTATATCATTATTGCATAGATCAGGACAGATCTATCTAACGTTGCAGTACCGTCTAATAACCACACAAACGGTCGTAGAAGTTTTCCAAATTAAGCAATGGAACCATCTTCAACGCTATATAGAGCGCCCTAATCATTGAGCTTTAAGTTATTAGAAAATAGATTCTTACTATCATTTATATTGCTCCCTTAGATGTGACGAACATACATATTAATTATGTAGATTCTACGACATTAGAGAGCTAATTGTGCATGAATGAAATCATATAAAATTTATATTAACAATGCAATGAACTACCATCCTTTCTACCCTAGCCAACAACAACATATTATTCAGCCTTGAATCTCTAACCTACCAACATGCTGGAAGACGAAGACGGTAAATTCAAGCATCGAACCTACAAATTATACTTGATAATTGTTTTTGTATTTTGGAAAAGAGCAAAGATGAATCATCGATGGATGAAACACTAGAACAAGTTTATGTTCATACTTGAAAGTGGTGTCTTTGCATCCATAGATGATACTTCTTCCATCTTTGATACTTGGATATTTTAGCCTAACTATTCGCACACACATCCATCACTTTTCTTCCTTATTTTCTCAATACAAATGCAACATAATTCTTATACCAGATAGTCAACCTAAGCATAAGATAAAATAAGCTAATCCAAGTAAACCTTAATATCTCTTTTGCTCTAATTATTCGCAAAAACAACACAGCATGTTCTTCCTTATTCTATCAATACAAATGCAACGCAATTCTTATAACAGCTAATCAACCTAAGCCTAAGAATAAATAGCTCTAAGGGGGTATTTGGATTATATTAATTAATTTGTGATCTTATCAGCTTTTTGAGATTTGGGATCAAAACCCTAGATCCGGGTGAGTTGCAACTGTGAGTGTGAGAGAGAAAGAGAGGATTATGTTCAAGTGTTCGAAGTGTGTTTGATAAGAAAGAGAGGATCAAAACCCTAGATCCGAGTGAAGTGTGTTTGAAACCCGGTTCGACTCGGGTGGTTCAACTGGTTGAACCGTTCTGGGTGAAAAATGAGTCGATTTAAACCTGGTCAACTTGCTAGGTTGGGTCGAAAACGTGTCAAATTAAACTGGGTCAACCAGCCGTGTTTGAAGAATCCCGGGTCAACCCGGTTTGTGTTTATTTGGTTGTACTTAATTTGATAGATCTGTTTTTGAAACCCGGTTCGACCCGGGTGGTTCAACTGGTTGAACCATTCTGGTCGAAAAATGGGTCGATTTAAACTGGGTCAACTTGCTAGATTGGGTCGAAAACGGGTCAAATTAAACCAGTTCAACCGTTGGGTTTAAAGCGCCCCAGGTTAACCCGGTATGTGATTTGTATTAATTGTTTTAATTGGTTGTATTTAATTTTTTAGATACGTTTTTAATTGGTTGTAAAAACCGAAACCAAATGCTTGGTTTGTCGGTTTCTCGGGTTATACAAATTTACAAATTATTATATATCATAAACACAAAATTATTATATATCATAGTTTTGTAGTATCATTTTCTTAAGATCCTATGGTCAAGATTGAGATCCTATAAGATTTTAAGCTTTCAAAGATCCTATGTAAGATCCGGATCGTTTTTGCTTTGTAGTATCGTAAAATCGTAGTGGTGGGCCCCTCGGTATTAAAGATTCATACCTTACTCTTTTGAGGTATATAGATTATAGAGTATGGAGGATTTCTATTATTCATTACCATAGTTGTGGGCCCTCTCATATTATAAACAAACAGATCTACCAAATTACTTAAAAGTACATTGATTTATTCACATTGTACAACCAATTAAAAACAGATCTATCAAATTAAGTACAACCAAATAAACACAAACCGGGTTGACCCGGGACTCTTCAAACCCGGCTGGTTGACCCAGTTTAATTTGACCCGTTTTCGACCCAACCTAGCAAGTTGACCAGGTTTAAATCGACTCATTTTTCACCCGGAACGGTTCAACCGGTTGAACCACCCGAGTCGAACCGGGTTTCAAAACATTATGTTTAATTCCCAAATTTTCAAACTTTTATTATTTTTCGTTTATAACCTAAAATTTATTTTATCAATAAACTATCTACCGCTATAAAAAATCTCGTTGCTATGAAAAAATTGTACAAAAATGTACGAAAACGTAATAAACGTTTCATAACGTTTTAATACAGAGGAAAATATTCAGAAAAGCTAAGAACATATGAAAACGAGCAAAAGTTTCCGAAATCATTCAAAATGGATGAAATCGGTCGAAAAGGGTCGCAATCGGTCGTAGTCGGACTAAAACGGTCTAAATCCGTCAAAATCTACCGAAAATTGTCAGCGTCGGTCGAAAACTAGCGACATCAATCAAAATCGATTGAAAACGGTCAAAAAGGGACGAAAAACGTTACAAACGGATGAAAACATTTAAAAAAATACAAAACGTATAAAATGTTGTATAGTATTTATCTTAGTTTACAAAATCCAATGCACATGACCCATGACCCATGTTAATTACCCATTGTCGATCACCAATCATGTATTGGTCGATAACATATATGACATGTCACTACAACCCAATATTAATGCACATGACCCGTTACCCATGTTAATTACCCCATGATCAACAGTCATGGATGTGACGACCAATGATAACCTAATGCATATGACGCATATGATGTCAAATACCCATTATTGAATGTGACCAATGATAACCTAATGCATATGACCCATGACCCATGTGAATTATAGCCATTATCACCGGTCATGAATGAACTCGGTTTGATCTTGATCACTCGAAAAGCTCGGTTTATTTGTACGTAAAGATGTGTTGTCTTACACAAATTAATTAAAATTGAAATATAATCGCTCGTTTTTTGCTTACAAGGATCGGGTTCCTATACGATCTTAAGCTTTCAAAGATCGTACATAAGATCCGGATCGTTTTTGCTTTGCTGTATCGTAAAATCGTAAGATCCTAAGATCAGGATCGCGATCCTGACAACCATGCTCAATACATTTATAATTAACTATTTACACTTAGTACGCTTACATACAATATATATATATATATATATATATATATATATATATATATATATATATATATATATATATATATATATATATATATAAACATATGCTATATCACTTACAAGCTCGAAAACTCAACAATAACTTGAGTCGAACTTTTATAAGGTCGGCTCATGTCCGCCTCTTATAAAAGCAAAAAATTAAGATACTTCATGTGTTAAATTTATATGTAATATTTTACATGTCCCTTCAATTAATTGCCTAAAATAAAATTTCCCTTTTAACTTTTCCAAAGAGCCCGCCTAAATTTTTTCCCCAAATTGAAATTGCCCCTCCACTTAATTTCATTGAACCCGCCAATGTTTTTCAATACTCCATCCCAAATATATATCCACCAAAACTAGATCTGGTCTTCTTTTATCTCCTCAACACTCTCCTCACCAAAACACACACACACACATAGTGTGCGCAAGTCTGGTGATGATAGGACAGGCGTATGAACAATACGAGAGATTTACCGGGTCACCTGGTAAGGTTTTAAATGTAAATTAACTTATGATATTTCATGTCTAAAATCTTACCATGTCTTTTTAATTCTCTCATGTAGCATAAATGTTTCGATTCCTGGATTTGGGGTCTCAATTACAATGGCGGTGATGGTTGCGACTGATAATATATGGCGGTGGCTGTATTCAGCTCACTATTACAAATAAAAGGTGCAGAATCGATTGTAAGAAAGCCAAAAATCGGAAAAAGACCAAGATCTGACTATCAAAAAATATAGTTGTTTCTAATCAAGTAATTACGTTGGTCTATTTGATATTTTCAGCTTATCTTTTCCATTTTTAGTTGGGTGGTTGGGACAAAGTTACTTGTACCTTTGTAAACCATTCCTAGAGTTTAATCTATACCTTATTTTTCATAATCAGGGCTATCAGTTTTGGACTCAAAACGACAATAAAGGTTACTTTGAGATCAAGAAGGTCCGCCCGGGTCAGTATAATTTATATGCTTGGGTTCGTGGGTTCCTGGGTACATCAATGATTATATGCTTGGGTTCTTGTTTCTTTACAGCACCTTACGATTTTGTTTCATATGCTCATAGTTAGAGGTGGCAAAATAGCTAGGCAGGTTAGGTAATATAGTTCAAAACTTCAAATTTTGGTAGGGTGGGAGTCAGGTTGGATTGGCCCAATGGTGATACCCTTACCAAAGACTCCGAACTTTGTGATTTTGTTTTTAAATAGTTAATGTCAAATATATACAACTCTTTAAATATACATTAGATATAGTAAGTTTTATACCATATAAAATCTTCTTTAGATGAAAATACATTGGATCTGAAAAAAGTAAGAGCACAGGTAATTGATATTTTTTTTTATGCATTTTGCCCTCTTTTACTTTCACTTTATTTGAGGAAAATACCATAGACCTTGTTTGTGCAGATAGTTGAACCAGTGGCGCATCAAGTGACTCAAAACCACCAAAGCAGATAGTTGAATAAGTGGCGAATCAAGCGACTCAAAACCACCAAAACAGCATATATATAGTTGAACTAGTGGCGCCTGACAAACTAGATGCACATGACAAAAGACATGGCAATAGTGTCTCTATGTCAAATGTCAAGAAATAGATGCACCCGTCAACAATATATATAACCAGATACTTTTTGGAGAGGAAGGTTTTCTAGCAGCTAATCAAGAACTTTATTCAGGTATGCTCATCTACTTTTGTCATGTTGTGTGCCTTGACATGTTCTAGTTCTGCTCTCATCCTGATGTGGTTATTGTTGATATGCAGCAGCCTACATTTTCAAGGCTTTTATATCCAGATGATGAGATTAGATCAATGGAGAAAAACTTGTAAGTTTAACTACAAATTTTATTATTATGTTCATTGTTTTGGATTAAAAGTTTTCATGATGTTGTTTGAATTACTGCTCCTCATGTTTGTGTTAATATTGCTTAGATGGATTTAGTGCTGCTCATGAACTTCAAAGAAAATGTGCCAAGTATTTACTACTGATAGTACAAAAGTTACGACTGCTAGTGACAGTTGGTACTGCTCAGAGATCAAGACGGCTCGAAGTTGCTAGCTAGTTGCTTCTGGAAAAGATTATAGAGATTTAATTAGGAAACTATTGTAATCTGACTAGGACTCCTTGGTGTATAAAAGGATGGCCAATTTTATATTTAGTTCAGTTATATACATTCCAATTTTATTGTATTTGAATTTGTTTTGATTGATCTTTTAAATGTGACTAAAAGATGCATATAGTCACACTTTTGGTCACTGTTTTCTTAATTCGTTGTGTGACTAAATATTACAAAATGCCACACAAACATAAAATTCATGTGACCATTGGATGATCAATAGTCACACAAAATACACATTTGTTCACTTTAAACAGCATATGGTCACACTTATTAACACTTTTTGCCACTGTTTGGTTAATGGTATGTGACTAAATACCCAAAACAAACATGCTTTGAGTGACTAAATATTACAAAAGGCCACGCAAACGTAAACTTCATGTGGCCATTGGATGATCTATAGTCACACAAAATACACATTTCTACACTTTAAACAGCATACGACCACACTTATTAACACTTTTGGCCACTGTTTCCTACATTGTATGTGTCTATATACCCAAAACAAACATGCTTTGTGTGACTAAATATTACAAAAGGCCACACAAACATAAAATTCATGTGGCCATTGGATGATCAATAGTCACACAAAATACACATTTCTTCACTTTAAACAACATATGGTCACACTTATTAACACTTTTGGCCATTGTTTCCTAAATTGTATGTGACTATATACCCAAAACAAACATGCTTTGTGTGACTAAATATTACAAAAGGCCACACAAACATAAAATTTACGTGGCCATTGGATGATCAATAGTCACACAAAATACATATTTCTTCACTTTAAACAGCATATGGTCACACTTATTCACACTTTTGGCCACTTTGTGTTAAATTGTATGTGACTAACTCCAAAAAAACAACACCCATTGTGTGACTAAATCATCACAAACGTCACATTTATTGTATATTCATGTGGCCATTGGATTATCAATAGACACACAAAATACACATTTACTTGAATATATCATCTCAAATGTCACATATATTATATATTTATGTGGCCAAAGGACGAACAATTGTCACTCTCAAAAAACATTCGCGTGACTATAAGTTGTTTACGGTCACTGATAATGACTAATCTAACAAAACTTGTGCCTAATTTGTCACACATATTCGGGGTTTTGGTCACTCTTTTTCGATGGAAAAGGCCACGAACTCAACAATGTGACCATATGCCACCTACGGTGGCGGGATTTTTAGTGACACACAACGAAAAAAACGTGTGTGACTATAGGCATATCGTCACACATTTTTGGCGTGACCAACAGAACTTTTTGTACCAGTGACATAACGCCGTCAGGATGCTTTGTCTATATATATTTTTCCAATTTTTCATTGTAAAGTGTGGAACAAGTTGTGGAATATTATAAGCATAAACCCTAGGTCGAATTTTCTACTTATTGAAGGGGTTCCAAACCCTTCTTTCTTCCTTGTTTGAATAAAGATAAGTCTTCCAATAATCATTCAATATGTCTATGTGTTGTTTGATTCTATCTTATGCTTGTCTTTCTTTTAACATGTTAAGCTAGGTTTTCATTGTGTTTGCTTAGATGTAGTGAAACCTATATGTTGATTATTGGTTGATTGTTTGTTTATAATTGTTACGGATGATTGTATTCGATGTTAGGCTTAAGAAAACTGACAGACTTCCATTGGTCACTTGCTTGAACGTCTTAAGAGACATGATCGGAGGTGTACTACGATTTTTGGTTGTATTTAATGCATAAGTGAATTCTAATGATCCGATGTTAGGAGCTTTTAGTCGGCTCGACATAGGAGTGAAGTTGGATCTTATAAAGTTAGGGAATATTGTACACGGCCCTACGACTAGTATTATGGAATATAACCCGTCATCCATGCAATTGTAACAAGCTAATCAACCGGTAAAAGATATCTAGGGAGTAATGGAATCTAAGTAAACACATCTTTTCTCTTTATTGTTTCCACTACATTAGTTTAATTTCATTTCATGTATTTTATTTTGATTGTATCTTAGTTAATTGGGTTAGTTGACTAGCAACTAATTCCGCCCACTCCTTCAAAACGCGAGATTTTACTTGCTTTCATAAAATATAAAAAAAATACAAAAAGAATCATCCCTCACCTCTAGACCTAGTCTAGTAGGCTTTCTAATCCTCGCGACACTATTCCTGAGTTGAACAATCAATCCCCCGGTACTTGTCACTATACTATACTACAACGATCAGGTACACTGCCTGGCGGGGATGCAAGCTTCTCAAGATCCCTTGAGAGGTAAAACCTGTTGCGAGGGCGCAATCCCGTGTATCAGTAGGACATGTTGGACGGCAATTGTTAACGAAGTTCAAATATTGAGATGCCAAGGTATCAACGTTTTAGACGATATTAACCTCAAGCTGGGTAACGGAGGTCGGACCACTTTCTGGAATGATAACTGGTCCGGGAAAGGCCCTATCAAAGTCACGTTTCCGTGTATTTACGCATAGAGAATTGTAAGATGGTTAATGTCAGTTCTAAGATGAATGCTCATAATTTGGACTCGTCCTTCCGTCGTTCAGTAAGGGGAGGAGCCGAAAAGGACCAGTTTGACAACCTGGTGAATCTTGTTAATACGATAAACCTTGTGCCTATGATCGATAGATGGACTTGGTCTTTGGAAAGCTCAGGTGTATTCTCTGTTGCTTCCAATATCCTTGCTTGGAAAATCAAGATGGATGCTCTTCCTAAAAGGTTTAATATCTCTCGACGAGGTATTGACATTCACTCAATTTTGTGTCCTATATGTGATTCAGGTGTCGAGACAACGGAGCACCTTTTCTTCAGATGTAATACGTCCAGGCAGCTTGTTCGTAGAATCTTTTCATGGTGGAATGTCACATATGTTGAGCTCAACTCGTACGAAGATTGGTGTTCATGGTTGGTCGAATTGCAGCTTCCGGCCGAATCCAAGGTGTTGCTCGAAGGGGTCTTTTATACCCTTTGGTGGTTTTTATGGACTCATCACAACAAACTCATTTTCGACGATAAAGCCCCTTTAAAATCGATGATCCTAGACAACGTTTTTTTTAGCTCTTTTTATTGGTGTAGGTATAGATGTAAAGCCTCTTTTAGTTGGAATGAGTGGCTTAAAAATTTATATTTGATCAATTTGTAATTCTAGCATCTTGCTAGTTTCTATTTAATAAATTCGCCATTCAAAAAAAAGGGACAAAAGTGTTCCCAGCCCAAAAATCAAAATGACCAATTATAATCTTTGTAATTAAGCTTCAAAACTAAAATTCCTGTGATCATCAAAATGTTTATGGAGTACTATGCCACAATTAAAAGAGTGAACACTTAAATGCAACTTTCAGAGATATATTGTTGATATGTAGGATGCAACCAGAACGTAAATTCCATAAAACCCTATTCAAACTAAAATGCATCAGGCGACTACCGAAGTCCTAGTTTCATAAACCCTACTCAAATTGAATCCGAGAAACCATCTATCCAAAGGCGTCAGTGTCTTCATCGGGCAACCAGAGGGGGTCAGGGGTGTGCAAGTGGTGCCGTCGCACCAGGCCTCCACTTAAAAGGGGACATATTTTTCTTAGTCTTGTATATAAATACGTTGGATATTAAACATATATAACATGTGTAATTCAAGTTAACATGTAATTTCTCTCTAATTTACAAGTGTAATGGGGCCTCTTTGCTGTTATTGCCTAGGTTTACCGAAAACCACCAAATGGCTCTACAGGCAACGGCTCATTCAAGGCCTTGACAAGGTCAGTTTCATAGCTGCAGAGAAGTGGAAAACAATGCAAATCAGATGGCGTTCTTAAGAATCAACATCTAGTAGATCTTTATTTTGTGGGCTTATGTGTATAAGGTAAACATGACCGAAAAATGAAGAAACAATACACCCACTATGCGTCAATTATTGTTTTTCAATTGTTTGTGTTGTTGTTTGTTGGTTTTAGTTAAACACGTGTTTCCAAACCAACGAGATAATATAAAATCCCAATAGTGGTGCTCGGGTTTTAGCTAAGGTCAAAACGCCAAAACACAAATATAACAATGAAACTGGAGTGGGCTTGTCACCTGAAAGTTGACTGCATACCGGATTTGGGCCCTGTGGAACTATGCAGTTGACAGGCCCAAATCTGTTCCTGATTTAGGAATGACAAAGGGCAATTGTAAACGTTAAATAGACTTGAACATTTTTTTTAAGGCCCATTCAGTTGACATTTTTCGTCTCCCATATTCTGAGAGTATGAAATACGAAAGCCACTAACACCAGTTTACTGCATTAGACTCGTATCAAACATGAAAGGCCACCAAAACTATCCACAAACTCCATAAGACACATCATATACGGAAAATAAATACATACGAGCAACTATCTAAGCGAATGCATTCAACTAGTCTATAAAATATTGACAATATATTTGATTCTTTTTTATCAAAGTCAAAATAGATCACATTTTGTAGCGATAAACTGGCGAAGAGGTGGGAGTGCTATTTTGTCTTTAGTGATTAAAAAAAGGTTTCCTAATAAAAAACTACTTCCAGTTTTCACTTGGATCTTTAGACCATATTCGGGTAGACCTGAGGCCCAATAACCCACAAATGGTTGCATATTCTTATGCGAATTTTCTCTATGTGCTGCAAAACGAATTCGTTAACGAACATTAGCTTAAAGAAAAATTGAAGAGCAGGAGTCGTTAATAGGATTTCTTCTTCTCATTTATGTGCATAACCACGCCCCGCCGCAACGCGGCGGGCTGAATCCATCCTTGTTTTGGAGTATAACATATTAACATTTGTATTCGTTACACTATATTATATAATATTGAAAGTTTATCTCATACTGATACCATCAGCAACTTGCATTTGGTCCTCCCTCTTAATGAAGCATTCACTCTCACAATTGCCATGTTGCAAGGTCGCTCAAACTTATTGAAGCCATCCGTTGACAATGTAATGTCAAATGAAACAAAGTTAATGTAATAAATGGCGATTTGTCAAAAGGTAATGCTACAAATTTATCCTTTTAAAATGGACAATGAAAAAACGTCACAAGTAATAACTATGTTGTGTCTTTTCATGTTGGTCCTATACGAGTTTTCCCGAAACTTGATTATATATTTATATTTAAGGCGCTATTAGAAAGTAAAATGGTGCTCAACCTACACTAACCATGAATCACCGAATCAGGAAAAGGAACACGTGGTTGATAAAGACACAAAGGGTTCGAATAAAAAGAAGTGGGAATTGAAGTGGTTCCAGTAAACAAGGGAGCATCTACTGCTCAAAAAGAGAAAACAAAGAAGCATCTACACCCACCCCACCAAATCCAGACTTTGGTACCATGCAGCCCGCATCATTAACAGTCCAGTGTTGACCTTTTAACTCTTCTTGAATTATTGTCCATCAAAGTCTTCCTTTGACTTTTCTAATACTGTATTTCGATAGTAAATGCAGCTACATATGTCAAAATGATTGGGGGTGTTAGTTAAAGGACACAATGTATTGTCTTATATTGGGCAAGCATTTGTTTTGAAGAAAGACAATCAATCATGCAAGATTGCAAGAACCAATTTAATATTAGTTTGGGATTTTGAGCTCGGTAAAAAGTATGGTTAGCCGGTTACATGTTTAGCTCATAGTCTCAAATATGCACACCTTCACACACTTGAAAGCGCATAATATCAAGTTATTTATGTCTCTATACATAAAGGAATTTTTTTTTTTTTTTTTTTTTTTTTTTAGACAAACTCTCACAGACACATGCATGACACACCAGTATTTAACATTCTCACTCAACCATGTCAAATGCACATTTGTTCACGACGGGATTTGAGCAAAAAACTCTTGGATAGGGACGTATATAACTCTCACAGGAATACCGAAAGGCCAAATGCCCTTTTGCACAAAGAAGGGAAAATGGGGAAAAAATGCATATATTAAGCTAATTAATAGGTTCGAGCATGAGTGCATGACATATATGTAATGTTACATAAAATGGCATGAGACTGATTCTAAATAACAAGAACCATTTATGTGATGGATGTATGATATACAGAATGCAGAATAAGCTAGACTAGCTAGGATTTCGGTGGAGATGGTATTACTTATTATATGTATAATAACAATTCTGTCTTTTAAACAAACGCTTGTAATCTTGTATGAGTGCATGAGACGTTAAGTCATACTAGTATATATGATCATACGCATCTCACAGTAGGTATATATGAAATGCCTCGTCGTTATGTTAAGATAGAAAAAAGAGCAAAATTAAACAAAATTGTTAATCATTAACTAACAGAAAAAGAAAAATGCAAAATGAATTTGAACCAATTAAAATACAAGCGCCTTCGGATCTGTACATTCAATTCGCTCACTTGGGAACAGTGTTCTAAAAGGCGCGCCTTAGCTGCGCCTAGGTTCGACGTTACGAAATGGACCTTGGCGCGTTGGTTCTAGATGAAGGATATAACATTGCTCTTCCTCTTAAAAGGATCGACTCAGGTATGAACTTATCAATAACTCCTTGTTCTCGTCATATTACTATCTAACATTCTGCACTGCCAAATTAATCATTGCCTGATGTTAGGTCAGAAACAATATATGCTGGTATTCTTTTCCATTTAGTTTTGGAAATTTATAAAGGGAAATCTAACCAGGAAAAATTAATTTCATACATACGTCAAAAGGTACTCTTTTTTTGAACGGCATTTTTATTTAAAAAAACTAGCAAGGAGCTAGAAAAAATTACAAACTATGAGAAGAAGGATTTTCAATCCAAGACGTCCAATCAAAACTAAAATTACAATGACTAGAACACCAAGTGCAAGACAAACAGACTATATCATGAAGGGTAAGGATCTAGTGAGAAGAAAACTTAAAATGAGAAGGATGAGAAATAATTATAAACACACATTTGAGATGCATCGACTTGATTTAGATGCATCTCTATTCATTTAGAAGCATCCCAATTAGTTTCGAAAGTGATTTTGAAGTGAAAACGATGCAAAGTAATACTAACAACAAATTTGACCCGCAGAGGACAAAAAATGTATAGGATTCGTCTAACTTGATGAAGTGCATCTAATATATGTATATGCATCTAATTTTTTGCTAGAAAATATATTATGGTGCATCTAAAAGACTAGGGATGCATATAATTCAAGTCGATGCATCTCAAATATGTAGTTATAATTATTTCTCATCCTTCTCATTTTAAGTTTTCTTCTCATTTGATCCTTGGTCACATGAAAGATGTAACCATGTATAGGGGGGACTTTGCCAAATAAAAGTTGGTTTCTGAAACTCAATAAAAGTCTCCACATCACATAACAAACACCTTCAAAGGATCTCTTTTAAGCCTTTGGAAAGCCGAGTACTTTTGAGCCAAGTGAGCTGGTCATCGTACGAGAGCAAATATGAGGAATCAAGGTTCCACCAACATGACACTTTGTTCCACACTTGACGTCCAGATCATAGGAGAAGAAGAGATGGGAAATAGTCTCTGTCGATATATTACAAGTCGGACATATGATAGATGGTATCTCCAACCCTCTAGTCGATAGGTTATATCGAGTAGGAAGATTGTCCAACCAAACTCTCCAAGCCATTATATTCACCTTAATAGGCACTACCTTTATCCAACGTGTCGGGACAATATCCTTAGGAAGAAGGATATCGTCAATATGGTTTCGAACTGACTTAACCAAGAACTCGCCCGAAGACACTAGAGACCACACCTAACGATCACGAATATGAGGAAGTAAAATATCTATAACAGAGGATTGTAGGAGATTAAATTTGTCCTCTTCAAGCCCTTCTCTAGGTGAGTGATAAATGAAAGAGCAAGAGTTGAATCCTTCTTTTTATACGCCACACTGACATTCTTTTCCAATTCTAAAGCATAAATCCTTGGGAATTTAACCTACATTATTTGTTTTTAGGGTTTTTAAACTTATTTTAATTCAAGCGATCAATATTGCATGCATGGTTTGATTTCCAATGTTTATACAGATTATATGAGATGAAAAGAGTTGTATAAAATTTCCCTTGGTGGTTAGGAACGATTGGAACAAGCAAAAACAATTTTCCCTTTCTTGCCTAGATTTAACGATACAAACAAAACTCCAATGCTTGATCCGATCACCCAAAACCTTCACCACTATTTTTCCCGTGTTCTTAGCCTTCTAATACGTCCCAGAAAAATGCTCACAAGCCTTGGAAAATTAGTTAGCCGCCGGTGGTATTTTTGAGTTGTTTAGGGTTTTTAATTTTGTTTTTAACTTTTCAAATGGGAAACAAAATAATGGAAGATAATTATAGGGAATATAGGGGAGGTAATTTCAGCCAAGGGTGATACGGGATGACCAAATCTCTGATTTTCCAAGTTACAATAATTATTTGAGCTTATCTTTTAATTTTAAACAAAATGTACACAACTTAAAATACCATTCGGCCTATATTTAATTATTTAAGCGTGGCACAAAATTTTAGGTCAGTTAGAATTGTTAAAATGCTCATGAAAAAATAGTGTAGATCATATGTTGCTAATTTCAAAGTGTTTGGGATTTATTTTGTATTTATTTAAGTCTTATTGAAAATTTTAAAGTATAAGGGTATTTTGGTAATTTTGAACGTTTCAAAATTTTAGGTTTTACAACTCTTCCCCTCTAAAAGAAAATTTTCTTCCTCAAAATTTGAAGTCGCATAGCTAGACGGAGTCGTAGCAAATTGCAAAAGATCGTCACAATTATCCTTACGCTCGGGGAGGTTCTTCCAAAAGAATCTTCAAAAACAAAATAGTTTCTCATGACTCGATCTAGACAAGGTGGTTTCGGATTTCCTCAGAAAAGACAAATCAGGTTGAATCTAATCAAAAGGCCAATGCAACATATAATGGATGATAGGTGAATCTTCTCGAAGTAACACATGGGATACGAATAAAAGTTTAGATCGAATAACTGTATCAAACAGTAGAGAGCTATACCAGGAGCATAAGATTTGGAATAGATATACAGAGGTCAACATAATGCAAATCGAGAGTCCAAACTTATCTAAATATCTAACGAACAAAGGCAGAGCATACGCATAGGTAGAATGAACCTAAAGTCTCACTAATTGCGGATAATCTTCATCGGAGATCAAATTCTAAGCTTCTCAGGCACTCCTCAAGATATCCTATGCCCACAATAAGTGCATGTTATATGGTGTAAGTATTATCATGTTGATCAGGCGTCATAATACTAGCACCACATAAATATGCCCTCATGATGGTCATACTTTATCTCGAGTCGTGAACAAAACAACCTATCTTAATCCACCTAGTACTTCTATAGTCCCAGAGGTCAACAAAATCAAACGTCCTAGCAGAAGTAACGTACGTCATCCAAAACCATCAGATCTTCCGCAACTCGTCAAAACTCCCAAACCAAAACCATCATCAAACATACGCAGAATGAACACGGAACTAAGATGCTACCATAGAACTTACATCATTCAAAGGATCTTATTACCAGATAACGAAACTTAAGTGAGTCAACGAGAGTGAAAACTCGTCGTCAATAATTTCATCCTTCACGGAATCAACTCATTCAAACATAAAGGTTTGCTTCAATATTTGTACATTCAAAATATATGGTCTCCAATCTCCTCTAAATCTGAGCAGTTTGTCCTTGCTCGCCCTTCAGTGTGAGAGTGAAACAAAATCATGAACTTAAGTCCGGTTCTTCAAGTCTTCTTCAGATCTTCTTGGAAATGTGATGGAGTAATGTGAATCTCTGGCATGATCTTTAAATCTCTGCATCATCCAGTCTGCTTCCACTCTCAATTCATCTTAGTACAACCAAGATGAATAGGGAAGCGAAACTGTATGTCTTCTTCAGGCCTTCTAGTTCAGCTCTAGGTTTCCCATCTTGACTAGATTCTTGTCCTCTGCTCACCAACACCTCCGCCTTATAAGGATTGTCTTCTGCTCTTCAGGGTAGTCACTGCTGTTGTCAACTCCAGGTCATGCAGTGAAGTAATTCTTCTCATACGTTTCTAGTTGTCTTGATGCATAAACAATCATCTTCCTATGATGTATACTTTCATAATAGAGTCTCTTCTTGAAGCGTCCCAAAATTTGTACCACCTAAAAGTATGGAAGCAAATTTCTATTTCAGCTTTTTTCCAAAACTCCTTTCTCAAACAAATTAAACTGTTTCCCTCTGCTCACAAAATTCATCCACAGTAAAGCAAGTTGTAAACATCTTCCATAATTCTTCTGCAAAGTTCTAAAGATTCCAGCTCCTCTAATCTGTTGTCGGTCTTGGTCACTTGGTGATAGTTTCAAATCTTGCGAGATTTGTAGCAATATCCTCAATTTAAAAACGTCGTTGTCTCAACGAATATCAAACTTCCAGAATACACAAATGATCGTCAAATTTCTAACAAAGTACGAAAATGATTCTCATGTTCTTCATCGTCTCTGAATGTACTAATAATTCATACAATGACCTTTTGTCTAAGTACTCACGAGAGACACAATTTATCAGGTTCACAAAATAGTCAGAGCATTAGCTAATACCATTAGCATCACTAACCGTCATAGTAGTCGTTATGAATACGAAAGGAAATTCTAAGAAAAACATCAAATCATAACCCCATCTGAAGGAAAGCTTCGAGTCTCAAAGTTGAATAGATACATAGTCATTTCAATGTAGAGAAATAATGGTTCCTAACAGCAGTACGGTTCAGCTTCCAGTAATCAATACAAATCTCCTACCACCATCCTTCTTCCTCGCGAATGAAACGGAAGTACTCCCAAGATACACTCAGGCATACAAAACCACTATCTATTCTTTGGTTGCTGCTCCTTCCATTCTCTCAATTCAACTATAGTTGTTCTCTGACACTTCTCAACGACATCCCTACATGATGACCTAACAATCTCTCTGCATCACGTCGCTCAAAATTCACACTACGGTGTAGCCTTGGCGGTTCATCCAGGGCTCATATCGAGAATGCTCGGATTGCAATTAACTCTCAAGGTGAGGTTCATCCCTCAGTGTACAAAATACATGCTAAGAAAACTTCATAACCACGAAAGTAAGGAACGAGTCTCCAGAGTAATAGTGATAGCAAAAGTTTAACAATCAGAAATCCTGGTAGGGAGTTCAAAATTGTTCAAAACACCAAAGGTGAGACATAGTAGGATAGTTGTCAGCATCTTGAATGCTCAATTAACCAATTCCTTCTCAGAATAAAATCGAAGTTAACTTTCCGAAGAAAGACGGATCAACATAGCAAATCTTATCGTTCAAAATTGAGGGGAAAACATTCTTAACACCACAAGACTTCTCATAGGGACAGAGATGGGTAAGACGAAATCAAATAGCGTCGAAAGGCTTACAGATGCTTATCAAAAGCAACAGATAAACCACAGAATGCATCAAATGCATCATCGTCATGGAGATTCATAGAATTCCCGAAGAGACATCAAAATGATTGACGAATGGATCAGAGGTCAGAGTCGGAATCTGAAGATAAGGATCAAATAGTGTCAGACATTACTATGCAATTCTTAATGTCTTCAAAGTTTACTAGCTTATAAATCTTAGTTATGTTATCATGCTTTACACTTATTTATGCTCCATATAATTTTCGCATTAAAAATTAACAATTAACCTTAGGGGTGATTGTTAGATTTTTGGAAACATAAATAAATCGTACCATTGAGATTATTTTTCTTTTAGACTTGCTCGAGGGCGAGCAAAACTCAAGTGTGGGGGATTTGATAACACGTAAATTATACATGTTTTTAGGTGTGTTTTATGCATCATATTTGGCCATATTTGTACATATTTGCTACTAAATCATAGAAAAGTGTTTGTACAAGCAAATGTAGCCAAAAATAGGAAAAAGTGATGAAAAGATGAAGAAGTGAAGTAAAGATGCATAATTGGAGATTTTCAAGAAGGAAACGAGTGAAGAATCAGGCAAGGACTCAAGGAGCTGATAGATTCAAGAATTCTACGTTCATATATCAAGATAATATTAAGTTCTATGAAAGGAATTAGCACCAAAGTGGAAGGGACTGCATGCAACGAAGAACGATAAAGAAAAGACAAAAAATTGCATGCAGGTTCAATCCAACCGTTCGGTTGGAGCCCGCAACCGAATCGGTTGGAGTTGACCTGAGGAACCAGCCGATCGGTTGGAGCTATTACCGATCGGTTAGATGATGACTGTTTTTACAAGATTGCATTTAATGGCGTTTTTACTCCTCATTATCATGGATGGCTGATCATTTCTCACCAATAACTTCTTAGGGGACGTTTTTACTTGAGAATTAAGTGATTGGAGGCTATATAATGACATCTAGGCTTGCAACCAAAGTGTACCACAAAATCTTAAGTAATAACTTCCACCAAGTTATTACTAACTTAATATATCTCACCCAAAAGGTTTCTACAGCAGTAAAAACATCCAGGAAACTTTGAGTTAAAGTCTCAATAGTTTGGTTAAGTGTGTGGAGTTGTTTATTGTACTTGGTAGTCGATTGGAGGCGTGTGGTTGCTATAGTTCCACGATTTTAGTTCTTGTAATTCTCAAGCTAGGTACATCTTGTTACTTATAATGAACACTTGTTACTTTGAATTTAATGAATGTTTTATTTACTACTTGTGTTTTAATATAATTGTTATGGAGTGATTTGGTTTATACTTGTGTGAATGATGTAGTTAGTCATCGAGTATTCTTTATTTTAAAGGTGATGCATGAAAACTCTTCTTAATTTATGAGTTTGTTGGGATAATATCTAATCTTGCTTAATTTGTTGATAAAAACATTGTGGAAAACTAGAAGGGGGGTTGAATAGTTTACCGTCTAACATCTTTTTAACTTGTTTAGTTAGCTTTGAAACTTTCCCTTTGATCAAAGATATATACACAAACACAATATATAACATGCAAGTAAATTAAAGAAACAATCAAACCACAACACGAGTATTTATCGTAGTTCGGCTACAAGGACTCTTTTTCCTTGCCCTACGTCCACGCCCCGAGTATCCAATTCGAGAGTTTCTTACACTAGTCAACAAGCTCCTTTCACCGGCGGAGAAAACCTTACACGTCGCTTATGCTTTTACCGAAACTAAGCTAGATGTCGAGTTCTTTACCAAGGGTACAACCACTCCCGTTAGTTCTTTTACAAGGGTACAACTACTCCCAATACACTTTGTATTTTGAGGATTAAAATACTAACCGATCACTACTGAAAATACACAATCAAATGAAGTGTAAACTACACAAGTCTACACAATGCTAAGCTAACAAGTCTTGCAACGTTGTGTTGAATACTTGTTACTTTTTCTGAACTCGTGAATCTCTTTGCTACAAAAAGAAACTTCACATATGAAATGTTAAAGGGTTAGATGAAAGAATGAATGAATGTGTGTAAATATGATGTAGAGTGATAAGCCAAAAATCAACTTGTGGCTTAGTATTTATAGCAAAGCCTTCTGCAGGCCTGGCGGATACGGCGGAACCCTCAGATGGGTTCCGCCCGTGTACCCCCAGGGTTCCGCCGGGCTTGCAGTTGGTTTTGCAATAAATCTTGCAAACCAAACAATGTCACATCTCATTACACCTTGCAAACCAAACAATGTCACATCTCATTACACCTAGTCAAACACAAAACTTGCAAGCAAACACATAGTTAGTCAAACACATTTTCTTACCATAAATGTATATTGACAAAACTTGCCATAAATGTGATGTGACATTTCTATTTTAAGAAATAAAAAGTGTTGTGTTTTATGAAATGTAAAATGTAGCAAAAGTCTAGTTTATGCAAGTCTTTAAAACTAAGATTATGTTTTACTTAGAAACTAAAGTTTACATTTTAAGTAACTCACAAAATCTTGGTGTTTAAGACTTAAAAAAAATTATATTAAACTTGTTTTACTTAAGTGATGAAAATCATATTAAGTTTTAAAGTTTCAATATATTTCTCCCCCTTTTTGTCGAAACAAAAAGTAGAGTAGCGAAGCGGAATAATGCACTTGCTCCCCCATGGTTGTTACTCCCCCTAAAGGGAGTGCCAATATGGGAAACATGGATTTTGATCCTACAAAAAAAATGGTTAGTTGGTGATATATATAGTCAAGCTTGTAGTTACCACACACATTGCAACCACAATGACAACAAAAAGATGATCAACCAACAATGCAAGTAAGTGAGTAGAAAGAAATATCATTCAATGTAAAATTTGACTTTTGAAAGTCAAAGACAAGAAATGGGAAAGATTCTTCTACTTCTAAAAGAAAAACTAAAAATAACCAAGAAAATAAAAGAAAATCAAATCCTAATTTCCTAAATAGGGCAAAAGGCCTCCAAAGGTTGTCTAGGATTTGTTTGGGTGGGAAAGAGCATCCAAACGTTCTATGACGTGTTGGAATGCAAAACGGGTTTCATCTTGGAATTGGTGAAGCAACAATTTGATGCTTGCACCCATTTGCTCACAATTTGAGCAAACATGGGGATGAGTGGGAGGAAAAGGGTTGGTTTTGGTTTCTTGGTTTGAGGGTTGGTTGGTTTTTGGTTCTTGGGTGGAGGATGGGTTTGGTATTGAGTCAAGCAAGGTGGTTTCAAATTCCATTGCTTGATGGAGGTGATTCTCAACCATTCTTTGGATTTCCTCATATGAAGGAAAGAAAGACTCAAAGGTTTGGGCTTGAGAATGTGGTGGAGTTGGGTGATCATGGTTTTCAAAGTTTGGTTCCCCATAAAGAGGACCATGGATGTAATGGTAGATAGGGTGAAACAACAATGGTTTGGGTTGATGGTACTCTTGTTGTGGTGGTTGGGTGTGGTTAAAATGCTCATTTTGGTCTAGAATTGACCTTGGTGATTCATTTGCAAAAGGTGGTGGTTGTGTAGGTCTTGGTGGAAGATTATTGAGATCTTGGACAAAAGGGTGTGGTGATGTTGGAGGAGACCCAAATAACTCCATAGGTTCAAGTTTGGGTAATGGTGATGGTGATGGAGTTTTGGATGGTTGGGTTGGAGCACTTGGTGGAGTTGGGTCAATGGGTGATTTGGTTGGTGGTGGAGTGAGCTCATTAGGTTCATTGGGTGATGGAGATGGAGATGCAAGGTTCAAAAAATGTTCATTTTTGATAGGTGAGGTGAATTCATCCGAAGATGAGGAGCTTAGGTTGATGGATTGGTTAGACCAAAGTGGTTTGACACTTATTCGGGCGGTTCTCCAGATGGGTCGTGATGGTTGATAGGTGATTGTTGACTTAGTCATGGTAAAAATGGTTTAGAAGTTCAGAAATTGTGATGAAGAAGGTGTGATTTGATAGTGTTTAGGATGGTTTAATTTATAGTGATGAAGGAGTGTGGGAAGGAGTGTTTGGATTTGATGTTAGGCCATACAAAAATGGAGGTTCCTAATGATTTGGGAAACTAATTGTGGGTTGTCATATCATGGAAGTCAATCCAATGAAAATGGTGAAGTGAGAAGACAAGATTTGCACTAAATTCTTAGTGGTTTTGGTAAATTTGTTGAAGGATAAATTTCAGGGATTTCAAGGAACCTTTGGAAGGGTTCCTTCCTTTATGTGTGAATGTTCCTTGGGGTGGTTATGTCTATTTTTGAAATTTGGCAGGAAATGGTTTTGTTTGAGTTATAAGGAATGAGAAGTACCCTATTGTGCTAAACAAATTGCAGGAAATAGGTTTCTATCTAAAAGGATTGTATTTTGTTGATTTGATGTTGAAATGTTGAAAACTAAAAAAAAAATTCTGCAGGAAACTGGCGGAACCCGTTTGAGGATTTCGTCCGGTCCGTTGGGCCAATTCTGGGTTGCCCAGAAAATGCACTGGCGGAACCCAATTTTGGGTACTGCCGGATCAGCCAGGGCTAAAAATTTGACTGTCCGCGATTTTGACCCGCGAGACGATTTTCAAAATTTTCGAAAACTCCTAAAATAAAAAAGATAATGCATTTCTGGTTAGGCAATGCAAAAAATAGACACGTAAACACACATATCATAGGACTTTGACCTTGAGGTCGAGAATTTCACTATAGTTAGTGAAAATTTGATAAACATGAAAATTTGACAACTTGCCAAAAGTTGTCTACCTGCATCAAAGTTAGATAATACATGTTCCAAATAATATCAAACATTGTACCAACACACAAGTACATCACAAACATTGTTTAAACAACCAAATTTGTTCAAATAACACCTAGTGCCAAACACTCCTACACACTCACACTCATTGACGGTCAATCTTGTGCTTGAGCTTTCCAAGGAATCTTCCAAGATTCTTAAACATCCCCTTTGTTTGCTTGAACTCCGCCAACTCATTTGGAATATCCGGAAGTTGGGATAGGTATTATAGAGGTGGGAGCCTAGAGTTGGGCAAATTGTCATCTTCACTCATTGAGGAAGATGATGAGGAGGTAGGAGGATGAGGACGTTTTCCTTGGGTTTTGTAAACTCTCTTATCACTAAGTGGGACAAAGGTGTGTGGAATGAGAGAGTAGTCAAGACAAAGACCGTTTAGAGGTGGTGGAATGGGAGAGATGAACCTAAAGAGACAGGTCAAGAGCATTCCATATGGCATAGCCGTTGTGCCATGCACGGGAATGTAGGCCATTCTCTTGGCCATGTAGTAGGCAAGATTGAAGGGTTGCCTAACGGACAAAGAGTAGAGCATGTAGTAAAGGCAAAGGTTGATATGATCTCGGTTTCCTATGGTGCTAATGACATTTGCTCTAAGGACTTCCTCCCATTTCTTGAATTGGGGCTTGAGTTCATTCATTTCCATTCCATATGGGTCCTTATCGACCTCATTTCCCGAACGGGTTCTCCTAGTGTTGGTTGTCCTAACAAAGAGGTGGTCACGAAGTACATCTTTTGATACAAGAGGTGTGTAATAAGGATGGATGCGGTCTTGGAGGGTGTTAAGAGTTGAGAGGGAGTGCAAGTCTGAGTAGATGCAAGTACCACGGTTTGGGACTCCTAGGATTTGAGCAAACTCCTCAAGAGTGAAGGAGTATTGATGACCACTAGCCCTAAAGTTGATAGACATTTGACCATAATCATCCGTGGAGAGGACGACGGATGCATAGAATTCCAAAATGAACATAGGACAAATAGGCTCGTTGATTTCTAAAAGACACTCAAAGTTGATTGTGGCAAACTCGGTGTTGAGGTTTGTGCCTTCTAGGAAGGACGGGTCAATGGTTCTACCCTCATGGACATAATGTTTTTCAAAGGCTTTGAAAACATTGACTTGGTTTGGGGTAAGGCCTTTGGTTTTGTGGTGTTTTGGTTGGTACTTAATGGTGTCCTTGTGGTCGTAGTGGGTTAGAGGAGGCATGATGATTCCTAGAACAACAAAATTTCACATTTTAGTTTAAGTAAACTACTATTATAATGTGGATGTTCTAGTGTGTGCCTATATGAAAACAATGTGGAGGTGCGGTTATCTTGACTCATTTTGATGCTTCAAAAACGTTTTATAATGCAAGTTTTGTTATAAAAGATAACCCAAATGCTCCTAGTTCAATGTAGCTTCGTTTGAATGTACCCAAAAATACATATTGGTTATGTATTCCCTTTAGCAATCAAGAGACATTATGCAAGTGATGTTTTAAACATAACGTTTTGATTTTGTATTTTTAATGTGAGACAAAAAAATATTTGTCCTATTTGTGAGAAATTTTTGGAAAAATTTGTCATGGGGTGTTTTAGCAAACATGTTTACACTTAGTAAGAATGCAATTCCTAACTATGGGGAACATGATTAGTTTTGTTAAACACCTAATTGTAATCAAGTTTAGAATACTTACAATGATGATTGATTTGCAATGTGAGTGAAAGGAAGACCAAGAAATCGTAGGTATGGATGGATGGTAAAGTGAATAGTAACAGTTTGGAAGTGGTGGTATGAGATAATGGTGTTTGGTTTAATATAAACAAAAAAATGGTTTTGCAGGTCGGCGGATACGGCGGATCCCTGAAATGGGTTCCGTCCATTGTGTCTGAGGGTTCCGCCGACCCTGCTGAGAAAAAGAGTTATGGATTTGTTTTGATTTTTGTGATTTTTGTCTAATGTTCAGAACTATAACGTAGGTTCCATGAGTCCTAAGCCTAGCCTAAGAAGGTTAAAAGGTTCACGTTTAAGGGGTTTTGTGAGAATGTCGGCTATGTTGTCTTCGGAAGAAACTTTCTCAATTAAGATATTTCCTTTTTGAACGTTGTCACGAAGGAAATGATGACGGATTTCAATATGTTTGGTACGAGCATGTTGAACCGGGTTTTTGCTAAGATCAATGGCACCTTTGTTGTCACAAAGAATTGTTATGTCATTAAGTTGAATTCCATAGTCGACAAGAGCTTGCTTCATCCGAAGAGGTTGTTGACATGCCTTTCTGGCCGAAACGTACTCGGCTTCCGTTGTTGAGATAGCAAGAGCCGTTTGCTTCTTAGAGAACCATGAGGTGAGACAATGTCCAACAAAAGTACAAATACCACTTGTACTTTTTCTATCAACATAGTCACCGGCATGATCCGAGTCGGCATACACTATGGTGTCTATTCCCGTTCCTTTGGGATACCATAAACCTAAATGTGTAGTGCCTTTAATATACCTAAAAATCCTTTTAACGGCTTCGAGATGAGTAGTCTTAGGATCTTCTTGAAAACGAGCACATAGACAAACACTAAACATAATGTCGGGTCTACTAGCCATTAGGTAAAGTAGACTACCAATCATACCTCTATATTTAGTGCTATCTACGGATTCACTTTCCTCATCCTTGGTGAGTTTAGTTTCTGAGGACATGGGTGTTTTGATTGGTTTCGAATCTTCTAATCCAAATTTCTTAAGCATGTCCTTAATATATTTAGATTGGTTAAAGAAGATACCATCTTCGAGTTGTTTAATTTGGAGTCCTAGGAAAAAGTTGAGTTCTCCCATCATACTCATTTCAAACTCGTCATGCATGATTTTTGAGAAATCCACACATAATTCTTGACAAGTTGATTCGAATATAATGTCATCAACATAGATTTGGACTATGATAATATGTGAATCTTTCTTCTTAGTGAAGAGAGTATTATCAACTAAGCCCATGGTATACTTATGTTCAACTAGGAAGGTTTTAAGTCGATCATACCATGCTGTTGGAGCTTGTTTAAGTCCGTAAAGAGCCTTTTTAAGCTTGTAAACATGATTTGGTTTTTCAAAATCGATGAAGCCCGGTGGTTGAGCAACATACACTTCTTCATTTATGACTCCGTTTAGAAATGCACTTTTGACGTCCATTTGAAAGAGTTTAAAATTATGTGCACATGCATATGCATGTAAGATTCTAATTGACTCAAGCCTAGCAACCGGAGCAAAAGTTTCATCGTAGTCAATGCCTTCTTGTTGGTTATATCCTTGTGCAACTAGCCTAGCTTTGTTTCTAGACACAATTCCATTTTCATCCATTTTATTACGAAATACCCATTTTGTTCCGATTATAGTTTGACTCTTTGGTTGAGGAACTAATGTCCATACATCATTCCTAACAAATTGGTTTAACTCTTCTTGCATTGCAATTACCCAAGACTCATCTTTAATGGCTTCATTAATGTTTTTAGGTTCAATGGTTGACACGAAACAAAAGTAATTGCTTTCATTTTGAACTTTTGACCTTAGTGTTCTTTCGTTAATGTTGCCTATGACACCATCTAATGGATGACTTTTAGATTCTTTGACATTGACAAGTTCTTTGTTTAATAGTTCATCTTCCTTGTCATTACCTAAAATCTCTTGACTTTCTATTGCTTGGCTTTCAACTAAGTCATCATCTACCAAAGGTGATGTCTTAGAGGGAGGTGGACTCTCGTCAAATGTTACGTTCAACGATTCCTCGACTCTTAAGGTTTCTTTGTTCAAAAAAATGTAAGCTTTACTATTTTGTGAATATCCAAGAAATACACCTTCATAAGACTTTGGGTCAAATTTGGTGAGATAATCCTTGGTGTTAAGAATGAAACATTTACTCCCAAACACTCTAAAGTATCCTAATGTAGGCTTTTTACCTTTATATAGTTCATAAGGAGTTTTATTCAAAAATGGTCTAATTAAGACTCGATTTAAAATGTACGTTGATGTGTCAACGGCATTACACCAAAACTTTTGTGGAATGTTTTGTTCATTAAGCATTGTTCTACTCATCTCTTGCAATGTCCGGTTTTTACGTTCTACTACAACATTAGATTGAGGAGTACGTGGAGCCGAAAAGTTATCAGTAATACCATTAATATCACAAAAGTTTCCAAATTGAAATTCATTATCAAATTCACGACCGTGATCCGTTCTAATAGTCACAATATTAGACCCTACTTGATTTTGAATTTTCTTACTTAGAATCTCAAATTTATCAAAAGCTTCATTTTTACTTTTCAAAAATTTTGTCCAAGTATATCTTGAGTAATCATCCACTATGACAAAGTGTAGAAGTTACCTCCATAACTTTGTATAGCGGATGGACCAAATAAATCCATATGTAAAAGTTCTAGACATCTAGATGTAGAAACCAAGTTTTTAGCCTTATGGCTACTATGGACTTGTTTACCGACTTTGCAAGCATCACAAAAGTGTTGGTCATATTTCAACTTAGGTAGGTTTCGAACCAAGTCTTTGGAGGAGAGGTTTTGAATTAGTCTCATGTTAGCGTGTCCTAAACGTCTATGCCATAAAGTTGAAGATTCATCTAATGAGGTAAGACAAAGTTTGTCTCTAGATGTTGGATCCATCTTCATAACGTATACGTTGTTCTTAAGGACACCTTTGGCTATGGTTATACCATCTTTAAGTATTTTACTTCCATTTTCACTAAAAGGGACATTATACTTATTACGACAAAGTTGACTAATACTAAGGAGATTAAAACCTAAGTTATCAACATGAGCTACATCATCTATAAAAAGGGAGTCATGAGAGATTGTACCTTTTCCGATGATTTTGCTCTTAGCTTTACTACCAAACGTAACATTACCTCCGTCACATTTGTGATAAGTAGTGAAGAGGCTTTTGTTACCCGTCATGTGCCTTGAACAACCGCTATCTTTAATCCATTCATCCGGTTCCAAACAAACTTTGAGGCACACCTATTTTATGAAAAACACTCAAACATTTGGTCCCCAATTTCTCATGGGCCCATTTTGGTTAAGCATACCATTAACTTGCTCCAAGTATGAAAATAGAACATAAGGGTTCCATGACATGTAATTTGGAGTTTGGTAATGTCCAGAAGTGTTTTGGTTCCAAACATGTTGGTAGGTTGGTCGACCGTTGAAGTTGCTCTTTGGAAAGGGGCATTTGGGAGTTGGAGTCTTAGGTCTTGGTTGAGTAGTCTTAGCTCTAAATTCGTTTTTACTAAGTCCTACTCTAGTTTTAAAAGCAGGTTTTGTTCCATTTTTATATGTGACTTTAACAAATTTTGAACGATCCGATGTGGATGGTGTTACTACTGCAGCAGACCTGGTGGAACCTTCGGGTCCAACGGGCGGAACCCTGGATTAGGTTCCGTCTGTTCCACGGCTGTTGTAGCAGTTTTGTTAGTTTCTTGTGCAATCTTTTCTTGTTTCGTTTGACCCTTTGAAGTTTCTATTTTCATGAATCCTAGTCCTGTTTTATCAAAGGGTGACTTTTGAATTTTCATAATTTCATCCGCACAAGAAATGCTCTTATCAAACTTCTTAAACTTTTTTGGTTTGTTTTATTAGATCATTTTGAGTAATTTTAAGTTTCTCAACTTCGAGTTTAAGTTCTTCACATGATTTGCAAGATGTGTCAATACCTTTACTCCTTTCTAATCTCTTAGCTTTTTCTTTTAATTCATAAACTTCATTTTCTAAAAACTCCTTTTTAGTTTTCAAAAACTTATTTTTGTTTATGATTTTTAAGCTCAATTCACAAAGTTTGTTATATTCTTTTTGTAAGGTGTCATCATCAATAGAGGAGTAAGATGAGTCGGAGAGTACCTCATTTGAGTTGTGAGCCATGAGAGCAATATCATCATTCTTTAGCTCATCGTCATCTCCTTCATAGTCACTCCAAGCACCACCCACAAAAGCTTGTTAATGTTTGCTCTTGGGTGGCTTTGGACATTCTCCTACAAGATGACTTGTGTCTCCATACCTATAGCATTTCCTTTCAACCTTTCCTTTCCTATCATCACGATCTTTTCGGAAAGTTTTCTTGTCATCTTTAGGTTGCATTACAAACTTCCCTCTTCTACGAAAGAACTTCTTGAAGTCTCTAACGGCCATAGCATATTCCTCATCATCACTATCCGAAGTAGATTCTTCATCATCACTTGATTGGACTCTAGCTTTCAAGGCAATGGACTTAACTTTTTATTTCTTGCCTCTAACTAGTTCCGAATCTTTTTCCATTACCATTTCATGAACTTTGAGGTTTCCAATTAGCTCGTCAAGTGACATGCTTGAAAGATCTTTGGATTCTTCAATTGCCGTCACTTTTGCTCTCCACTTCGGATGGAGTGCTCTAAGAAATTTCCTGACAAAGTTCTTACTACAAAAAGATTCATCAAGTGCTTTAAGTGAGGTAATAATAGTGTTAAATCTAGCAAAAGCATTATCAATAATCTCATCTTCGGAAATAACAAATTGTTCATATTGTTGAACAAGAAGATCAATTTTGTTATCTTTAACTTGAGAGTTTCCTTGATGAGTGACAATTAAAGATTGCCAAATATCTTTGGCGGTTTTACACATAAAGACTCTTTCATATTCTTTCTTAGGCAAAGCATTGTAAAGCATCATTTTAGCTTCATTATTTTTACCAATCAATTTCTTTTGATCATCATCTTTTATGTTAGTAACTATGTTATCACCATCAATGATTATATACCATAAATCTATATCTTTAGATTTCACGTAAGTTTCAAAACAGTTTTTCCAATATATAAAACCATTTGCTTCAAAAAGTGGTGGTCTTTGCATAGATTGCCCTTCTTTGTAATTTTCAAAATCCATGGATCGTTTCAAGTTTTAAAACACAATATATTTTAAAAGCTTGAGTAACGAAGCTCTTGATGCCAATTGTGGAAAACTAGAAGGGGGGTTGAATAGTTTACCGTTTAAAATCTTTTTAACATGTTTAGTTAGCTTTGAAACTTTACGTTTGATCAAAGATATATACACAAACACAATATATAACATGCAAGTAAATGAAAGAAATGATCAAACCACAACACGAGTATTTATCGTGGTTCGGCTACAAGGACTCTTTTCCCTTGCCCTACGTCCACGCCCTGAGTATCCAACTCGAGAGTTTCTTTCACTAGTCAACAAGCTCCTTTCACCGGTGGAGAAAACCTTACACATCGCTTATACTTTTACCGACACTAAGCTAGATGTCGAGTTCTTTACCAAGGGTACAACCACTCCCGTTAGTTCTTTTACAAGGGTACAACTACTCCCAATACATTTTGTATTTTGAGGACTAAAATACTAACCGATCACTACTAAAAATACACAATCAAATGAAGTGTAAACTACACAATGCTAAGCTAACAAGTCTTGCAACGTTGTGTTGAATACTTGTTACTTTTTATGAACTCGTGAATCTCTTTGCTACAAAAAGAAACTTCACATATGAAATGTTAAAGGGTTAGATGAAAGAATGAATGAATGTGTGTAAATATGATGTAGAGTGATAAGCCAAAAATCAACTTGTGGCTTAGTATTTATAGCAAAGCCTTCTGCAGGCCTGGCGGATACGGCGGAATCCTCAGATGGGTTCCGCCCGTGTACCCCCAGGGTTCCGCCGGGCTTGCAGTTGGTTTTGCAATAAATCTTGCAAACCAAACAATGTCACATCTCATTACACCTTGCAAACCAAACAATGTCACATCTCATTACACCTAGTCAAACACAAAACTTGCAAGCAAACACATAGTTAGTCAAACACATTTTCTTTCCATAAATGTATATTGACAAAACTTGCCATAAATGTGATGTGACATTTCTATTTTAAGTAATAAAAAGTGTTGTGTTTTATGAAATGTAAAATGTAGCAAAAGTCTAGTTTATGCAAGTCTTTAAAACTAAGATTATGTTTTACTTAGAAACTAAAGTTTACATTTTGTCGTTAACAAAACTTACCAAAGATCGTAAAATATAAATAACGTTTTTAGACGATATTTGTATTAACAAACATCTTTGGGGAATATTGGCCGAAAGGGTTTTCTAAATGTTTTTATTCCAAAAAGTTAGTGCACGAATTAGTATGGAATATGGTGTGTGACGAGCATCATGTTTACTCTTTAAAATGGATTTGAGAAGATTTCATCACGAAATTAGGCCGAAAGGATTCGTAGGAATTCATAAGTAAAGAATTGCTTTTAAACAACATTGTGTTAATGGAATTATTATTCTAGTTATCATAGGCCGAAAGGAAGTAACTAGATGATTGAATTCTAGTAATGGTTTAACATGATAAACACCATTGATTGTTAGTCATTCATATAAAAGTTGTGAATCATAACAATTTTACACCAAGCTTAACATGAATATTTAAATTTTCGATAATAAGGATTGGCAACCCTTGTTTACAAACTTATTTTTATAAAACTTTGACCCGTAAATCCCTTGGGACGATCTCGACTTACCCACCATTACTAAAACGGACGAGTATACTTGCTCGTATGTGTTAAATAGTTAATCGGATAAGCGTGTTTCTAAATTTTAAAACTTGTACACACCGTGAGCACATCAGGTTTTTGGCGCCGCTGCCAGGGATTTAATTAGATTTCTTAGTTTTTAGTTTGTTTTTCATAAATTTAAATTAGTAAATGTAAAAAAAGGTAAAAAAAAAAGTTTGTTTTTACCAACCGATCGGTTGGATTTCCAACCGAACGGTTGGTTGGCTCGTTAAATTTTTTTTAATTTTTAATTTTTATTTTTTATGTTTATTGTTTTTATGATTAGTTATTTAATGTAGTTAATTAGTTATGATTAGTTTTAATGGTTTTAGTTAATTTTCATTAATTGAAAGTTTTAATTTAGTTTTTATGATTAGTAATTAAAGTATTAATTAGATGGTTAATTAAATTAATGACATTAATTAGTTATTTTTAAAAAGGTTAATGAAAAGTTTTTATAAGTTTTTAATAATTAAAGTTTTCTTTTATATTTTTAATTAATTGAGATTTTATAAATATAGTTTAAGTTTAATTGAGTTATTAGAATTAAAGTAATATTTTATTTTAAATAGAGTTTAGTTTTAGTTAATATATATATAAAAAAAAATTGGTTCAAAGAAACCGATCGGTTACAACCCGTAACCGATCCGGTTAGTTTTGGTGTTTGATCCAACCGATCGGTTGGATGAGAAACCGAACAGTTTTTCACCTCGGATTTTATTTTTTGAAATTTTTATTTTGAGTTGTTTTTGTGTTTTTATAGTTTTAGTTTGTTAATTTATTAGGTATTGTTTCATTTTAAGTTTAATTTTTGAGTATGACTAACCCCAATGCTAATGATTTGGTTGTTTTATTGATGGTTATGTTATAGTTCATAATTGCTTTAGTGAAATGGAGAGTTTGAGTCAAATTTCGGAGTATTTAAGAAATTTGGAGGATATGTTCAAAGATTCGGGCGATTCTTTGGAGAAATTGGAAAGCATGTTGGAGAAAGCGAAAGCGGATTTGGAAAATGGAGAAGTAGTTAGGGAGAATGATGTTTCTTTACCTAAGGAACCTAAGGATAGGGTGGTTGTTTTCACAAGAGCTCCTTCTAAGAAGTATGATGCCCCACACATGAGGTATTCTACACCTTGTGCGGTGGAGGGGATCATGGTTTGGAATGCGGAACTTAATATGGAATATGGGGACAACTACATAACGGAAGATGTTTTGGACAAACTTGGCTATGTTAGGTTAGATTATGAGGATTACGGAAGAAAGAAGGTTAAGGATGTGAAAGTGAACATTCATGGACACATTTTTAAGGTTGACTTTGTTGTTCTTGATTATTGCAATTCTGATGAACCGAAAGTTGTTTTTGGTAGGGAATTTCTTGTAACTACCAAGTGTACGGTGGACTTTGCACTTAGTGAGTTAAGGATTAACTTATTGATTTGGGGGAAGAAAAAGAAGTGGATGTCATGATTGCGGAGTTATGTGAAGGTATGGAAAAGAAAAAGGAAGGAAAGGAAGAGGTTTGTAAGATGGGAAAAGCGAATAGGAAGAAAGGAACACTAAACAAACTTACCCAACCCTCCAACTCTAAAGTAACTAATTCCACATCATCATCATCATCACTACCTAGTACACCACCAAATTCACCAAAAGTTACCCAACCGTTAACTAATGAACAAAAAGAAGCAATATTGGAGAATTTGGAAGAGAAGATCCATGAACTCATGGAGAAGAAACCGGTTATTGAGGTTTTGAATGATTACATGACCTATATGAAGAAGTTGGATTCGGTCATGATGGAAAGGTCAAGGTTGGAAGATACAACATTTGATGAAGTTGAGAGAGATAGGATAGTAGAAAATGGGCTTCCTAAGAAGATGAGTGACCCAGGAAACTTTGTTCCACCAATTAAAGTGAATGGGACTACTCCTATGTATGCGTTGGCCAACACGGGGTCAAGTGTGAGTGTGATGCCTTATCCGTTGTACCAAAGGTTAGGGCTTTGTAACCCACAACCTAACAAATCAAACCTTACAATGGCGGATAATTCAAAAGCAAAAGTTATGGGGGAAGTTAAGAATGTACGTGTTCAAATTGGCTACCAAGCATTTTTGTGTGACTTTCTTGTGCTAAACATTCCTATTGATAAGGAGTTACCAATTTTGTTGGGGAGACCTTTCTTAAGAACATGTGGGGCAATAATAGATATGGAGCATGGAACCATGACCATTAATGATGGAATTCTTAAGCACACTTATTACCCTAAACCAATGAAAGGAAGGAGAGAAAGTATAGATGAAGATGAGGAGGAAGATTTTGGTTGTTTTGAAGTTGGAAGAGATGAAGAGGGAAGGCCAATGTATGGGCCTTTGATACCTAGTTTTCTTGATATAGATGATGAAATAGAAAGAGCTCTAGCTATGGAGGCTTTCTTTAACCCGTTTAAAAATATTTTTGTGTTTAACAAACTTACAGATTTTCTTGGATTGTTACCGGTTCAACTTAAAATTTTGGAGTGGGGGCCCGATGGACCTAGCAACTACAAGAAAGAAGAAGGAGATGGAGAATGGCATGTCAAATTTGATATTGTATGCCCAAGCGGAAGAAACTTTGTTTGGAGGTTCAAAACACAAAAGACAAATCGGAAGATATCGGGAAAATACTAAAGTGAAGACATTCTTAGGAATGAATATTTTCAAGGATAATGGAGCAAGAGGAGCAAGTTTCAAGAATAAAGCACTTATTGTGCTAGTTTGTTTGATTTTACTTTTATGCATTTTCATTTTTAAGTTTTATGGTTAAGACTATCTATATATCTATTTATCTATCTATCTTTTTAGGTGTTATGTTTTATGTTAAGTTTATGTCTTAATTAGAGTTTGAGTTTTTAAGCTTTTAGTTGAGTAATTTAGTGTTTAGCTTTTTTAAGAGTTAGTATTTATAGACTAATTTTGGTAGTGTGGTGGAAAATTTACATACAAAAATGGTTTTAGTTTAAAGTAAACATATTAGTTACTTGTATCAAGTTTTGCAAAAATTCAATCCAAAACGGATGGATCAAAAACTGAACGGTTAGAATTGAATATATAAACCCAACTTTTCAAGAATCACAAGAAAACCACCCACACATACACACCAAATTGGGGGACTAGAAATTCGACCACATTGAGATTATTTGAGGTTGCAGGAGTGTTAGAATATCATCCATGGATCCAAAACAAGTAAGTAACATCATCAATTTACTTTAATTAAGTTTTAATTCGGATTATTTGAATTAGGTCAAGATTTGGGTATTTTTGATATACTGCGAAATAAGATGTAATCTTTTGAGGATAAGTGGGTAATTGATAGTGGAAGTCATTGCAAAAAGAATTAGTTTGATTGATTAAGTCTTCGGATTGAATTGGGTTTTTTATTTTAGAACATGTTTGCTTGCAATTGATGATTTCCAGATGTTATATACTTGTTGATTAGTGATGTTAGGATAGTGCATTATTGATTAGAACACTAATTTGAAGGATTGATTAGAGACTGTTCTTGCATATTCTTGGATTTGAATAAGGGAGTGTTTGGAGATGATATGGATCGTTATTAGGATGATTTTGATGATTAGAAACTACCATGGATGATCAAAAATAGGTTAGGATGAAGTAGGAATGGATTGGAAGTGGTAGAAAACGAGAAAATAGGATTTGGAATTTTTGCAGAAAATCCAATCGACCGGTTGCGAGGGGCAACCGATCGGTTAGATTGAACATGAACATCCAACCGATCGGTTGGATGGGATACCGATCGGTTGGATGGCTCGTTAACATTTTTAAATATTTTTCGTTTCGACTTTTTGACTTCTAATTTGTGTAGCATTGGCTCTTGTAATCTTATACTAATATGAATTTTTAATTTTTAGAGTCAAGGAGCAGGTAGTTCCAGTGGAGTAAAGGTTAACCCGATTGTCACGAAATATCTTTTGAGGAATTCAAAGAGTAAAGTTACGTACAATCTTCAGCAGGAAAGGAACGACAATCTTAAATTCAGAAATTTGAAGAACGAGGAGAAGCATGCCTTTCGTGAAAGACTTTCTAAGCTTCAAGGTAGGAAAATTGCTCGACCACGTCTCATTGATTGGAGTTTGTTTGCTGAATATGAATGTGAGGATCAATTGAAGGAGATGATGAGAATGACTTATGTGTATCCGGCGGATGGAGATAGATTTGTGGATCTTTCTTGGGAAAGAGCTTTTAGCGTTTACGAAGATGTTTATCGTGAGTGGTGTCTAGAGTTCTTTTCTACGTTCTACTTTGAAAGGAAAGTTTATGATCTTACGAGGGAAGTTTGCATTTGGTTTAGACTATGTGGAGTTGAGAATGCTTACACTTTGCCACAGCTTGCGGTTTATTTGGGTTTTGTACGAACAAGATGAAATAAATCATAGGTTGTTTCCGACACATTTCTTGAGGTTAACAAGGTTTCATCATAGGTATGAAGGTATTTTGGAGTATTGGAATCGCATTGGTGATCCAAGTTGCAGAATTCATCTAGAATTAGGAATCCGTTGTTGAAAGTTTTGCAAAAGTTGATCACTTGGGGAGTTTTGCATAGGACGGGTGGTTGTGATAAGTGTACCAATCCGGATTTATGGGTGATGAAATTGCTTGAAGAGGACAATAATGGCAATGCGACTTGGATTATAGCTGAGTATCTTTCCAGGAGAGCACCGGGAATCAAAGAGAGAAATGACATTTGTGGAGGTCATTATGTGACCATTTTGGCAAGAAATTTGGGTTATTTTGTAGATGAAGAGTTGGCTAAATGTTCGGAGCCAATCGAGAGTGAGACTTGGGATGATAAAGGTTTTGGTAAGGCATTGAATAGAAGAACCAGGATGTTAGGAGAATGGACTGAGCCTAACATTGAGGTGCCACAACAACAATTTCAACAACAACCACCACAACAACACATGGGAGGTATCTATGGACATGCTCCAGGTAGTTTTGATTCAGGGTGGGGAGATTGGCATAGTGAGTTGAACGATATAGAATGTAGGGATGTGTGGAGAGATTCGATGTTGATGAGACAAAACTATAACTATGATTATTCCATGCCGATGATCCAACACACTCACGAGAGAATAGTTATGAGGTACCACTCTATGTGCCACCTAATGTTCCTCCCTACCTAATTCCTTATGAGCCATATCCTGGTTCATATCCATACCCTTATCCTGGTTATTCACAATTTCTCGAACCGTATCCGGCTTATGGTAGAGTTCCAAATGTGGGAGGTACTAATGTTGGAGGTACTAATGTTGGAGAAACAAGTTTTGATGTTGGGGGATCGTCGAGTAGAAGAAGAGGAGGAAGAAAGCGAGGAGAGCGAGGATGAGTTTATTCGCTCTGACATGGATGACGATGACGACGAGTGATTGTCATGAGGTTTATGGTTGATTTCAAAAACAATTATGTGTGTTGAATAATTTCTATTTCTCTCTATAACTCTTTCTTTCAGGATTAATAACGTACTTTGTTAACATTTGGTTTGTTTTTAGTATTTGTGTTTTTGTTTTTGTTTGTTTGTTTGGTATATGTTTGCAGTTTTTGCAGGGGTGACATTACGGAAGCTTATGGTTGATCAATATTTGGAGTAGGAGAACTCATTTGGTTAGTTGTGATCAAATATGCATATCATGTATTTTTACCCCGGTAGTTTCTATTTTACTAAATTTTCCCATTTCCTTTACTTTGAAGTTATTTTTATTACATTGAGGACAATGCAAAACTTAAGTGTGGGGGAGTGAAGAAAATAGGAAAAATAGGTTTATTTTTAATTTTTTTTATATTTTTTGTTTTTTAGGATTAGTTGAGAATTCAAGTAACTAGGATTCGTTCGCCCTTGAAAAATCTAGTTGTTTGAACACTTGAGTTATTTTTAACGGAATAAAATGAATAATGGTAAAAAATAAGGGGATTTGAAAATTTTGGAGCTTAATCAAGTTATTAGAGCAAATTCATTTCGGAATTGATGACATTTTCTAGTACATGTTATAGTATTCACCTTAAATTGTGAGGATTTAAGCCTTTTTTGTATAAAGCATATCTTATGCTATATATTTTTGCTATGAGTGTGCCGGTGATTGTGTTAATTCTAGAACTTGTACTTGTTATGCATTACGGTTAAAATCAATTTCGAGTGATAAAACACATTCAAATGATAAGAGGCAACTTAGGATTCACACCAAATAGCCTTCCATTTACAAAATAATTTTTGCTAACCACATCGGTTATTTATCCTCGTATTTGGAACCCATTTGTTAGTGTTTATCTTTAGCGCTAAATACCATTAGTACACCCTTCGAGCCAATCTTTTCATTTTTTTTATATCCAGAAAAATACAAAAATATTTTACACCTTACACCTTAGCCTAACCCTTAGTCAAAGTCTAAACGGTGGGTTGCTAGTTGCTTGGTGTGATGGATTGTTTTTGATGATTATTAGTTTTACACACTTTGTCATTCGTGTATGCCATTCCGACAAAGATGAAGATTGATCACCTTTGGTTTTGTATTTTTGTGGTGATGCTTATGCGAAGTGTGGGGGAGGTATGATGTAAAAAGAAATAAAAAAAATAATAATAAGTCATCGCAACTATAAGATGACAATGTGCTATATTATGTATGGAGATGAAGAAGCAAAATTTTGTTAGCCAATAAGCTAAGAATGAAGAATATTATTATGGCAAATCGATGTATCGAGATGTGAAAGTTCATAAAGGAGGTGAAAGATTGTAACTATAATCATTTTTGGGTTTGAGGTTTGTTTGGTAACTAGCAACAATGGGACTTAGACTTGACTTTGTTTGTTTTTCTTTTAAAACCAATTTCATAAATATTTCCCATGCCTTATCCCTACCTTTTTGGCTTTGTTAAAATATCAAGTTCATGAAAATTTTAGTGACCATCCGTATTTTTGGTAATGGAATGATGCGCCAGCGATCTAGAGAATGTTTTAGTGACCATCCGTTATTCTTTACTAAAAAATACGCGCCAGTGATCTATTTGATTCTTGTATGAGATGTTTGAACATTAGCCAGTTACAACCCATGAAGCCTAACCTTACAACCCGAATAAAAGCCTAAGTTACGAGAATTAATAATGATTAGTGATTTGTGTCGAATGTGACTATCTAGCTAGTTGATATATAACATGTTTGTCCATTTGTTACTCGTTTGAAATATGAATAAGAAGCATCTGATTTGCGTTTTGATGAAATAAATGTGCGTAATGACTAAAGTTATATGCTTGAATTAGTTTATGAGAAATATTTGACACCTTATAGTAGTTTTTAAAGCTCGTTTTATACCGGTCTATCTACTATTGTTATGCTCTACTAAAAGTACTAAAATAAAACAAGAATAAAATAAATGACAATGTGCAAAAGATAAAGGTGTCATAACTATACTCTATTGTTATAAGAATCTGATATCTTAGTCGACTCTGATTTGAAGTTCTCAAACATCAATTTTTTCTATTCCTAATGTTTGTGTAGATTTTTGATGTTGAGATCTATATTAATTGTAAAATTTTTTTGGAGAACCTTGTCTTTTTTGTGAGGACTTTAAAAGGGAATACTTAATGATGAAAGATTCGTTAAGTTATGGTAAGATATCAAGGATACATTACCACACAAAAGCAAGTGATATTCCCAAAAAAATCTCGCTATGACTGTATGCACCTCAAGCTGCACTAAAAAAAAGAATAAGCGAGTTCGGTCTCACAATTACAGTGTTAGATCTGAATTAAAAAGAAAATATATAACGGTGAAAGATCCGTTAAATTTATGTCAAAATCTAAAAGAAATATTTGACCATCATAAGCAAGAGATTCTTGCAAATGCGAGCACATTATTTGCAATACTAAGTAATACATCTGAATGATGAAAAAAGTTGCGATGAGATGGTTAAATGCCTCGAATATTGTCACAATTCACAATTTCAGATCATTTTCCAAACCTCGACAATTTACTATTCACAAGTTACTATTCATCATTTACTATTCACCGGTCACTATTCATCATTTTACTATTCGTTGTGTTCGGAGTCAGTTTGAGATTTTGAGAAACGTTGATGTAGTCGTTTTATAGTATAGGTTTGTTTTTCTGAAGAAATGCTTAGGAAATTATTTCCCCGGGTCGTGTCCCAACGAAGGTGTGAATGGAATTCTCAATTCCCGATTTCTGAAACCCGTCGTGAAAATGGTAAAAAGTGATTTTTATGAGATTATACTAAGGAATAAGTAAATGAAGCACAAATAATCACTAAAGTAGGTATTTCAACTAATTAAACCAAAAACGTAACGTAGAAATGAAAACGTAAGCTAAAACATAAATAAAATGTAAACGTACGAAATAAAACGTGAATTTTGAGCTACACTACTCCTACGGACTTGAAAATAATTTTGAAAAGTTAAAAATGATAAATGAAAATTTTAAGAAAAAGAAAAAAAAAATTGACTTTTTATTTATTTTTTATGAATTAAAAGCAATTTAACTAATTAAAAATTAAAAGAAAATGCAAATAAAGTGAGAAAAATGAAAAATAAATTTTGAAAATTATAAAATAACTAAAAAGTAATTTTAAAACTAAAAACTAATTTTTTTGGTTTTTTATGTAATTTTTGGGAGTTAAAAATTATTAATTCTAATTAAAAATTCAAATTAAATTCAAAATAAATGGGAAAAATGCAAAATAAATTTCTAAAATTCTAAAATAGATGAAAATAAATTTCTAAAATATTTTTGGGTTTTTCTAGTCTTTTTCTGATTTTTTTGGATTTCTTAGTAATTAAAAAGTATTTAAAATTGATTAAAAATGAAAATTAAAGAGGAAAAATAGTAAATGGACTCAGAAAAATTTGAAAAAATTACAAAAAATCTAAAATATTGTAATAAGCTTTAGAAAAAAATTTGAAAATAAAATAAACCAGAAAAGTGCTTATAAGCTGAAAACTGCTTATTGGAAAGTGCTTATTGATAAGTAAATTTTGACCAGGTTGACCCTAACTTTGACCAATTGATTTTAGTACTCAAATAGGCTTATTGGAATAGTATGAGACCAAAATAATCACAGAAACTAAGAAATGGGCTAACAGTCATGAAATAAGCAATAAGGGAATAAGCAATCAACAAGCAGAATAAGCAATAAGCAAAACTCAATGGAAACAGTAACTTCAAGTACTATGGATCTTAAATGAACAATAAACCTCAGATAAACAACCAATGAACACAATAGCAACCCTATTCTAAATAAGCAGAACCTGGTTCAAACCACACTCTTTGATAAGCAATTAAGCAGAACAAATAAGCTTGTGACAGTGAACTAATGGGGGCATAAGATACTTAGTATTACTGAGACACCAATTCAACTAGAAAATCACACCACCAAACTAATTTGAGTGCCTAAAATGCCCTGAGATCAGCAGCTATTCAGGCAACTATACCCCAAACAGTTGACTATTTTTGTAAACACTAAATTGACTATAATGAAATTCAAATGATCACAACTAATTATAAATGATATATTTAGCTAGTTAATGACTGAATTGACCTATATGCAACTAATTTAAACCAATGTGTAAAACCCTAACTTCTAGAACTTATTTATGCTGACAGGATTTAGGACTAAGGGAGCTTTGACTTTTTATGAATATAAGTGACTGAACAAATGGTTTAAGTTACTATCTAAAACTAGTGCAAACTACTGATGCAAAAACATAGGTAGATTAATAACTAGAGAAGCAGAGTATACCTAAACCACTAACTAATCAGCTAACTGTCTAATCCTAGTTGTAACCTAGCACCTACTTATATGATGATTGAAACAGATTTCGTAAACTTACTTAAAGTTAAATTAACACTACAACTTTGCAAAGAACAACTAGAACACAGGTATGCTAAAAATGGCAAATTCAAGTAAACTCAAAAGCAAAAAAATGATGAAACTAGTAATAGTTGAAGTATAACTAATCAAATAAGCCCCAATATGAATCAAACAAACTAATGGACTGTATCAACTAGATAAAGCAGACCTAAACCATTTAAATCATGAGATGCATAAATTGTAAAGTGAGACTTACGAGTACCAATACCCTAACTGACATAGGGTGCAATCCCAACTAAGCCTATCTTTAGATAAGCTTATAAACCACTTCTAAGACCAACTTCACTTCAATTTCACATAAAACACCTCTGATTTCAACAGATCCAAACACCCTTGTAGAAACAATGCAAAAGAATGTAGCTATGAAAGGATGAAATAAACTCAGAAAAGCTATGAGTAAGCTTCCTGAGCTTATCCAGAGGGTATACAAGCTTTTCCCTCAAGCTTATTCAATTCACTTGTTGCTTTTCAGTTGACTATTTGGAATACTTTTGAACTTATGCAATTATCAGTTATGACTAACTAAAAACTTTCAATAAGCATTGAGAAAACAAAATTGAAAACTTATGGAATTGTAAAAACAAAAAATGGAAAGCTTAAAGCAGACATGTAATAAAATGAAAACAGACTTATATTAATTGAAAAATGGATTACAATGTTTGAAAATTAAAAATTACAGCTGAAAACATGAATTTAAACTAAAACTATTTTAATACTCTATTCCTACTCCTACTCCTAATAACTAACACTTGATCCGTGAGAATGAGAGGAGTATTTTTAGCCTCTGAGGTGCATCCTGGGGATTCTTTGGAAGCCTCTGGATCTTCTTATCACAGCCTTTGATCAGTCCTATCATCCAATCTCTTAAATTGTAGCCCTTGGATCAAAACCCCTCACACGGATTGCCAGCGTGGTACCGTGTGTTTCTGACCCCTTCTGACAACTTCTAGAATCCAATTATTGGATATTCATGAGGTAATTATTATTGTACGATGGTAATTTTAATGGGAGGGTAAATTAGGGTTTATGAACAACAAAGTTTTTGGGTAAATGGTTATTTGGGGGGCAGGAATTGGGGATTGGGTAATATTATTAGGGGAGGGTTGACTGGATGTATTTTGGGTTTGCCTACGGGTAAAAATAGGTAGATCGGGTCTTGGGGATATGGTGTGTTGGACTGGGTAATAATATGGGAGGGGTAAAAGGGAATTAAAGTGATGGGCTTTTTAGTGTTTTGGGCTTGTGCAGTTTTTATGGATTAGTAATTTTGTGGATCCGGTTTAATGATATTAAGGTTTAGGAGTTGTATTATTCAAGGATCAAATTTGTATTTTTCAGAAACTCAAGAGACCTATGCTGCCAAATTCCAAAACATTTTCCAAGGGCCATTTTTGTACTTCTTTGCTTTTATGATGACCTTTTTGAACTTTTCTTCGAATAATCTCATCAAAGGACCATTTATGACAAACTTTCAAAGTTGAGGGACTGAAGTTGTCGTTCTCTCCAAACTTTGTCCAGGGACTAAATATGTAACTTTGTGAATCTCTGAGGACTTCTTATGTAATTATGAGCTTTCTTTGATCATTTTGCTTCTCCGGCTCTGGCTTTTGACCTTTTTACAATCTTGTGCTCATTTTGTCGATTTTGGCTGTGTTTTTGTTCATTTTTCACATATCCGTACCTGTACATACAGAAATACAAAAACACACATTTTCTTGGCATATTTGGTTAGTATTTGGTGTATTTGGTCTGATTTAAGGTCTAAAAAAGATGTGTGAAAAAGCACACATCAAAATCCCCCAGCCTAAGGTATTGATGTGTCCTCACGCAATGTCATCACCTCACGCTTAAGAGATAAATAATTTCAAAACCTCTCTTTACTGACGTTGTAAAGCAGCAATGATGTTCAAAAGAGATATCAAAATCATTTATTCCCAAAAACGCTCCGTTTTCCGATTTTTATGAATAACAACTACTACTACTCTTTTTTGTATTTTTCATTTTTATATATGTGACGGTTTTCCATGACTTGCATTATCAATTCTTATCTGTTGATAACTTTCAGGGTCAACGAGTAGAAACACTTCTCACAGAGAAGAGACCATACGGATAAAAATCGTCATCTCTGATTTTTCACAAGCTCCCAAACTAAGCGTAAAATCGAGATCATTGTTTATCCACAAGTTAGATGCAAACACTACCACAAAAGTTACTTGTGTAATTACCTCTTTTTCCTATTTCCTAAGTTTTGTATCTCAAGATTTTAATTTGTTGAGAAATGAATTTCTTCATAGATGCAACAAATTTTCTATTTCCTATTTCCTATTTTCCTATTTCCTATTTCCTCTTTTTCCTATTTCCTAAGTTAGATGCAAACACTACCCACAACATCGGCTGCGAACCGGCAAGATGCAATAGTCTATTTCACCATAACACTGGCAGTACCCCTATGTGTACCAAACCCCCATATGCAGAGATTTTGTTGGGAACGAGAAAAAACTAAGTATTGCCAAAACCCCATACACTTAATTAATCCTAGAGATCTATTTTTATTGGTGTGCAATCTTGTGGGAACAAGAAGGCCACAAGTACCTTTCGTGGGCTCTAAAGAGATCCAACTACTCCACCTTTAGCACGAAACTTCTAAATAAACTCTATCATTCCTCGATCTCTACAAATTAATCCCAAATAATGAGATACGCGGATGCTTAGCCATAATCTTTTGATTATATTGGTTAAGGGACACAAGCTAACACGCCCGGTCAAATCGAAACATTTATTTCTACTCTCGCCGGTAGGAAAGTCAAAACAAGGTGTCAAATCTTATTATTATAACATATATCATTCATTCATTCATTTCATTTCATTTTTTTTTTTTTTGTTTTTTGAATAAATATGTGACAAAAATTTTAAAGTTTGGTGGAAAAAACGGAGTTGCGTAAGTTAACGGCTCAGACGAAGGTAACAAGTCAAATCGAATCGAAGATTCACCCCCCAGACTAATGTGAAACATTGTCCTCAATGTTTTAAGGGTACGGGTAGTCTTACGTAAAATCTAAGGCCATTTATTAAGTATGCCAAGAGATAAACGTTTGTCGATATGATTTTGGATATGTTGAATTTCCGAAAGAGCAGCGAAGAATGAGACTCGAGTGGAGAGAACGACAAAGTACGAGCACGAGAGTCCTCAAACTTCGGGGAAATTCCTGAACATTTACAAACAACCACGAAAACACGAGTTTGGAAAGGGTCGCCCTCCTCACGTCACGTTACTTAAGAAATAAGAAAATGAAAATGGATAAGCATGGGGTGCCTCCCACGAAGCGCTTGTTTTTACCGAGTCACATGAGCTTGACTCGATCCCCGAATTAATTCGTCCTTGGGAAGAGCAGATGGAACGGACACCCGGCAAGAAAAGCAGAAATGTCGGGGTCAAAGATAGTATCCTCACTCCCGGTGGAGTGGAAAAGTGAAGAAATGATGGGATAAGTAAAGAATGGTTGAAACACACGGATGGTAAAAGCAAAGTCAAGTTCAGAATCACGGGTGGGTTGGGTGGGTCAAATATCAAGCACAGGAACACCATGTTCATAAGTCTCATCCACCACTCCAAAAATTTCTTCATTCGTTTCTGATTCAAAAACTACATCCTGTGGTTTCGCAGGTGGACGAGAAAAAGGTAAATCGGAAAGAATATTTATTTGAACGTCATTCTCGTCATTCTCAATACCCGGTGGTATCGAGTCATCCGCAACAAGAAATATATTCACATCCTCTAAAAGAGGGTCACGTGACGGATTAACAGAAATAGGTGCAGAGTCAATCTCAAAGTTAAAACACTCATAATCCGGAAGAGAGATATCAGCATGAATAGTGGGACTGCCACTACTCGTCTCTTCAAATCGAAAAATTTCAAGCTCGGGTAAGAAATCACTATCCGTATCGTGGATAGGGGAAGAAATCGGAGGGTCATTTAATGCCTCGATCTTAGAAATGAGAAGATTGATATTCAATAATTTTTCACGAAGAGCTTCATCTTGTATTTCAGTGTCAACTTCTTCATCATTTTCTTCTTCTAAACTGACAAGCTCATAAGGTAATTCGTCAACGTATTCGATGTCTCCACAAGATAAAGAATCGTCATCGTCATAATCGGAGAACATCTCAACACGATTATTCAGATTATCAATCGTAGGTAAGTCACATTCTTCAGCCGTATCAAAAACATATTTCTCAAAATCGGGTAAAGAATCCTTGAGCTCGGGCTCCAAAGGATCTGACGGCTTATCTTCAATAAATTCACAATCACCGTTAGAAATTTCCCCGGACTCACTTGGGATTGGGACGAGGTTCTCAACACTAGACTTATTGAATTCGTCCAATTCCGTTGCCGGAATAGTGTTTAGATGCTCGTCCCCCATTTTTAGAGAGTCCCCGGGTTCTACGGGAGAAACAACGGAGGCTTTGTGAGGATTAAGAACGATCGTAATTTTCTCATCATCGTCGTCGGAATCGTCGTAAATAAAAGCCTTTCGTAATTTAGCCTTTTTTTCCTCGGCAAGTAATTCTCCCATGGTCTTCTCATGAGGATCGGGAGTATAAGTTTCACGATTAGCCACCCATTATTGTACCATCTCGATAAGGGATTTCATTTCATTAATAAATTCATCCGGAAATTGAAACTTGTCGGGATTTTGTGGGGGTTGGTTAAAACCATGAGAATCGTAACATGAATTCGGTTCATAATGAAAATTTTCAAACGATCCCCCACAATTTTCAAAATTCGATGAACTTTGGAACGAATTATCATTAAAACATGGTACTTGCTCATAAAAGTTTTGAAAAGGATGATTGAAATCGTTTTGAGGATAATTATCAAAACTCGTATCACAAGCGTAAGACGTTTCAGCACTCGGGGCATAACATATGCAATTCGCGTATCCACATTGATTACAAAAACATTTCCCTCACGGTAATCCTTCGTCGTATGGATTTCCACAATTAAAGCAAGTAAACGGAGACGGCGGCGGTGTTGGATAGTATTCGGGAACGTTTTGAAGGATTGCTCTTTGAACATACTCGGGAGAATTATAAAACCAACAAACTCCATCGTGAATATCACTACCACATTGTTCGCACGTACACCAAACACATGAACCTTCAAAGAACGGTTCTCCACATTTAAAACAAGTCAAATCCATAAGAATTAAACATATAAGTGAGAAAGTGATAGAATTATCGGTTTAGAGGGTTAAAGAAGAAGAATCAGACGATAAGAGGATAAGAAGATTATTTTTGGTTTTTAATTATCATAAAATCAAATAAAAGGAAAATCAAAATGGAAAAGGAAAATCTTTTTGTATTTTTATTTTTGGAAAACAAAATTCAAAAACTTAAAACTTTTATTTTCTTTTGTTTTTTCAAACGTTATGTTAATCGTAACCGTTTCCTTTAAATCTACTCGCGACGGAATGGGAGAGAAGAATGGATCTCTCTTCAGCTTGCAATTTAATGTCAAAGATATCCGTATTTTCCGCTTATTCGGTTGTAGAATTAAAGTAATCCGATTAGCAACTAATTTCACACGTTCTTATGTTGTTAAGCTTTTTTGGTTTATAACGCCCTCCCTTCCACGGGAGAGTCGAGGCTGTAACTTTCTTAAAATTTTTTTTGTATTTTTGAAAACACTTTAGGAAAAGTGTATTTGATTTTTCAATTTTTTTGGTTTTTATAGAAAATATATACAAGGAAGGTTTTCAAAACACAATTTCGGAAAACGGAAACGAAAAATTCACTTCAACCATCCCCGGCAGTGGCGCCAAAATTTTTGATGTAGTCGTTTTATAGTATAGGTTTGTTTTTCCGAAGAAATTCTTAGGAAACTATTTCCCCGGGTCATGTCCCAACGAAGGTGTGAATGGAATTCTCAATTCACGATTTGTGAAACGTGTCGTGAAAATGGTAAAAAGTCTTTTATGAGATTATACTAAGGAATAAGTAAATGAAGCACAAATAATCACTTAAGCATGTATTTCAACTAATTAAACCAAAAACGTAACGTAGAAATGAAAATGTAAGCTAAAACGTAAATAAAACGTAAACGTACGAAATAAAACGTGAATTTTGAGCTACACTACTCCTACGGACTTGAAAATAATTTTGAAAAGTTAAAAATGATAAAAGAAAATTTTAAGAAAAAGAAAAAATGTTTTTTTTTACTTTTTATTTATTTTTTATGAATTAAAAGCTATTTAACTAATTAAAAATTAAAAGAAAATGTAAATAAGGTGAGAAAAATGAAAAATAATTTTGAAAATTATAAAATAACTAAAAATTAAATTTAAAACTAAAAACTATTTTTTTTTTGCCTTTTTATGTAATTTTTGGGAATTAAAAACTATTAAATCTAATTAAAAATTCAAATTAAAATCAAAATAAATGGGAAAAATGCAAAATAAATTTCTAAAATTCTAAAATTGATGAAAATAAATTTCTAAAGTATTTTTGGATTTTTCTAGGATTTTTCTGATTTTTTTGGATTTTTTAGTAATTAAAAAGTATTTAAAATTGATTAAAAATGAAAATTACATAGAAAAAATAGTAAATGGACTCAGAAAAATTTTAAAAAATTACAAAAAATCTAAAATATTAAAATAAGCTTTAGAAAAAAATTTGAAAATAAAATAAATCAGAAAAGTGCTTATAAGTTGAAAACTGTTTATTGGAAAGTGCTTATTGATAAGCAAATTTTGACCAGGTTGACCCTAACTTTGACCAATTGATTTTAGTACTGAAATAGGATTATTGGAACAGTATGAGACCCAAATGATCACAGAAACTAAGAAATGGGCTAACAGTTATGAAATAAGTAATAAGGGAATAAGCAATCAACAAGCAGAATAAGCAATAAGCAAAACTCAATGGAAACAGTAACTTCAAGGACTATGGATCTTAAATGAACAATAAACCTCAGATAAACAACCAATGAACACAATAGCAACCCTATTCTAAATAAGCAGACCCTGGTTCAAACCACACTCTTTAATAAGCAATTAAGCAGAACAAATAAGCTTGTGACAGTGAACTAATGGGGGCAAAAGATACTTAGTATTACTGAGACACCAATTCCACTAGAAAATCACACCACCAAACTAATTTGATTACCTAAAATGCCCTGAGATCAGCAGCTATTCAGGCAACTATACCCCAAACAGTTGACTATTTTTGTAAACACTAAATTGACTATAATGAAATTCAAATGATCACAACTAATTATAAATGATATATTTAGCTACTTAATGACTGAATTGACCTAGATGCAACTAATTTAAACCAATGTGTAAAATCCTAACTGCTATAACTTATTTATGCTGACAGAATTTAGAACTAAGGGAGCTTTGACTTTTTATGAATATAAGTGACTGAACAAATGGTTTAAGTTACTATCTAAAACTAGTGAAAACTACTGATGCAAAAACATAGGTAGATTAATAACTAGAGCAGCAGAGTATACCTAAACCAAACACTAACTAATCAGCTAATTGCCTGATCCTAGTTGTAACCTTGCACCTACTTATATGATGATTGAAACAGATTTCGTAAACTTACTTAAAGTTAAATTAACACTACAACTTTGCAAGGAACAACTAGAACACATGTATGCTAAAAATGGCAAATTCAAGTAAACTCAAAAGTAAAAAAATGATGAAACTAGTAACAGTTGAAGTATAACTAATCAAATAAGCCCAAATATGAATCAAACAAACTAATGGACAGTATCAACTAGATAAAGCAGACCTAAACCATTTAAATCATGAGATGCATAAAATTGTAAAGTGAGACTTACGAGTACCAATACCCTAACTGACATATGGTGCAATCCCAACTAAGCCTATCTTTAGATAAGCTTATAAACCACTTCTAAGACCAACTTCACTTCAATTTCACATAAAACACCTCTGATTTCAACAGATCCAAACACCCTTGTAGAATAAATGCAAAAGAAAGTAGCTATGAAAGGATGAAATAAACTCAGAAAAGCTATGAGTAAGCTTCCTGAGCTTATCCAGAGGGTGTATAAGCTTTTCCCTCAAGCTTATTCAATTCACTTGTTGCTTTTCAGCTGACTATTTGGAATACTTTTGAATTTATGCAATTATCAGTTATGACTAACTAAAAACTTTCAATAAGCAGTGAGAAAACAAAATTTAAAACTTATGAAATTATAAAAACAGAAAATGGAAAGCTTAAAGCAGACATGTAATAAAATGAAAACAGATTTATATTAATTGAAAAATGGATTACAATGTTTGAAAATTAAAAATTACAGCTGAAAACATGAATTTAAACTAAAACTATTTTAATACTCTATTCCTACTCCTACTCCTAATAACTAACACTTGATCCGTGAGAATGAGAGGAGTATTTATAGCCTCTGAGGTGCATCATGGGGCTTCTTTGGAAGCCTCTGGATCTTCTTATCACATCCTTTGATCAGTCCTATCAAGTGAATGTGATAAAATGATCAACATAATATGTTCATTCCCTCAAGTGAATGAGATAAAATGATCAATATGAAATCCTCATTGCCTCATGTGAATGTGATAATGTAATAATAAATGGTTAGTGTTAGGAATACTAATATTCCTATAAAAGACTCGGTCAGCTAAATGATGTAATAGCATTAAGTTAGCTCGTAGTTAGTTTATTATTTAGTTAGTTTTAGTTTAAGTAACATCGTGGAAGAAGGACGGGTATTACCCACTGTATGCCTGATCCACAGCCCGGGTGTGGGCGTTTTCTTTTCGTTGTATAAATACCCCTCTCCCACCAAGGGAGAGGGTTGGACCTTTCATTCAAGCTAATACATTTCTCTTGTTTCTCTCACTAGAAAAGGCTCCCACTTTCTCTGTCTAAACTATCTTCTTCTCTTTTAATTCGATCCAAACCACAAGTAACCATACATGTTATGATTATGTGTATCCTACAATTGGTATCAAGAGCCAAGGTTTCATCTTAGGACCGTGTAGAATCGGATTTGGTGTGGTTTTGTGTGTTTTTTGTAAGTTAGAAGTGTTTTTCTTTGGAAACATCATGGTTTGATTCTTCTAATGTTATTTGATATGTTAGGGGTGTACTTTTATGATCATTGGTGTTAGTACTACATTTTTTTTCAGTTGGTTATGCTATATCAAACATTTATTTGAAGTTGGGATTGATTTTGGGTCGTTTGCTTGATTGCGGTTTGCTATTCTGTATCATTTCCTTGTTGCGGTTTGCTACTGAATCTTGTGGTTTGCTAGGTAGTGAGTACTATTTTGGGTATAAGGACAAAACGCAAGATAGTGACTATTTTGGACTGGTGTGACTAGTGATTTGTTATTTGTGGTTTGCTCATGCGGTTTAAGTTTTTGCGGTTTGCTCCTGCGGTTTAAGTTTTTCTACGTTTACTTCGTTTAGTGTTTAACTCACCTTGCGGTTTGCCGTGAATAGCGTTTATCTCACTAGCGGTTACTTCATCCTTCGGTTTGCTCCTTTTTGCGGTTACCTTTCCTGGTCTAGCGTTTAACTCATCACTGCGTTTATCTCTGAATTGCGGTTACCTTTACTTAGCAGTGTGCTCTCTTTGTTAGCGAGTTCCTCAAATTTGTTGGCAATTAACTAAGTGGTGAGGTACTTGTGATAGGTTAATCATTTGTATTTGGTTAATTGTTGTATATTAAGTCGTTTCGATTAATCTAATTGTGATATGACGTTGTTAGTTAATTCTTACGACTTGACTAATCTCAATTGGATATTTTGTAACTTGACTTGTCGCAACTTGACACTTAGTACAAACTGTGACTCATCCGGTACCTCTCTCTAAGTTTAACTTGCTAAGTATATCTTCCGGTTTCTGTTGTTGACTTTAGTAAAATCCCGAGAAAGAATCGATTTCTCGGTTTAAGTCACAGAAGTTGTAAAATCCCGTTTGAAGATTTTGTTATGGCAACTGTTTCGGATGACATTCAAGCTGTTGGGTCCGATACCGACCTCCTATGCTAGATAGGACTGACTATGAATCGTGGGCACAAAGAATCAGACTTTATTTCCTGGGTAAAGAAAATTGTGAGAACATTTTGCGATCAATTGATGAAGGTCCTATGCAGATGGGTACTACTAGAGATGTTATCTCCACTGCTAAGGATGGATCTGTCAACCATGGAATTGTTAGGCCACGTACTTACAATGACCTCAGTGATGCTGAAAAGAAGCGTTATGATGCAGATATTCGAGCCTCCAACATCGTGATTCAAGGGTTACCCAAAGATGTGTACAAGCTAATCAACTTCAACACTGATGCTAAAGCTGTTTGGGACAACGTCAAAATGCTTCTGTCTGGATCGGAGCTGACCAAAGAAGACCGTGAGTCTCAGTTGTATGATGAGTTTGAGCATTTCAAAATGAATCCTGGTGAAAACATTACCGACTACTATGTCAGATTTCACAAGTTGGTTAATGACATGAGAATGATCCGAATGACAATGCCTAACATCCAACTCAATTCTAAGTTTGTTAACAACATGTCACCTGAGTGGGATCGTTTGGTTACTGTAGTAAAGCTCAACAAAGGATTGAGAAATACGAACTATGAATAGTTGTTTGCCTACTTACAACAACATGAGAAGCATGTAGCTTTTGATCGATAATTAAGAGAGAAGCTCAATCCAATTGCCACCAATGACTCACTTGCATTCATGACTAGTATGTTGCCAACTACTCAACATGTGTCATCAGTGGATCACTCATCTCTACAGTTACCTGCTGCCATGAATACCCATCTCGACTCAGGGTATTCTCATACTGATAAGATGATTGACAATCTTTCCAACCAAGTGTCTCTACTTGTTCAACATTTCAGAGCTGCACTCCCACCAACCAACAATCAACTCAGAGCTTCCTCAAATCCATGTAATCAGGCTATTGTGGAAGATGGAAGAGTGATGGTGCAGAACGTTCAGGGCAGACAAAATGTGAATCAAAGGAATGTTACATGGGGTAACTTGCAGAAACAGAGTTGGAAGTTTGAATCAGGGACAAGGAAGGAAACCAAAATGTTACAACTGTGGGGGTTTAGGTCACATCGCCAGAAACTGCACTCAGCCAAAACGTCCTCAGAACTCAGATTACTTCAAGGAAAAAATGTTGCTCATGCAAGCTCAAGAGAATGGAGTTATGCTAAATGAGGAAGAATTGGCTTTTATTGTTGGGCATGATGGAAAGACATTTGATGATGATGTAGATGAACAACCTGTTCAGAACTTAGCTCTTAATGATCCAAACATCTTCCAAGCTGAGGATTGTGATGCTTTTGACTCAGACGTTGATGACGAACCCACTGCTCAGACAATCTTCATGGCCAATCTATCCTCTGTTGTCTCACCATCAAAACAATCTGGTCCCTCCAAATCATCCATCATATCTGAGGTATTGAAGTTATATAATGAATGTGTAGTTAATGATGAATAAAAGACCTTCAACAATATATGACAAAATAATGTTGGTGAACCAAATGAGGCCGAATTGGAAAACATTAATGTTGTTCCAAATGAGCAACATTCGGATCACAATAGTGATTTTGACGTATTTTGTGAAATGTCTTCTGTTGTATGTGACAATGATGTGATACATGAACAAAAGATATATAATGAAGTACAACAAACAAACGTTGCAGAATTAGATATTGCTAATATGGGTAATAACAATTTCGTCCCATATGAACAATATGTAATGCACAACGTCGACCCTGTTGTATCAAGTGATATATCCTCTGTTGATGACAATGTGTGTGAACTTGATGTATACACTGCTGTTGCACCCGATGACACTCTGACCACTAGGATTAATATTCTTAATGATCAACTTAGGTGTTATGAACAACGTGCAAAATTTGAGCTAACCGAACATGAACAAAAAATGGATTGGAAAATGCAAGCGTACATAACTGAACAAAACTTAAAGGAAAAGGCCTTTAAACAAGAGGTAAAATCTGTTCAAAATCAACTTGATCGTGCTGTTAAGGAAAAACAGGAAATTCAGGAGAGTTAAATGAATTTCAGGAAAGGGAAACTAAATGGTTAAATGAATTTTCAAACCTTAAGCAGTTAAAAAACAAACTTGAAAACAAGTTGTACATCCAAGGTCAAACCTGTCAAACATCTCAAATGATGGAAAAGCACATTAAGCTGCGGGATAAGCATAGTGATAAGGATTTAGGTATGCCTAAAACTAACTTCCTTAAGAGCATTAGTCCCTCATAACCTGCACTGTATGATGCCATGGTTATGCTTACACCCAATCATGCCCCTCAAAATAGTTGGTCTGATAAAAAATTGGATGATCTTGAGTCTGCCAATAAAGAGAAATTTGATAATAAAATGAAGGATCCCATGTGCATTAAACACCGTGTCATTGTTAAGCCCCGTGACTATTATGAACAAAACCGAGTGACTGTTTTTGCACCTCAAACTAAGTTAACACCAGAACAAGTATTTTGGCCATTAGATGTTGAGAAAATGAAAGCTGGGGAACTTAAGGCCAAGACTCCTAAAAAGTTAGCTGCCCCAACGGTGTATCCCCCCAATACATCAATGCACTTAGTTCAGTTGTCACTTCCTACATAATGTAAAACTCTTATTAGCATATATGTCATTTGTCAAATGTTCACTGATTTTGATAAAACATGCAAAACGAGAATCACGCCAACGGGAATTACTGAGGGTGAACGGGGATTTGAGCTTACTAAAGAGTGTTATTGAACTGAAGTCATCCCTTTTTTTAAAGTAATCAAAGAACACTTTGAGGGTTTATGACAGTCCCTTGATTCTGAGTTAAAAGAAATGAAACAGGTGTTTAAAAATGTGGAGAATAAGGGTAAACAAATTGTAATAGACCTTCAACATAGTGAGATAGCAAGGAAAAATACTCTTATCATGAATGACAGTTTGATTGCTAAATGTATTGCTCAAGATGTGTTTTATACTGCTACTGATTCTATGATAAATGCTTGTCAATTTCATGAAATGTCTATTGCTTTGATTGATCTCCAAAATCGTGTTGTTGAGCTTGAGGGGGAGAATTTGAAACTACATGAAAAAATTCAAAATGATGATCATGACAACATGGTCAAACACTTTTCTAAACTAGAAGTTGATAATCTTAATCTACAGTTAAAATATCAACATTTAGAAGAAAGGATTAAAATATCAAAGGCAAAGACATCTTCTGATGTTCCTGAATTTGATACATATTTTGAATTGGCAAAAAGGGATGAAAAAAATCAAGCTCACACAAACACGATTAGGAAATTGAGGACTCAAGTTGCCTAAATGAAGTCTCCCATGATTGATGTGATCGACACCCATAAACCTCAGTTTACAGATTCTCAGAGTTTTCAAGTTCAAAACATGATCAACAAACTCAAACATGAAAATGATTGTTTCCAAGCTGAAAACTCTAAAGTAAAACAACATTACAAAGAGTTATATGATTCAATTAAGATCACTCGTGATAAAACCAATGAAAAGATAACTTCTTTGCTAAATGAAATTAAGAATCTAAAGACCAAGGTGAAAGGGAAGATGCCGGTCATTGCAAGTGACTATATCAATTCAAAGGTCTGTGAATGTAAAAAATATGCCTGTGAGGCTGTGTTCATACCGCTTCCCCTTAGGAACAATGAGTTAGTCCATATTGATTACCTTAGGCACCTTAAGGATTTCCTTGACATGACCCGTGAGACCATTGAAGCTGAATGAATAGTGTGACCTTCTGATAACGTAAGATCAGACATTAGTTTTCTCACCAAACAGTCACAAGTTTTGTTAGAATATGCCATAGGTACATGCCCCAAGATTCCCAATATGCGAGATGGAAATGGCACATATTCATCTAAGAGTTTGAAAAAGCATGTTACCTTTGATATAGCTTTGGCTAGTTTTGATCATAGCACATCACCACCTAGAAACCAAATAACTATACAATAATCTAATGTTCCCATCGTCCTTTCTACAGGAGTAAGCAATGACACTAAAGCTGGCAAGTCAAAGCCTAAAGGCAATACAAGGAATGATAGGACTTCGCCAGTTAAGAGTGATCAAGAGAAGAATGTAGAAGACCACCTTAGGAGCAATAAGAGTGAATTGAGTGAAAAGAATCGTGTTGATTCTAGTATTTGCTTTAAGCGTACTGTAATTAATTCGAATTCTAATGCTACTTGTAAGACTTGTAATGGTTGTTTAATTTCTGGTAATCATGATGAATGTGTTGTGTCATTTTTGAAATCTTCTTACAAATCCTCAGTTAAGTTGGCTAAGACACATAAACTGGAACACCATACTTGGAAAGCAACATGAAAGATTTTTACCAATGTAGGATATCAGTGGAAACCTACTGGAAGAAAGTTAACTTTAGGAAGGCCGTATCCATTAACAAATATGCCCGATCCCAAATCTTTAGTGGATAAGAAATGGAAGGCAACTGGTAGCAAATTCCCTTCAGTGACTCAATGGCTTGATATTAAGTCAGTAGCACCCACTAGTATCGTTTCCTCTGAGAAAGCCATTGTAGATACTAATCCTGCCACTCTTAAGTATGCTTGTGCTAACCAATTGGATCCCGGGTACACTTGGGGATCCATGTTTTTCTGTTATCCATATCTGTCTGATTTCAAATGCAGGTGGTACAAATTGTTCTGTGGTATTTGGACTCAGGCTGCTCAAAACATATGACTGGGGATCGCTCTCGGCTAAGAAATTTCATGAAAAACTTTATTGGGACAGTTAGATTCGGAAAAGACCACTTTGGAGCCATTATGGGGTATGGTGATTATGTGTTTGGTGACAGCGTAGTCTCTAGAGTTTACTATGTTGAAGGACTTGGGCACAATCTATTCTTTGTTGGACAATTTTGTGATTCCGATCTCGAAGTGGCCTTTAGAAAGCACACATGTTTTGTTAGAGAATTGGATGGAGTTGATCTTCTTAAGGGAAGTCGAGGTACTAATTTGTATACTATCTCTAATGAATATATGATGTGATCCTCTCCTATTTGCTTGCTCTCTAAGGCCTCAAAGAGCAAATCATGGTTATGGCACTGTCGTTTGAACCATTTAAACTTCGACACCATTAATGAACTTTCACGCATAGATCTTGTTCGAGGCATGCCCAGATTGAAGTATGAAAAAGACCATCTTTGCTCAGCATATCAATTGGGTAAAAGCAAGAAGCACACTCACAAAACAAAACCCACCAACTCCAACACTGAAGTGCTCCATACCCTTCACATGGATCTGTGCGAACCCATGAGAGTGCAAAGCTTTAATGGGAAAAGATATATTCTTGTTATTGTGGATGATTACTCATGATTTACATGGGTGAAGTTTTTAAGAACCAAGGATGAAACTCCCAAAATCATCATCAAAATCATCAAGCAGTTACAAGTAAGGCTTAACAAGACCGTAAGAATCATTCGCACTGACAATGGAACTGAGTTTGTTAACCAAAAAATCACTCAATTTTATGAAAGTATCGACATCATTCATCAAAAGAGTATTCATCGAACTCCTCAGCAAAATGTAGTTGTTGAACGACGGAATCGCACACTAGTTGAAGCTGCTCGCACTATGCTGATACTCTCTAAGACACCAATGTTTTTATGGGCTGAAGTTATCGCTACTGCATGTTACACTCAAAATCGGTCTTTGATACATCCTCTCTACAACAAAACACCTTATGAGTTGGTGCATCTCAAAAAGCCCAATCTCTCCTTTCTTTGGGTGTTTGGAGCCCTGTGCTATCCAACTAACGATAGTGAAGACTTAGGTAAGCTCAAAGCTAAGGCAGATATTGGGGTATTTGTGGGTTATGCGCCAGATCGAAAGGGGTACCGAATCTAGAACTAAAGAACCCGACAAATCATGGAAACAATCCATGTCATGTTTGATGAGTTGACAGAGCATATGGCTTCAGGACACACCGGTTCTGAACCCTCACATAATCTTTTATCTCCTGGACCAATTAGTTCGGGACTTGTACAGAATACCAACCATGTCACTCATTATGTTCCTCTCACATGTGAAGAATTGAGTACTTCCAGTCACAGCCACCTCATGAACCGGTACAGCCGGCTGCTGAACCTAATGTTATGGTTGTAAATGCCCCTCATGATACAAATGGTCCATCTACCTCCATCTCTTTAGATCTGGATGCACCAGAATGTAGCAACTCTCAAAATGAATCAAATATACAATCGTCTTTTGAACATCAAGGAATGACATCTGAAAACTCTTGGGAAGTTAATCCTTTTGCTCCACCTGAAGATGAACCATTTGAAAATGTTTTTGCACCTGAATCCTCCAATGAAGCATCATCCTCAGGAGAATCAAACAATGCTATATCGGTCCACTATCCTCAACCCCACGAACATCTCAGAAAATGGACAACTGATCACCCTATTGACAACATCATAGGAAATCCCTCACGACCTGTGTCCACCAGAAAACAACTTACCACTGATGCCTTGTGGTGCTTTTTCAATTCCGTCCTATCAAAGATCGAACCTAAAGACTTCAAGGATGCGTTAGCTAAAGTATCCTGGTTCACAGCAATGCAAGAAGAAATACATGAGTTTGATGGTCTTGATGTATGGGAATTAGTACCGCCACCTTAATGTGCAATGATCATCGCTCTCAAGTGGATCTTCAAAGTAAAGCTTGATGAGCATGGTGACATCCTGAAAAACAAGGCTCGGCTAGTTGCAAAAGGCTACAGTCAACAAGAAGGTATTGACTTTGAAGAATCATTTGCACTTGTTGCTCGTATTGAGGCCATCAGAATCTTTCTTGCCAATGCTGCTAGCAGCAACATGATTGTTTATCAGATGGATGTTAAGACTGCTTTCCTGACTGGAGATTTGAAAGAAGTAGTCTATGTTACTCAGCCTGAAGGATTCGTGGATCCTGAACGACCAAATCATGTTTATCGGTTGAAGAAAGCTCTATATGGCCTAAAACAAGCTCCTAAAGCTTGGTACGATACATTGTCCAAATTTCTTCTTGCAAATCGATTCACCAAGGGTGTTTTTTGTCACAACTCGTAATTTCCGGTCATTTTCCAAACTTCGACAATCTACTATTCACCGATTACTATTCATCATTTTACTATTCATCGTTTTTAAGGTCAATTTGATATTCTGAGAAGCGTTCAAAAATTTTTACTATTCACTTGACACTATTCATTTCCGGAAGAAATTTCACTATTCACGTGCATTACTCATTTCATCGTAAATTTAGTTTACGAGTATTTAAATTCGCGTAACCGTATTGGTTCAAGTGCGAACTCATGCATTATCATTTGGGACATCTCATACGGACTAGAAATAGTCTGCATATCATCATTATGGCACTTGCATACTATTCCACTCGTAGGATATTTAAATTAATACTTTTGGTATAATTGACATTTTAAGTATATTTATTTCTAAATAAACGTTAACAAGCGATCAATAATGTGACTAACACGTCCGACACTCCCGACTATGATTCCAATATATTTTTATATTCATTTTAATAATATAAAAAAATTATAATATTAATTTACCCGATGTTTTCGAATCAATTACTATATTTTACGGTCGGAGCATATAACTCTGCCGGTTTGCGAAATTTCAACCCGATAATTATTTTAACAACCGATTATCACCAAGAATAATATTTTACAACTTTTACAACTTCGTCATATTTTATTTCATCGCGTCATGATTTATTTTCAGTTAACTCGGTACCCGATAACACCCAATACACACCCAAAACTAACTAATACTTGCACTAGGTGAGACAAGTTCATTAAATAGCCCCAACTTTCTTGCTTTTTCTTCCATTTTGCCCCCCCCCCCCCCCCCCTAGCTCCCTAATTCATGTGATATTTATTTAACAAAGACCATAAGACTTTGACTAAAAATATCTATACATCTATACTTTCATTTACCCATTTTTCTTCCTTTATTAATACTTGAAAACCTCTCATTTCCTCCCTCCTTCTTCACCCAAAATTGACCCACCCAAGAACAAGGAAGAAACCATAAACTTTTCAAGATCAAGTGCTTAAACAAGTCCTAGTAATAATCTAGTTAGGGTTTTGAAATAAAAACCCCAAGGATACTTAAGTATTTTTCTCCAAAACTCATCAAATCTTTCAAGTAAGTATGTCAAACTAATTTTCCTAATTTTATCAAGTTCTTATTATGTTCATAATGTTTTTATACAAGATCTACATGCATATGCTATTTATACCACTTTATTTTACAAACTTTTAACTTTGAAAGCCTAGAAAGTGATTATAGTTAGATCCTTGTTAGATCCACTTGGTTTATGATGTTTAGGAACCCATGACACCCTAAGAAGGTGTATGGTAGGATTAGACTAGTTTTGTGGTGATTGAAAGTGGTTTGGTTGAAGTTGGAACAAGTTTGAAACTAGGAAAATGATTTTGGAAAATATATATTTACCTACTGTCACCATTTTAAAAACGTGGGAAACTCAGTAGGTGATGGGTAAATTTTGACCAAAGATTGATAAAATACTTTTAAAAAAGAAACTTTTGGCGAAAGAACGGACTAAAACGAGCTTATAACGAAGGAGATATGATTTTTGTAAATTTAACGACGAAAATTATTTTTCTAAAAAACTGCATGCTGTTTGACAGTTTTCGACGGGCAAATAGAGACGTTAAACGTAACCTAGAGGAGCCGAACTACAAAAAAATATTAGTATATACTAAAACAAATCCGTGGATATAAAGAACGAGTAAAATGAGCTTAAAACGACCAAGTTATATACGTTTTAAAAATCGTCAAAACTATATATATATTTAGTCACTACTAGAAAATAATATAACTACGTACTAAATGATATATTTTCTAGATTTCTTATTCAAAGAGTTTATTTTTAACTAACAAAGTACGTACGACTCAAGGTTTATTACGCGACTACTAGACATTATTTTAAGGTTTTCGAGACGAGGAATATAGCATTAACACTTTTATACGATATGTTACGACAAGTTTTATAACTCTATTTGGACTTAATTTTTCCTAAGTATGGAAACTATTTTATCTTGACAATAACTAGTATTTCCAAGTCACGAGTGGTATAGGTATCATGTGCATGTGCATTCATTACATCACGGAATGATCTAAATTAGATCACGATTATCCATTTAGGTTGCGGCTAGTGTTCGCGCCTCATTGTCCCGACTACTTTACCATCGTTGTACCATCTTTGTACTATCACTCCAGGTGAGTCTTCATAGCCCCGTTTTAATTACTTATTTGATTTCAAATCCCACGGGGGAGAATACATTGCACAATTACTTTTGTACATGCCCAAGTAGTAAATTCCATACATTGCTTAAGTTGTTAGTACTACCACTTCAAGTCCCCTTTATTATCATGGACCGTTAATTATATTGCCAAGCGAGAGTGAATGAATAGATCTATTGAGGGTGACTCCTCCATTCGTGTTTGGGTTGCTCTATAAGGAAAACGAATGCATTTCATGTCTAATATTTGAGGGACTGGTAACCACTCCTTTGCGGCCAATTTTAGTACGTCTAGCTTCGGGGCCATGAGCTTAAGAGACAATGTAGCTTTTTGACATTTTGTCACCTTACTTTATACTTGTGGTTATTGTACATACGATTTACTTATAAACCTATGATTATTCACCAACATTCGTGTTGACCGTTTTTCGCAATGTATTTCTCAGGTTATTAAGGTAGCTCATGTTGCATACATTTGGACCTTCATGGAGTCGCGGAGTCGACGCGTCTCACCTTATATTTTCTGCACTTATGAAACGTTTGATCTTGTTGAACTTATTTTATCTAAATTGGCAATATCTTTTGGGACCTAAGTTTTGTAAACTCCGAATGTTTTAATGATCAAACGATGTATTTTTCTAAACGACACTTTAGGTCGTTCAATATGACTGTAACTGTGGTGCTATGACAGTCACCCCCAGGTATTCCATTCCGCTGCAAGTCAGGTAAATTGGGGGTGTGACAGATTGGCATCAGAGCTAAGGTTATAGCGAACTAGGATGTATCTTGGACCCTAGACTATAACCACATCATCATAGCATCTCACCATTTCATCATAGGTGCATATTCATTATACATGTTGTTTCATGCACACACTGTGCGAGTTATTTATACCCATACTCATATATATATATATATGATTATATTGACCTGGTTCACAAGCGACATGTCTTTAGATACCCACCCTGTTATCCTTTCATCGGATTCCGATGTTTAAGATACCCTGTTATCTTCCACTACCATTGTACTATCAGTTACACTTACGCCGCCATTAGCACCATTGAATTGTTATAGGAACAAGGTTTCCCTATCATTCAACCTATACATAGAATGCCGTTTGGTAGAGTATTCAGACTTAATTTTAATGGACTTATTAGGATGCTTATTAGGACGCTTACTACTCAGGTACCACCACCACCACCGTCAGTTACTTATTTCACTACTGGTCGTCCCATAGTGCGTACTTCAACTTTACCTCTTGGATGCCGCGAGATAGCGCGAAAGAGGGTAGTATTCCATTCACTATTATCACCATCACGATACTCTACACCCGTATATGACAGGCCGCTTGAGAAGCAACCACTATACCTGCTTGCTATTTGGCCTTAGATTCGAAAGAAACCCCTCTACCAGAGATTGCCAATATTGATACACCATCCCTTAACACCAATACTTCAAATTACGACCTTTTTCGCTCATTCCATATAATAAGACCCTCAGGCTAGTATAAGTTCATTGGATTAAAAGATCAAGGTACAATTACTCAACAAAATTTATATTCTTTTCGGAGATCGATATAGTTTAGTCACATTGGGACAAGACCTCATTTCATGAAAGGATACCGAAAAGTTCCACCTGACCATAAAACATTTAGCTTGCATTCATGGCAAATCAAAACATCATTCGATGTGGTACCTACTTGACTCAGATCACCCGTACAATAATTTCCATACTTTATACATTTTAGTCATGCCTAGAGGGATTACGCATTTGAACCTGCTAACTTTACCTAGTATAAATTCTCGAATACTTCAAATCATTGGCACCAAATTTCTGCCCTATATCCTTCCATACATAGACTATCCTTTTCAATTGACTGTAGATGCCTTAACGACACGTTCATCCTTCACGCTCTCAATATCACTACCATATTCTCGACCACATCATAATCATAAACCACTGCCCTGCTATGAACTAAGATGCTTACATTCTTTAAATAAGTGGATTAGTAGACTATTACCATACCATAAGATTCACCCATGTATCCAATAAACCATTCAACGAATTTTACTTCAAGTTATTTTACTACCATACGGGGAAATTGTTTTACGGAATTATTAAAAGAAACTATTTTATTACCACCCTATAAATTGATTTTTCCGTTATTGCACCAAGTATTTACTATTATTACGCGAAACAATTTTCATGTTACTTGAAATGAAATATTAGGATACCATTTTTAATAACAACGCGTTGAACATCATCTAAAACTTTTGAGAAAAGTAATGATATTTTGATTAAATCAAGCATCGCATCATTAGTCCTCAATTATACATAGCCTGATCACCTATGTATAATTCAGGAAGGATTATGCCATGAAGTAAATAATTATTTTTTTAAAGTATTGCTAATAACAATCTTCATGTAAAAGCGTTTTAACAAGTAAAATCTTTTATAAATGTCTCTTTCTGACAAACTTTCCCTTGGATACTTACCCCACCTGTCACTCACTTAGCCAATAAGTTGAACTTTCCATTGACTTCTTTAGGAGAGACTTTCCCTATCAAGTACTAGGAGGATTACTCGATACAAGGAAAACAATAAAAGGATTACGGAACTACTAAACCTAGACAAAGAAAATTCATAATTCAACAACAATCCTAAGATACCACGATACCATCCGAATCACCATTTCTGACCTAGTTGCCAAATTTTATCATTCAAAGGTACTAGCAAGACTGAGCTACAGGATCAAACACATTGTGAAGGTACGCTAAGCAACACTATAGAAATAAACAAAGCCTCCTAACCGATACTGTAGAGTGATTTGATTAAACATGGCCTTATCTAAACGCAAACTTCCCTATAATAAGTTTCACCAAGGATAATTGATTTGAGTTAAGGATATCGATATCGATTCCCTTAAGACATTGTGTTCTCAAGAAATTCTAGATAACCTCACCTATATATCAAGAGTGGCATCAGGCCCAAGCATATCTCCCCAGCTACATGTGAAGACAATACGGAAATTCATCGACATAGTATCAATTGAAACCCTCATATTGCCAACATGATGACAATTTCAACGATAAACCATCTCAAGACTTAAGTTGGTTGAATACCTAGGCTTGTAGTTTTGCCCGATAACCAACAATAGGCATCATCTAATATCAGGAACCGAACATTAGACATCTATGCATTATGCGAACATTACCTATCCTACTATTTTATTCTTGTTAGTAATTTCACTTTTAAATAAAGTTGATTTAAAATTTGTGGTTATACAAATCACATATCTCGTAGAAAATAATTTTTTTTTATTGCCTATTTTGAACAAATACAATCCTTTTAATCAATATTTAGCTAAACCATTGTACAATGAGAAATATATAAACATCAAACTTTGGTAAACAGTCCTATTCACAACCTGTTTGAAAATCGCGTCACATTTCCTAACTATTGAATTTTGAATCATCAAGAAAGATATTACTTAATAAATCATTTACTCCATTTTTTCTAAATTCGTTTATTCAGGAAAGGATTTCAACCAAAACTCAATCGCAAGACAAATTTCCAAAGCTAATCACCATACTACATCGCTTATGCATTTAGGATTTTTGCAACTTGACAACAAAGAACCTTGGAATATTTGATGAAGGAAATTAGGAGGAACACCACACATTAAGTACAAACGTCAACAATGGTGACGTAGCCCAATAGGCGAAGAAAGACATATGTCTAAGCATCCGTTAGACCAAAACACAAGGAATAAAAAAAAAAAAATTGTTACCCATATTCTATCCCCTTCAGATAACGCCGGGTTCGAAAGACAGAACGTTGTGGAATTAGTCACAAGATTTATTGTACCCATTTCAATTATTCCTGATAAAGGTAATCGAATCACCTTAGACTTCTAACATTCATTTTAAGACTTCCTTCGGAACCTCATTTAGATGTAAACACCGCCCATTATCCTCAGACCGATGGTCAGAACGAGAGAACGATTCAAACATAGGAAAGTTATACTCAGAGTATGAGTGATTGACTCTAGAAATTGTTAGACTAACCATTTACCGTAAATCAGATTCTTTTACAACCATAGTTATCGCGCGAGCATAGAGACTACACCATTTGAGGCACTTTATGGTCAAAGTACCAATTACCCATTTACAGACCGAAATCAGAAAGTTAAATTCACCGGTTTAGGACTAAACTATGGAACAACAAAGGAAATTGCACAAGTCAAGAACCTGTTACAAGCAATGAGAAACTGATAGAAGTTAGGTTGGTACATGACACACATCATGCGGATTGGGTATCCCTGAACAACAAACCAACTAGATTCACGCGAGAGAACGAACTAAGTTGAAAGCTTTGCCTTGGAGAAGCATGATACAATTTTGGTAAACACGAGAGATTGAAGCTCTGGAATATTGGACCAATTAAGATTCATTTTAGAATCGACCAGCTGGCATATAAGATTTGAGTTCTGGCAGAGTTCAGCAACATATATTACCCATATTACCTTATAAACCTGAAGAAGCACTGATCATCTATTGACGAACCAAACTCGGAAAAATCCTAACTCACTAGTCTAGTAGGCATTCATGAAATAACCAGAAATTTCCTACAAGTCCAGAATCAATTACGAATTCTATAAGTTGTAAACCATTGAAACCTCAAGTTGGTAGCCAGATTATGTTGAAAGTTCTGCCTAGGAAAGGCATGATATTATTCGGAAAAGTTGGAAAGATAAACCCGATATACACTGGACCACTAAATATTCCAGACAGAGTAGGCCTAGTGGCCGTCAGGCTTGAGCCTTGTTAGAGAACAACCGGATTACACAACTATGTTTCACCTATTCAAATCCAGGAAATGACCTTCAGATTAGTCACTCATAATCCCATTTGGAAGGGAATCCAACCCTGAGACAAACGTAAACTTGGTAAGAGAACCAATAGAAATCATGGACTGTTAGGTCAAATGATTGAAACAGAGTCGAATTCCTATCGTGAAAGTTCGCTGGAATTCTCAAATATTATTACCTTTTCACCAATACCACTCCAGAGGCCAACACAAACTGAACTTCGGGACGAAGTTCCTGTTAGAGGGGAAGACTGTAACAACTCGTAATTTCCGGTCATTTTCCAAACTTCGATAATCTACTATTCACCGATTACTATTCATCATTTTTAAGGTCAATTTGATATTCTGAGAAGCGTTCAAAAATTTTTACTATTCACTTGACACTATTCATTTCCGGAAGAAATTTCACTATTCACGTGCATTACTCATTTCATCGTAAATTTAGTTTACGAGTATTTAAATTCGCGTAACCGTATTGGTTTAGGTGCAAACTCATGCATTATCATTTAGGACATCTCATACGGACTAGAAATAGTCTGCATATCATCATTATTGCACTTGAATACTATTCCACTCGTAGGATATTTAAATTAATACTTTTGGTATAATTGACATTTTAAGTATATTTATTTCTAAATAAACGTTAACAAGCGATCAATAATGTGACTAACACGTCCGACACTCCCGACTATGATTCCAATATATTTTTATATTCATTTTAATAATATAAAAAAATTATAATATTAATTTACCCGATGTTTTCGAATCAATTACTATATTTTACGGTCGGAGCTTATAACTCTGCCGGTTTGCGAAATTCCAACCCGATAATTATTTTAACACCCGATTATCACCAGGAATAATATTTTACAACTTTTACAACTTCGTCATATTTTATTTCATCGCGTCATGATTTATTTTCAGTTAACTCGGTACCCGATAATACCCAATACACACCTAAAACTAACTAATACTTGCACTAGGTGAGACAAGTTCATTAAATAGCCCCAACTTTCTTGCTTTTTCTTCCATTTTGCCCCTCCCCCCCCCCTAGCTCCCTAATTCATGTGATATTTATTTAACAAAGACCATAAGACTTTGACTAAAAATATCTATACATCTATACTTTCATTTACCCATTTTTCTTCCTTTGATTAATACTTGAAAAGCTCTCATTTCCTCCCTCCTTCTTCACCCAAAATCGACCCACCCAAGAACAAGGAAGAAACCATAAACTTTTCAAGATCAAGTGCTTAAACAAGTCCTAGTAATAATCTAGTTAGGGTTTTGAAATAAAAACCCCAAGGATACTTAAGTATTTTTCTCCAAAACTCATCAAATCTTTCAAGTAAGTATGTCAAACTAATTTTCCTAATTTTATCAAGTTCTTATTATGTTCATATGGTTTTTATACAAGATCTACATGAATATGCTATTTATACCACTTTATTTTACAAAGTTTTAACTTTGAAAGCCTAGAAAGTGATTATAGTTAGATCCTTGTTAGATCCACTTGGTTTATGATGTTTAGGAACCCATGACACCCTAAGAAGGTGTATGGTAGGATTAGACTAGTTTTGTGGTGATTGAAAGTGGTTTGGTTGAAGTTGGAACAAGTTTGAAACTAGGAAAATGATTTTGGAAAATATATATTTACCTACTGTCACCATTTTTAAAACGTGGGAAACTCAGTAGGTGATGGGTAAATTTTGACCAAAGATTTAGAAAATACTTTTAAAAATGAAACTTTTGGCGAAAGAACGGACTAAAATGAGCTTATAACGAAGGAGATATGATTTTTGTAAATTTAACGACGAAAACTATTTTTCTGAAAAACTGCATGCTGTTTGACAGTTTTCGACGGGCAAATAGAGACGTTAAACGTAACCTAGAGGAGCCGAACTACCAAAAATATATTAGTATATACTAAAACGAATCCGTGGATATAAAGAACGAGTAAAATGATCTTAAAACGACCAAGTTATATACGTTTTAAAAATCGTCAAAACTATATATATATTTAGTCACTACTAGAAAATAATATAACTACGTACTAAATGATATATTTTCTAGATTTCTTATTCAAGGAGTTTATTTTTAACTAACAAAGTACGTACGACTCAAGGTTTATTACGCGACTACTAGACATTATTTTAAGGTTTTCGAGACGCGGAATATAGCATTAACACTTTTATACGATATGTTACGACAAGTTTTATAACTCTATTTGGACTTAATTTTTCCTAAGTATGGAAACTATTTTATCTTGACAATAACTAGTATTTCCAAGTCATGAGTGGCATAGGTATCATGTGCATGTGCATTCATTACATCACGGCATGATCTAAATTAGATCACGATTATCCATTTAGGTTGCGGCTAGTGTTCGCGCCTCATTGTCCCGACTACTTTACCATCGTTGTACCATCTTTATACTATCACTCCAGGTGAGTCTTCATAGCCCCGTTTTAATTACTTATTTGATTTCAAATCCCACAGGGGAGAATACATTGCACAATTATTTTTGTACATGCCCATGTAGTAAATTCCATACATTGCTTAAGTTGTTAGTACTACCACTTCAAGTCCCCTTTATTATCATGGACCGTTAATTATATTGCCAAGCGAGAGTGAATGAATAGATCTATTGAGGGTGACTCCTCCATTCGTCTTTGGGTTGCTCCATAAGGAAAACGAATGCATTTCATGTCTAATATTTGAGTGACTGGTAACCACTCCTTTGGGGCCAATTTTAGTACGTCTAGCTTCGGGGCCATGAGCTTAAGAGACAATGTAGTTTTTTGACATTTTGTCACCTTACTTTATACTTGTGGTTATTGTACATACGATTTACTTATAAACCTATGATTATTCACCAACATTCGTGTTGACCGTTTTTCGCAATGTATTTCTCAGGTTATTAAGGTAGCTCATGTTGCATACATTTAGACCTTCATGGAGTCGCGGAGTCGACGCGTCTCACCTTATATTTTATGCACTTATGAAACGTTTGATCTTGTTGAACTTATTTTTTCTAAATTAGCAATATCTTTTGGGACCTAAGTTTTGTAAACTCCGAATGTTTTAATGATCAAACGATGTATTTTTCCAAACGACACTTTAGGTCGTTCAATATGACTGTAACTGTGGTGCTATGACAGTCACCCCCAGGTATTCCATTCCGCTGTAAGTCAGGTAAATTGGGGGTGTGACATTTTTGATCCTACCTTGTTCACTAGGAACACTTGAAACCATCTGCTTCATGTTCAAATTTATGTAGATGATATCATCTTTGCGTCATCCGATTCAAGTGAATGTGACCGATTTGCAAAAGAAATGACTTCCAAGTTCCAAATGTCTATGATAGGTCAAATGCCATTCTTTTTGGGGTTACTAATCTCACAAAATCCAAGCGGCATCTTCATTAATCAAGCCAAATATGCTAATGACATTTTGAAGAAATTTGGTTTTGATTCAAGTGACTCAGTTGACACTCCAATGGTTCAAAGATCCAAACTTGATGATGATCCATCGGGCTTACCTGTTGATCAAACCAAATACAGAAGCATGATTGGATCTCTTATGTATCGCACAACAGGCAGGCAAGATCTTCTATTTGCAGTTTGTATGTGTGCTCGGTATCAATCCAAGCCTACCAAAAAGCATTTGGAAGCAATCAAGAGAATTTTTAGGTATCTGCAAGGGACCATACACATGGGACTCTGGTACTCTAAATACAATGCAATGGCTCTTACGGCTTATTCAGATGCTAACCATGCGGGGTGTCAAGATACTCATAGAAGTACATCAGGAGGCTCTCAATTTTTAGGTGAGAAACTTGTAAGCTGGTCATCTAAAAAGCAAATGTACACATCGATTTCATCCACGGAGGCTGAATACATTGCCATGTCCTTGTGTTGTGCTCAAATTTTATTGATGAGATCTCAACTATCAGATTATGGGTTTGACTTCAATAAAATCCCCATGTACTGTGATAACAAAAGTGCCATTGCTTTGTGCTGTAACAATGTCCGGCACTCCAGATCCAAACATATTGACATCCGTCATCACTTCATCAGAGAACAAGTGGAGAAAGGGATTGTCGAACTCTACTTTGTGAGGACATAGTTTCAGCTGGCGGATGTCTTTACTAAGGCTCTCTCTCGAGAAATATTCCAGTTCATTCTTCTGCGACTTGGGATGAAGAGCCTCACTCCATAAACTCTTAAGTCACTCCATGAAGAGAATGAAGAGTGAAGGATTGATTTCACATACCCTTTGTACATAACTTAAAGCAAAAAGAAAATAGAAAAATATAAAACCTATAAAGACCATAAAAATCTGAAAAATCATTAAAATCCAAAAACATTCTTCTCACGACATGTCTATTGTGTAATCAATATTATGTACGATTCTAGAAATGTTATTCAACAATGACACGTAATCATACATATGCTTGAGCAAGAGTTTTTCAGTTTCCAATAGAGTTTTTTTTCTAAAACATGTCGTATCTCAAAATATTCTTAAAAATATGGCTTGCAGTCATTTCAGGCTGTAACCCGGACTTCAAAATTATGACTTGCTATTACTTCAGATAGCAACCCGTTTTTCAAAATGGGGAAAACACGTCGCCAAAAAGACGGTTGTTCCTCTTACCAGGTGAAGTTCACCTGGGCATGGATTACTTTATATCCATGTTTCCTCGATCTAATGTACGTTTCAGTGCATTATTTCTTGATAAAGAAGAGAAATCTTTTTTATTATCACCAATACTTTCCCTTCTATCATTTTTCCAGAAAGTATTTGTGCGAAACTTGGTGGTACCATGAGATTTTGTTTGGAAATCAATTTGAACTCAAATTCTGATAAAATTTTTCACTCAATCCATGACATCACTTATTTAAGTTTTAAGAATTGACTTAGAGAGATTAGGGCAGAAAGTTTTTGTACAAAAAGGAAAGGAAAAAATGCATAAATGAACCGGTATTTATAGGCAAAGCTGTGGGGGGGGGGGGGGTTCAGGAGCGTTCTGGTCCCCTTAATTATTAAGGGGGCCGCCCAATCTAAACGTTGCCTAGATTTGTCTTTTTGTGAGGAAGATTTTTCTGGAACATTTTTGCTAATTTTAGTTGAAAATTTAAATTTATATATTTATGGTTAATTAAATATTTTTATTTAGTACCAAAAATGATTTTCTAAAACATATAAAATGTTTGTGACATTCTATAAAAATCTAGTGATTAATAAAATATTCCTTTGATCATATAATGCAATAAACATTTGTTTATTCATACCTTAAGTTATTAGGTGGTTAAAATGAATATTTATTATTAAATACTTGTTTACGTCATAATCTTTGGTTTAATGAGTATTCATTTTGTGATTATCAAAACATAGAGATATCGAAAAATATGAATAACGTTTCTAGGCACTATTTATATCAACAATCTCCCCTTTTTGATGATTACAAAACCTAAACTCATTAAATCCAAAATTAATTTTTAGATAAGTATTTAGTGAGTTTATATTCACTTCTCCCCATTTTGTAAAATAAAAAAATTTTAAGCCGACAAGTTTCATGTGTGAATTATGGCGGAAATGAAAGCTCCCATTGAGGGCACCAAGGGTTTGAGCTATGGAATTCTTATAAGAAAAATATTAGAAGCACAAGCATATATATATATATATATATATATATATATATATATATATATATATATATATATATATATATATATATATACACTAGTTTCAAAGCCCGCCCAATGGGCGGGCATGACTTGTAAAGTTCCTTGTATGGTATTAGTTAAGTAGGGCTTGTTTGTTACCATTTTTTTTATTGAATGCATTAAGAACAGAAAAAAAAAATGGTTATCAAATATGAAAGTAAAAAAGTTTCAAAGTGGTACACAAGAACGAAGTATCAACGCATAGTCCGTTCGATGGGCGAGCAAGCCTTATAAATATCGTTAAAAAACTTAAGTTAACGAAAAATAAGCTATAGGTATAACCAATTCTCGAATGAGTTAACCACTAAGGGTGGCTTAGTGGTAAAAGAGCATGTGACTATCACTCTAAAATGTGTGAGGTCTCAAGTTCAATTTCTGCTAGGTGCAAACAACCTTAAGTGGCCACGCCAACTTTCTGAAAAGGGATGGCTTCATCTGGTTTGAGTCTGTGTGGCGGTGGATTCAAACCCCGTGGATTAGTCGACCAAAAAGTCGGAAACCATGGTTATCAAAAAAAAAAAAAAAAACAAAAAAAAAAATCGAGTGAGTCTTTTTTGGATGTCATATAAATGTACCAAATTTTTTATTGAAAGGCATGACTAATGATTATCTTTAAAAAGAATAAGTTAGCGAAAAATAAGATATAAATGTACCAGAATTTTTATTGAATGCATTAAGAACGAAAATAAATAAACGGTTATCGAATGTGAGAGAAAAAAGTTTCAAAGTGGTATGCAAGAACAAAGTTAATGAAAAATAAGATGAACACTCAAATTAGTCTTTCTCGGATGTGCATATCGAGCTATATATCTGAACGGGAACCATTCCTCCTGTTACTTGTTACGTCTGCATCCCTTTGTTCTTCTTGAGAAAATAAAATTAATAAGCTGTAAGCAAGAGAAAATTTAATGATGTCAATTCAAATGCGAAACAAAAAACATTGATTGTAAACAACATTGATTGTTGATTTATTGTATTTACCATCCTGATTACAATGATGAATCTTCAATCCTTTCTTTTAGCTCTGGCAAACAAAAAAGAAAAAAAATGTTAATACTTTCTTCTCATTGACAACTTTCTTCAGTAAACCTATAGAAATTAGCAAAGCATTGGTTAAATTATGCTAAATTGAATTATCAAATCTCCCTAGGGTAAAATAACATCTTAGATAAGTGTTAAAATCTTGTTAAAACAACAATGTTATGATTCGCAATGTTAAAATATCCGATAAGTGTATTATGGAAAATTCAAATGAGGCCCCGTAAATCACGAAAAGCTTTACCATTATGGATTATTCAAAACATAATATACTTATAAATGTATAAATACTAAAAGACATATACTAAATTGGAGGCCCCTCACAAATGGTGGCCCTATGCACCTGCCCCACTCCCATCACCGTCACCGAGCTTATTTAATAGAATTTTGTAACTAAATGTTACTATACTATATTTAATAGTGTTATTCTTAATCTAAGGTCTAAGAACACAAAATGATCATTTAAAAAATAAGAATGGTCATTTCAGTATCCATTAATTAACAAATTTTAGAGCTTTTCAAAAAAAAAATTAACAAATTTTAGAAAACTTAATCATCCGCGATCCCGTTTCGTGTTCCATGTTACTACGATACTCACATTGTTTTAATTAAATATATAACATACCATGAAAAATACATGACTATTGTTGCAGTTTCCAAGTGATGCAAAGATGCCCAATTAGAAACAATTGCACAATTAGAATAGCAGTACCACATGTTACGTTCTTTGTGCTTATATTCAGTGCAAACACACCTGAAGTTATATCTTACAGATCATATAGTGAAAGGTCAAACCTGGCTAAAAGCACAACTTGCACC